>CM053770.1:78819244-78893042 GCA_028658325.1 Potorous gilbertii
TAATCAGTAGTGATTTAGAGCACTTTTTCATATGATTATAGATATCTTTAATTTCTTCCCCTGAAAATTGCCTGTTTATATCCTTTGACCATTTATCAATTGGGGAATGACTTGTATGGTTATATATTTGAGTCAGTTAATGCTGATTTTCTTGGCAAAACCATGTGCTTACAGGTCCATAAGCATCCTGTGGGGGCTGGATCCTTGCAATTGTACATTGCTGTCATTTCTTTTAACTTCCTATACACCACACAGCCGATAAGTGGAACTTATTCCTGTCTATGGGGAACATCTGTTTCTAAATAGACTAATGCTATTCCACTTTTTTTTGCTATAGAATATATGTCAAGATAAGGAAGATAGTAGAGTAGACAGTAGTGGTAGCCTGCTGGTGAAGCACTTATTAGGGTTATGAGCAATGCTACTCTCTTAGATTGCCACCAACAACCATGAATAGGTCAAAGGTTTATAGATTATAAGAAGAACTTGGAAATCATCTAGCACATTCTGTAGATGAAGAAACCGAGGCCCCAATTAGTCCTTGAAAGAAAGTGTGGTCACATACTATAGACAGGGCTGACATTGGAATTAGTCAGCATTAGCAGAGAGAGCTTCCTTACCAGGAATGAGCTACACAAATGAAAATGCATGTCCAGACCTAAAACAAGAGTTACATCATCATTGACTTGCTGTTTGAACCATTGAGGGACTATGCATACTGATGCTATCATGGATTTCCTAAAGCATCCAAATAACACATGAGGCATTTATTCATTCACCAAGCATTCCTCAAACACATATTAGTTGCTAGGTTCTCAATGCTAATGATAGGAAGCAAAAATTGAAACCATTTCCACATTAATGAAGCATACATTCTGCTGGAAAATAATAAAATTTAAACAAAATTAATGTATATTTTTTTCAAGGGATTAGACAAGCTCAATTTTGAAAGGCAGCATATATTATGATTTTGTTATAGACTTTGGAGTCAAAATATGGTGAATAAAGAGACAGATCATGACTGTTGATTATGCTTCCATGCTATAGATATTGCTAGCATGGCAGTCTTTAAGTATATCTACAAAGAACAGAACGCTTATGTTGTAATAGTATTACTTCCCTTGATACTTTCATTGATAAAGTAAATCATAATATACAGTGATCTTTCCTTACAATCCTGTGAAGGCAGATAATGTGTGTATTTTTAATCGTGATTTTACATATGAAGCTCCTATTTTGGATAGGAGGAGGTAATCCTAAACCTGTGACACTATTGATGTAGGGAACTCCTTGTGGGAAAAGTACATTTATTAATGCAGAACAACTTTTTTTGCAACTTTAAGTCTCAGAGAGGCACTTGATACAGTAAGAGATTAAGTGACTTGCCTAGGGTCAGAGAGTCAGCATGTGTCAGACATGGAATCTGAACCCAAATTTTCCTAATCTGAATCCTTTTCCACATAACTGCCCTTCAAATATTTTAAGAGAGTTACTACATCCCTGCTAAGCAATTTCCTCTCCAGACCAAGTATTTTTACTTATTTTAACCTCTGCTTATATAGTATGAACAGTATGAACTTGAAGCTCTACATTACATTGTTAGCACTTCTTTAGATATTGTTCAATTTAGCAATGTCTTTCTTAAAATGTGACATCTTGACACTATGCTTCTTTTAATTCAGCCTAAGATAACATTAGATTTCTCAGCTCTCAGATCCAATCCTTGATATATACTGAGCTCACAACCTATTCTTTTCCAGATGATTTTCTATCTAGCTAAGCTGCTTCCATCTTGTACTTGTGAAGCAATTTTTAGCCCAAATTCACTTCCTGTATGATTTGACATTTATCCCTATTCATGTTTATCTTATTAATGTCTGTCTCACATTCCAGCCTTTTGTTATATTTTTGGATTCTGAATTTATTAGCAATTCTTCTCATCTGAAACTTTGATAAGCACAACTTCTATATCTTTCCCTAAGCCAGTGATAAAAATGTTAACCAACACATGGTCCAAAAACATGTCACAGGAGACCTGGTTCCAAGTTGCCACTGGACTATTAATGATTACTATTACTATTCTTTGACTTCAACCATTCAACTAATTTCATATCTACTAAACTGTACTGTATGTACATCCTTCATTGCCGAAGACCATGTCTTTGGAGAAATGGTGACATGACTTGCACTTGACTTTGTTTTGAGTGTGGGAGGGCTGTGCAGGTCACCAGTCTCATTTCTCCTCCTGAGCCATCTGAATCCATTGACCAGATGTTCATCAGGATAACTGGAGATAACCCAGGAGGAGGAAATTGGGGTTAAGTGACTTGTCCACACAGACAGTGAGTGTCAAGTGTCTGAGTGAGATTTGAACTCAGGTCCTCCTGATTCCTCCTGACTCCTGCACAGGTGCTCTATCTACTGCACCACCTAGCTGCCCAAGCTGTACTGTACAATTGTCTAGAAGATATCTCTTCCCCAGTATCATAAGAATAGCATAAGAAAATAGGGCAACTATTTTGTTAATTACCCAGTTTAACTGTATGTAGATTTCAACTGAGCTATGACTCTGCTCTCTCTTTCAGGAAAAGTAAAAAGTTTGTCATAACCTTTTCCTAATAAAGTCCTGCTGACTCATAGTGATCATATTTCCTTTTCTAGATGCTCTCTAGGTACTCTTTTAATGCTATCTTCTATAAATTTGTCTGCCAACTCAACCTTAATGGCCCATAATTTGAAAACTTCACTTGCTTCCTTTTTCTGAAAATTGAGATGCTTGTCCTTCACTGTGATGTGCCATTCTCCATGACTTTTCAAAGATTTTTGACAGTGGCTCACCAACTATACCTGCTAGTTCTCTCAAACTGCATCTATACAGCACATTGAGATCTTTTGACTTGTATTCATTAATGGCAATTAATTGTTCTTTTCCTGTCTTCCTTCTTATCTCAGCAATCAACTCCATAGCAGTCAATTTTCCTCTCTCTCAATTCTAGTCCATATGTCATTGTCTAGGGGGACAAAAAGAAGGAAAAAAAATGATAATGGAGTACTTGTGTCAAAATCTCATTTATTCTGAGTACTTATCTGTTTTTGATCCTCCTTTTTAATCCAATATAGATAAAAAAAACAAGTTTAAACTAAGCCCCTTTTGTTGTCTTCTTGTTTATCTGAGGATATTTACAAACTACTTTTCCTTGTTATTAAATTCTGCCACATTGTGACTAGGCCCATTTACAAGAGGACATATAATTTACTTTTTCTACTAATAGTGGTGAGTAAATATTGATCTGAGGTATAAGTGTTAAGCTGATTATTTTCCATTGGATCCATAATCCCACTGATATGGTTAATACATTGAAAGGATAGATCATGTTGGGGGGTTCACCAATGTTTTCTTCTCTTGTGGGACTCTTATCTGATGGGGGCTGTACCTATTACAGTATTGAAAAACCTTCCTCCTGACCATTCAAGTCATCACTTTCTCTGTAACTTACAGTCTTGAAAGAGTGCTGAAAAAGAGTAGTGCCAAATTAAACTATTAAGAGGGGTTACTGGTACTGTACATAAGGAATCCTGTGGGCTGCATATCCATAGTTTTAAAATATATATTTCATCTATTTTTATTTGACTAATATGAAAATACATTTTCGTGATGGCATATGTGTAATCTTTATCAGATTGCTTCCTTCTCAATGATGGAGGAGAGGAGAGAAAGTGGGAGAGAATGTGGAACTCAAAATTATAAAAATTAAGGTTAAACTTTTTTACAGGTAAATGTGGAAAAAATAAAATATGTAATTTTTTTAAAGTCAGTGAAAGGTACATGCACCCTTGACTACACCTCAAAAATGATTTTCTGTACTCTTAAGTGTGCCCATTTTAGAGATCAGAAGATTTTTTACAGTCAAAAGTTGCTGGACCCTAGCAAACATACTGTAAGTCTGCTGAATAAGTTATCTATTTCTGCTGCACCTAATTAGGGTTAACATCCATATATACATATATATATATTTGGTTTTAGGTCATTCAGTGCTCTCTCTCATTCTATCTCTGATTTTGGAAGTAGAAATTGAGAGACGAGCTGCCCAAGTTTCTGATAAGTCGTTCCAGACAAAAACTGGTCTTAGAATTTTTATCATTGTTTTCATTTTTTTTTCACTTTTAAATTCTCTCCTCTCCACATATATAATAATACATGTGAAGTCATACAAAACATATTTATACATTAATTATGTTTTTAAAAATCAAGAAAGATTAAGGATGGGCAAATACTTCAATTTAAACTCTGAAACCATAAGTATTTTATTTGAATAAGGATAACAATTTTCATCATGAGTTCTTCAGAGATATTATGGATAAGTCTTTTGAGTTTCGTATCATGAGTTCTTTGGATCATTGCATTAATCACAGTTATTAAGTTTTTCACAGCTGATCATCTTTACCATATTTTTGATAAAGTGTAGGTTGTTCTCCAAGTTCTGCTTGCTTCACTTTGCATCATTTCAAATGTCTTCCCAGGTTGTTTTGAAATTTTTCCCTTCATCATTTCTTACAGCACAGTAACTTGTGTAGTCATACTCCAATTAAGAATCATCCTTTCAGTTTCCAACTCTTTGCCACCACACACACACACACACACACACACACACACACACACACGAATGCTGCTATAAATCTATTTGTATACATGAGTACTTTTCCTTTCTCTTTGATTGCCTTGGGGTACAAACTAGATAGCAGAATTGCTAGACCAAAAGGCATGCAACAACTAATAGCTTTTAAGGCATAGTTACAAATTTCTTTGAACTAGTTCATATCTCCACCATTAGCACATTATTGGACATACCTATTTCCCCTCATTCCCTCCCTCACTTGTCATGTTAACCAAACTGATGGGCATTAGGTGGTACCTCAAAGTTTTTTTTTAATTTTCATTTTTCTAGTTATTTGTGATTTAGAGAATTTTTTCACTTGAGTATTGAAAGGTTTGATTTCTTATTCTGAAAAACGCCTGTTCATATCCCTTGAACATTTATCAATTGAGGAATGGCTCCCAATTTTATAAAATTGTATTATTTCTCTCTATTGCATCCTGGGCCATCTCCAGTCATCCTGATGAGTATCTGGTTGCTGGATTCAGATGGCTCTGGAGAAATGAGGCTGGTGACCTTGCACAGCCCTCCCTCACTCAAAACAAATTCAAGTGAAAGTCATGTCATCATATCTCTGAAGGCATGGTCTTCTTCGGCAATGAAGGGTGAACACAACAACATGAAAAATAAGACATTTTTAAGAGAAACACACCGTAACCCCCTCCTCATTTTTCTGCTTTTCTTCTATTTGGGCTGCATTGATTTTGCTTGTGTAACTCTCTATCTGTAAATTGCAGAGACAGTTCTAAGCTACATTATCAGAAATGAGTTTCCTCACCTGGGAGGCCTTGGAACAAATGAACTCACAGGTCCAGTCCTTATCCCCTAAGTACCAGAAAATGAGTTGTGTTTGTCATTTTTAAATATTATTTCTAATAATTTTTTATTTCTTGTTCAGTAATTCTCACCCAAATATTCTTATTGCACTCTAAATTTCTAAATACAGAGTAATGTTTCTTTGTATTTGGCAAAAAAATTAAAATAAAAACCTAGCCAATTTGTGTCTGACTCTGAAAGCAAATTAAAGTTATTTAGGAAAGAATTTAATAAGAACAAATACCACATTTTTATTCTTCCTGAATTATTTGGAACTCTCCATCCTTTGGAGCTTTTGCTCCTACCTATTACTAAGTGTGATACTGTCTTTATAAAGTTGGGTAGATGATGAGTCAAAATTTCTAGATAAATATGAAAAAAATTAGTGGGAATAAGGACTGAGTAAGGGAGAAACTGTAGCAATCCTCCAGGAAAAATGAATAGACTCAAAGTAATTCGGGCATTCAGTTGCTATAGCTGTAGAGGAAAATGTGGAACTATTTTTAAGATTCATTTCTTTAATCCACAGGGGACAAAACATGTGATGGAAAATGGCATGTATGTGAGTGATGGTTCTAATGGAGTTTTCTATTTGCCCTGCTGTGATTGCCACCCCAAACTGGCATGAGCCTTTCAGGCAAGGTCAGAAGGAAAACAAAAGGTTCCAGAGGAGGCAGGCTGTTAATGTTGATCCATGCTGATTTCTCTGAATAGCCAATAATGTTCATCACCAAAGTAGCCATTGGGAATTAAATATGCCCTTCACAGAAAACACCCAACAAATGTCACAATGCCTTGCTTTTTTACTTGGAACACATTAAACTAACAGGCCTTTTTCCCCCTCCTCTCCACCCCATGTTTATTTCATTTGCCCAGAGTGAAGAACTTAAATGATGTGGAATATCTTTTTTTGTGATTTTAACATGTTGTATCATATCCTGAAATTATTTAACCAAAAATGTTTTTAAAGCTGTGTTTGAAAAAAAATGGGAGTTTTCTTAAGTTCAAAGGGAAAATTGATTATTGCATCCATTCTAGAAAGTATAAAATATTTTTGAATTCTGGAATTCTGGACTTAGACTTTCTTGAAACATGTGGTCTCCATTCTAGACATGAACACTTTCCAGCTTGGAAGCTCTTCTTTTCTGGAATCTTCCAAATCTCTATTTTCCTTTCTAGAATATTCTATTTCCTGTTCAAACTAGCTGATTGGCATAAGACAATGAAAAGCACCTGAACAAGACCCTGTCCTTCCTTATGAACACCTGACCTTCTTTCCCATTACTGAGTGACACTTCTGTGGGATGAAAATATTAGAAATGAAATAAGAGAAGCCGTTAGATGCAGAAGACAAATTCTTCTTACATCATTGGTTTCCTTCATCTTCTTGACAGCATCCAAATAATATCATGTCCATAGCCTGGACCCTGTGTATCTTGGCCTCTTCCAAGATACAGTTGTGTCCTTTACAGTCAACAGCAGCCAATAACCCAGTCATCCTGTCCTGTTTCTTGTCACTGTCCTGTGAATGACTCTGGAGAAGAGAGTGAGGCACAGTCCTGCGTCACTTAAGTCCAAACCACTTGGAAGTCAAGACACCACACTCCTGATATCATTGGTCCTCTTTGAGAGCAAAGGACAAGCAACAATTTGTGAGTAGTAGTAGCTGCCCCAACAGGGACCCAACTGGCCAGTTCCAGTTGGGCAATGTTGCTATTTCCTTCCTTCTTTCTTTCCTTCCTTCTCCTCATCTTCTTCCTCTGTTCACATGGTGAGTCATACCCTAAGGACATGTGGGTGCTTTGCCCAAAGGAATATAAATTTTGATCACCCATTCTTCATAAGATATCTTGGGATTTGGGGGCTAGATTTCTTTTCTTCCCTACTTATTTACTCTATCTTTAAAAAAATCTGGGACAATTAACTCTTTGTCTCATGTAGTTTTCATTTATGATTTCTTGAAATATTGCTTTGGAAAACTAGGTTTTGGTAAAGCCTATTGAGATTCAAATGGCACTACTTGATTATGCCTTTAAACCCAAATCAATCTGATTCTCACTGATTGGCCAATAATAGGCCCCTGCCCAAGACAATTATTTGGGTCTTGATGGATCAGAGGGAGTATAAATAGCAGCTGTTTCTGTGTTGATCAGAAACTCTGAGAATCTTCACCTCCCTGGTTGATTCTCTTGTGAAGGCAAAGTGGGACACCTTTTACCTCATTTCTTATCTAGCTTTCAACTGCTGAATGGTTGTTGCCTCAGACAAAGTGAGACCTGGGAAAGACAGCTTAAAAAGACCAAGATCTCCCACTATATCTGGGGAGATGGTCAATTTTCCTGAACTATATCTTGCCACTGGAATCCAATTACTTTAGAGGACAGATTGAAGCTGATGCTTTTGGACAGCTCCACCTCAGTTAAATCTAATTCATGTGTAACTCAAAATATCACTCTCCTGGTGTCATTGTTCCTTTTTGAGAGCAAAAAATGAACAACAATTTCAAGTATTTATTAAGTGTCTGTTGTATGCTAGGTCATGGGCTAAGTGCTAAGGATACAAAGTTGTGATTCATATGAGGAATACCCATGTCAAGCTAGAATCAGGAGGACATATTAAGACCATATATCCTTATGATAAAAGAATATTCAGTCACATCAAGATTTAGTTAATAAGTCCCTGCTACGTATGTACTGGGTTATTCAAGAAATAGAAAGGCATATAGGACACAACCTTTGCCTTGGGGATTGTAAAAGCATTGGGAAGATAAAATAAGTATTCCAACTTTCTATAAACTACTATTATAAACATTTTGGTTGCTAAATAAATACTCAACTTACAAATTGAAGCCTCAGACTTTAATATATTCTCATGTCACATGAACCAAAACCCTCAAGTGTTTGAAGTTTGAAGTTAAGCTTTGCTTTTCTCTTTTAATAGCATTTTATTTTTCCCAAGTACATAAATTTATAACATTCATTTTTCCAAGATTTTGACTTCTGAATTTTTCTCCCTCCCTCTCCTCTCTTCTTCCCAAAATCACAGGTGATTTGATATAGCTTATACATGTACTATCTTGCAAAACATATTTCCATATTAGTCAAAATTGTGAAAGAAGAAACAGAACAATAAAAACTCCACAAAAAAGAATAAAGTAAGTAGGGAAAAAAGTATGTTTTGATCTGCATTCAAAATCCATCAGTTCTTTATCTGGATATAGAAAGAATTTTCCTTCATGAGTCTCTTGTGCTTGTCTTGGATCATTGTGTTGCTGAGAAGATCAGGGTCATATACAGCAGATCATGATGTGATGATGCTGATGCTGTGTACAATGTTTTCCTGGTTCACCTCATTGGGGTTCAGCCCCAATCTGCCCTCCCTTATATCATACACACACCTTCTCTTATCCTCTTCCCCTCCTACTTTTCTGTAGGGTAAGAGAGATTTCTATACTCAATTGAGTGTGTATATTACTCTCTCTGTGAGCCAATTCTGATGAGGGTAAGGTTCATTTACTCCCCCTTACCTTCCTCTACATCTTGGATTTTTTAAAAAGTTTTTTCCTCATTTCTCTCATTTGATTTTTGAAGTCTTTTTTTAAGTTATTCTATGAATTTTTTAGGAACAAGTGACCATTTGTTTTTACTCTTTGGAGTATGACAGGTTTTATTTATTTCTTTTGCTTCAATATCTTCCTCTGAAGAGGAACCCTGGTCTTCTCTATTACCTCCTCTCCAAGATAGCTTTTCTTTAGACATTTATTTAAATATTATATAATTATTTTCATATTTTGATGTTGGATAAAGTGGGCCATTTCTACTTAGTTTCAAATGGGAAAGCTAATATAGAAAAAAGTCATTGAGAATGCTCCAGGTCTAGGTCAGTAGGTAACAGGGAAGCATGCAGTTCAAGTTAATAAGTTCACTCTTTGTAGCCCTCCCATTTCCTAACAATCTTAAAGGACCATTTCAAATCCCTTTTTGCTCCTGTGAAACATACTTTCACCCACTCTAGTTGGAAGTGACTTTATCTGTCAGAGCTGTAACTATAGTAGGGTCACTGGGGCTTTTGCCAAGAAGTAGGTATCCATTAGTGCTTCCCTTCCACAGTCTAGCTCATTGTCTTCAAACTGTGTATTCCCGCTACTTGGTCCAAAACACGAAAGGTCCTATCACCATGGAGTCCTTCTGGGTCCATTTCTCTTCCCCATACACTTTATGTTTCATGTGTTAGGGCATAGAAGAGTGGGTTCAACAGGGAAAGTGTGTGGAGATGTGGGGAATATTGTTTTAGAAAAGGCTGCCTCCTCTAGCAGCCCAACTTAATCAAGTAAAGCTTTCACTACACTTTCCAAACGCAATTGAATTTGAGGAATAAGGAACCAGAGGCTCTGGTGTCTTCTCTAAAAGTTCATACAGTCCATTTGTTACTTATCACATACAACTGGTATTGCTAGTTATCTATTCATGTGCATGTTCGTTATCTCCCTAACTAATTAAATAGGGATAAGTTTCTCTGATTTTTAAACTCATTCATTATAGGATGTACTAATTAACATACCTGTCCACTACCCAGTTCCTTCTTGAGCTTTGCTTTCCCTTGCAATAGATAACGAGTCTTGGGGAAGAGCACCCTAGGAAGGTGTATGTGTGTGTATGTGTGTGTGTGTGTGTGTGTGTGTGTGTGTGTGTGTTTGTGTGTGTGTGTTTGTGTATGTGTGTGTTTATGTGTGTGTGTTTGTGTGTGTGTGTTTGTGTATGTGTGTGTGTGTATGTGTGTGTATGTGTGTGTGTGTGTGTGTGTGTGATTATTATTCCTAGTCAGATGGTATCGCCTCCTAGGCTAAGCCCACAAAGCCACCAAGAAAGAGACTTTCTAAAAATACGTAATCCGATTTACTCTGAACTCTGTTATGTACCTTGCCTGGTGATTGTGTTATTATCAGAAATTTCGAATCTTTTGTCTTTCAAGGAATCTTGAGTGATAACAATGTATGCCTGAGAGACATATACTTGGAAAAGAGTATGTAAAGGCAGTATTTTGTTAAATAAACCAAATATTGTATCATAGATTTTTTCAGTCAGATAGATCCAAATATATGCATTTTACTAGTTCCTGTGGACTCTCTTGAGACCTGCCCACACTGCCTTTTTAAATACTTATGATGTCTATACCATATTGACTTCTGAGCTGGCAAGCCTGAATTCCATGCCAATTTTTCCTTGGACATCTCAAGCTAGAAACATGATTATTTTGCATATTTTACAGAAATATTCATTGCCAGAGAACATATTTCTTCTGACTTTCCCATAATCTTATTCTCTTCTCTAAATATTTTTCCTTGTGCATCAGAAAAAGTACATTTTTATGTGACTTCATCTGTTGGGGGCGGACTTTATAATCCAAGGGGATCTTTGCCTCATGAAAGTCATTAAGTGAATTAATAACAAGTGTAAGAGTTGGGGGTCCATTAGATGTCATTTATGCTTATGCTTAATATCTGCTTATTTATATAAGCATTGTCTACTCAGATGTGCCCAAAATGAGTCCCTTTAGGAAGAGGAGTGCAGAAAGGAAGGGGAGGGGCTTGGCACCTACAGATACAAAATTGGAGCTGTTTCTAAGGAATATTCTGTGGAGTAAGCATCACAAGTCACTAAAGGGAAGTGCTGCCTTACCATAATGACCCCAGGAAGTATTATAGAGGACAAGTGCATTGGGAAGGCAAACATTGTTCCAAAATGATAAACACCTATCATAAAATGAAACTGATGGAGATGATGTTGTATAATGCTTGACAAAAAGTACATAACATATGGGAAGGACAAACTTCTGGTTTGGAATATAGGACCAAAGAATTAGTGTAGGAACTCTAGAGAAATCTAGTTATTAAATCAAAGCGGTAGAGAGCTAATAGCATTTAGTCCAAACTTTTCATTTTACAGATGAGGAGATTGAGACCCAGAGGGTGAAGTCCAAGGTCACTCAATAATAAGCATCAGATGTGGAACATAAACTCTAAATCCTCTAATTTCAGAGTCTGTATGTGCTGTGCTGTTCCTCTAACTAACCCCTTTATTTTATACAGGTACATAGACAAGAACTAGAAAAACCAAGTGATTTGCAGAGGTTTTACCAATAGTAAAGGACAGAGGCTGAATATATATCCACTGCCTTTAGCCTTCAGAATGGTAGGGTCTAGTGGTGAATAAAGTAAAAAAAATAGTTCATATACATTATTTTGGTCATCTTATTCTGCACTTTGATGGTTGAAGAAGATGAAATGCAAATTCATGAAGTCTTCCATATTTTTCCTGGAAATTATCTTTGATTATGGTCTCTCCTTCACCTCGAATATCCAAACCATTGCTAACTCCCTTTGATTCTAGAAATGTTAGTGCCATATTGAATAACAGTGACAATAAAGGACATCCTTGTTTCACCCCCAATCTTATTGGAAATGCACCTGGCTTGTCCCCATTACATATAATGCTTGGTGATGGTTTTAGGTAGATACTACTTATTATTTTAAGGAAGGCTCCATTTCTTCTTATGTTCTCCAGTTAAAGCATGTATTTCTATACAGCATCTTTTCAATCAAGACTCAAATTGTCCATTCCTTGAGAGGCACTTGTCATTTCAGCCTTTAGAGTATTTAGAAGATTCACGATTTCCCAAGATGTATATCATTGTAGATAAATCTAGTTCCTTCAGTATCTGGCTCTTTTTTTTTTCCTCTACACAAAATTGGAAACATTTGTATTTGTGTTGAGATGGAATATTTTTCTGACCTTTGTAAAAGGAACTAAGTGGTATGATTGAGAAACTAACATTAGGTAATTCACAGTAAGTAAGGTATCACTTAAGAGGGAAGATTTACACAACTTTTTGCTATATAATTCAATTGATAAAATAAAAAAACACATTTTATTCATTCAACTTTTGATATGTTCTCTATAATATATAATTTGGTCCTTCCTTTTACTGGTTTGGTAAAAGTGAATTACACAATTTGTCTCTTACTGAATTACTTTAAGGAGTTACTCTTTTGAAACCAATGGCTTCAAAAGGCCATTGAGGAAAAAGAAGAAATTGGTCAATTATATGAGTATGGTTCAAGTGAGGATCTCACACTGATAATTTATAGTAATTTTATGTTGCACATCAAAAGCTCTGAGAGGCAAAGATCCCCTTGGATTACAAAGCCCCCCCCAACAGATGAAGTCACACAAAAATTTACTTTTTCTGAAGCACAAGGGAAAATATTTAGAGAAGAGAAAAAGATTATGGGAAAGTCAGAAGAAATATGTTCCCTGGCAATGAATATTTCTGTAAAATATGTAAAATAATCAGATTTCTAGCTTGAGATGTCCAAGGAAAAATTGGCATGGAATCCAGGCATACTGGCTCAGAAGTCAATATGGTATAGGCATCATAAGTATTTAAAAAGGCAGTGTGGGCAGGTCTCAAGATAGTCCACAGGAGCTTGTAAAATGCACATATTGGATCTATCTGACTGAAACACAGCTCTGAGGACAGTGAAAAGTTCAGCTATCTGTGGGATCTCAGACATGTCAACTAACCTTTCTGTGACTGATTTCCATCTACTGTAAAATGAGAGAGCTAGAACCAAAGATGTCAAAAGTCCTTTCAGCCTTGAATCTATGATCCTTTTTGCTGGGACCCTATTATATATGAAGTGGTGATGAAAAAGACATAATGCCTGACTTCAAGAAATCAGGAGAACTGTTTTCAAATCTTGCTCTAAAAGTTATTATCTCTGTGACTGTGTACAGGGCACTGCACCTTTCTGAGTTTCAAATACTCATACTTGCACACATGTATATGTATTTATTCAATATTTTAATATAAACATAAATACATAACTATGCTTATATTTTATATATTATATTCATAAGTTATATATTATACTTGTATATGTATGCATATAAATATATTATATATAAAATAAATGTTTTCTATAAATGTATAAGCATAATTACATGCATTTACATATTTCTCATGGTGCTATAAACATGGTAAGTAATTATATTAATAGCTAACGCTTGTACAGCACTTGCTATGTGACAGACATTGTGCTAAACTTTCTAATTATTAGCTCATTTGATCACAATAACTCTAAATGGCAGACATTATTACGCCCCCCTCTTATAGATGAGAAAACTAAGGCAAAAATTAATTATCTTGTTCAGGGTCACACATCTAGTAAGTGTGTGAGCCCGGATTTGAAATCAAGTATTCGTGACTCCAGGAAGGGTGCTCTATCCACTATTATACGTAAGTGCCCCTGACCTTGATCAGCATTAAAATGAACCCAAACGAAGTCATTAGGCAAAATAGGATTGATGAGATGTCTGTTGTTATGACATCTCACCAAATCCTATTTTGCTTAATGACTTAGTTTTCAATGTATTTTCCTTGCAACCTTATGAGAGTTAATGCAAGTGTAACATTTTACAGGTAACAAAACTAAGATAGAGAGACCAAGTAACTTCCATCTTGTTACACATTTGGTACGTGTTAGAACGAGGCCTCAAAGTCAGGATTTCTGACAAAAATTCCCCAAACTGTGATTGTTCCTCGGGACATATGATACCTACCAAGATGATACTTGGAAAGTGTTTAACACAGTGCCTGGCACAGAGCAAGTGCTATAAAAATGTTAGATATTTTAGCTATTAGCTATTTTCTTAAGGACAGAATGACACAATTTAAGAACTTTAGTGTGAGCTCACTGTAGCTAGGGTTCTAAATATGATTCACTCCTTCATTGCTATAAATAACACATCTGGTGGTCATTCAATCAGCTAATCTCCATATCAGGTATTAGGATAATACAGATGTTTCCTTCATATTTTATAGTCATTCTGAGGAGATTAATAGGTTATATTTGGGTAGAATCTTGAATTTCTAGAAAGAAATGATATTCCAAAAGCACTATGTTGTGATTTGTCCTTTCGATCTGAGTCACAATTATAGTTATTTTTAAATTTCCTTTAATACAGTTTTCCTGTGTAAGGTCATGAATACTAGAGCTCTTTCTCATTGTCATCTGTCATTATAGGCCAAGGGTTACTTCTTCTTTCTTCTTTCCTTCTCCTTTCTCCTTTCTCCTCCTCCTTGTCCAGTTTTGCTTCTTAGCAGAATTGGTGTAGCCATTTGAGAAAGCACTTTGGAATGATGCCCCAAAAGCCACTAAAGTGTGAATGCCATTACTACTGTTAGGTGTTTTTGTTAATGAAATCGAAAGAAAAGGGGAAAGACCCATATTTACAAAAACAATGCATATTAACAGCTCTTTTTGTAGTGTCAAAGAACTAAAAACTAAGGAAGTACCCATCAGTTATGGAATAACTAAATGAATTATGTGATATTAACATAATGTACCATAAGAAATTGCAAGAAATTTTTCAGAGAAACCAGGCAAGACTAATATGAACTGATACAGAACTGAGAATGGGGAGAACTATTAATACAGATAGATGGACTCAGGGTTCAGAATGAGACACATATTTTCAGACACAATCAACACAGGAATTAGTTTTTCTTGACTATGCATATTTGTTATGAAGCTTTTGTTCTTGTTGCTGTTGTTTGGTTTGTTTGATTTTTCCCCCAGTGTTTGAAGAGTTAGGTTGTGTGATAGGGATAAAGAGAAAAGGCTGTTCCTATATTTGATGGTTTACTATTTCAGGGAGAGAGGACAAGAGGGAGGGATAGAATTTCAAACTCATAATTTTAAATAAAAATATTAGAAAAAGAGATAACGTTGCTGAGAAAAATAAATTAGAAGAGAAAGAAAAAGTCATTGAAACATTACTTTCAATACACATATCAATGCAACAACAATTAAACATTTCATGAAACAAACAAAAAATAAATTTCATTACAGCAGCTAACCAAGAACCACTTGGCTCAGGTCTCAGGCATGGTGACTTTATAATCTTTGTCCTTTACTTGCCCCCAGGGTTCATTATTCTAGGAGTTTCCTTTTCCCTAATAGAGAAACTAGTTCCCCCTCTACTCCAATTTGATCCCCCACATTAGATTCCTGAAGGAAACAAATATCTAGTTTTTCTCTAATCTAGGAGATTTTCTCTAGCAAGAGGAGGGTGGAGGGTGGGAGGTGGGGGAAATTTTTTGAAGGAATTTTAAAATATACAAACATGAATCCTATATGAAATAGTTTTATTCATATACATGGAGAAGAATGCTAAATATTAAAGCATCACAGAATGATTATAAGCAGTTAAATTAGTTGAGACTAGTATTCAAGCCACTTTGAGACACTTACAATCATACTGATCAATAACAAATTACCTTTGACTTTTACTGTGTATGTGAATTCTCTCACTCTCTGTCTCTCTCTCTCTCTCTCTCTCTCTCTCTCTCTCTCTCTCTCTCTCTCACCTTTTTTTCCGTTACAAGTCCTATGGCAAATAATATTCTGTTGTTTGGATGCCCAGAATAGGTTTTCAGATCTCACAAAGACTTGTTCGAAAGCACAAAGAAAACCAAAATAAAAAAAACAAAACAAAACAGGATGTTGTTCCATCATGGACACAGGATTTTCTAGGAGGTCATGAGGTAAATGTTGGAGGCTATGGGTGTGTGATGGGTAGATGGGAAGAAAGTCAACCCATTAACCCTTTGCAGCTCAATGAGATTTCTTGTACCTTAAGGACAGAAGAGAAAAGAAGCTTAAAAGGTGAAAAATTGCCCTTTTCATAGAGTTCTTAGAAAGGGAAGTGAAGATACGTTGATAAGACAGGATCAACATTTGATTGATAAATTAACAGGAGTAATAATATCCCCAGATTAATCACAGTTCACTGTTCACACTTACCCTTTTATTTTGTTATGTGAAACAGTATTCCAAAATAGTTTATTTTTTCAATGTGACTAAGCTAATGGAAAAATGTTATCCCTGGTTAAAGACAATCAATCCTTCATAGAATGTTAGAAATGAGTTATACCTAAAATATCTTCATCTGGTCTGATCTCATTTTAAGATAGAGACTCTGAAATGGAAAACCATGTGGTAGAGTGGAAAGAAATCTTGTCTCTCCATCTAAAAATCTGGTGGGATTCTTGGTTCCTACACTTGCTATCTGCATAAATCATGTAACCTTCTTGAGCTTCCTCAGTTTCTTCATCTACAAGATCAGAAAATTGATGTTTGTACTGTTTTACAATTTGAATGAGTTCTCTATACAGAATTAGAACTCGTTTCCTTAAATTCCAGTTCAAGACTTTCTGTATCTAGCATGACTTATTCTCTCATTTGATAGCAATGTCTGATCAAAGCAGACTTACAAATGTCCAGAAAAATTGTCACACACTATATACTCAATAGGTTCAATTCTAACACCAATGAAAATAATAAACACTCAAATCTATAAAATGAAGGAAAATCCATGCCCTTATTAAAACTTAACTGTCAATACATAAACAGAGGCCCCATACTGTTTAATTAAAACATATGACACTGAAAATGAAAAATCCAACATTATGCTTTTGACTACCTTGACAATCTATCTGTCCAAATTTTCCATATTATAAAGTATTAAGTATAACAAGAAAAAAAAAGAGCTTCATAAGTAGGGTGCTTCATCACTTAAATTTTTTTCTAAATGAAAACATGGAGTAAAAACCAATCAATTCTCATTCAATCATCTAGTTAACCTGTCCTAGAGACAATGATTATGTTCAGAAGGTTAGTGCGGTGTGAAAGTATTGAAGTGGGATTAATCTACCTAGCTATATGGCTACATGGACAAATCCTTTCACTTCTCTGAACATCAGTTTCTACACCTGTAGAGTATGACTAAAATATTCTTCAAGGTCCCTTTTGGAAACAGTAGTAATAGCTACCATTTATATAACACTTACTATGTGGTGGGGCACTGCGCTAAGCCCTTTACAATCTAGGTACCATTATTGTCCCATTTATAAACTAAGAAACAGACAAATAGGTTAAGTTACCTATCCAAGGTCACCCAGTTAGTAAGTATCTGCAGCACGAATTGAACTCAGGTCTTCCTAACCCCAGACCCAATTTTCTATCCATTGTTTGGAATCTCACTGGGAAGCATCCAGTAAATATATAAAACCAGACTGGTAATATTGGGCATGAGGTAGCAACTTCTAGTTTCTAAGTTAGCATTCAAAACTCATGTTTAATGACAGTTCTCCTTAAAGAAATACATAGTGGTGAGTTTCACTTCTGGAGAACTTAAAAACGTTTTAAAGACAAAGTACTTAGAAAATGAAAGCCATTATTATTGGAACGCCCTAAGCATTTTTGTTCCCCATCTCCCCTTAAACCTCATCTCAGTAAAAAGTTAAAATTCCTTTGCAATAAAAACATACTGTAATATGGCTCAGTTTTTCACTACAGTTGTATTGTGTAGTAGTATTCACTTCATTTGGAGAAATATTAAAAACTCATTAAAATGTATGAAAAAATAGGCATAACTGTCACATTAGATAGTCTCTGCTCTATGAGAATGAAATCCCAAATGAACAATATGAAGAAAGAACAGGTATGTGTAATTATTTGCATTATACATACATAAATGTTCCTGCATAACAGGTCACTAAACTCCTCATTCCAAGAAAACTATGGCAAAATAAAATGAAGGAATCTATTGTATATTCATAACTTACATATTTATATGTATAGCAGATTATTTTGATTAATATCTTTGGCAGTGAAAGTCTACTTCAGTTATTTTTAGAAAATACTAACCTCATTCACATTGATACTCTGAAGGAATAATTAATAAAATTACCATGAAAATTGAGGAAAAAATTAATTAAATTAAAATTGATCATTTCATATTAAGGATAACGTTCACTAGTTTGGAAAGTGCTGAGATTCCTGTTTTGGAGTTAAAGGGATGGAGGTCTCTCCTTGGCTTATATTCATCTGCCATTCAGTTTCCCAGTGTTGCCATGATTTAATCCTACTTCATTAAGAAGAACAAATAGGAAGGAGAGATTGAGGGCAATACTAAACTAAGAGTTTGTAGATTTGGGCTTTTGCCTCAACTCTAAAGCTAACCAGCTATGTTACAAGAAGTTTGGTTTAGATTATTTCTGCTGTACTATCCAATGCTAACATACAATGATTCTGCCAGATAGAAAATTTCTTGAGGAGAAAGTAATTTTTAATAAACTGTTATCTTTCCCAGAAGTTAGAATCCTGTGCTGTACATTGTGGTTGCTTAAAGGTATGTTCTATTTGTTAGACTGAGTTATACAATTAAAAGGTACTGTGAAAAGATATCTGGTTTGGGACTGAAATGATGAGGGTTTAAGACCTGTTTTGGAAATATAATGTCTGTGTGTCCCTGGGTTAAGGTCCTTAACATCTCAATGCCCAAGGAAACTTTCTGAACTATAAATTGCAATGAAATTACTGATCTGCATTGATAATGGAATTTAACTTGCTTGAATTTTCTTATATCTACAAAATCAATGGTCTACTTAAACAATACATGCATATATTGGTATAATTGTGAGCCTATCTGAAAATGGAGTAAAGCAGCTCTCCTCTTTCCCCTCAGTGCTTTAGCTTCATGACTACTATTTAGAATACCAGTGGAAGACTTTGATACTAATCCAAAGTACTAAGCCCTTCTGCTTCACTGGAATAACTGCTTTGATCATTTAAGGAGATGGAAAGAAAAAAAATGGTGCACCAAAATGGGATGGCCATTTAGTCATGAATAAATAACTGATGTACACTTCATATAAGGGGATACTAGACAGGATCCAGGAAGTAAAAAGAAGAAACCATATTTCAAGGGACTTTTTAAAAATCAGAATTGTGATTTCATCATTTCATCATTCATCATCCATCATTCATCATTCATCTTGTAAAGATATTCCCTTATTCATTCAGATTTGCACTTTTTTTTCAATTTATATTCTGAGAATTGCCAAGGGGGGATGGATAGATTAAATGACTTGCCTGGGGTTAAATGGCCTTATGTTTCAGAGGCAGAATTTAACCTGGATTTGTTCTGACCAGAGGGCAACTCTCTTATCCACTAGGCCATATTTTCTCTTCAGAATGATTTTTTTTTTAAATGTATGCCCTTTTATCAATTCTCCAGTTCCCAAACAGGGATGCGAACAACTTAGCAGATAATGAGGTGATTTCCTGGCAGTAATGTTTTCATCCTAAGGAAGCCAAGGTAGCTAAGCTCTGTCATGTAGAAAGTAGTCTTTTAGCAAATCCTTGATGGAAACTGAAGATCCTAACAGGGAGAAGGGAGAACGTTCAAAACATGAAAGACTATCAGAAAAAAGGCAAGGAAATAGGTGATTTGACACCTTGTACAAGGAACAGTAAAAAAGCAAATTTGTTTGTCCCATAGAATACATAAACTGGTTAGGTTGGTAAGGTCCAGATTGTGGAAGGCTCTAACTGGCAAAAAGAGTTATATTTTATTCAAGAGATAACAGATAGCTCCTAGAATTTGCTAGGTGGCATGAAGGATAGTGGAACCATTGTTAGACCTACACTTTTGTAAAAGCACTTTAGCAATTGTGAAAGATGCATTAAAGTGAATTGAAACTTTGACAAAGAAAGACAAATTAAGAGTTTATAGCAACAGTCCAGGAAGAGATTTTGGGAGACCACATGAGGGTCATAGTTATTTGGGTGGACAGAAAATAAAGTAAGCCATAGACACTGCAGAGATAGAAAGGATGAGATCAGGCAAGTGATTGTTTACACTGGTGAACAAGACTGAGAAGATGAGAATGATAGTGAGATTGCTAATTTGGGTGACCAGGAAGATGACGGTGTTTTTAAGAGAAAAAGGGGCATTTAAAAAGAGAGAGAGAGAGATGGGTTTGGGGAGAAAGATGAAGGCGCAGAACAATGTAGTGCAAGTATCTCTTGTTTCCATAATTTCCCCTGTGTTTCCATGTATTGTGTATTATTCTGGGGAAGCCTTTTGGGTTAGGCTTTCTGTAAGCTATGTGAGGTGGATGGAGAGGAAGGGGAAGGACATTTTTGTGATGAATTTCTGTCACTGCTCATTGAACTGTTCACCTCCACAGCCAACCAGTCAGGACCCAACAGGGACTGCAGATGAACAGCAGTATTAAATGGTAGCTTCTCATAGGGAAATGGCAGGGGAGATAATATAGAAGGAACATCCTAGGGTAGAACAAGGGGTGGGAATGGGGACAGAGTTATTCTATGAACAGGCAGAGGTCAGAGGCCAGGAGCATAGCTCTTGAAGTAAAAAGCCCAGACAGTAGTGATATCTAAATTGATTCTGAAGAAGGCAGCAAGGTTAGTAGCCAAGAACACCAACTATGGAGATGAATGGGCTCAAGAATAATTGTAAGTGTTTTTACAGCAGTATACTCAAGTCTGAAGATGAGATGAGATAGAGTACCGTATTTCACTGCATAATCGTTGCCACCACATAATTGCATTGTTTTTTTTTCAGTCCAAAAATTGGTTTATAACTTTTCATTGCATAATCTTTGTCATGCTACTTAAAGGGTAAACAGAGCAGCAATGCATTCATGTGGATCTGCATTAACCTCTTGGGCACTGTGAGCAATGTGCCTAGAATTCTCATTATATGCGCATCGTCAGTATTAAATTTTAACATATATTTGTGAATATTCCATGCACCCTAATCTTGCACCAAAGACAGTTTAGTAATGCACAATTTTTAACAAATACCGACAGAGATTTTTTAAAGCTTCACATAATGGTCGCACCTGACTTTTTTGCAAAAAAAAAATGGCATAAAATCTGTGACAGTTATGCAGTGAAATACAGTTATCAAGACATTAAGTGAGAAGTTCTACTTTTAAAAGCTTGCTGTTAAATAAATAGGATATTGAGCTAAATATACTGGGAAATTTCAGTTTGCTACAATGAAAGGAGGCAGCAGGTTGAGGGTTTAGTAGAAGTAAGTCATTCTATTGCCTATTGTCAACAAAAATATTTTAGCCAAGTTCAAGTCCTGAACCTAATTATAAAAACACTGCTGAATCTATCCAAATGACTTTTCCAGACATAGGATTCTAGACCTAGAGTAGGGGGAGACCTCACTGTTTTACAAATGAGAAATCAAGTCCCATGGAAGGTAAATGATTTGGACAAAGTCATACAGATAAGAAATGTTACAGGCAGAATTTGAACCCAGGTTGTCTGACTCCAGAGCTCATGTTTTTGTTCCTATTGCCTCCATGTCACATTAGTACTCCTCATGCAACCTAAACTCTTATTTGACAGGAATATGCCCTGAACACCTTCTTTTCCCCCTCCATCTTTGCTTAAATCTTGTCCAATGTGTAGAAATGCTCTTTTCTTATCTTTGGCAAAATGCTCCTGGAAGCCTTCAAGGACCCGGCCCTAATATAATCTCTTCCACAGATCCTTCTCTGACAGAAAATACAGCACATTGGGAAGAGTGCTAGCATTAGATGAGGAGCCTTTCCACTGTAATTGGAACCTGCATGAGACTATGGCTAAGGGACCTAATCACATCCATAAAACAGAGTAGTCATACTTGCAGAATATGGTTTGTAACTTTTAAGTGAATATTACATATATGTATATATACAAACATATACATGCACAAATATATATGTAACATCTGTGCAATATAAATATTTAAATATGTGTGTAAATATACACATATGTGTATGACTTTTATGTACATATATAGACATTATATGTCTATATATGCCTGTATGTGTAGATAGATAGATAGATACATAGATAGATGGTTAGATGGATAGATAGGTAAGTAAATGGATAGAAATACACACACACAGAGGTCTTTAAAAAAAGTCTCTATGTGGAAATATGTTCCACCAAATCTTAAATGATTATATATTTGGAATATGGACCTTTGAAGTTATCTAGTCAATATCCCATAGGTAGTAAGGAGAGTCAACATTGCATCCTAGGTCTGCCAATTTCCAAATTGGATCTCCTTAGGCACTTATACCTTTGGTCTACATCTGCTTATTATAAGCATTCCTATTTGATTGAAAAAGGGACTGTGCCCTATTGCATCCATTTATCCCCAGTATTTAGCATGTCCATGGAACAGATGAGGTGCTTTAAAAATGGTCACTAAAAAAGTGAATGAAGCAGAAGAAAGAACAAAACTCCAGGATTTCTGAGTCTCAGTCTCGCACAATTTAAATTCTGCAGCCATCAGGATACTATTCCTTGTTGGTATCTAGTAAATGTTTAACAGGCTTCTATTGTATCTAAAAAGCAACTAATACTTGAAAGGATATATTTGTTATTATTTGATACATTTTATTAAACTTATTTACACTCATATCTTACACAAGATGAGATGTTGCATCTAATGAGATTTGCTTTATTCTACAAATGGTCAAAATGAATCCTTGAAAGGAAATATAAGCTCATCACCAACTAATCTTTATTCTAGAGACTCAAAGGAAAAAAAAAACATATTAAATACCTTGTCCCAGTTTTGGCAGAACTACTAGTCATGTATGCTTAGAACTCCATTTTGAAACAAATTCTATAATAAATTTATGTATTAACATTTTGTCTTTTTGCAGCAAAAGGCTTTTAAAATTAAATAATTTCTCATGTCATAGTTTAATTTCCTCCAATTTAAGTTGGACACTGTTTTTGAAGGAAGTACAGAAGCCTTTCAACATTATAATTCATTTCACTTTCTTAACCAGAGAGTGCAATTTAAGATTTATAGTACATCTTCTTTCAAGAGGGTCCTATGAATTCCTGGCAGACAACGTATACATAAAAGGCATTTTGAAATCTTTTTTAATTTGAATGCTGAAATATATGCAGTGTCCTAGTAACAGCCTGTCTATTAATCGTATAAAATCCACAATGCAGTGCATGTCAGCTACCTTGTTGAGGGTGGTTTTTCAATAATTGGTCCCTAATTTCCTAAATTTCCTTCAGATTGGCTTGTGAAGACTTTGTCACTGGGGACTGTGTTCTGATATTTAAAATATATTCAAATGTCAATTGGCCAAACTTGTGTGGAAACTAAATGTAGGTAACCATTCTTGTTTTGCTTTTGTTTTACAGAAACACAGAAGAATGAATTTTGGCTTATTTTGGAAGGTTTTCTGCCTCTGGGGATCATAGCATCAGTCAATCAGTAAACATTTATTAAGCACCTTCCAGGAACTGTTCTAGCTCTGGAGATACAGATAGTCAGTCCCCACCCTCAAAAAGCTTACAGTCTAATAAGGGAGACAACCTGCAAACAAAGCAAGGTATATAGACAGGATAAATAGGAAGTAATTAACAATGTGATGGCACTGAAATAAAGAGGGGCTAGGGAAAGCTTCTTGTATGTGGTGAGATTTTATCTAGGACTTAAAAGAAGTCACAGAGATCCGTAGCTGGAATGGAGGAAGGAAAACATTCCAGGAATGAGATAGTCAGAGAGAAGTCTTAGAGCTGAAAATTTACAACAGAAAAGAACTCAGAAATCATCTAGTCCTGAGTTCAGATAAGGAAACTAAGACTCAGGTGACTGGCCTTGCTCAAGTTCACACATCTAAAATATGACAAAGAAACTGAATCCAAGTTCATCAACTTTAAAGTAAATATTCTTAACCTACATGTGCAATGAGCCCCTTCGGCTTTCTGATGAAGCATATAGACCTCTTGTAAGAATCATGTTTTTAAATGAATAAAATTAAATACATGGGATTGTAGAAGAAACAAAATTTTATTGAAATGCCTATAAAATTATATTTTTTAAGAGTTTACAGACTTCAGGTCAAGAATCCCTCCTTTCATGGCCCTGCTAGAAATAAAGAGAGGTTGGGAAGTAGGCACAAAATGCAACTTTTTATGATTTGCTTGCTTTATACTTTCTTTTCCTCAAGTCCTTCCTTCTATCATTAAGAACTAACACCCTCTAATTTAGGAGCTCCATTTTTTTAGAAGTAACTAGAATGACGTTTGATGGATCTAGGATTGACCAGGGGAAAGATTATTCAAACATTTACTTTTGGCTGACATATAGGTAAGAAACACACCATTTCAATATTCATTCATCCATCAAGCTTGTTTATTATATACCATAAAATTTTGGGTTAAAATGGACCTTTAAGAACATCTGTTTCAACTTCATTTTATATAGTCAGGAAACTGAGACCTAATGAGTTAAGGCTTTGGATTTACTCAAGGTCAATTAGATAGTAAATAGTAGGGATGACTCAGAGAGAAGTCATATACATTGAAAATCCAGGCACCAAAACAAACTGCAGAGAGATCCTACTTTGTGTTTTTGTTTGACTTCTGCCAATACCATCAAAGAATACCTTCCTTCTTATTTTTCTGTTACTTTGAAGGTATGTACCAGGAATAAGAGTTTGAGTAAGAGGCAAATGGCAGCTTTTGAAGACATAGTTATTTTGAGTTAAGTATCTATAGAAATTTGTTCTGAGGGAATGGGAGTGAGGATATCTAAGATGGCAGCTCATTTATTAATTGATACAAAAAGCCAAAGGGTAAGAAGAGCTTTCCCCTCCACTCCCTAACAGGTCAGCATCAAGGAGTAGGGGACTGTATTCTGTTGTGCTTTGGGTTTTCTAAGAGTGTGAGATGCTGTAACTTTCAGAGTCTCATCATTAGGAAATACTTGCCTCTTTCCTTCCCTCCCTGCCTCTACAGAGGTCAGGTCTAGGACTCTCTAGGAGAGATCAGAAGGACCCAGAACTGGGGAAGAGTGCTCACATTTAAAATATATTCAGCTGTCGATTGTCTGTACCACCTTACTTCTTTCTCTTTTCAACTACCCTTCGCATTGCTGATCATTCAACTGAAAATGCCCCAGTGCAATTTTGGCTAGTTACATCTCTGGGACTTTGCTGTAATCTGGAGGAAATATAGAACTCAAGGGGTTAATTAAGAAATTAGATGGCAAAAAGGTAAGGATGGAAGGATGTAGTTGAAGAAGACAGTACAGAGAAGTGAATACTACTGAAGTCTAAGGAAGGACCAACAGATAGGAAAGAAATCGAGAGAACAGAGGTGGCCCTAGTTTCTGTATTCATGCAGAGAGCAAAAAAGAGGGAATCAAATAGTCAAATCATTCTTGAGAAGGAGGAGTTCAGGGCAGATAAGCAACTACAATAACAAGAAAACCAATGCTAATGGCTGCGTTAAGGTGAACATTTTGGGCTTGACCACTTTTACTCTTAAAGGGGCCAATGCAGGGTAGGTTCTCATGTGGGTTATAAATACCGTAACTAGAATTGCCTGCTTTAAAAATTAGAAAAAAAACAATTATTAAAACAAAAAAATAGGTTGCATAGTGCAATGGAAAGAATGGTGGATGTGGAACCAGTTCTAAATCTTAGTGCTTATTGATATGACCATGCATGAATCACTTAATCCTCACTAAGCCTCAATTTCCCCATCTAACAAATGAAGATGACTATAGCTATATCTTAAATTCCTTTAAAATATTTTTCCCAATTATATGCAAAATTTTTTAACGTTTATTTTATTAAAAAATTGAGTTCCAAATTCTCTCTATCCTTCCTTCCCCTCTCCCATAATTGAGAAGACAAATAATTTGATATAGGTTATACATGTGTACTCACACAAAACACATTTCCATATTAGTCATTTTGTGAAAGAAAAATAGACCAAAAAAGCCATAAGAAAAATAAAGTAGAAATAATATGCTTCAATATCCACCCAGATTCTATCAGGTTTTTCCCCGCTGGAGGGGATATAGCATTTTTCATCATGAGTTCTTTGGAATTGTCTTGGAAAATTATTTTTCTAACAACAGTTAAGTCATTCGCAATTGATCATCATATAATATTGCTCTTACTTGTGGTTTCCTAGTTCTGCTCATTTCACTTTTTATCAGTTCATATAAGTCTTTCCAAGCTTCTTTATTTTCTGAAAACATTCTTCTGGTATAGCATGATAATATTCCATTATAATCACGCACCACAGTGTATTTAGTCATTCCCCAGTTGATGGGCATCCCTCCAATTTCAAATTATTTGCCAACACAAAAAGAGCTACCATAAGTATTTTTGTATGTATAAGTCGTTTTCACATATATATATACATATATATATGTATATATATATATACATATATATATGTATATATATATGTATATATATCTTAGTCTCAATGGAAAGAAAATACTTTGCAAAACTTCAACCACTTTATGAACTTTAAGTTAATAATAAGATGTTATAATTATGAATTACACACGACTTAGAGAAAATTAATGAGTTTGGCTAAATCTGATCTCAAACCCAACCCTATAAGGACATTTAAAAATAGTGAATTATAACAATTTTGACTACTCCATTTAAGCTTTCAGCTTTTCTTCTTTTTTCCCCTAAAATATTACTCCTTTACCCTCCATGTCCTATTCTTCTCCCTAAGTCCCAGCAGCCTAGGAATATCTTTTGACTGATCCATCAACCTCCATTCTGATTCTTAAGCTCCAAACATATCCCAAAGTCTTTTCTTCTCCCATCTGTCTTCCCTAGTCCAATGGCCCACTCTGCCAGGACCATGACCACTACCTGTATTCATCAGGGTCATTTTGGCATCACTTAGATTTAGCACAAGAATAATTGGATTTGAGTTCTGGCTTTGCTACTTAGCCATGTCATTTAGAATAAATCACCCCTCTGAGTCCCTATTTTTCTGTAAAACAGAGATTACTATCTAATGTATTCTGTCTCACTGGATTGTTGTTAAGGATCAAATAACATAACAGATATAGAGCTTTGTGAATTCCAACTGTTATACAGAGAGAACAAATGCACATGAAGAATCATAGAACTGCAGATACAGAAGGACCTTAGTAGTCACCTAGCTCAATCCTTTCCCACCCTACTAGCACCTTCAGTTGGGGTGTGATATCTGGGTAGCAGAGGATGGTTAATGAGCCAGCTGAGAACATGAAGAAACAGCCAGACAAGTAGAAAGGGAAAACAGAGTTTTGAAATCCAGAGAAGAGAGAGTATCTAAGAGAAAAGGTTATCAGCTATGATAAATGGAATTGAATATGACATTGGTAACTTGATAGGGCAGTATCAGCTGAGTGATGGGGTAAGAAGTCAGATTGGAAGGGGTTTGGAAAGGTAGGTGAGGAAGAGCACATAATGAGTGTTGGCAGTTGTTTCTCTGAGTTCGTCTGTGACATAGGATGGATAAAATGAGATGATTTTAATGGATAGCAATCAAATAAAGATTTTGCTTGTTTCTTTGTTTTTCCAGATAGTAGAGATCTTGATATATTTGTAAGATATCAGGGAAGGAGGCAGTAAATATAGGGAGATTGAAGGTTAGGGAAACATGGAGGTTAACTGTGGGGGTAATCTACCAGTGGAGAAGAGATGGTATATTATCAAGGGCCAATTAGTTAATAAAGATTTACATGTCTAATACATACGAGGCACTGTGCCAAGCCCTGGTAACACAAAGAACAAAAAAAGGTAATCTATGCTTTTAAGGAGCTCATAGTCTGGGGATGAGGAAAAACACTATGCAAACAATTATATGTAAACAAACTATTTTTAAGATTAAACTAGAAATAATCAACAGAGGGAAGGCATTAGAATTAAGGTGGCTCAAGAAAAGCTTCTTATAAAAGGTGGGATTTTAGTTGGGACTTGAAGAAAGCCAGGGAAGTCGTCAGGCAGAGATAAGAACATTCTAGGCATAGGAGACAGAGAGTGAAAATGACTATGTTTAGGAAATGAAATGTCCTGTATAAGGAACATTAATAGGCCAGTGTTACCAAATTGAAAAGTATGTTTGAAAGGGATGTAACCTATAAAGAGACTGGAAGAGGAGGGGAGGAAGAGCAGGTTATAAAGCTCTTTGAATGTCAAATAACAGAAAATTTCATATTGAAATATTTTATTCTGGAGGTGATAAGGAGCCACTGGAATTTAGGAAGGAAGATAAAATGGTTAGACCTATGCTTTAAGAAGGTCACTGTGATGGTTGAGTGGAGAGGACAGACTGGAATGGGGAGGGATTTATGACTGAAAGATCAAACATTTTATTATAATATTCTAGGCATAAGGTGATGAGGGCCGTAGTGTTAGAGGAGAGAGGAGGGCATGTAGGAGAAATGTGATGAAGGTAAAATTGACAGATCTTGGCAAAAGATTGGAAATGGTGGTGGAGCAGGGTGAGAGAGAATGAGGAGTCAAAGACGACATCTAGGTTTTTGCGCTGGATGACTGGGATGATTGTGATACTCTCAACAATAAAAGTGAATTTAGGAAGAAGATAGGGTTCAGGGGAAAAGATGAGTTCATTCTGGACATACTGAGTTTAAGATGTCCAATAGGTAGTTGGAGAAACAAGAATGAAGGTTAACATAGAATTTAGGTATGAAAAAATAGTTTTGAGAATTCTTAGCATAAAAAAATGAATTAAATATTTGTGAAATGATGAAATCAGCAAGTGAAGTATTATAGAGGAAATTCCAACTCCTTGTCATTTCCAGACTCCAAGGCCTTTTCAATGACTGTCTCATTCTGATATTTGCTTTCTCTCTACCTTCACCTCCTGGCTTTCTTCAATACTCAGCTTATATTCTACTTTCTGCAGAAGGACTCTCTCAGTCAGACCTCCTGCTTCCTTTCCCTCCTTTTGATGTTACCTACCACCAACTTACAATATACTTATGCAGACATACATACACACATTTTGCACATTATCTGCCCAATTGGAATGTGAGCTCCTTAAGGACATAGACCATGTTTTTTACTTTCTTTTTATCCCCAGTGCTTTTTATGATGCCTGGCACATGGATAATGCTTTATAAAAGCTTATTGACTGACTGCGTCAGTCCATGACAAAAATCAGACTTCAGTTCTCGAGGATCTCTAAAGAAATTAATTATATGAGTATATTATAGTATAAGATGTTTTCTAGACTTGGAATGAGGAGATTTAGGCTTGAACCTTTGGATCAAATACTCCTTGTGTATCACATGGACAAGCCACTTAAACTGTCCATATTTCAATTTCCTTATTTGTGACACTATAATAAGGAAAGAACACTGTATAAGGAAAGAATCTTGAAAATTTTAAAGAATTTTGTAAATAGGAGGTATTGTTATTTTTCTCCTTAGAAGCAGTTAAATATATTTAAGAGCATTGGATATGGGGGACTCGAGGTGTGAAAATTTCTTCCATTAATGCTTATTGGCCATGAATCTGTCATTTATCATCCTCTTCCCTTCCTTCCTTCTTTCCTTCCTTCTTTCCTTCCTTCTTCCTTCTTTCCCTCCTTCTTCCTATCTTTCTTTTTTCCTCTCCCTTTATTAAGTATTTTATTCATTTCTTGCTAGCAGAGTGAAATATCAATAAATTATGATTCCTATTTTATGAATTTTCAGTACACTTGAGTAATGTAAAATGATATATTTCACCAGAGGAGAGGTTTTTGGGTACTTTTGAGTCATTTTCAATAGGTTTAGGGTATAGATGAAAAATGACAGTTCAAATAGTTTTCAATGTGAAATATTCTTCAGAAAATGACTATGTAAGGTAATTTTTTTCTCTGTCTAACTAAGATAAGTTTCTTTTGGGATCATCTATCAGCAACAGTTAGACTCAAGTGGGACTTCAATGGGGATGCAAATATTAATGTAATTATTGTAAATACTTATGATATACTTACTTAGGGACTTTGATGTGGTTTCCATTAGTAGGGGTTCTTCTTCCATTGATGCAGATTATCCCCTCCATATCTTTTAATTTAATTTAATTTAATTCTTGCCAATATTTGCCCAGAAATATTCTATATATTATTTACCCAACATACTGGAGGTTTTTCTGTCATTCTTTTAACACTTCAGAGTTATAATTCTACCACCAGAGTTAACCATCTCTTATTCTCTCTACATGAAAAGCTCACCTCTCATGTCCTTGACAATGTCCTTTATATCATATCTCATGAGTAAATCATCATGGGTGACATACTATCCACCATATAATCAGCCTAGGTAAACCCAGGATGCATCTTTGGACTACTTATAATTTTGGTTTTACAAAAAGCATGGTTTTTAAAAATGATGTACAGCCATCACCAGGAGAATATTGATGTTGCATATTTTTATGGGGGGGTGGGGGTTGGCATAACATTGAGTGGTTCAGGATCATTAAAAGTATTGCAGGATTTTCTAGACTGATTGAACAAAAATTCCCTTCTATTTAATTATAAACCCATTATTGTTTTAATGTGATATTTTTGCAAAATATACATAACATGATGCACCCAATATTTGTTTATCCAATGCACTAATGTCTCAGCAATGTTATTTTTGTCCATTTTTTGCTAAGAGTGATCTCTTTCATATTGCTTTGGATTTCAGTAAGTAGATTTTATAATATTATTGCACCGAATGCAATTGCTGCAATGCCATTTGTGAACCAAGTCATTTGGAGATTGTTATTTCACTTTGTGCCTTGCATTGTATGTACTTTTATAATGCACAGACACACAGAGAAAAGAAAAATTGTTGAACCAAATTACAGAAGAACATCATCTGAATTTTTCTCCAATGCTAAGACATGTTAGTCACTATTATGCCTCATCATTTTTTGGAGTAATCCTACTACAATGCCTCATCATAGCATGAAGGTGACTCAGGATGCTAATCAAGTGAAAGCACAGGTACATGTAAAGAAATCACAAAGATGATGGGTATTTTTTAATGACCAAGTTTATTAACTAAGGACCAGCCTTACTACATGCAGAGGGACTGATTATCAGAATTTTTGCCATAAAAGGATGAATCTTTTTTTAAAAAATATAACAACTCTTACAAAATCATAAAGACTTTCTATAAAAGTATGGAGGAATGATCATCTTTGTCAATAGATAGAATTAATGACTTTTAGAGTAATAAAATAGTCTTGGCAAAAATAAATCAAATTCTCCCACCAACATGATGAGGCACCTAATAGTGTAAATCCAGACCAGGAAGACGTTTGTAGGTTTATAAGGTAAAGTGGGAGAGGAACAGAAACCTATGAAATTCTGTATTATGGCAAGTTAGTGTGTTTAATTAATTACTGGTCCCACTTAGGAATATGACTCTGAGATAGCTAATAGTACCCAGATATCAACATATTTTTAATGTCGCTGCCTGAAGCTCATTTTGGAGGCAAAAATGAAAATCAGTACTGAGGGCAACTGAAAAGAGAAAAAGCTAATGGTCTACAAAAGGAAGAAAGAAATGGTTGAAGTCATTGATAGTGAAAAGACTTTCCCCTACTATTTTATATCCCTGCCTTTAATCTTTGAATTTCTCCACTTTGGCTAGCCATTCCTTTCTAATTATAACAACCCCAAATGAATTACTATCCTAATGGACTCATTAAAATTCCTTTTTTTGGTTGAAAATATAGCATATACATCAAATGAACATTACATCAACAATTGGCACAAGCTCTAGATATTCTAACATTTTCCAGATCTCACAAATATGCCAATAACTACATGCCCTACCATCTTCTAGAATGCTTTTTTCATGAATACATGTTTTCTTAGTACTTCTTTCTCTTCTTTCAAATATCACCAGAAATCTGCATTTGCTTTTCCTCCCAAATAGGACCTAAAATCATGAGCATAAAACTATTTTGATCTATTGTAAGCAGCAACAAGGCAAGTTAGAGGAAAAGGGATGAGCTGGGGGTGGGGAGGAAGGGGTTGGAATATGAAGGAAGATTTGAGCTATTTGTTAATGAATCACCCTGTAGTTTAACAAATCAGCTGACAAACCATCTATGTCTATGTCAAATGGAGTGAATTTGGTATGCAAAGAGTGAAAAATACATATTTATAATAACATTAAGTCTTCCAACCCCCTGCTGGAAGCCCTTATGCTGCCTACTGATAATTGTTCTCATTTAAGATGAGTTTCAAGATATTGGCTTGAATGGTTCTGCCAGGCTTCTCAAGTGCTATTTGTGCCTATGACTTTGTAGGAAGTTCTTGAGGGCATAACTTATTCACAGTATTACATTTCCAAAGTTTTGTACTATGTACATTTTCTTCAGTAAGTATAACCAGTTCACAATTGCCCTCTTCTCTATAAATGACTCCACATTTCTTGGAGCAGAAGGGATCTCATTTGGGTAAATCAAAACTTAAACAAAGAAATGGCAATAGAAAAGAAATCGTAGGTCCCTATTTTATACGTCAATAAAAACATTTGACATTGATTTTTTTTTTTTTTAGTCCTAAAGAAGCAGATTTGTTTTTAATTGTGCTTCTCTCAGCTGCCTTGAGTAAGGTGCCACTGTATCCGTTACTACTCTTCTCAAAAGATAGGATTTTTTGTATAAATTAATGCTACAGTTAATCAGTTCTAAAATTTTCCTAGTATTTCAATAAGTGATAATTAGAAATGCAATCAATTTGTCTATCAATTTGTGAACTTAAATCTAGCCAAACACCAGGCAATTCAACTATAGCTACATTTCTGTATGCCATTATTATAATATTGATAATAAGAGAAATAGAGATAGGAAACCTATAATTAATTTAAATGAAGAAGAGGGGAAAATCAATAACTACTTACTCCTTTTACTAATGAACTATTCAGTTTTTCAAAAAGTTGAAATGATTTGTGTGTTTTGAGGCTATAAGATTTGGAGAAAGTTCCCTTGAAATCTGATTATGTCTGGTATTTTAAAGGGCTTCTCCAGATTATGAAGAGAAATTCCAGAAAATATACCATAAAAAATTCATAAAATTGTCAACTTAATTTTGCAGTTAGGTCTGAAACCTTTGAATAGTTAGAATATGCTTCATACAAACACCTAAATTTCTGTTCTGTGAAACTAATTTTTGCATGAAAGTTTGTATTTCACAGAAATTAACCATTGTGGGATTTTTACAATCTCAGGCACATTCCTTTCCATAAAATGTAAAAACAAGAGTATTAGGAAATTAACATGGGATGCACATTCATTTATGAGTTTATTTTTAATATAATAAAATAGAGGGCCTCTATTAATTTTTGAATATTCAATTTCAATTTGGCAGACATTTATCAAGAAACAATTATATAAATTGTACTAGGTGTTAGAGATGCAAAGGCAAAAATAAATCAGTCTTTGCTCTCAAAGAACTTATATTTTGTGGGGCAGCACATAATAACAATTAAGTAAACAATTTTATGTGTGTGTTCAAAATTATATAAAATAATACAAACTAATTTCAAGAAGTAGAATAGGCAAATAGGTATAGGGTAGATTAGGAAAAGCTTTATATAGGAAGTAGCACCTGGGTTGTGCTTAAAAGGAAAATAGGGATTCTAGGAGACAGAGTCAAGGAAAGAGCATTTTCCAGACATAGGGAATCATTTGTGCAAAGATGTAAATCATGGAGGGTTGGGAGGGATTGTTGTGTCATGAATAGTTTACAGTCTAATCCAATTGGAGCAAAAACTTAATGAATTGTAGTGAAATTAAACAAATCTGGGAAGGTAGATGGCATCTGGATTATGAAGGACTTTAAAAGTCAAATAGAGGAATTTATATTTTATTCAAAAGGCAATCACAGTAATAAATGATTTTTGAGTTGGAAAGATGACATGGTCAGATCTGATCAATACCAATTTGGCAGCTGTGATACAAATAGTTTGGCGAGGAATTTGGAAAGATGACAGTGTGTTAGGACCTAGGAAAACAGAGATCTTCCACAAATACTGCAGTAATGGTATGAAAATAAAGAAGGAAAAATGATAAAGAAAAGTAAAAATGATCATATAGAAACTCTTCATCTAGTCCAAGACTGAACAAATAGACTTCCAGAAATTCTTGAAATGAAGGTTTGCAGACTAGGTAGGGTACATGGAAGGGGAATCAAAACAGCTTGTATCACAGCAGGTAACAAGAAATGAGCATGCTCAAAGTTAGATAACCAAAGGTCAATTCCCATCTGTTTCAAAGACTGGCCAGAACAGCATCCAGGCAGCCCTCCTTTGACCCATCATCCAGTCAGCTGATGTATTCCAGAATTTTGGCTGAGAAAAGGATATATATATAGATAGGCATCTTGAAGAAATGGAAAGTGAACTTGAAAAAACAGAAGTAGAGACCAGAGCATATCTCTAGGCATAGAAGAAGGAAGGTATTAAGAGAGATTATTGATGGGCAAACTCTGGATAGCTATAGGAGGAGAGGAGTTTGAAGGCATAAGCAGAATTAAGTTTTAATAAAGCAATATGGTACAGAGAATAAAGAACCAGCCTCAAACTAAGAAAAACATGGGGTCAAGCTCCTACCACCCCTGACACTTTCTGTCTGGGTGACCATGTGCAAGTCTCAGTGCTCCAGGCAACAGTCTAAAATTTTAATTTACAGAACAGTTGTCAGTCAGCTTTAGTAGAGAACATTAAATTGTTCCCAGTTCCTTATACCAATAAACTCACAAGACCAGTGCAAAGGAACAAAAAAGTCACTTCTCCCTTAGATGGAGTATGGGAAAAGAGGATGGGTGGCGATATGGAGGGCTACTGAGGTATGGAATATGAAAGAAGAGGAAGGGAATAAGCATTTATATCATATATATTATGTGTCAGGCACTGTGCTAAATGCACTACAAATATCTCATTTGATCCTCATAACAGCCTTTGAAAGTAGGTGCTATTATAGCCTCCCTTTAATAATTGGGGAAATTGAGGAAGATAGAGGTTGTTATTTGCATAAAGTCATCTAACTAATAAAGTTCTGAGGTTGGATTTGAACTCATATTTTCTTGGTTCCAGGTCCAGCACTCTATCCACTATGTGATGCAGGTGACTTAAGAGAGAGTACCCTAATAGAATGGCCTCTATTTTCCAAATGGAACAGGAAACGTGGACATATACTAAGAAAGAGGGTGGTAGTCTGAGAAATTCAGGAGAGAAGAAAAGATTTGGAGTAGCTTCTAAATAAAAGAACAGGAAAAATAAAAATTTTCCATGAGGACGTAAGGGCCCACTTGAGATGGGATAACATGAAATTGTAGTGGATCAAGTTGTCATGATTGTATGAATTCTTTGCGCTCAACAAGGCAGAAGTAGTTTAGCCAGTGGGAGGGATAGTCCTGGGCTGAGGAGTGGCAAGGGCTGAGTCGCAGGAGGACAAGGAGGGTGAAGGGCAATATGAAATTGAACTGGTCAAATCTTCAGCTAAGACTGAAGAGAAGGAAGTGAGTTCATGCAAGTCAAGTCAACAGTATTTACTAAGCATCTGTTATGTGCCTGGCACTGTGTTAAGTGTTGGGATTTTGTTCTGAGAGAAATGATAGGCTGGAAAACTTGGAAGAGACTGACGTTCATCATGAGGATGGAGAACAGATTGAAGAGGTACTAATTCAGTGAGAGAGACAGAAATATGGGAGATTATGATATGAAGATATCAGAGTTTAAAAGAAGTGATGATATGGTGGGTGATGGTGAAAAGAAAGTTATGACCATCCCTGTGGAGAATTTTGGGATGATAGTCTTGTAATCTCTGGGAATTTAGGAAGTTGATGAACTGAGAAAACGGAGAATTGGAGGGGATGCCACTGTGTGTATTGAAGTCTCCAAATATGAAGGCACAGAGTGAGTTAGAGAAAAATAACATCAGTTTATTTAACTTACAAAGAAAAATGTCACCTGAAGATGCATAGATCATAACAACGATGTAGACTAGAATCTATATATATTCATAGAATGGAATTCAAAGGGAGAGGCTCTGAATGACAATGACAAAGTAAAGAAGAGGCAAAAAAAGAGCAAAAAATATATCGATTTTTTCTCCTGGTTGTTGAGCATGTCTGGGGATTTGAGAAAAGAAGCAAATAGTGGTAGAATACTCAGGGAGTCAATGTCTTCCAGAGAATTCCATGTATCCACAATCAGAATAAAGTATGAAAAGAACTTGAAGATGAAGGGAAGTTGGGTGGGAGCTACTGGATCTAGAGTGGAGAAGACCTGAATTCAGTGGTGACTTCAGACACTTAACTGGCCATGTGACCCTCATCAGGTCATCTCTCTCTGCCATATTTTCTTTGTTTATATGTAAAATGGAGGTAATTATCAGACCTCCCTGCCAGTATTGTTATGAGAATAAAAAATTATTGTGTGTTCCGCAAACTTTAAAGCATTATATGGGTCAGCTTTTGGTATCATCATTATTAAATGATAAAAAAGTTAAAAAAATTTAACTATATTTTTATCAGCAATTAAGTAAGAGCATTTAGGACTCCAGAAGGTACAATGGAAAGGCAAGGAAGTGGAGAAAAAAACTGAAAAATGAGAAGATTAAGCAGAACTAAGATCAGAGTATATGAAAAGTACACAAAAGAAATTGGTTTTTATTCATGTCATGAATATAAGCTATACTGATGATTTATGAGTACAATGAGTACTAGGATGTAAATCATACTAATGTATTTAGCATTTCAGTAAAGTGATACATATGTGTAAAGTACCACCCCTTTAGTATATTGCACTTTCATGCATAGTTTTCTGAGTTCAGAGATCTGAGAGAAACTGTAGCCATGCTTTGACAGTTTGGAGACAACTGATCATATTAAGTGTTACAAGCTATAATACAATGGAGAGATTTGAATATCATAACTTTTCTATAATGATGTGACAAATTTAATTTATCTGAACAATGACCAATGATGAAGATTTGGTTACTGAACATAATCAAAGATAGGGTTAGTCAATCAGAGAGAGACCTAGATCCTCAACCCAGAAAGATAAGAGGAGAGAAAGAAGTGAAAGGGGAGGTGCTTGAACAAAAGTAGCTAAATTTGAAGGTCAACGCAATGGATTTTATAGTTTCTGATGAGGAATAATTCCAGTAGAGCGGAAGAATAGCTTGGAAGTTGAGAATCAGAGAATTTATTCAGTGGAATCAAGTAGTTTAGCCAAGGTATATACAAAATGAGGAGATATTCAATCACTATTTGAATTAGTTCAACTTATCAGTGGATGCATCTGTTCAAAACAGAGGCTATATATTCCTCAAAGAAAATTTTGGACAGCTCCTGAGATAGAAAGATGACACCATAGTTTATGGTTACAGAATTGTGAAATTTCTTCAGTTTATGAGTTTTCCCCATTCATATGGCCAGGTTTCCTCCACAGGTGTTAATTGTGTTGTTGGGGAACTATGACCCAGCTTTATGAGGGGGGTGTAATATGCTGATTATTCCTGAACTTGCTTTCATATGTGTGACTTTGATATTATTTCATTTCATTTGTGAAATGGTTATTTTAAAGGTCAAAAGGTATCATTATTTTAAGCGACTAGGTTTGTGTAAATGGAAGTATAGTCTCTGCAACTTCTAAAATTATCCCTTCTAGAACCCTGAGAAAATTTAAATGTAACTCTGTCCATGGTCCTTCTCTGGAAATCTAGAGTTGCCAGTGAGAAGGCAGGTTGGAGAGAAAGGCAAAGTCCAAAGAGAGAGAGTGGATTGTCACAGCCTGTGTGAGAGATATGAGATGGCATAATAGGTGTGGCTACCCCATATTCCCATTACACATAGACTGTCTCATTTAATCATCCTGGGCCTTAATTATTTGGACCAAACTATAGTCATTCACAAGATAAATTCATCCTTCCTATTTGCATGCACTCTTTTGACAGGGTTTTAAAATGTGCTATTTAAGTGTGAAATAACATTTTCACAAGGTTAGGTGAGAAGCTACAGGATGACAGGAAAAAAAAACCAAGCTATTTAAGATGGACTCAGTGCACATCTTTGCTAGAATATATTACATCCCAATTTTAAAGGATTTTCATTTATCATTGCATGAGGTTGTTTTTATAGTTCTGGGTACATAGAAATAGTCTAGAAGAGTAGGTAGAATATGCTTAGTAAGTCTCAGGAGATCAAAGACTGGATTATATCTATGGGAGGGAATTAGAAGACAGAAGATAGAAGTCTACTAAAACTTGACAATCAAGTAGCAAATAGCATTAGCTCATGTGAAAGGAAAGCTTATCTAATAAGAATGTTTGCCTAGGCCAAAGTGAACTGCCTTTGTTGATGGTACTGTGGTAGAACCCAAAGTGCCTTAAACTGCTAAAATACAAATTCTGGTTAGGTGAAGAAACTGATCTCTGCCACCATCCAAGAAACTTAAGCTGTGTTTTCTTATTAGGCAATCATCTCAAGTAATTGTCCATATGGGAAAAACATGAGACCTAAACAACCTTAGGCCTAAACAACCTCCAGCGTATTGTTTTAGACTGATTACATTTTCTTTTCAATAGTTTCATTTTGTAAAATCTCAGGAACAGTTTTTAATGCCAGGAATCAAATCCTCTCTCAAACCCTGCCAAATTATCCTGCCAGTAACTTGTATAAGGATGTAGAAAAAAGTAGCAAGCAGGCACACCTCTATTAGCGAGGCAACTGACGTCTGCCTAAACCTTCAGGATACTAAAATTTCCTTTAATACAAAGATGGAAATATAGCCTATGTTGACTTTAAACAACAAGAAATCTACAGTCCAGACACGTCCAGTTTAATTGTGCCCCTGAAATAGTTCAAACATAATTCCTGCTGGGGTTAGGAAGTCTTATACTGAAAGCATCAAGGATAGTACAAAGCATACCTAACTTCTGTTTAGTTATTTTAGTATGTAAGAGAGTTTGCATTATGTAGGGCTTATTTTTCAAAATGCCAGCCAATTTTAACACACTTCAAAATTCTAATGAATGTTTTTTTAAAAGGTCAGGAATATTGGCAAGGTTAATACTGATTATGGCATGGGAAGATATAATGAGTAGAACTATCTGTATTAGAAGAAGATTATGATTCTAATTTTATAATTGCTTCTTTTTGCTAATTTATCTTCTTTCTACAGTCTTTTCACAATTTTGCATTTTGCCCATCTACCCACTCATCTAAAAACATCTATATACATATGTTTTGCTTTTTCCTAGGGTTATCTAGTCCTTTGTCAACTTCTAGTAAGTCTAAGGGAAAATAGGAGAATGTAATTCAACCTATATATCAGCTTACAGAACCTTATAGCACATCCCTGCTGGCTAAAAGTATAACTGTATAAGGAAGAATCTTTTAAAACTTCACTATAAGATAACATATGATGTGATTTGGTTTTTGCCCTGAAATTGATGTCTCTTCTCAGCTCAGTACCTTTATTTTATACCCAGGCATTCAGTTTCTGTTACTATCATTATGACCCCCATACTGAAACTCAGCAGTAGAGCATAAACTTTCAGAAGAAATGGACTGATTTTTCCCCTTTCTATTTATATCCCCAGAGCACTAGTACAGTGTCTTTCACATAATAGCCTGGCTTGATGAATTCAGCAAATATTTATTAAATGACTCCTATGGACAAGTCATTTAGCCTTTTAGTGCCTCCAGATAACTCTTTATAACTATAAATTAAAATCAACCATCAGTCAACAAGTACTGTGCTACAGAGAAACTGAAAATCTGCATTGATGGTGGGACTTTCCCAATGGGTTATCTTGAATCACAGCTTTGAATCCCCTTTTCCCACAGATATACAGATACATACACACACACACATACATACACACACATGAAACAGCTATGACTCAGGATTTACCTTCACTTATTCTCTGAAATTACAACTTTAAGAAGACCAGAATTTCTACCATATCACCCTGAGATATCTGATGGATTTTTAGCAAATGTATCTGGTTTGTGCTGAACCTATTAGTGACTACTAATAAACTAATAAACATATCTGATAGCTGTGGCATAACTGGAGACAACAGTGAACAATAAATTCTCCCATAAGCTTGACAGATACTACCACCAACTTTTCCCCAAGCCCACCTCAACTTGTAACTTACATTATCAGCTCCCTCCATTAATCAGTGGCGCATATTGCCAGCAACTCACTTTTAACAACCTACTTACATTGAGACTTTGGAGAAAAATAGATATTCCTCTATAAAAGTTGAAGGAATGTGTGCTAAATTTATCTTTCCTAATATGTATAGGTTCATTTCAACTGTGTTCTTTTGGAAATAATTTCTCATGATACTGTTATATAACAAATTAGTGACTTTAGTGATGGGTTGTACCAGCATTTTAGTTTCATGGGGAATCTATTCAATATTCATTTAAAAGGGCAGAGTTCAAAATTTATCTCAAATTTCCCATTATCCTTAAAATTTCAGTAATTATTCAAATATATTCTAAGGATTTCACATATAAAAAGTGACACAGTAAATAGCTGTTGAATAATTATATAAAAGAATAAACATAAAATACTGGTAAACAACACTTGTCTATTCCCAGTAAAGAAAAAAAAAAGATGTAACAGAACATGCAGACTTTAAGTTCATTGTAGCCATTCTTATAGCAGAAGAGACTTCTGAGTTGTGAATACACAAATTAACATAATCTACAATATAATTAATGGAATTTTATAAAGTAATTAGATTGTACAAATAAAATGAATGAATTTTTGTTGTCTAGTATAATAATGTACAAAATTAATACGTACTTTATATGACATAAATATTTACATAATGTTTCATAGTATCCAAAGTACTTTAATATCTATCATCTCATTAGATTTTCACAGCAATCTTGTTTTCCCAGAATTTTCGTTCATATTTTGAAGATAAGGAAACTGAAGAAAACTGTGGGTAGCAAGTTACTTACAGGAGACGAAAAAGAAAATTTCAAAGAGTGGATGCAGGTATTAAAAAACAAATCTCACAAAACATTTTGCTTAGTTCTGTTTCTCTGTAACATTCAGGGATCCTCATTCCAGAGAAGCAGCTGGTAAGGGGATGGATGGAGGGAAATGGAATGTGCCTGGCATTATGATAAATGCTTAACAAATATTATTTCATTTGATCTAGACAACTAACCTGAGAGATAGGTGTTATTCCCAAATTAAAAATGAAGAAACTGAGGGGAAAGTAAAAGGATTTGCCCAGGGTCACACAGCTGCTAAGAATCTGAGGCTGGATTTGAACTCAAGTTTTCCTGTCTTCAGTCCCAGTTCTCTATCCACTGCTCTACCACAATTTCTTGCTAGTTACTCCACTGATCATTGGTATTTATCTAAGTTTTTTCCATTTGGTAGTATCTTTTTTGTTTGTTCTTGAGATTTAACAATCCAAAAATTGCCACCATGCCACAAAGTAGTATCAAGAACTTTACCCTATGGATTTGACTATTTCAAGTAGTCATGAATCACCAATGGAATCTGCAGGTACCTCAACAGCTGGTCACTAGACTATTATTGAGTCATTGTAGCCTCTACCTCAGACTTTATCACAATCCTGGTTTTTGATCCTGTTCCTAAGTGAAATATTGCTTCCTGCTTTTAACTCTTCCAGATATGCTATTCATATATTCATTCTTGATCTCAACTATTTAAATTAAGATTCTGACTTTTGTCTATACAGGAATGTTCTTGCTACAATTTTCAGAGATTTTTAAGGGTTCAATTAGGACACTTAGTTTCAGGCTCTAATGAACCTCCACTTTGAGGAAAAGTATACAGTGATCAAATGAGAGGTAGTTTTTAAAATAGGAAGAACATTGGACTTGGAATCAGAGGAGCTCAGCTCCAGTAATATCTCTTGTTACATATTATTTCAATGAGCACGAAAACCTGAAATGTTTCACTAGAAATGGCTAAAGTAACACTTTTCTGCATATGATTCTTTATAAGAAAACATTTGATAACATGTACTTTTCCTAACCATGAAATAATCCATAAAATGCAGTACGCAGAATAAAACTGGTAACATGCAAAACATTTTTTCTCCCTGATAATTCCCTAGGATTCTGTGACCTTTGCACTAACATCTTAATAAAAATAACTTTGATTTCAGACTATATTTCCTTTTCATAACGCATGAGATTTACAGTACCATACATACCCTGCTCCTTTTGTAGATGTAACAAATTAGTGATTTGTTAACACAAAACTTGCATCCCAGAGAGGCTGCAGACCTTCCAGCCTGATACTGATCTAACACCTTTTTTTTTTTTTCACTAAACCATACTTTAGCATACTTGAGCTTAGAGGCTAAAAATTATGCTTGGGGGCCATAATTGCATCATAGAACTTGAATTTTAAAGGCAAACAAGGAAAATATACAATGGATACATGGAGAGCAGTTTACAATGGTAGGCTGAACAAGACCTGAAGAAGCATCTAATAGGATACAGTTCCTGTAACTATTCAACAAGTATACCTTGTACCTCTCATTTTCTTTCTCTACTGTGCACAGCCACAAATGTGTGCAGATGCCAGTGTGAAAATGAAAATGAAGTTAACCAATAAAATCACATGAATGCTTGAAGTCATGCAAGTTTAAACATATGAATACTGAGGATTGACTATGTAAATGTACATACATGTATAGTCATACATTTATCTATATATATTTGTATGCATATGAGGGAAGGAGTATGAAAGGCACAGACACAGCACCTACTTTGTGCCAAGGACTATGCTAAATGCCTTTAAAAATATTATCTCATTCTGTCTTCACAATAACTCTGTGAGGTAGGTGTTGTTATCTCCATTTTAGAGTTGAGGAAACTAAGCAGGAGGTTAAGTGACTTACCCAAGTGCACACCGCTAATGAGTGTCTGAGGTCAGATTTGAATTCAGGTATTCATGTTTTCAGACCTAGCACTTTATCCACTATACCACCAGCTGTCTAACTAACTCCGTATGTGACTACAAATATGTATGTAATATGCATTTTTGTTTGTGAATACTCACATGTATCTCTGATCTCACTAGTTTGGAAATTCTCTCCAATAAATCAAATTGCAAAACATCCCTGTGTACCCATCCAGAGTAACTTCTTTGTGTTTTCCTTTAAAGGGAAATTGCTACATTCCATGTTATAGAGACTACTTTTGATTTCTCTAGTCATTGTAAAAATATGAGAGGAATACACAGGCTGTCCCCCTATCATCCACTGTCCCCTGATACCCTGCTTTTCTTCTTTTTATTGTCCTACATTTTCTTGGTAATATATTTTCACTCTTGTTGCTCAGAGTTCCTCATGGATTGTAGCTTGTTAATAACCACTATGCATCTTTCCATTGGTCTTAGTGTGATATTTGCCTTTAATTTTTCAGTGACTTGCATTCTCCGCTTGGCTTCCATATAAATGGAACATGACATTTCACCTTTGAACTTTGGGCTATGAAAAACGATTGCTTTCTCTGGAGACAAGGTGACCTCGAGGGATGAAACTTGCTAGGTTAGATTGATAATGATGACCGAGGAAGAAACATCCCAAAATTTCAGTGGTAGATAAATACATTTCATTTCTGAGAAGCCTGAAATCTAAGTAGAAAAAAAAAGAGAAAATGAATACAGACCACCCAAACAGTGCTATGAAAACATGAAAAACTCTTGTCAGAGCAAGTGTGACAGGGAGGAAAGCCATCTGACCCCAAGATTTCTCCTGTCTCACAGAAAATCCTCCTCCTTCTTGTCTTTGGACATAAGAGCACAAAGCTATGATTTTAAGGTGATATTTTGATGGTGGAGCTTGGGGACTCTAACTGACACTTTCATTTCATGTACCCCTCAGAGTCACTTTTCAGTTTTATTTCTCCATTATTTAATTAACTTTCCTTCTCAGCAGTAGGAAGCACTTGACACATAGCAAAATAATCTGCCTCTCTGCCTTTCCTGGTCTTATAATTGCCTTATAATTGCATTTCAGGCTCCTTTTAGTATCAGACAATTGTAGCAGCAGCGCATTCCAGTAAAGGGAGCTGTTTCTCAGAAGTCCAGTTTAAAAAGTATTTCTCTAAATTGAAGTTTCATTCTTTTTATGAAGTGAGAATGCTCTAAAAATTCCATTCAGGCATGATTCTTCTGCGTGTATCACATATTTCAATGTGCTGCTACCAGTAATAAAAAGTGATTACTTGTTCACTGGACATGCTATAAATGTTTCAAGCACATAATACAGCTACCAAAAAGTCTCCAAGCAAACAGTATTTTCTAGTTGTTGTTGTTTTTAAAGTAGAATCTTGAAGCTCTAATTTCTAAAATTCTATGTAACTTAGGAACATCAAATTTTGAACTTTAGGTCTTGAATGAACTTTGGAGGTCAACAAGTCCAATATTCTGTGGCACTTTACACATGGCATTTCTGTACCTTTTCTCATAGATGGCACTCCATCTCTTATCTCGGATTTTGTACTGGTCTTACCCCATACCTGTAATATGTCTTCCTCACTTCTGCCTAATAGCATTCATCATTTCCTTCAAGTTCAATCACTATCCTTTTATCTGGAGCTTTCTTTTGTTGATTCATCATCTATGTCACATGTTTTGTTTGTCAGATTTTCCCCACAGACATCCCTTTTCCTTATTCAAACTTCTTTCAAACTCAATAACACTATCCTCATTAGCCTAGGTAATTGCATTCATCAGAGTCCTTAAGTCTTTCAAAGTTTTGCCTTTACAATGTATAATCCTGGGCACTTATTCTACTTAGATAAAGCTCAGTTTCCTCTTCTATAAAACTGGGCTAATAGCTCCTTTCTCAGCGATGTTGTGGGGATCAAATAAGATAAGACAATGGACTTTGCACCCTTAAAGGGTTACAATACATGTGATCCATCACCATCTGAAATTCAGGAAAATAGCCAGGATAGTCTGAAAGAAAAACATGTTGAAAGTAGCAAAAATTATACAAATCTATAGGTGGTTCTCTGTCAAATTAAACTATACAAAACTACATACTGTGTAGTGGAATGATTGATGTCCTCTGCACACTGTTGGCACCCTTCAGTTCACACTTAATTGAAGTCATTTAAGTACTGTTCCTCATAGATTTGTGGCATAGTGGGGGAAGAGTGCTGAATCTATAGTTAAGAGAAGCACAGGATGTGCTTTTTGGATGAGAATCTTTTCCCTTTGTACAGTGGCTATTGTGGCACAAAATTATTCAAGAACCAAAATGGCAGAAGATGTTTCTATGTTTAGTCTTCTGTGGTCCCATTTGATCACAGGCCAGGGGACACTTAAAGAAAACTTAACCAATGTCCTAGTGTGGTTAGAATTAATGAATTAGATAAATAATAAAACTTCTCTGTAATAATGGAGTTCTGTTAGTTCTTTTAAAAGTCAGTGAAGGTTATAATCTTCCAGAGAAAAAGAGAACATTTCAATAACTAAAAGGGCAATAGTATAGCTCTTTTACAGACAAAATATCAATGGGAATTAAGTCCAAGATAGTCCCCTGAATCAAATCCTTAAGAAATTGAATAACTTAGGAACATTACTTTCTGGAAAATTCAGTTCTTATAGAATTTAATTTCAATCCTTTGAGCTTAAAATATACACATATATTTATATGTGGGTATATGGAGAAAAAGGAGGAGGAGAAAAAGAAGAAGGAGGAGGAGAAAGAATGGAATAAAAACAAAGAGAAAGAAAAAGAATGAACAAGATAAAGAAGGAAGGAAGGAAGGAAGATAGGGAAGAAGAAAGGGAGGAAGGAAAGGAGGAAGGAAAAAAGAAAGACAGGAAAAAGAGGTGCAGGTTTAAGTGTTACTTTTACTAGTAAAGATCACACAATTCAATACATAAAATTCAGGTTTGAGATAGCCAGTGCTGCTCACTATATACAGATGTCAAACAAATACTAAACACAATCAAATCTATAGCATATTTTTACACTAATATTAACTATAACTTCTTTTTTTTATTTTATACTAACTATAACTTCTGAAAGAGACCGTAAGTTCTGGATGATAGGCCAGTACTAATGCCTTTATCCTTTTTCAAATTTGAATCTTTTAATTATACTGAATAATTTTAAATAATATCACTAAACTCCGATGGCTTCCTCATACTTATTTTTATTTTATAACTTACAAACTGATCCAAAATATGATCTTATTTAATCCTTTCAACATGTGAACATAGCTTGTTGTTATTGACTTGTTTCAGTCATGTCCAACTCTTCATTACATCACTTAATGTTTTCTTGGTAAAGATATCAGAGTGGTTTATTACTTCCTTCTCCAGCTCATTTTATAAATAAGAAACTGAGGCAAACAGTGTTAAGTGACTTACCCAGGGTCATATAGCCAGTAACAATCTGAGATTACATTTAAACTCAGGAAGATGAGTCTTCCTGGCTCTAGTCCTTGCACTCTGTCTACTATACCGCCTACCTACCCTGAGCGTAGATAATAGAAATATTATTGTCTTTATCTTAAAAATAAGCAAACTGAGACTCAGAGAGGCTATATAATTTTTCAATGATCATGGAGTTAGTAAATTTCAGAAGCACAAATGGTTCATTCTCATTGCTACAAGATTTTAAAGTTGATAATATGCTTTAATACATTATCTCATTTCACCATTGTAACAACATTATGAAGCAAGGTAAAATCAGCATTGCTATTATCATGTATGAGTTGAGGAAACTGAAAACTGGAGAAGCTTTGCTATGTTCAAATAGCTAATAAAAAGCAAAACCAATTTAGAAATACAGATACTGTAATCAAAAGTCTAGGACTGTTTCTGCTATACCACATGGCCATGCTGTATTTTGATGTGCGAATATATCTTTGAATGTCTCAGATCCACTAGAAGTGTTGTGAGTTATTTGAGTGTTATTCTGTTTCATGTACAGAAATGAAATAAATAACATGTGGCTTATAAATGTTTAGAAACCATGGTATGTAAAACTACTTCATTACTTAATGCCCTTCATTATTGAACCAAATTGCATCTATTATTGTGACTTTCACTAGCTGTATTTTATATACAAATAAAAAGATATAGGAAAGCTTCTCCAGTTTCACAGTGGAAAATCTTTTAGTTTATATTGTTGTTGTTGATGATGATGATGGTGGCAGTAGTGGTGGTGGTGATGATGATGGTGATAACTTTGAAAAACATTTAGGGGGTGGATCCAAGACGACAGAGTAGAATAAGGGACTTGCTACAGTAATTTCCACAAACCCCTCAAAAATTCTGTAGAAAACGACTGAACAAATTCTGGAGCAGCAGAAAACACAAAATGACAGACTGAAGCAAATTTCCAGTCCAAGACAATCTGGAAGGTCTATGAAAAGGGTCTATTGCACTGGACTGGGAGCAGAGCTCAGTTTGGCATGGGCCATGCCTGCATGAACTGAGTAAGAGCAGACCTTAGGGGACTGAATCTTTGGCAGCTGCTGTGGATACCAGACTTTTCAACATACAAATGCTAAAGATAGCTTCAAAGATCATTGGGAGGGATCTCTCATCTGTATAAGAGGAGTGTGGTCCAGCCCTAATTCCAACCCCAGCCCCAGGGCAGCTGCAATCACTGCTGAAGCAGAAGGTGCTTCTGGAGCCCTCCACTTAACAAAACTAAAAAGTCAAGTAATTGGCTGGGAAAATGAGCAAATGGGGAATGAGAAAAAAGACTATAGATTTCTACTTTTTGGGTGAAGAGGTATTTTCTTACATCACTGGTGACAAGGAAGATCAAAACATACAGGCAGAAGAACACAACAAAGCCAAAGCTCCTACATCCAAAGCCTCCAAGAAAAATATGAATTGGTCTCAGGCCACAGAAGAGCTCAAAAAGAATTTTGAAAATCAAGTAAGAGAAATAGAGGAAAATTTGGAAAGAGAAATGAGAGTGATGCAAGAAAATCATGAAAAGTGAGTCAACAGCTTGCTAAAGGAAACCCTAAAAATGCTGAAGAAAACAACACCTTTAAATTTAGACTAGCCCAAATTGCAAAAGCCAATGAGAGGAAGAATGCCTTAAAAAAACAGAATGAGTCAAATGGAAAAAGTAGTCCAAAAGCTCACTGAAGAAAATAATTCCTTAAAAGTTAGAATGGAACAAATGGAAGCTAATGACTTTACAAGAAATCAAGAAATTATAAAATAAGACCAAAAGAATGAAAAAATAGAAAACAATATGGAGTATTTCACTGGAAAAACAACTGACCTGAAAAATAGATGCAGGAGAGATAATTTAAAAATTATTGGGCTACATGAAAGCCATGCTAAAAAATAGTCTAGCCATCATCTTTCAAGAAATTATCATGGAAAACTGCCCTGATATTCTAGAACTAGATGGAAAGATATAAATGGAAAGAATCCATTGATCATAAAAGAAAAATTTCTAGGAATATTTTAGCCAAATTCCAGAGTTCCTAGGTCAAAGAAAAAATAGTACAAACAGCCTGAAAGAAATAGTTAAACATAACACAAGATTTAGCAGCTTCCCCACTAAGGAATCAGAAGACATGGAGTATGATATTCCAGAGGTGAAAGGAGATAGGATTAAAACCAAGAATCACCTACCCAGCAAAATTGAGTATAATACTTCAGGGGGAAAATGGAACTTCAATGAAATAGAGGACTTTCAAGCATTCTTGTTGAAAAGACCAGAACTGAATAGAAATTTTGGTTTTCAAATACAAGAAACATGAAGAGGTAAACAAGAAAAAGAAACTATAAGAATCTTATTAAAGTTAAAGTTAATACACAAAAAGATGAAATTTATAACTCATGAGACCTTTCTCATTCTTTAGGATAATTGGAGGAAATATATATATAGACAGAGAGAGAGAGAGAGAGAGAGAAAGTACACAGAGTGTATGAAGGGATAACATATCTAAAAAATAAAATTAATAGTTGAGAAGAATGTACTAGTGTAAAAAGAAAGGAAGAGGTAGAATGTAGTAAATCATCTCACATAAAAGAGGCAAGAAGAAGCTTTTCTAATGGAGGGGAAGAAGGGGAAGGTGAGAGGGAATAAGTGAACCTTACTTTCTTTGGATTTAACTTCAGAAGGGAATAATATACACACTCAATTGGGTATGGAATTTTATCTTATTCTATGGGAAAGCAAGGGGGAAGAGGATAAGAGAGGGGCAATAATAGTAGAAACAACAGACTGGAATAAGGGGCAATAAGAAGCAAACACCTTGGCAGAAGGTCAGATCAAAGGAGAGAACTGAATAAATGGAGGACAGGACAGAATAGAGAGAAATATAGTTAGTTTTTTACAACATCACTGTTATGCAGGTGTTTTGCATAACCACATACGTATAACCTTTAACAAATTGCTTCCTTCTTAATGAGAGTGGATAGGGAGGGTGAGAGGGAAAGAATGTGGAACTCAAAGCTTTAGAGATGAATGTTAGAGATTGTTTTTACATGAAACTAGGAAATAAGATGTATAAGTAAAAGGATATAGAAATTTATTTTACCCTAAAGAAAAATAAAAGGGAAGGGAATAAGCGGGGGTGTGTAATAGAAGGGAAGGCAGACTGGAGAAAAGGGCAATAAGAATATACACTGTCTTGGGGTATGGATAAGGGGGAGATGTAGAGAAAATCTAAAATCCAAATTTTGCAGAAGTGAAGGTCAAAAACTGAAGATAAATAAATTTATATGAAAAAAACACCTAATTTAATTCCACGTGAACTTTATGACAACCATGTGAGGTAGATGCTATTTTCCCCATTTTATAGATGAAGAAACTGAGGCAGATAGGCATTAAGTGACTTGTCCAGGGGCATACATATCTCAGGAAGAGTTTGAACTCAGTTTTTCTAGGCTCCAACTCTAATACTCTCTCCATTCTACCATAATTTTTTTTCTTGAATTTTTCTCATCCATTATTACATAACATAATAATATGTGGTTGTGTTCATCGACCACAATTTCTTCAGACATTTCCTGTTAGGGGCCAAGCTCTGGGAGCTGGCTCCGTCCTCAGGGAGGAACATGGGAGGGGCTCTGGCTGGGGAATATAAGGAGCTGTCTGGGAGGGATCCGGGAAGTAATGTAAGCAATAAAGTGAAGTGCACTGGCCACCTCGGGTGTTCTGTGTAGTCATTTCCCCTCCGTGGAGGAGGGGTGGGTATACCGGTGATGTCTGAAGACCTGGGATAGGGTAAGTATCCAAGCGAGGGCCGGGGACTAGCCCCGTGCAATTTCCTGTGCAATAAGAACCTTTATTTCCTTTTGAAATTACTCTGCATATACTTGTACTTATATATATTCTTATACTTCCTTACTTTATTCTATTTTATTTCCCAGTACAATATAGTAGGGATCGCTTCACCTCTTGCCTTTCTGTACCTAACATGTAGCATAGTATCCTGTGCAAGTGCTTAAATGTGTACTTGTATACATTTAAATAAATGTGTGGGCATAAACAAGTAAGAAGTAAAGGGGAGGTTAAAGTAAGTGATAAATGAATGTGTAGGCATTAATAAATGTTGAAGAACTGACAAGAATATGTTTCTAGTTTTTTATTTTCTTCCTATCACAAATATTTTGTGAAGTATATTTTCATATGAATCGATCTTATTTTCTAACTTTGATATTGCCCAGGACCAGGATCAGTTAAGCAAAAAATGGAATAGCTTTGTGACTTTTCTTGCATCACTCCAAGCTCTGTCTGAAAACCTAATTTGAGAACAACATATCAACAGATATAACTCTTCTGAGTTCTCCTAAGTAGTATTACCTATACTGTACTGTTCTCTGCTCCCTTGCTTCATCTTTTATTACCTACTTTCATTGGTCATCTTTTTCAGTATCTAATTCCATCAAATTTCCCTGCCTTTGCGATGTTGTTGGATTGTCTCTAAAAAGTTGACTAGACCAATTTCCATGATTGGTCACTAAGTACTTTTAGAATCCAGACCATTGCTGCTATCTAGTTCACCTTCCATTCTTCCACTCCATCCATCAAAAAGGTACCATAAGTATAGGTTATCCAGAAAGCATGAGTTAACATGCTTGAGTCAACAAGTCACTACCTTCGAGAACAGCAAAAATTCACACTTTTTCTCCAAGATTCACCTCCATCTGTTTAGGCATGGGTTGTTATTACTTGTAATTTGTAACATGAGTGTGGTATTACTTGTAACTCTTGAGAATTCAGCAGAAATGATACCTGCCAGAGGAAACTAGGTGGTGCAGTGGATAGAGGGCTGGGCCTAGAGTCCCATGGGTATAGTTTAAATCAAGCCTCAGATACATAATGTGTAAACCTGGGCAAGTGACTTATTGTCTGTCTCCATGAGATTTCTTATCTAAAATGGGGTAATGACAGCTCCTACCTCCTAAGGTCACTGTGAGGATAAAATCAAATACCATTTGTAAAGAACGTTGTAAACTTTAAAGCACGATAGCAGAGATAGCTACTGTCATCATCATCATCACTATCATCTTCATCATCTCTAACTTATGTATCTAGTAGAATTCTATGTATATTGCAGGTGCTTAACCAATACTGATTGATTTACACCTAAAGGGATTGTGTTCAGTGATCTTAAAACATGAACTGAACTTACTGCCCGTCTCTAGAACTAAAAACAAACTATCCTTTCATTGCTTTCCTAGAAAACTAGAGCCAGAGTTTTACTGCAAATCTAAGCTAAAGGGTCCTGTAATAAGAAATGCCTCCATGAATCATAATTGTCAGGTTTTACATTCCTTTTAAACTGTTTTGGCATGTATATAACAGAATGCAAATAATTCTTCGATGGTAACTATTTCAGTTCTGATATAATTTAACCTACAATACATAAAATTTCAAAAGTATTGTTTGTTACTAGGAAACAATGCAAGGCATGTTATTTGCAAATTTGAGGGATAAAGCTCCCAAAAGAGAAGATATTTGGACATACTGAAAGAATTCTATTTTTAGAACATTTTAAGGGTGATTTTGTTGATTAATGTATTGTTGTTTCTTTCATAAACTTATAAGACCACTAAGTCAAATCGATTGTTAGCTGCCAGAAAAAATAAACAATTCAAAAACAACTTAATCTGTTGGATTTATAATAATACTATTTTGTGAGGTTTCTCTGGATAATCATAACAGTAGCTACAAAATGAAAGAATTTCACATTCATAATTCTAAGCCCCAAAAGGTCCAACTTTTCATGTTTACCTTGTGTTTCTCTTGGTGTTGGTATTTTTAAATGAAATTATAATGTTGGCTTCTGGAGGGTATTTTAATATATGCTAGCTTGCGACTCTTCAGAATTAATCAGTTAACAGGTACTTGCTGAACAGCCATCCACTGTATTTACCTATTATACATAGAATTATGGGAGGTATAAAACAAGACATTATCCCTGTCCTTAAGGATGTTGTAATATAAGTGGGGAGACAAGAAAAGAATGTGCAGAACCAGACTGTCTAAAGCAAAAGATGCATGTAGAAGGAGAGTGGAAAATGAATCAAATGAGTGGGCATGACTAGGTTATAGAAAGTTTTAAACATGAAAAAGCTCAAATGCCAGAGAGTTTGATCTTGCTGCAGTTGACAAGAGGAGAGGGAGTTGTTGCAACTTTCTGAGCTGGACAGTGAAATGAGGAAAAAAGTATTCTAGAAGATATAACTTGGCAGTGGTGGGAAGGGGAACAATACAGAATCAGAAGAGTCATTAAGCAGGGTCTTTCTGTAAATAATCCAGGAATTAGGAGAAAGACAGAGCAGACACTGGAGATGGGAAGAGGGAGTTGAAGTAAATATTTCAAAGGATGAATTAAATAAACAAAATGATAGAGGGTCTAGGGTGAAGATCCAAAGAAAGCTAAAAAAGCAGGGGGAGGGAATCAAGAAGCTGAATATGTTTAGATGAGAGAAGAGATGGCAGTAATCATCTCTAATAAAGTGATGCAAGTTTGAAGCTCCAAAGCACCACTATGTGATATAACAATATACTTTGATTTATTCAGGATAGAGGCCTATTTGTGATAAGACAGATTCTCAATATTGGAATTTTTGCATTGTGTCCAATCCACATTTAGTATTTAAGAGATGAGACAAGTGCACAGTGAGGATATGGTCTATTGGGAGTGATAGAGTGTCAAGAGTTCTAACTAGCATATTGGTTATACCACTGTACAATTACTTGACACTCACTAGCTTTGTGACTTTGGGCAAATCACTTATTGCCTCATCCTGGGTCATCTCCAGTCATCCTGATGAATATCTGGTCACTGGATTCAGTTGACTGTGGAGGAGAAGTGAGGCTGGTGACTTGCACAGCCCTCCCTCACTCAAAACAGTCAAGTGCAAGTCATGTCATTATTTCTCTGATGGCATGGTCTTCTTTGGCAATGAAAGATGAACACACCTATAGGAATTCATAAGCAAGAACTACACAACATTGAGAAGAATAGATGAATTGCAATCCGCATCATTGAAATGGACTGCCTACATAAATGAGAGAAGAGATCTGTTGAAGCATCTAATAGTTAATCCTCATATGCCTTCTTAAAGTCTGTTAAAAAACTTTTCAATGTTCATGTGAAATCATATTCACCAACTGGATCTCCCATATTCACGATCTCCTTTCTTGATATCCATCTTGTCCGACATTCTATCTTGTCCTGTACTTTCCTGCTTTTAAATCATTCTATATGTCATTTCCTAAAATGACCTTTCAACTGTGTTGTCTTCTCTCAACTATGTTACCAACAATAAGCATGACCAAGGCTAAAATGGACCTTAAAAATCATCTAGTTCAACATTCTCATTTTATAGATAAGGAAACTAAGACACACAGAGAAGTTACTGGCTTAGTAACTCAGCATATTGTGCATTTCTTCTAAAAATAAAATCTAGCGATTTTAGGGGGAAAATCTTTTGTTATGGCAATGTAATATGGAAAAAATGTCATTATCAAATTATCATTAGGTCAATTTATACATGATGATTATATATAATGGTATAAATATAAATAAACAAGATGATGGAGAGTCTGGGTGAAAATCCAAAAAAACTAAACAAAATGGGGGGAACCAAGAAATGGGAAAGCAGTTGTAATCATCACTAATAAAGTAATACAAGTTGGAGACTCCAAAACACCACTATGTGACTTGAAATTATACTCTCATTTATTTAGGATAGAGGCCCATTTTCTGATAACACAGATTCTCAATATTGCAATTTTTGCATTGTGTCCAATCTACATTTAGTGTTTAACGGATGTACAGTCGGGGTATGGTTTATCGGTAGTGATAGAGTATCATGAGATCTAGCTAGCATATTCGTTATATCAATTTGTGCGATTTATAGGAATTCATAAGCAAGAACTGCACAGCATGGAGAGGAATAGATGAGTTGCAATCTGCTTCATAGAAACTGGGGTAGAAACCTCAGGAATAGAATGGGACCTCTGAATAGAAAGGGGGTAATTCTCCACTCTTCAAAACTTCTCAAACATCTTCAAAGTAGGAATTATGTGACAAAGACAAAGTAGTTACACCAGTCGTCATGGTCTAGGACACCAAGAACACAAAGGAAAAAACTCCATAAACTAATAGCAGACAGGGCAAATCCCTAACCTGAATAGCCTCATTCAACACCACTTCCCCCATCACCCACCATGCTCCTAGCAGCAGGTGGTATACAACCATCCCCACTAGCTTGCAGCGTTCAATTCTACAGCTCAATTCTCCCCTCTTCCAAACAGCAGAAATCTGCTTAGGGTATAACAGCAGTAAGAAGTAAGACATAAATGAATAGTGGTATCATGCTGTGTTGCAAAAGACTTTAGCCAGAGAATTGAGGGACAAAGGGAATTGGGGCAGGACACATGTGCTTGGGTCTGTATAGCACTCCACTAAGGCAACTAATTCTGTCCCCATATCTAACATGGTTAACCATGACTTAACCAGCATGGAAGGAAGCTAAGACAACTTGGAGATCTAGCCTCTAGAGAAACTACTATTAAAGGAGAGTGACTCAATTTGAGTTACAGAGGAAAAAATAAAGAAAAAAGGCTGAAAGTAGTAAAGATCTGAGGAGGAAGGAAATTCAGTTAAAGATTTTGAGCATGCTGATAAATTAACAGGAAATAAATTAATAACAGAACGGGAAATGGCTTTCAGATGAGGGAAAAGAATTCAGGAATCTATAAATAAACATTATAAGAAAAAAGAAAATGAATGAATTCCTGATCAAGCAGAAAACAATGTGGATTCCCTACAAATCAGAGAACCACAGCAGGATTTTCCTGAAATCATTCAAAGTGGAAAATTTTCTATGAGCGGAAAATTTTCTATATTTTTGGGGGGGTTCTAGAAAGGTTTGTTTGTTTTGTTTTTCCTTTTTGAGAGCCACTTGGTCTAAGGATAATTTGTTCTATAACAAGATAGGATGCCCCTATAGAATTAATTTGACAATAAGATCAACATAAAGAACATAAACAAAGATATACAATAAATATGGACCAGGATACGACATCTTTTTGAGGTATGATAGTTTTTAATTCAAATTTAAGGTGGTCATTTATATAGAAACCCGAAGAACCAAAACATAGCCAAAAGTCAGAATTTTTTTAATTGTCCCAACCTCCACTAATAAAATCTCAGTCAGGGCTTCTCTCTCAGAGCCTATTACAGCTATCCCTGGAATACTGTAGGAGTTACAGATGTTATTCCCACAATCTGGAAAATCTGTGTAAAAATTGTTGGCCCTTTCTTTATACCAGAGAAGAAGTCCTTTTCTATCTTTTGTGGGGTGTTTACAGTACCTTACTTAAAATTTGAATTAAGTATTTGATAATAGGTTCTGTGTTATCTGCTAGCCTTCACGTGTCTGTGACTTCTGCAAAATTCCCCCCAAATTGTCATTTTATTTCTTATATTTCTTATGCTGTGATATATTGAAAATATGATAGAGAAAATAGTGGTGTGGAAAGCATAAATGTATTAAATTTTGGACATCACAAGTTTGGTTACCTAGTTTTCTAGCTTACAACAGATTAGAAGCAGCAAATGGGAACAGTGGGTATCTTAGAAGTGGTTGCTAAAGATGATCACACTGACAGTAAATGACAATTAACAATCTATCATTGAGGGAAGAGAGGACAAATCTATTTTAAAACATAAACATGCACACACATACACAAGCTCATAAAAGAACTAAAAATGTCCAGTAGTGTCTGTAGGTTTGCATACAATCTTACACAGCTGAAGGGCATATTATGTTATACATTTTATACTTATTAAACTTTAATTTAATAGTTATTAAATGTAGTATATAATAACTGACATAACTGAAGTCTCATTCCTTTGTTCCTATGTGTGATTAAAGTAGACAAAGAGTCAGACTTGGAGTCAGAATCCCAGTTACATTAATAGAAGTGGATAAAGAACAATTTTTTTCACATTCCATTGGATGGACAACTCAGAACTTCTCTATTACTAAACATCTTTTGGACAGATTTTCTGAATAGACAATAAACTAAGCCCAGAATTGCAGAGCAGGACTTGGGTAGGCTTTATTGCTTTTGGGATATTGAACAATCATTTTAAAAATTTTAAGATTTACCTTGACACAAAGGATTATCTTTTAATATTGATATTCTACTGATCCTATATTAGACAATTCAATAAACATTTCTTAAATAATGACAATATGCAAGTTATTGTGCTTGTTTCTGGAGATCCAAATAAAAGAAATAGTTCCCACTCTTGAAGAATTTGCATTCTGTTGAATTTCTGGAAAACATTGAATAGTACAGTGTCTAAATAATTAAAGCAGGTTATCCAAATGATAACCAAGTGGTTTTCAGTAGACTGCAAGATAACTGAAGTTGAGCAAGAAGATTGGTATAAAAAGTGTCATAGAAGAGGGTGTTGCTGACAATGTAGAAGGCTGGCTAGTCATGTAATGAGAATGAGGAAAAACTAATCTATTTATATATGCTTCACAGGAATCCATATGATATCAAGAGATAGATGATGACCTCAGAATGCTGGACAAACATGGACAGGAATTGTCCAGGCTGAAAACACAGTGGATATGTTATGATCAGCAGCACTAAAAGGAGCTCCCACACCAATGATACCAAAGAGCTAATAGTAAAGTCACTAAACAGCTATAGGCATGACATCTTTTTGCTTTACAGGTATTTTATGACTATTGTGTTAGCTTCAATAGGGTTTGATCTGTTTTTGATGGCAGAGTTGGAACAGTATGAACTGCTGAGTTCTGTCAGATATACTGCCTCTTCTGTTTCTTCTGCTGTGGGGTCAGGACTCTGAAAATGAAATCCAGTTTAGCCTTCACAACTGGCTGTCAGTTTTTGATTGTCCTTTCTTGGTTTCTTGACCCAAAACTTGTTGTTGGTTGCCCTTCCTTGGTCCCTTACTTTTTATCATCAGATTTAATTCATTTGTCATACTGGAAAGTGAAAGGTACTCCCTGAGACACAAAAATTTTATCAAGTAAGTCCGCCAGATACAGAGAGTGACAGTACAAGGCAAGCAGCCCCTCCTATCCAGATCAGTCCCCACCTTGAGTGACTGCTTTCCAAAAATCAAGCATTCTTCCTGCTAATACCTGGTATCCATGCAAGTCATTTTCTCCCTACATAATGTGAATACTAATAGCTCTCTACTTTTAGAAATTACTGAAGGAGTAAACTTGTATTTTCAATAGTCTTTTAAATTCTTGAAATTACAGACTTACTTTGTACTTCTGGTGTTTAGAGCAGTGCCTTGCGTATAATAGGCACTGAATAACTATTGAACTGATTTTGTTTTAAAGAATGAACTAAACAAACTATGTTTAAATTATATTTTCTAGCTTCTTTCCACCTATTCATTCTTATCATTGCTGTGTCTGCTGGCATACTGAGTTATATTTCATTCTGAAAACTATACATAGAGAATAAATGACAATGAAATCTCTCCCCTCAAGGAGGTAATGCTTTATCTAAAATTCTTCCCATAGATTCCTATACCTCCATGAAAGAACATAAAACACTGTTGAAATTCTTAAGACAAACCTTTCAGACTTGCCTACTCATGACAGGGCAATAAATATGTTAGCTGCCAGCCCTAGGCAAAATTGCAAAGTATGCAATGTTTGTCTTAGGCATTCCCTCTATTTTCCTTTTATTGACAAGCTGGAGAGAGTAAAAAGGAGGTTAACTAAGACAGGAAGGGGCCTTGAGACTATACCATATTAAAATTTGTTGAATGATTCGAGGATGCTTGGCCTAGAGAAAAGAAAATTTACGAGGTACATGATAGCTCGTAACAAGACTACCACGAATCAGTTGAGAAAAAATACTCTTTGTAGCTAAGGATCCTTATTTGCAGTGACCAACAAAGTGCATCATGGGCTGAAGCGATTAAATAAACTACCTCTATTATTATGAGAAATTTCATCATTAGCACAATTGTACATATTTCCCAAAAATTGTTCCTAGAAGATATACATGGAATCCATAAAAATAATCCTATCTAAGGTACGCAATTATTTCTAAAATGAAATACATTGTTATGAAGTCAGTGAATGAGAGAGGGAGAGAGAGAGCACAAATATACTGGTCACTCCTTTGTCCATGGACATAGCATTCTATTTGCCTTGGTTCCAGTACAAGATAGATTCCCCCACTTACTATGGCTACTTCATTCTCCAGGAAACAAGACATAGGAGGCACAGAGAATAGTGCCAATATGCTTCTGTTTCTCTACCCAGCCAGAAAGAGAAATGAATCGATCAAAATAACTCCCCATCATCAGCACTGAGGGTAACACTATCTCTTTTATTTTCCAAACTCTGTCATATCAGAAAATTAGTGCAGGTGACACCCTACCACCTTTTCCACAGAACAAGGCAATTTTCAACCAAACAGAATTCATCCTATTCAAAAACAACAAAAATGTGGGTGCTCCATGTGGTTTATTTGACTCATTGGACCCACTCTAATCTGCCTGGAGCCAGAACTGGGAAGGGTGAAATAGTAAATGCTTTTCTCTTTCCAATTTAAACACCTAGAAAGTTTCACAAAATAACAGAATCGCAGCACTTTAGTTTTGGAAGAATCCTCACTAATTATCTAACCTATATCACACATGCAATTCTCTCTATAAGAAACCTAACAAGAATTCACATAACCTTTTCCTGAAGACTTTCAATCAAGGAGACTGCTAGTCTCCTGAATACAGCTAATCCCACTTTTAGATTGTTTATTACTTCTCTTATATTAAACCAATTTGGAACTCCTACTCCTTGTTCTGCCCTGTATCACTTATTGAAATGTGCTTTGCTGTCATGTCTTGTATTAATTGGAGGCAACATCACAGAAACCTCGAATCTTGTACCTGAAAGAAAGTCTAGGAGACCACCTAGCCCAGGAATTGGTAAACTGACACCCATGGGCCAGATCTGACCGACTGACTTAGTTTTGTACGTTCTTGGGAGCTCCTGGTAGTACAAGAAACACGCAGGAGACCGGATTTGATCCTCAGGAAGAGTTGGCCAATCATTATCCAGGGTAACCCTCACCTTCAAAAGTGACTGTTTTAAAGACACTGCTTTAAGGGATTCCCACAACTGGAATTTTAATCGTACTTTTGTGTGTTTAATTGCACTCACATTAGCCACTATAGAACTGAGATGGGGACTTTCAGTGTGAATTTGAAGTGTTAAAGGTCCTCAGTCATATTTCAAGCTATTTTTTACCTTATCTAGAATTCTATATCTTTTTCTTGTAAATTCAGATATAAGTCCTCCATGTGAAGTCTATAATTCCTTTCCTTGAGATTTGTGGGGTACTATTATTTCACAAATTGAGGAATCCAACATCTTGCAGGTCATGTAACAAGAACCTTCCAATTATTAATAATCTCTTGTAAAGTTTCTCTCCATTAATCCCTGTATTTTAGCCCTGATTTCAATAAAAGCTCTGTATGACCATTACATCCTACATGAGGTTTTTCCTTATCCCCTAGAAAACAAAGCCTCTTTCCTGAAATTGATTCATATTTGTTTTGTATATTTTCATATACTTAGAAATCCTTATTTTGTCTAAGCTACTTAAAGTCACAGATTATTTTATTTTTATATTTATATCCCTAATGCTTGACAAATAGTAGGCACCTAATAAATGCTTATTGATTGATAGAATGGTTGGTTTATTTATCTCTGCGAACATTTTATTTCCGTAAAAAGATAAAAAACTCCATGAGGACAAGGATCACATATTTTTCTCTTAAATTTTCATATCCTGGAGCTCAGCAGAGTCTGTGTTTAATAGTTTCTCACCTAAGTGGAGTGTTAATTTGAAATTAAATTTTAACTTATTATTTCAAAATAAATTTTCTTTTTGGGATTAGGAGACCCATAATATTGGTCTTTAAGAGTCTCAGGCATTATTTGACCAAAATACAAGAACGCTCATGGTGAAAGAGAATAACAACCTTCTAATAGGATAAACAACCTTAATATTAAAGATTATACCGATTAGAAGGGAAGCAGAGTAGATCATATACTTCTCAGAGTTATGACTATGAGATGTATTCTTAATCAAAAATGAAGAGAAGACATTTAAAGGAATAAATTACTTTGATTATATGAAACTGAAAAACTTTTGCACATAAAAAATATTATTTCTATGATGAGAAGGGAAACAATAAAATGGGGAAAAAAACCTTTTTTTATCAGATTTCTCTGATAAAGGATTGGCGTCCAAGCTACAAAAACACAGTTATTTCCCCAATAGATTATGATCAAAGGATATGCAAAAACAGATCTCAAAAGAATTGAGAAGTATCATCAACCACATGAAATAATGCACCATATCACTAACAATGAATAATTCAAATCAAAACAACCCTGAGGTTTCATGTCACACACTGCAAATTGTCAAATATGACAAAAGATGGGAATAGTCAATGTTGGCAGAGTTGAGGGAAGTGCTGTATTGTTAGTGGAGCTCTGAATGGGTACAACTATTTTAGAAAGTAATTAAGAATTATGCAAATAAACTGATGGCTAAAAAAATTGTGGTATATAAATGTAATGGAATATTATTGCCTGTAAAAATGATAAAGTGCTGAATGCAGAGAAACTTGGAAAATTTCACATATATAGATATATGTGTATATGAAGCTTCATACACATACACACATGTGTGTACAACTATATAAAGTATATATGTGCATGTTCATATATATATACATATGCATGTGTGTATACACATGTGTGTAAGCAAAACCAAGAAAACAATATATGCAAAGACTACAAAATAAGTAAATAAGAGGTAAGGGTTAGACTGCTGATTTCATCCTCCTAAGGAACTTTCTGGTGAAGCAACTCCCTGTGTTAATGCGGATGCCCATCTTCTCTGTAATTTAATCTCAGTATCTAGGACACAGAGAAGATAAACAACTTTTTCTAGTTACAAAGAATGTAGATGTCAAAAGTTGGTCTTGAAGTCAGGCTTTTATGCCTTGGAGGTTATCTCTCCGTGATATCATACTTCCTCTCACCAAATAAGTGTGAGCAACTACTATAATCATGAGATTTTAAACATTCATCTCTAAGAGTGATACTACATGTAGTGTCCAAAGTCACAGAGCAAATTTATGTCAGAAGTCAAACTTGAACCCAGTTCTCCTGACTTAGAAGTTATCTCTCTCTATCCATCTGCCTACTCACCAAGAAAATGTGGATGATTATTATGAAAATGAAATTATAAGAAAAAATATCCCAAAGACAGATTATCGATGAATAAAGTCATAGAAATGGGTAAATATAATGTAACTAATTCACAGAAATTCTACCTTAGAATTGGAAAATTATAAGCACAGTTTTATTCTATCTCTACATGGAGGGGAGGGACAAAAAATGATGTTGAAAGGGTCAAGTAAATAACTGTTGCATTTCAATGGAAAAATTCAAGAACCTTTCAAATACTAGTTCATGTTCCAAAAATGATAGTTAAAGTTAAAGAAAAAAACAAGTGATTTGGTAGTAAGATGAGCTCGTTTTTATTTCCTATTACATGTCATCTTTCCTATTCAAGAAGAATCCAAGCCCTAGAAATCATCATATTCTTTTTTGTGATATGTTCATTTCCACAGTTCCTGGTTATAAGGTAGCTAAGGATAATGGTTATTCAGTATTAGCTGACACATACGGAATGTTACTCTTTAAGAGGACTAAATTACTTTTTAATATATTTTTCAACTAAGATTGAGCATAAAATTCTACTCTTAATAATTTTATAGTCACATTATCTTTCCACATTATTATTCTTTTTCATTAAATAAATGCTACAAAAAATGATTATTGGAACATTCTTTAGATTACATTAATATTTAGGACTTTTATTGAGGCACCAAGATTTTTAGGCAAGTTTTTCTTGAAATCGTGATTAAAATATATTTCTTCAATTTCTATCTTTACCCCAACTTTCTCAGTCCCTCCCTAGTGCTTTTCTGGTTATATTTATAGTACAATGCCCTTAGAGTCAGGACACTGGATTCAAATGCCATCTCCTACACTTAAAAGCTCTATGACTTAGACAAGGGAGTTGACGTCTTTGAGCCTCCATTTCCTCCACCATAAATTTAAGAAAGGCTCTGGTACTCTGCATCACAGGTACCTTGCCTTACTTTTCTTTCCACTTGATCTTTCCCTCCTAGCTTACTGTTCTCCCCTTTTCCTGTTTGTTCTTCTTCTCTTACCCTCCACCTCTTTTCATTACCTCCTATTCATGCTTTAAGTTTTTAAGGGGTACCTATAATAATTAATAATACTGCTTTTGGTGATAAGAAACAAAAACAGGCCTTATTCACTGATCTACATTCTGGATACACACACACACACACACACACACACACACACACACACACACACACACACTTCAGTTCTTAGTCAACTGTTTTAATGCCCATTCCTTTGGCCAAAAGTCTTATCAAACAATACTTTTTTCGATTTTTTTCCCATTATATTTATGATATTGTTAGGTATATCAGAAAATGCATAAAAATGCAGATAGAATGAATATATACAAAGCTTCCCTTTCATATTAAAGTATAACATTTCCACATGTTCTCACATGTTTTTGTTTTTCCTTTTTTGTACATCATCTTATTCTTTAAAAATCTAGACTCTGTGCCAGTAAAAATACTTTTACAATAAAAAATATCTTTAACTTTATAATGAATGATGAACTTTTGATTAAAAAGAATCCATTCCATTAATATAAAAGTCTAGATTAACAGATATATACACCTCAGAAAAAATACTGGCATTTAGTAACAAAAGAAATTAGTGCTGCTGTTCAGTTTCCAAGGACTTTTTCAAATGCCATTCGTCACTAGAATATTTTATGATTTTCTCTTTGTAGTTTAAAGGTATTTGTGTTACCACAAAAGGATGCTTTCCTGAAAACATGGAAATGTTCAAATGAATTCTCCTAGAAAAGCTTATTATTCATAAACAGCCTTAGAGGCTTTGAATGTTTGAAATTCTTTTTTAATCAAAATGGGTTAATAAAGTAAATACTTAGGAGAGGAGGAAGGAAGATCTCTGTCAAAATAATTTTAAAATATAACAAAGAGATAAAAACATCTCTGTTATCCTTTCAAATTCTATAAAAATTTAGGGAAAAGAATAGTAGAAACTTACTTTGCCCAAACACTTGAAATGAAAGTAGAAGAATTCAAAGGAGGGGAATTGGACTGTGGTCACCTCCCAGATGACCACAAGGTGATAATTATGCTATTTTTGTTGTTAATCCTTTGTTTTTAAAGAGGGCCAATGACATCATAAGGCAATGTCTTGATTTGGCAGTGTGCATTGGATTTTTGTGAGGCAGAGTCACACAAAGTCTTCAGCCTCCCTCTTTCTTCCAGAGTCATCAATGTCCAGTAACAAGACAAAAATCAAGGTGACTGGTGATGATTCAGGCTACAGTGGATGACCTTGGCATCTTCAATGACTGACCAAGCTCTAAGCTCTCCATAGCACCTGTTTCAGCTGTCTTCTCTGGCTAATGGAACAAATTGTTCTTATCTACCCATTCCACTAGGGGAACTCTTCAAATGATTGGGTTAGATATCCCCCCAATTCACTGATGGGTTTGAGGCCTATCAGTTACTCTTAACATAGCTTAGCCTCTCTGCTGAGATAGTATTGCCTCAGTGTGGCTGCTAGCTATGCTATAGCTTCTAAAATCACAAGTGATATAAAGCCTATACAGAACACCCATGCTGTCCAGTCTCAACCCTTTAAAAAGCAGTAGGAAAGTGACAGATACTGATTAAACCCCATCAGAAAATTTAAAAAGTGAACGGAATGAAGGCATGGTGCCAGCTTGTATGATTAAACTAGGTCTAAAGGAAAGAGATCATAATCTAACTAGACCCAATCTCATTTACCCAAAAAACTCTTGGGGGAAGTGACAAGAATAAGCAACATGAATTCCTAAACATAAGTAGAAATTGAGGCAGATTTTGGATTTATCCCTGTAAGAAAACCTATCTTCAAAGGGTAAGGAATCAGAAAATAAGTGATAGAGGAATATAGTAATAAAAAAAAACTGCCAAAATTTAATAAAGTAGAAAATTCAGTTAAATGAAATGGAAAGATACTAAAATTATAAAGGAAGATGAAAACCAAGACACCTAAAGGATTAGAAGCAATAAATAAGTATCCTAAAATAGAACTGAAATAATAAAAAATAAAAAACCCCAAAACTATAGAATCGGTCGTTACCTGAAGAGATGAGAAATTAACAAATGATATTTATTATTAATCATCCTACAATCAAAGGTTGTGATATGACTTGTCCAGAATTATTTCTTGTATAATCCCTAAAGTTTATGAGTTCATTGAAAAGAAAAAAAATATATCCACCAAAAAAATCACATCTTAAAACAAGTATTTTCATCAATTCTCTGTTTTATGTGTAGTTAGATCCTTTGAATCTGGAGTCTCTTAGTTTCTAATATGGGATTGATCGTTGCATTCAATCCATAAAAGTAAGGTCACAAAACTTCAGCAGACAGAGAAAGCTCCCTCAGTGATGCACAAAAGTTGTCAATGTAGGGATGGAGTGTGGAGGTAGTTACAGATAGGGAGCTGTGAGACTGTATAGGATTGAATAAAGAACATTAAGAGGCAATTAGGTGATGCAGTGGATAGAACACCAACCCTGGAGTCAGGAATTCCTGAATTCAAACAAGATCTCAGACCTGCTTACTAGCTGAGTGATCCTGGGCAAGTCACTTAACCTGATTTGCCTCAGTTCCCTCATCTGTAAAATGAACTGGTGAAGGAAATGGCAAACTGCTGCAGTATCTTTACCAAGAAAATTCCAAATGGTGTCAGGAAAGTCAGATATGACTAAAATGACTCAATAACAACAAAAAGTCAAGGTGGTTATGAAATATCAAAGAGGAAGAAGGAGGAGAAATACGTATGTGACCTAGGTAGTCTTAAATAGGGGAAAGAGTTAATATTAGGAGACCATTATGCAATAAACATAAAATACATTTCAATCAACAAGCAATTATTAAGTGGCAGGCAGTATGCCAAGTACTGAGGACAAAAATAGAATGAATACAACTCCCTACTCAGAAGGTGCTTATCTTCTAGTATAGAATTGAGCCTGCCTTAAGACAAAATTGTAAATTAGAAGATTTTCAGATCCCCCTTCTCAAATCTCTTTTCTTTTTAGTAGTTACTACTTATGAAAAGCAGCACTAAGAAAATGATATAGTAAACTCATTCATTTCAAACTAAAAATTATTGATGAGGTTCAATGCAATAAAATTCCATTAATACTTCAACAACTTAGCATTTCATTAATTTAAATACTCTCTCCACTTCCATCTACTGAATCTCTTATGGAATTAATAGACAGTGATCTCAAGGCACTGTCAGATACAAATTCCATTATCTTGTGACTAATTTTCTCATAAGAAAGCTTTCTAAACTCAACTAGCTTGGTCTTTGAACAACAGACACATAATGGTCCATCAATCTCATATTCAAAACTTAAAACCTATAAGAGATCGCCCTGGCCTGGCAAAGTCTTGGGAATCTAGAGAATATAACACTGACTTCCCACTTTAGTGAAGTCAATGAAATCTTTCGGAGATGAATGACTATGTAGTCCTGTTTCTAAGAGTAATTGAACATAACTATAGGAAAATTCAGTTGACATTGGGGTTTTAGAGGACCACAAATTTGAATTTATTCAACCATGGGATGAAATAATGTCATTAAAATAATGTCATTTTAGTCTAAATTCACATTACTATTATTACATCTCATACTTAATGATGGTTAGAACATATTTGGGGCACAATATTTATTTCTTGGTGTTGTATTTTATGAGGGGCATTGAAAAAATGTTAATATGACCAGATGAGATCAAGCAATTTGGAGAAGAGTCTAAACGACATGTTGTATAAGGAAAAGGTGAAGGAAATGGGAATGTTTAGGATGGAAATAAGAAAACTCTTTTCTAGGAAAGATCAGATAACTGTCTGCAACTATTTGAAAGGACACCATATTAAAGGAGAAATTAATTTGTATATGTTACTCTGTAGCCTATACAACTAGATCTAACATGTGGAAGTAATATGGAGGTAAATTTCAGAGTTAAATATAAGGAAAATTCTTGTATTAATGAGAGCTATCCAAAAATAAACTGATTTATAGAGATTGTCTTTCACTAAAAGTATTCAAAAAAATGAGACTGTCATAATTCAGAAGGAATTAATAAATTGGGTTAGAAAGTAAGACAAGGTAATGTATAAGATTCTTTTCCAGTCTTAAAAAAATATTTTCTCTAATCTCTAAAATACTTCTGGCTCTCAAGTTAAAACTTGGACTGAATTACACAGTCAAAATTATTAGAAGAATATATAATACATATTAAGTTTACTGGCAATAATACCACAAAAGCCAACATACTTGAAGTTGTTCAAATTATAGGCATGACTGGTTTTAAATTAAAGTATATCTAGCCCAGGTTAAACTTGTGAAGAAGGTGAAATTTGGCATTAATGCCCTTCCATCTTCATTTCAATATTTCTGCCCCTCAAGTGCTCTGTACCTCCTCAGATATCCAGTGTTCAAATTTTGCCTGTCTTTCAAAGTCTTTCTAGTTTTATAGCTACCCTGGTCTGTACCTATTTTGTTCTTCAGGTAAAGTGCTTTGATCCACTCACCTTCAATCAAACTTAAAACTTCCCTGCCCTATGATCTTCTCGCTAGGGCACTAAGAGATGACAGGTTATATTAACTGAAATATTAACTAAAATGAGGGTGTTAATTGTTGATTCGGATTTGTTTTCAAGTGTCTCCAATATCCTCAGACCAAGCAATATTTCTCAGAAATCATGTAGGAATTTTATGAATCATAAACTAGGAAGTCTCAACAGATTTGAATTTGGCTTTAAAAGATATGAATAATTTAGTCAGTTTTCATCATATTGTTATTCCCTCACAGTTAAATGTGGTACCAGATGATAAAATGGAATTGTCAGGGAAGATTTGTTCACTCTTGAGGATTTTAAATGAAATCCTATTCCATTGTTCAAGGTAGTTCATTAAAAGAATGGACATTTGACATGAAGCTTAAGGGACTTTCATGTAGTTATCTTATTTTTCCTAACATATTTTTAATTCTTTACATATACACCCTACATCTTTCGATTAGAAAAGCCCCAGAAGGGCAGAAATTATATCTCATACCAACTAATTAATTAATGAGCATTTATCAGATAACTGCTATGTTCTAGGCACTGTATAAGGCATTAACAAATCCCAAAGCTTGTCAGTCCCTAATTACAAGGAGCTTACATTCAATAACTGTTTATATCCTCCACAGTGATTAGTACAATGACTTCCTCGACATAAACCAACATAGTAGATAATCAATAAATGCTTTTTAACGAGAATGAAGAAGGTAGTAATTTACAAAATGACTTTCAGAGATTGCTTAACTGCATAGTACTCTCTCAGTATTTATAAACATAATTAGACATGTAAGTAAAACCTATGTAATAACAAAGATAACTAACACTTATATGAACTTTAAGATTTGTAAAGTATTTTACAAGTACTATCTCATTTTAACTTGATAACACCCCTGGAAGATAGGTACTACTTTTGCACCTGTCTTACACAAGAGGAAACTAAGGCAACTTAAGTAACTTGCTGAGCATCACACAACTAATAAGTGTCTAAGGCTTGTTTGAACTCAGGGGCAGTGCACCACCTAGGTCAGATGGTCATGAGTCTGTGATGGTCACGAGTTACCCTCCTCTTTCCTAAGTTCAACAGAAACAACATGGGCTCAATAAGGCTGACTCCTTCTCCCCTAAGTCAACTTTCAAAGGGATTCAAGGATGGAAATAACTGAAAGATGTTTTCCTCAATCTGGTCTGGGGAAGTAATGATAGTGTGATTGAGTTAGCAGTCCATTGTCTCTATACAGACTATTTTTTTCTTTTTCTTTTCCAAGCTGTGCTTATATGGAGGCTCAAATTGATCACCAGGAACAGAAGTTTTGGTGTGCATCATTTTACTTGTAAGTACTCAAATAGTTTTGTGATATCTGCAATATGAATATTCCTCCAGTGATTGAACTGTACCATCTCATCTTGTGAGATTTTTGTTCATGTCATAACTAATTCCCACACAGGATCTTCACTCAATGGTCTAAGGCTGACATCAAGAGGTTACCAACAGAATACTGAACCCGTCATTCAGTTATCCTTCATTGTCAACATTTAATCAGCCCATCTTCTTTTTCATGCATATGTATTTTAAAAGCATCATTTAGTTTGCTTCTTTTTCATATTCCCCAATTTGCAACATACTGGGGTTTACATAACCCCACAGTGCATATCTCTCCATTGTCTTCAGTGAGTCCCAATTTATATTATTTAAGGACTACTGTGTTTATGGTTCCCAGACATAAAAGAACACAGCAAGAAATTTGATATTTTAAAACATAAGCTTTTATTTCAAAGAGAAGCATATATCCATTAAAAGAACATGGTATACTCCAAAGAAAATACAGCCTGTCTTTCCCTTCTTCTTCATTTCTGGGTCCAATTCATTACTTGTGGGACCTTTCTAAGATTATGTATATATTTACATATATATGTATATATTGTATATATGTGTATATTTTATATATGAATGTGTATATATTTCTTTGTATATGTATATGCTTGGGCATATATGTGTGTTTACATATTTTATGTACATATTTATATATGTACAACCTATATTAAACTATAATATTAGACTCTAGGGAATATGGATTCTTCAGTTCAATGTAATGACATCCAACAAAGCTTTATTAACTATTCACTATGTTTCAGGCACTGTTATCAGTTATATTGCTGAGAATCAAAGAAAAGACAATACTGCTGCTTGGGAGGTCTGGATCAATGCCAAATGACAACAGAGAAAGAAAGAGTTGTTCTTAACTTTTATTTTGCGTCTTTTCTGCCTAGAAGAACCTTTGCACTAAAAATGATAGAACAAATGTGGATGACAGGGAGTTGATACCCTAGATACTTCAGTAGATGGTAAGAGAGCACCTAATTTTCCCTTGATAAATTCAAGTCCCCTGGTATATTCCATTATACTGTAAGCTCCTTTAGAGGAGGGACTGCATTTTGTCCCCACTGCCACTGCTTTTTTTGTATTCCCAGCACTTAGCATAGTGCCTGATGCATAACAGGAACTTAAAAATGCTCAGTGACACAGTGGAACTACATCCTTGGGTAGTGATTTAATGAGAACATGTTAGCATGAAATTATTATTTGTGACACTTGACAAATTCTGGAGAAGATAACATTACAACAGTGTGAAAAAGGAAAAAGCTATCCCAAATATCTGAAAAAGATAAGGGGGTAGAATCTGAAAATGATAGCCCCATAAGCATAATTTACTCTTGTGGGGAGTGCGTGCGTGCGTGTGTGTGTGTGTGTGTGTGTGTGTGTGTATGTGTGTGTGTGTGTGTGTGTGTGAGAGAGAGAGAGAGAGAGAAGGAATAGAAACAATTATTAATGAAATGGTAAGTATACATTCAGAAAGAAAAACTCATTACTAAGATCCATCATGAGTTCAGAAATTCAAAAGAAAGTTTTCCATTATTGAATAAACTGGTAGAACAGGGGAGTGATACAGATATATGTTAACTGTTAACAATATTTAGAATATTGATATTTTAAAACATAAGCTTTTATTTCAAAGAGAAGCATATATCCATTAAAAGAACATGGTATACTCCAAAGAGAATACAGCCTGTCTTTCCATTCTTCATTTCTGGGTCCAATTAATTACTTGTGGGACCTTTCTAAGATTATGTATATATTTACATATATATGTACATATTGTATATATGTGTATATTTATATATGAATGTGTATATATTTCTTTGTATATGTATATTCTAAATAATTAGAAGAATATTTGATAAATAATCTCAAAATACTATAATGGAAATGGCTGAAGGATATAAAGTAGGTGAGGGTATAATTTCATACCTGGTTCATAGGGGATCATAGATATAGTCCTAGAAAAGTCCTCAGAGAAAACTTAGTCTAATTCCCTTCCTTGACAGATGAGTAAATTGAATTCCATAAAGTGGAAGCAACCTGCCCAACATCATGGAGGTGGTAAATGTCAGAACTTGGATCCAAACTTAGGTCATTTGATTTCAAAAAAGATACTAATAACAATACTATCTAGTATTTATTAAAGCTTTAAAGTTTATACTTTATGTGCGCTGTATTACTTGATTCTTGCAATAATTTTCTGACATAGATGGTATTACTATCTATATTTTACAAGTGAGAAAATTTTTACCCACTAGAATAAAATTCACTGAGCTTTCTTTTTGCTTATTTTTACATCTTTAAGCACCAAAATATTGCTTGGAGGATGGTAAGTTCTTGATAATTGCCTGTTGCCTAGCTCTGTCTTCAATAATATTCATAATCACTAGTATTTATATAGTACTGACTATGTGCCATGCACTTTGTTAAGTGCTTTGTAATTAGTATTTTATTTGAACATCACAACCCTGGGAAGTAGGCTAGCAGGGAACAATGAATGGGATTTGCAAGTTTATGATTGATAATTAATTTATAATTATTGATATCCTCATTGGAAGGTGCTACTTCAATATTTAATGCCCCACCTCCCAACTAGAGATGGTTTCCTGTTGAGCATATTAGAGTGGGGGTTCATTTTCATTTATAAATAGGACTAAGTTACTGCTGAATTCCTTTTCAACTCTAGAACGTGTAGATTTGTGGTCAGACCTATGCTTGAGGAAAAAGAATTTGTAATTGTGTGGAGCAGTGATGTCAAATTCAAATAGAATAGAGAGCACTAAACCACAGCATCACAGAATTATACTAACTTAGGAAGCCACATATTAACATTATCATGTGCTAGTGTATGGTTTGTTGATGTTATTGTCAAATATTTCCAAATCACATTTTAATCTATTTCTTCTGACACTTGAGAGTGCTGTGGACCACATGCAGCTGAGGGCAGGCTTGATACTTCTGATGTAGAGCAAGAATTGGAAAGAAAAAGAAAATTGAGGCAGGAGCAAAATTAGGTGACTGTTGTCTCTAAGTACGAGATATGATGGAAACTTGAACTAGGATTATTTACTCTTTGTAAGTAAAGAAGAAAATAGACTCAAGTGTTGTTATGGAGGGAGACTGGACAAAATGATGCAACGGATTGGCTATGGGGGAGGTAAAAGAGAGGGAAGAGATGGAGATGATTCTAAGTATGTAAACCAAATCATTCATTTGATTTTCTTTATGTGGACATGTAGGACAAATTCTCTTAAATTATTAAGGTCCTCATGTAGGAGATATTTAGGGTTTGGGTAAAATTACCATAACATTATCTGTAAATAGGAACATCTGTAGGACTTTAACATCTAATTTGAGGCTGGGACTCTGTAATGGATCATCTCCTTGACAGTAGTGAATACATTCAATAAATATTTTCTTCCCTGTTTAAAAATATATTTTTATTATTTTGTTTTTATATCCCCTGCACTTCCTTCTGTACCACTGCCTCTTTATCTCTGTCATCTCTTACCACTAAGAATTTGTTTAAAGAAAGAAGAGAAAATAAAAAATAGCAAAATCAATTAAACTGACACTGTATACATATTTTACACCTATGGGCATCCCCATCTATTCAAGATAGGAAAGGAAGAGGTGTCTGATGTAAGGGCAAGCAAAGGAGCATCTTTTGGTGTTTCTGTTTTACTAAATGTGCCTCTGAATAATGTGATTAAGGAGGATCTTTCCCACCCATTGTCAGGCCTGGAAAGATTTTTAGGAAGGTATGGGCCTTTTGTTAATGTGACTCTGGTTCTCAAGGGATGGGATGCTCTCTGTGTCTAAAAAGTTTATAAAGGCTCTGAGATATGGTTTTATTTTGGGGCTCATTGACTGCAAGTTTTTTTTAATCTTGTTCTTCTTTTATTTTGTTTTTGCAACATGGTTAATATGGAAATACGTTTTGCCTGATTTCACATGTATAACAAGTATCACGTTGTTTTCCCTCTCAGTGAATGGGGAGAGGGTTGAAGAGAGAGAGAGAATTTGGAACTGAAAATTTTTATAAAAACGAATGTTAAAAAAACAATGACTGTTGCCTCTAAGACAAAAACAAAAACTTTTTTATGTGGCATCTTAGGACTTCTGCAATCTGGCGTTTACCACTTTTCATTCCTGTCTCACATTGTGTACTTTACCTCCCATTCAAACTGGAGCAATGTTCCTTCTTTCATCTCTGTGCAGAAACACTAGCTATTCCTGGAATTGGACTAGACTCTTCCTCTTTTTATAAATTTATTTATTTAACTTTTTACATTCATTTTTCACAAAATTTTGGGTTCCAAATTTTCTCCCCATTTGTTCTCTCCCCCCATCCCAGCACACCGAGCATTCTAAGTTCCCCTATCACCAATCTGCCCTCTCTTCTATCATCCCTCCCTCCCCTTGTCCCCATCGTCTCTTTTGTCCTGTAGGGCCAGACAACTTTCTATTCCCCACTACCCGTATTTCTTATTTCCTAATAGCAAGAACAATACTTGACAGTTGTTCCTAAAACTTTGGGTTCCAACTTCTCCCATCCCTCCCTCCCCACCCATTCCCTTTGGGAAGGCAGGCAATTCAATATAGGCCATATCTGCATGGTTTTGCAAATGACTTCCATAATAGTCATGTTGTGTAAGACTAACTATATTTCCCTCCATTCTCTGCTGCCCCCATTGCTTCCATTCACTCTTTTGATCCTGTCCCTCCCCAAGAGTGTTGATTTCAAATTGCTCCCTCTTCCCATTACCCTCCCTTCCATCATCCCCCCCACCCTGCTTATCCCCTTCTACCTCACTTTCCTGTATTGTAAGATAGGTTTTCATACCAAAATGAGTGTGCATTTTATTC
>CM053770.1:78893542-78935149 GCA_028658325.1 Potorous gilbertii
GACCAACTGTTGAGCATTGTTCTTTCTACTAGGAAATAAGAAATACAAGTAATGGGGAATAGAAAGTTATCTGGCCCTACAGGAGAAAAGAGAAGATGGTGTAAGGGAAGGGAGGGATGATAGAAGAGAGGGCAGATTGGTGATATGGGTAATTAGAATGTCCAGTGTATCGGGGAGGGGGGAGGGGACAAATGGGGAGAAAATTTTGGAACCCAAAATCTTGTGAAAATGAATGTAAATAAAAAGTTAAATAAATTTATTTAAAAAAAAAAAGAAAAGGTAAATAGCAAAGAGAAGTCATAAGGGACTTATTAAAGTTGAACTGTTTACATTCCTACATAGAAAGACAATGTTTGTAACTCTGGAAGTGTTTGTTTAAACAGATGAGAAGTCTGGGAAGCTGCTTAAGGAGTACTCCAGCTTGGAGCACCCAGATGCTGGTGCTTTCCTCTCTGGTAACTATGGTCAGACAGTTGGACCTGTCTGTTGATGGTCAGGCACAGGAAGCCGTATCTGTTGATTTTTCATTTCTCTGTATTTTCTTTAAAGTTCTTTAAAGAAGTTCTTTCTTTAAAGTGCTGATTTTACTGAACTAGGTGAATGGTATATGTGCTTGGTTAAAGGAATGATACATGTACTTTATTAAAGTGATGTTAACCCCTCAAAATTTGCCTTTCTTTTTATGAATGCAGATCTAAAAACCTGTGGCAGTAGGCCCCCATAAATATTTTGGGGTGCTTATTGATACATCTCCTATCTCTCAAATCTTTCATTATAACATTAATTTTTATAACATTCACTTTTAATTGTTTTGTGATTATTTTTTCCATTTGCATTGATGTAGTCATTGCATATATTGTTTTCTTGCTTATTTTGTTTTTCATTAGTTTAAGTAAATCTTTCCTTGCTAATCTGAATTAAACTTACTCATTATTTCTGATAGCACAATAATGTTACATTTCATTCTGTAACACAATTTATTCAGCCATTTCCCAGTCAATGAGCAACTACTTTATTTCCATTTATTTGCTATCACAAAAAAGTGCAGCTATAAATATTTGTGCATTTATGTAGAATTTCTCTTTTATTAATGATCTCCTTGTGGTATATTCTTAACAGTGTAAACTATGGGTCAAGGGGCATGGATATATTACTTCATATTTTGTGCTTATCCTGGGATTAATTTTCAAAAGTTTTTAAAATACGGTTTGTATTTGAAACTATGCCCCAAAGGCTATAAAACTGTGCATATCCTTTGATCCAACTATTAGGTTTGTATCCCAAAGAGATCAAAAATGGGGGGAAAGGATCTATTAGTACAAAAATATTTATAGCAGCTCTTTCTGTGAACACCAAGAATTGGGAATCAAGGGGATGGTCATCCACTGGAGAACAGCTGAACAAGCTGTGCTACAGGTTTGTGATGGGATATTATTGCACTATAAGAAATGACAAGCAAGATAATTTCAGGAAAAAAAATGGAAAGATTTATATGAACTGATATAAAGTGAGGCAAGCAGAATGGTCTATGATAAACTGTGAATGACTTAGCTCTTTTCATCAGTATTATGATCTAGGACAATCCCAAAGCACTCATGATGTAACATGCTATCTGAGGAAGAACTGATATTGTCTGAATAAATACCGAAGCATGCTATTTTTCACTTTTTTGTTCCTCTTCTCTTATATGACCGCACATGAATACCCTATATTAGGCTGCTTCCAGTCTTAGGAAGACAGAAGATAAGGGAGGGGGGTTATAAGCATTTGGAACTAAAACCTTAAAAAATGTTAAAAATTGTTTTAACGTGTAATTGGTGAAAAAGCAAAACATTATTTCAAAAACAGTACTTGCAAAAAAAACCATAAAGTTGTTGTAATATCTTGTACTGCTAAATCTGAAATGTTACTCTTTCTTTTCCTTGCATTTTTTGAGTCTGGTGGGGGTATAGATGAGGCTAGCAGTTTTGCACATCCAAAGTAAATATTTGGGTTCATTAAAATTTAAGGTTATAAGGAGCATTTCTTGCTTTGGGGAATTCATATGGAAAAAACAATCTTAAGAGAAGAAGCATGGTGTAGTGGAACAAGGACTGGGTTATAGTGACTCTTCCACTTACTTGGTGCCATGGAAAAAGTTACTGTCTTCTCAATTTTGCAATCTATAAAATAAGGGGTTTGTATTTGAAGATCTTTAAAATCCCTTTTAGCATTAGCATTCTATGCTTCTCGTCACAGAGGTCTACAACAACCAAACAATATACTTATCTTTATTTCTTTGGTTTGGTATCTCCATGTATGTACATATGTATGCATATGTAGGTGCATTTGTATTCTACATAAATTTGTCTAATACCAAACCCCAATTGCATCTGAATATATTAGTCTTTTTCTATAAATATAATCTTTTTTATTACATAATAACAATATACACAAATATATATGTGTGTGTGTGTGTGTGTGTATATATACATATATATTTCTTGACAAAGCAGTTTGCTTTTGTGAGAAAATAGAATGCCACTTGTGAACATTTGAAAATGTCATTGTAAAGAACTAGAAAGACCACCTGCTGTGTGAGAGAAAAGAAGAGATGTATTTCTAAAGTCAAATGCCAGAAAATAAGAATTCAAGAGCTTTGCTTCCTGGAAGAGTTTTAGATAGAGGCCCAGGAGAGAAAGAGACTGACATAAAGGTTAGCAGATGCCTTTAAATGAGTAACAACCAGGGCTGAATTAGAACAGGTAATATTGGTAATAACTGACTTACAAATAGAATGTCTCCTGGATTAAAAGCCAAACGCTCTTTATAGTTAGAATCACCAGGGTTCCAATTATCCTTTCTTCCAAATATCAATATGTTAAACTGCCTTGTAAAATTCAAATTCCTGTATTTTACAGGAGTGAAGGATATATTCATTTGAAGGTCAAAAATGCCATTTATTTTTGTGTCCGCAGCTACTATATAAATTTTAATTGCTTTTATTTAGCTATTGATTTTTATATTTCACATAGAATCATCCAATTTTAGAGAGGCAGATGCATGGCCATATTCTTGAGAATTAAATCTCGCCACTAAGAGGCATAGCTAAGAGGTAAGAATACAATACTTTTGGATGGGGGAGCCAGAGATGAAAATAAGAGGGTAGGAAGGCAGGGTTTTCCCATTTCAATCAATCAGTTTTTTCTTAAAAGTATGGTTTATGTATAGGTAGATTTATCTGAGGCATGGAGAAGCTCCTTCAAACTGAAGCTATGACCCCTCACCAATTTTTCTTGGTGCCTGGATTACCAAATGCACCTGAGTTCTTCAGGAGTACCTTGTAAAATGCAGATTGTTAGAGAACTAGGGTCTCCACTACAGCGACTACTCTGGAGGTCTCAGGGTTTTGGAATGTCTCAGTTTATGTATTCATGCAGGCTGTTTGTTGATAACTGGATTTCTTTCTACTCCTTACCACATGAGTTTCACTTCTATACAGGGGAAAGATACTGGTTCTAGAACAGACAACCTGGTTTCAAATAAAGCCTGCTTCTCATGCTTGCTGCCTTTGTAAACTTGCATATGTTTTTCCATCATCTTGGGCCTCAATTTCCATATCTGGAAAATGTACAGGTACAAGATGGACTCTGAGGCATTTTTAACTTCTAGATTGGTGATTTTTGGTGTATCCTACTATTCCTTTTTTTAATTGCACTGAATTGTTCCATAGACCCAGACAAACAACGTTATTTACATTTCCTGGATGCCATCCTTGATGAGGATATAAATGCCAACTAATTTCCCCAAAGCTCAGTCATACTAACTTAGTCTCCTTAGCAAGGAATGGAAAACACAAAAAGATGGGAAGACTTTCCAAGGGAAGGAATATGTTTCTACTAATCATTAGTATGCAAATTCTCTTTTTATACCTATGTCAATAGCTGATAGGCTGCTGAAACAAATGGCAGAGGAAAACATTCTCTAATCAACTGTTCACACCTAGCTGGGAAACAGTTATCTTTATCCTTTCCAACCACTATAGCTGGCCGAGAAAGAAAATCTCTATGAGAAAGAGATAGAAGGTAAGTTATTTTGCATTCAGCAGAGACTGAACAGATTAAGTTCAGATGATGAGCAATGCATGAAGAAGAGAGGCCCCCATAAAATCCTGTACTAAAGAATCTTTGGGTAACTAGGTCCAGAATGAAACCATTAAGTCCCTGGGGGTGGATGAGACTCAAGGCAGGGTACCATTATAAAGGTGAGGAGTAAGTAATATTGATGCTAAAAGAGGAGGCTGGAAAATGTTAAGGACAAGTTTTAGCAATGCCAAAATTTTCTCAGGGACTAGTCCTGACTTTTGGACATTTTTTCTTTTCCAACTCCAGGTTTCTAAATGTCAGACTCAAGATATTAAGTAGAATAGATGGTAGATGTTCTGAAAGTAAGTGTAGACATCAATGCTCTATCAATCAATCACATAGCAACCGCTTATTAAGCACCTACAGTGAGTTAGTCACTAGGTGATGGGGATAAAATATTTGCTTATGAAAGTCTCTGAACTCAAGGGACTTATATTCTTTTGGTGGAGATAGGATGCATGTATATATTTATACATTTTTGTATATGTATTTGTACATAACAAATATGCATATACATATATATTTATATGTGTACATCCAGCTATCCTTCTATGTATCCATTTGTCAATCTATCTGTATATAATGAGACTTTGGGAGCATTCCCAGATCTAACATGGAGCACCTTGTGTCTATGTGCCCTGGAAGTATCCTCTTTGATTGGCTACAAAAAAATTAAAATAAAAAACCAGTGAGACTCACACAGCTTCTGTCTCTCTTGCCTGTTCTTTCTTGCTGTGTCCAGGGAATGGATATTAAAGTTCACTCACAGCATAGGCACAAAGAATTTAACCAGAAGGAGGCATACCTATTTCCTCTTTCTCCTTTTAGATCCCATGTTTGTTTTGCTGTTTTGTTTATCCTAAGAATCAAGTGCCAGTGGAGATCCTCTCTGAACCTGGAGTTCAAACCTTGGAGCCAGGATTCCAGGCAGGATGTTGTAGCCAGTCCACCTGGAAGAGAAGCAGTGAGATGCCAGAGCACCTGGGATTCCAGCCCAGGGCAGGATTTGGACTTGGAACTGGGATTGCACCCCATAGGAACTGAGATAAGCTCTTTGAATATTTATTTTATAGCTTTGAAGAAAATATATCTTTGTAAAAGCTAATTCAACTATTAATGGTTAAATGGAAATGAAATACAGAAAACCCTCAAGATTTGAGGGAATACTTTTAAGTGGGGGCTGGATCCATTTTCAGAGAGCCTGCAACCTCAACCCCCAAAATACCCTTAAAAATACTGAAGAACCCTGGAAGAAAGGTAAAATATTACATATCTGGCCTACAAGCAATAAGAGTCAGGGTGGCTAGTGTTACATATGTCAACTACAGGGATAGGGACTAGAATATGATTCCATCCAGACAGAATGCCTGGATAATGAGATTTCTCCTATTAATGCAGATTTTTCCTTCAACTTAACAGTAAGAATTTTCAAAGGCACTAAAAAATTGTGATTTGCCAAGGTCATTCAGCTAGCCTCTGTTAGATAAAGGACTTGAATTGGGTCTTCCTAACTCCAAGCCCAAATCTCTACCTACTCTGCCATTCTTTCATGTTCACACTAAACATAAACATAAACTACAAAAATAACTCAAGTTAATTTTGAGGGGAAGGTACTAGCAATGGATGGCAACAGGAAAGTCTTCAAGAAGAAGATAGTACAGACACTGACTTTTTAAAGAGACTGGACATTCTATAAGGTAGATGTAAGGAGAGAAAAAGACCATTCTATTTAAGAAGGAGAACCAGTGCCAAAGATGTGGAGATGAGTTTGGTGTCATGGATGAGGAGTTATAATAGTAATTTTCAGTAAAGTAAATTATATATTTACATAATCTTCACCTTCAAATTCTTCCAAAAAATAAAAAAACACTTAGTAGAAAAATATTTATTAATTATGTTATTTTAGCATTTAAAAGTAAAGTATTTTACATTTTGAAATAATTTTTAATTTGTTCACCATCCAGATTGTATCCAGATATAGAGTACAGTTAGAGAAACACAAGAGAAATAAACCTTTAGACTGGAGGTTCTGAAATAAGCGTGGCCTTACTAACATCCAATATTGTGTTAATTTTATGAGTACAAATGCAAGAGAGAGAGGAGCATGGCTTGAACTACTATTAAACTATGAATAGGAAAAAATAAGGATAGAGTGTATATATCTACATTTTTGAAATGCTTATATTACTGAAACATTGCTTAGAATATTTCAATAGACATGTTTCATGATAATGATAGAGTTCCTTGAGTTATTACTGGTAACCAAAATATAGTGTTTTACATGTGAGGAATTCATGAGAAAATAGGACACTGGGAATAAAGTACAAGCATATAATCACATGCAAGGAAAGTACCCTTTTGACTAAGAAAAATTTTTTGAATTCAATTAATCAATTATTATGTCTGTTATGTTGAAGATACCATGTTGGATAGGTGGGATGCAAAGCCAAAATAAAAGACAAGCCATACCTTTAAGACGCTTTTAATTTAATTAGAAACTTCACATAATTACTACACACAAGTTCTCCTAACCAAAGTTCATGGTACTACTATCAAATAATTCAACATAACAAATGGATCTGATTTTATTATTAGAAATGATGTTAAGGAAAATTTATCAATAAAATGTATTTTAATATATATTATTTGCTTCATGAAATATTACCAAATTATATTTTTAAAAAATCACATTCATTTAAAAAATTTTAAAGTCCAAATTTTTCCCTTTCTGCCCATCCCTCCCCATCTCTTAAGAAGGCAAACAATGTGAAGTCAATTGTACATGTGAAGTGGTGCGAACATTTTCACAATAGCCATGTTGAAAACATACATATACATACAACAAGAAAAATAAAAATAGGGGAAAAATTATGCTTCCATTTGTCCTTGGAATTTGTCAGTTTTTTTTCTGGAGGTGAATAACATTTTTCATCATGGCTCCTTTGGAACTGTCTTGGATCATTTTTTTTTTTATCATAGCAATCAAGAATTTTATAGTTGATCACTGTTTATAATACACATGACTGTCAGTATATACAATGTTCTTGGAGTATTGCTCACTTCACTTTGTATTAGTTGATATAAAACTTGGAAGGTTTTTCAAAAACCATCTTGCTCATAATTTCTTGCAGTACAAGTGTATTCCATCACAACAATGTCCCATAGCTTGGTCAGCCATTTCCCAGTTGATGAGCATCCCCTCAATATCCAATTCTTTGGCAACAAAAAAAGAACTGATACACATATATATATATATATATCTATATATATATATATATATATATATATATATATATATACACCCATGTATGTAGATATAGGTATATCCATATGTAGATATAGATATACATATATACACACATATTTTACAATGAGGTCATTTCCCTTTTCTTTGATCTCTGTGAGATATAGACCTAATACTGTGATTGCAAGGTAAAGGGTATGCACAGTTTTACAGCCCTTGAGGGATAATTCCAAATTGCTCTTCAGAATGGTTAGAACAGGTCAGCTCTCTATCACCGGGGCATCAGTATTCACCATCCTCTCTAGTACTTGTCGTTTTCCTTTCCTATCATATTAGCCGATCTGATTGGTGCAAAATAATATCTGAGTCATTTTAATTTTCATTTTGCTCATCAATAATAATTTAGAGTATTTTTATGTGAATTTAAGGATTTTGATTTTTTCTGAAAATTCTTCCCTTTTCTACAAAATTGACAAGTACGTTTTTCCATGTTCTGCTAATGTATTTAGGCTACTAACCTCTTTACTGCTTTTGACCTTATATTGGAATATAATATGAGCTGTTCTGACAAAGACCTTTGAGTTTTCCCAGAAATGTTTGTCAAACAGTTAGTTTCTGCTCAAATATAAGACCTTTGGATTTATCAGACTAGGTTACAGTTGGTATTTATTATCACGCGGATACACCTCATTACCGGACTGTTTTCTGATTACCGTTTTGTAATGTAGTTTGAGATTGGATATAGCTAGTCCACCTGCCTTCCTTTTTTTTCATTGATTACTTGTGGGTTGATAACCTTTTTGTTATTTTTTTTAGCTCAGTAAAATTTTTTTGGTAGTTTGATTTGTATAGTCCTCAATAAGTAAATTAAGTTTAGTAGAATTGTCATTTTTATTAACTTTATTTATTTGAAAAATGTTTTATAATTTTGTTCATACAGTCCCTGTGTTTGTCTCAACAGGTAGATTACTGATTTTTTTATTAACTGTAGTTATTTTGAATAGAATTTCTCTGTTTCTTCCTGCTAAGTTTTTTTGGTAGTATAGAAATACGCTGACTATGTGGCTTTATTTTATGTCTGACAACCTTACTAAAATTTTTTCAGTCAGTTTTTAGTTGATTCTCTTGGATTCTTAACTATACCATAATATCATTTACAAAGAATGATACCATTGACTATTTTTATTCCTTCATTTTCTTTTTCTTGTCCTAATGCTGTAGATAGCATTTCTCGTAAATATTTAATAGTGATGGTTATAGATATCAGTGCTTCACCCTTGATCATATTGGGGAGGAGTCAAATTAATCCCCTTTATAGATCATACTTGCTCTTGTTTTTGGACAGATGCTATTTATCATTTTAAGAAAGTTTCCATTGATTCTTTCCAATGCTTTAAAAAAAAATAGAAATGCATGTTGTATGTTGTCAAAGCTTTTTCTGCAACTATTGTTATAATAATGTGTTTTTGTTGTTCTTGTTATTAGACATGGTCTATTATACTTGCAGTTTTCTTAATATTTGATGATCCCTTCATTCCTGGTATAAATCTCATTTGGTCACAGTGTATGATTTTTGTAATGATATTACTGTAATTTCTCTGCTTTTATCTAAAATTTTTGCATCAATATTCATTAGGAAAATTGATCTATAGTTTACTTTCTCTATTTTTGCTCTCTGTGTTTAGCCACATTTGTGTCTTATACATTTTGGTGATACTTATCTACTTATTTAAAAATAATAGTTTATACCATATTGAGATTAATTGTTCTTTAAATGCAAATCCATCTCATCCTAGAGACTTTTTCTTAGGGAGCTCATTTATCACTTGTTCAATTTCTTTTTCTAATGTTGAGTAATTTAAGTATTTTATTTACTCTTCTGTTAATCTGGGTAACTGATAATTTTGTAAATATTCATCCATCTCAAATTGTCAGTTTTACGGGCATAGAATTGTGGAAAAACTTTTTAATAACTGTTTTAATTTCATCTTCATTGATGGTGCATTTATCCTTTTAATTTTTGATATTGGTGATTTGGTTTCCTTCTCTTTTAAAATCAGATTAACTAATGGTATATCTATATTTTTTCCCATAAAACTACATCCTAGTTTCCATTCATTAGTTCAATGATTACTTTCACTTTTATTAATCCATGATTGATGTTCAGGATTTTAATTTTGGTGCTTTAATTGAGGACTTTAAATTTGTTCTTTTTTTCTATTTTTTGTTGTTGTTTTATGCTTATTTCATTGATCTGCATTTTTCTCTCTTTTACTGATGTACAAGTTTAGATATATAAATTGTGCCCTTGTTTTGGCTGCACTCCACAAATTTAGTGATATTGATTCATTGTTATTTTCCTCTTCAATGAAATTACAGAATTATTAATCATTTCTCTTATTTGTTCTTTGATCTTATTTTGGGGATTAGATTATTTAGTTTCAAACTAATTTTAATCTATTTTAAATTACTTAATATAGTTTTATTGAATTATGGCAAGAAAAAAATGCATTTAATATTTGGGGGGTTTTTTGGTATTTGTTTGTGAGGTTTTTATGCTCTAATACCTGGTCAGTTTTTTGAAGATGACATATACAGCTAAGGAAAAGGTATTTTTTTTTGTTCCCATTAATTTTTTCCCCAAATGTCCATCATATATAGTTTTTTTCTAAAATTTCTTAACTTCTAATTGAATTTATGGTTAGATTTATTTAACTCTGAGAGGGGAAACATAGGTCCTTCACTCATATAGCTTTACTGTTTCTTCCTATATTATTTCCATTTTCCTTTAAGAATGTGAATGTTAGGCTGTTTGGTGCATACATGTTTAGTACTGGTCTTACTTCATTGTCTTTGGCATCTTTTATCAGAGTGTAATTTCCCTGATTCTTTTTTTTTTATAGGTCTGGTTTTGCTTTTACATTGTTTGAGATCATGATTGCTACCTCAGCCTTTTGTACTTCAGCTGAAATATAGTAGAGTCCCCTTCAGTTCCTTATTTTAACTTTGTGCATCTATTTCAAGTTTGTTTCTTAATATTTTTTCTAAATTCTGATTTCTAATCCCTTCTGATATTACCTTCTGTTTTGTGAGTGAATCAATACCATTCCCATTCATATTTATGACTACTAACTGTGCATTTACCTCCATCCTATTTTCTTATTTATCTTTCTGTCTCTTTCTCTTCTTTTCATCCTGCCCCTTAAGTAAAGTCTGTTTTGCTTCTGACCACTGTCTTTCTTTAGCTAACCTCCATTTTTATCACCATTCCCCTTGTCTCTTTTACCTTCCCCTCCTCCTTCCTTGTTGGGTCAAATAGACTTCTATACCCATTTGAGTGTGTGTGTCTGTGTGTGCACACACTCATACACATATACATACATACATACATTTTCCCTTTTGAACTAATTTCTATGAGAGTGAATTTCAAACTTTTTTTTTGTCTCCATTAATTTTCACCATTTTTCCTTCCACTCTTTCTCTGATGTAAGATAAATTACCCTATTCTGCCTCTCCCTTCCCCCTTCCCTCAGTGGACCTCTCCTCCTCACTCCTACATTATTTTTTGCAGAGTATCTCAGCAAAATCAACTTATGCTGTTACCATCTTTCTATATAGATTCCTTCTAACTGCCCTAATTATGATAAAGTTTTTAAATATTACATATATCATCTTCCAATATAGGAATATAAATGGTATAACTCGTTCTTTCATGTTTACTTTTATAGGTTTCTCTTGAATCTTGTGCTTGATTGTCAGATTTCTAGTTAGCTCTAGTCTTCTCATCAGGATTGCTTGAAACTCCTCTATTTAATTATTCATTTTTCTCCCAAAGGATTATAGTCAGTTTTGCTGAGTGGGTTATTCTTGGTTGTAATCCTATCTCTTTGGCCTTCTTGAATATCATATCCCAAGCCCTTTATTCCTTTAATATGAAAAATGTTAAGTCTTGTATGATCCTAACTATGGCTCAGCAATAATTGAATGATTTCTTTCTGGGTGCTTGAAATATTAAAATATTTATTTAAACTTGCTATCTCTGGAATATGGCTGTAATATTACTGGGAGTTTTCATTTTGTGGTTTCTTCCCCATGTGGTGAGGGTTCTTTCAATTTTTATTTTACTCTCTGTTTCTAGAGTACTGGGTCCATTTTCTTTGATAATCTCTTGAAATATGTCTCAGCTCTTTCTTTGATCTTGGATTTCAGGTAGTCCAATAATTCTTAAATTATCACTCCTTGATCTATTTTCTAGATCAGCTATTTTTCCTATGAAATAGTCCACATTTTCTTGTTTTTTTTCAATCTTTTGATTTTGTTTTCTTATTTGTTTTTATGTCTCACAGAAGCATTGATTTCTACTTGCCCAATTGTAATTTTGAGGGAATTGTTTTCTTCAGCAAGCTTGTGTACCTCCTTTCCCCCATTTAACCAATTCTGCTTTTTTTAATGAGATTTTTTTTTAATCAATGAAATTTTGTACTTTTTTCACCGTTTGGTCAATTATACTTTTTTATAAGTGTTATTTTATCAATATAATTATATTGTTTTAAATGTGTTAATTTGTTCATAGTTTTTTGCATTGTTTTCATTTCTTTACTCATTTTTCTTCTTATATGATTTTAAAAATCATGTTTTACCTTTTCTAGTAATATCTGCTCTGCTTCCATTCAATCTACATTTTTCCACTTTGAAACTTAGGGGCAGTGAAGCCAAAATGGTAGAGTAGAAGGACTGAGGTGCTCTTAGCACCACCCCAAAACCCATAAAATAACTGTTAAAAATGGTTCTAAACAAATTCTAGAGCAGCAGAAGTCACAGAATGACAGAGTGAAAGAAATTTCCAGTCCAAGACAGCCTGGAAGGCCAACAGGAAAGGTCTATCACACCAACCTCAAAGTGGAGTGAAGCTCAGCCTTGCCCACACAGTGCATGCAGCAGGGACAGGACTGGAGCAGGCAGAATCCCAGGCAGCAACTGTGGTTCTGAGATTTCTCACCCCACCAACAAAAAAAGACAGCTTCAAAGGCCGGTGAGAAAGCTCTTTTACCTGGGTGAAAAGGGAGCAGGGTGCATCTTTCATGAAATTATCAAGGAAAACCATCCTGATATTCTAGAATCAGAGGGTAAAATAAATATTGAAAGAATTCACTGATCACCTCCTGAAAGAGATCTACAAAGAAAAACTCCTAGGAATGTTGTATCCAGATTCCAGAATGCCCAAGACAAGGAGAAAATATTGCAAACAGTCAAAAAGAAGCAATTTGAGTATTGTGGAAATACAATCAGGATAACATAAAATCTAACAACTTCTTCATTAAAGAATTGGAGCACTTGGAATATAATATTCCAGAAGTCAGGTCTAGGATTAAAACCAAGAATTATGTACCCAGGAAAAGTGAATATAATATTTCAGGGGAAAAATAGGTCTTTGGTAGGTGTTAGTTGATTGACACTTGTCCCTCTCATTAGGATAAGAGCTCCTGGAGAGTAAGGACTTTCTATAACATTCTCCCAAAGAGCTGTGATTTCAAGGGCCTAGGTGCTCTGCATTGGCACAGATTACAACCCATTAATAGATTAGCAAATTATCTTTATGAGTTGTGGTCAAAAACATTATCATTCAGTAGCTATTTTGATGATAATTGTCTGTGAGATTTGCTAAACTTATTTTCAGAAAACTTACACTTCTGAGATTAGCTTCTACATGAATTAATCCTGGTAGAATCAACCAGAACTTGGCCTGTGCTAGCAAAATTATGAAAAACTCAGTGTGACCCATGTACCATGTTAAGACATCAGAATGGGGCTTTGCTGATTTTATTATCTCTTGATTTCTCTCCAAAACTATTCTTGAAGATATCTTTTGTAGCCAAAGCCTGTGGATAGATCTTCATCACTAAAGAACTCATGCATCTTTCTTTTTCAGGATAAATATACAGTTAAATATACTACCAAAAAATGGGGCAGCTAAGTTGTGCAGTAGATAGAGCCCGAGTCAGGAGGACCTGAGTTCAAATCTCACCTCAGACACTTGACACTCACTAGCTGTGTGACCTTGTGCAACTCACTTAACCCCAATTGCCTCATCCTGGGTCATCTCCAGTCATCCTGATGAATATCTGGTCACTGGATTCAGATGGCCTTGGAGGAGAAGTGAGGCTGGTGACCTGCACAGCCCTCCCTCACTCAAAACAAAGTCGTGTCAGTATTTCTCTGATGGCATGGTCTTCTTCAGCAACAAAGGACAAACACACACACACACACACACACACACACACACACACACTAACAAAGCATGCATTTTGTATGATGATATGACAATGTTTTCACCAACTCCCCTCAATAAAATTCACAGTTTTTATACTGAATTCTATTCATCTATAATGACCACATTTTTATAAAACATTTACTGTCTTTGTAAGTGTACATACACACACACACACATATACACACACACATTCCCAGTTATCATAGATAGGAAAACAAATCTTTGAAATCTATAATTAAATTATAGTATGAATATGTATATATAATATGTGTGTGAGTGTATGTGTATATGTATACATATGTATATATGTACATAATAAAATCTATAATTAAATTGCCAAAATTCCTCTTACCTGAAAATTTTAGTGAGTTCAAATTATGCTCAAAATCATAGGAAATCAATGTGCATAAGACATAGTTAAATTGAGTTGGGGCTTCTGCACATCTGAAGGAGAGACATTAAGATTCCTTCATCCTCTAAGGAGATATACAATGTGCTCCTATTTCTCTGTTCTTAATGATAGCCTTGTAATGCAATGGCATTAATGCCCATTCCAAGGCATCTAATTTATATCAAGGGAGTCACTTGCTTGCAAGTAGACTCTGTCCTATCACATTTATTATTTAAAAAAGTGAACAAAACATGTATTCCTTTAGGCACTGTCCAAAGGAAATGTGCCAGATCTTAAAAGACATTCAAATCTTGAATAGAATATTTACTTTATCCCAACCATAATCTGAGATAGCATCATAACAGTTGTTTTGAGCATGAAGGATTGTTTCCTCCTTTAACAATTTTATACTTATAAAATGTAGCCAAATGCCTTTGATTTTTTAAAAATAAGTAATATTAAGCAAATACATGTATTCTTTTTTAAAAAGTCTATTTCTGGGGGAATAAATGAAATTATCAGTTTCACAATTAATTCATACCTAATACCAACATTAACAGTAATAAATTTATTTGTAACATCATGTGCATTGTGCATATTCTTCCATGTATAAGAAATAAATATTTAAGATATATAACAGAGTTAAGTGAAGCCCATTTAACACTGTCCTCCCTCCCCCAAGCAATAACCTATTGGGAAAAATTATAAAATAGGCAGCATGATGTATGTTTATCAAATATAACAACTTAGCCACTCCTAAGAAGTAAAGGAAGCTGCTAAGGGTTGATGTGGAGAGGCAAGAGATCTTGAGGAGAGTAACACAGTTAAAGGTCATGACAGTGATGGCTTCTTACTAGAAAACAGATGTCAAATGTAAATCATATGAAAAAGATAGCATCTCTATCTCTATACCTGTCTTTATAAGGACATTCTTACTCACATGTGTAAATATCAGCAGCAGCAACAGCCTTTTATTTTCTTTAAAAGAAAATGATGATCAATTCTGATTATTTTGCAGATTTACAAATGTAAAGTACCAGCTTAGCCCCAAAGGAGAGATATGAGAAGAAACCCTCCTTTCTTTGTAGGGGTGGAGGGCCACAGGTATGGGACACTGCATAATTTTTTTTCATTGTGCTGATTACTGTTGCTGATTATTTTTTTTTCTTAGTGTTCTTTTAACAAAGAAATTCGTTGGGAGGAAAACTCTATGGGAGAAGACAGGTGAGGAATTAGGAGAGGGAGGGGTGATCTATTGTAATGGTAATTTAAATGGGAAGATCTTTCCCATCCACTAATAGGCCCATGTGACCTGCCTGGGTTGCATGGACATCTTAGTCACATGGAGCCTATGGTGGGAGGAGTTTGTTGAACAGGTGCATCAGGAAAGGTTGGAACAGGAAGTGAGTCAGAGCAGTCAGAATTGGAGAGCTTGTATGTGATTTTGTTTAAGGGAGACTGTTATTTGTTTAAGGGAGTTGGTTTGTGGGAAGGCTTGGGAATGGTAGTGACCCTGTATTGTTATTGTGAATAAATTTCTTTGTTGCTATGGTGGATTTGACTTTCTGGTGTTGGGATTTGACTTTCTGGTGTTGGGATTCGGCTTTCTGATATTTGGTTCGGTGTTCCATATGGAGAGTCTGTTTTATTTTGCAATTCAGAACTGTGCTGGCACAGTTATAGCCAACACAGGCTCTGTGAATACTGCATTGGTGCTACATCTAGTCAATGTAAAAAGAAAGCATGTAAATAAAAATCAATTTAAAAATAAAATAAAGATAATGATGCTTACATTATCTTTTACTCTATACTTTTGTTTATGACTGACTGCAAAAATAATGAATGACAAATGGATGTGTGTGTGTGTATGTGTGTGTATTGCTTTAAGGTTTGTAAAGCTCTTTAAATAAATTATCTTATTTGATTTCCATAAGAACTTTCTGAGGTGAGTACTAAGGAGGAGCTTCATCCCCCTTTTATAAATCAGGACAACAACACTGAGAGAGGTTGATAGATTTGCCCAGGGTCTCTAGAATAGAAGATGACTAAAGTGGATTTCAAACCAAAACCTAACCTAAATCTTAATAATTCTAAGTATAGCCCTAAATCCTATATACACATATACACACACACAGACACATGTTCACACACATGTTTGTTTATACATATGTGCATTATGTGTTTATGCATATACTTGGTAAACATGAATACATTCTCACTGTGCTCAGCTTCTAGGGATATGATATGTGTGTAAATGCATGCATGTATACATGTATGTGTATGGAGGATTTAGGACTATACTTGGAATATATGTATCTATGTGATCTTACATGGGTATATGTCTGGATATGGTACATATATGTATATGTACACATGTAAACACAGATATTCGAGCAAATGTATTGTATTATACACATATGTATATGAGTATTATTTATCTGTAAAAATCAACAAAGTTTTTTCCAGGACTATCTGTTCTAGTCAGAATTTATTTCATATATTTTGGGCCTATAGGAAAGGAGGAGTACCTAGAATAAGTATTTATCTTACATAATTTTCCCTGATGGAGGATATAGAAATTATTACTAAATCATTAACCACTAGTTATATATAAATAGGATTTATCTAAAAAGCTGCTAGGCTGATCAAGACAAGCACTTTATCCTGGGATGGGAAAAATAACATCTTTCTTTCTAAAACATTTTTCCCTCTGGACTTTCTTATTTCAGTCAATCACTTTACTAGTCTCTGAGTTACCCAGACTGGAAACCTTGAAATCATCTTTCCTCTCTCATATTCTCTCAGTCATCAAGACCTGTTTTTTCTTCTTTAGTAATATTTCTCACATTGACTGTTCCTTCTCATTGCTATTGCATGTTCTTATACTCTCTTGCCTCAACAATTGATATAGTAGGAAAAACGAGATCTGGAGTCAGAGGAACTGTGTTCAGAGCATACATCTGACATTATCTGTGTGATCTTGAACAAGTATTTGACACTTAAAAAAAAGTATTATATATTAAAAAAGTGTTATATATTATTTAAAAAGTATATTGTTATATAAATAATATAATATTTATAAATATTAAATAAAAGAATTTTAATAATATTATAAGAATATTATTTAATTATAATTTTATCATAAAAAAGTGAACTAGATTGTTTCTACATATAGCTGGTTTCAAGCACTGTTTGCTTCTACCTCCAAACTATCTGCCAGGAAGTTACCAAATTAAACATTTTTGCACAAGTTACTCCCTTAAAAATCTTCAATATATCCTCAGTGCCTATTGAATAAACTTCAAGCTAATCTCCTGGTATTTCATCTGCTCAGGCTTCCCTCTGAGCCCAGGACACTGAGTTACTTACCTGCTATCTTAACTTCTTAAAGAGGCCTATTCATTGAATGGGCATTACCTCACTCTAAGTGAGTACCTGAAAAGGCCTTAGCCTAAAAGGACCAGGGTCTCCCATTGCATCCTGTCCTTCTACTCTCTAAGGAAGGCAAATTCTGATGGCCAGAAGCTAATCAGTTAACTTGGGTTTACTGGCTACACTTTCTTTTTTTTCTTTCTTTCTTTCTTTTTCTTTCCTTTCTTCCTTCCTTCCTTCCTTCCTTTCTCTCCTTCTCTCTTTCTCTCTTTCTCTCTCTCTCTCTTTCTTTCTTTCTTTTCTAAAATCTTAAACCCAGTTCACTCTGAAGCCCATAGATTGGACCGCAACTAGTCCCTGCCCAAGCTCCATTTAATGGCTATTTTTTTTTCCCATGACAGGGGGTGGGGGAAGGGGAAGGGGAGGAGGGGCCCTCCTAGCTTAGAGTAAATATCAATCATAACTGTTTCTCTTTGGAACAGCAACACTGAGAGTCTTTCCCTCCCAGCTTGATTTTTTTTTCTAATTGAAGGGGCCATCCCTTGACTACTTCTTAAAGAGGCCTATTCATTGAATGGGCATTACCTCACTCTAAGTGAGTACCTGAAAAGGCCTTAGCCTAAAAGGACCAGGGTCTCCCATTGCATCCTGGGTACTCTCCAATCATTCTGATGAATATCTGGTCATTGGACCCAGATGACTCTGGAGGAAAAAGTGAGGCTGGTGACCTTGCATAGCCATCCCTCACTCAAATCAAAGTCAGCTGCAAATCATGTCATCATTTCACTGATATCACTATGCTCTTCTAAAAAAAAAAAAAGGAGAAACACAACTGGGTGACCATGGGAAAAATCAATTAACTCAATGTTCCAGACAACTCTCTAAGACTCAAAGTTTCGGAGAAGCTACTGGTTTGTACTGACGGAAGGATGTTTTCTTAGTTGGGAAATCTATACTAATGAAATCATAGCACAGTCCCTACTTCTATTCTGGTTCTTTGTGAAAGGTACTAGGCAAAGCTTTTGGGATTCAAGGATAAAGTGGGCCCCCTGTGTATGCATGTGCATAAATGAGTTTGGTGAATATAATTGCATTCTCAAAGTGCTCAGCTTCTAGGAATAGGCATGAAGTTTTTTCAAATTTTGATTTAATGGTATATGCATTAACATCTAAATTGTCCATAGACCATGATATAAGCCAACTTTATAGATGAAAGTGCCTATTTATTAACAAAATTTGTGGTACTTTAAAAATATTCTCATTATATGACCAATCTTAAAGAAGTATCACACAAGGAAAAATGCCTTCTCAACCTCTGAAATATTTGTATTCAGGTGGAATCAGGTTGAAATGAACCACCAAGGAGGGCAGCTGTATAGGAAAAATCACCTTAAAATATTATATAGAGGCATGTGTGGAAGGGCAGAGGGACTGTAGCAGCTTCTGTGTCGCTAAGAGATACTTACTAACTGATGATATGATATAACGCTAGCCACTAAAATCACCTTTTTCTTCCTATTAGAGATGTCCTTCAGGTACCAGATCCCCCTAAAATTGGATGTTTCAAATCTTCACTGTAACACATATTTTATTTAGGACAAAAATATAAATCTATGTGCCATTGAAAGTAGAATAATCTAACATTAGAATATGTAATTTAAAAAGTATTATTTAAAAGCATTCCTTGTTATAGTCAAGTGCTGGGCTCTATAGAGATATCTATCTTGGTTTGGTCAAGGCCCTTTTTTCTTATATTTGGTTTAGCTGTCTAGCAAACATTCATGCTTATGTAGCAGTACTAATATATTCTTCCCTGCAGTGAGCATTAATGATTAACCTGTTGTATTGACAATAGAACTTCTGTTCAAATAAACTCAATGTTTTATGACAACATTCTCATGGGAAAAGTGATAGGGCATAATGGTTAGAGAATAGTCAAGTCGAATCAACAAGGATTGATGAAGGCCTTCCTTTGGGCTAGGCGCTGTACTAAGCAGGGACACAGACTGGATCTTTGGATTTATTATACAGAGAATTCCCCAATGGAGGAAATTTTCTTTATCAGTGTAGGTCAGCATCTTTTCAGCAACATATAGAGTTACCTAGAGTGCTGAGAAGGTAACAATGAGAGATACAGAAAAGACTTGTGCTTTGCCCTAGGGAGTAGAAAATGAGCATTGGATCCAGGCCCAGAGTCTAGCAGTCACATAAGAAAAATATGAATTATTTTAAATAGAGGTAAAAAATGGGCTAGTGTTCTGAAACATCTTTAAAATTCCCTGCATAAGTAATGTAAATATTTCCTATTCATTTACCAGTTTTGATTTTTGTTTTGTTTTATGTTTTGAGAAAAGATGTACATGGAACCATACCATGTGGTTATCTGATGATAAACTTCTGCTAGCTCTAAAACTCAAATGTCTTCATTTTTTCCTTTACTGTTCTTATTCGGTTCTTCTCTTACCAGGGCCAAGATGAAATATATTTCAATGCATCAAAGGATCTATAAGTTCATTGATTTATTAGCATTCCTCGCTCAGGCACAGAGCACAGTCCATTTATGCTACTTTTTCCCCCATTCCCTATACTTCTTGTCTATGTTCTTAAAGAGATTCCCCCAAAGAAAAAGCATCCAATCTGCTGGCAGATTTTCTCAAGCTCTTTTTTACATTTCATTTATACCACCAAAGTGACAAAAACAAGAAAAATGACTGAACAGCAACAAATTAAGCTTATTTATCCATTATCTCTCACTCTTATCATAAGGTCTGCCCAACTCTTTTTTTATCAACTATCAGTATTTTCAGGGCTATCTCATGTGCAGAGTGTAATGATGAAAAAGCTCACCATAGAGATAATAAGACATGAAAGGGTTCAAGTTCCCTTCTGATATATAGAAGCTGTTTAACTAAGGGTGAACTATTTGACCCTCAGGGTTCCAGGCAACTCAGTTTTAAGTTACAGGGCAGTCATTAATTTGCATCACTGAAGAATGATACCACATTAAGGTTCCTGACACTGAAATTAAATTAGGGGAAGTCTAGACCTTCCCCTTTACCCTTATTTCTTGAACTATTTGTGTTTATATGTGGGTGTATGTGTTTGTGTGTGTGTGTGTATGTGTGTATGTATGTGTAGGTCATCAATGGAAATATGCCATAGTATACTTTCATTTATATACTCTGCATGTTCTTATTGCTCTTTGGGACACTCACAACTTTGATTCATCATAGACTGAGTTATTCTAAGATTCCCAATCAGACAGAATTTTCAGAAAAATATTTGTTTAAATAAATGGGTCTTTGTGTGGGAAAACATCACAGTTGAGATAATTAAGATAACTAGAAAATTTCCCTCAATGCAATCCAACTTATTTTCTTCTTCCTTTTCAATACTGGGCCTAATCATTCATCTGAAGTACGTATTTCAAATATTTCCATTGATTGTACAAAATCAATGGATTAGTTATCCCACTGCATTTTACAGACTGAACAACAGGCATTTTTCTATTGATCTTTTTTTATGTTCACTGAGGTGGATTTATTTTGAATAATGGTAGATCTTGTTCAGAAGCTATGATGATGTACTAAGGTCTAATGCAATAAGCAGAATATATTTCACATATTCTTACAAACAGGAGTGAATGGATTATCCTGCCATCTTTAGGGAATCCTTCTTCCGTTTGGACATTGTACAAGATGCCTTACACGGCAGTGGTGAGCACATATCGAAACTTATCTCCGGTTAGATTTATGAGAGAATCTTGCGTGTTTGTAACATATGCATGAGCATTATGGGATGTAGAGGTTTTAAGGCAAAATTTTCTTCTATAGACTGAAAAATAATTAAGAAACAAAAAATAGAATCATGGATTATCTTCACCTTTCAATCAGCTGTATGAGTCACTCGGAGAGAATTGTTTGCAAAAGTTTTCCTGTTGTCTTCTCATATTTGAATCAAGAAATCCTAAATACATTATACATACATGATTCATATAAAGACTTTATAAAGAGGAGAAAGTAGGCATGTGGGTTAAAAGTTATTCGTGATATCTCCATTATCTTTTTATATATGAATATCTTTTGTCATTTTCCCTTGCTTGAAATATCACAAAAAAGTTGTATGGATGGCCTCCAATGCAATTTCCTCTTTGTGTGTTTGGTCAGGTCCAGTTGCTCTTACCAACTTTATTTTCTTAAAGGCCTTTTCTATTTCCTCTTATGGAACACTGTGTTTTGAGCTATTAGAATCCAAATGTTGCAGTTCTCTTGTTTTTACTGATGAAAATCAATCAGTATAGAAATGATGACATTTCTTCAACTTGACTTCTATTCATTTTCTTCCTGCCCATCTCATTTATAAATGCTCTTGGGATCATGTGGTTCATTCAGATCATAGACTTTTTAAACTTTCATTGTTTTTCATTGTTTTATGAGTTACCACTGTTCTTAAGTCTGTTACCTTATCTTATTGATTAAAAAATGACTGAGTATCAATAACTTCTTACATGCTACTTGATACCTGAGCAAGAATCAAGAATTATAGACTCATCGAATCTCAATGTCAGAAGAGTCCTCAGGTCACCCAGTTCAATATAAGACTGGTACAGCATTCTCCTCTACAGCATTACTATTGAAGAGATATCTAACCTCTAATTTTTTAACTTCAAATTAGGGAGAATCTAGCACTCCTCAAGGTAGTACATTTCACTTTTTGATTAATCAAACCAAAATGAAATTTTCTGTCTTGATTGTGGACAAGGACTCTACCTTGATCTTTATGTTGAAGGCATCAATTCCAGACCATATACCTTCCTTTCAAGATCTGATGACTGGTCACTGATTATTTGCAAATGAAGCAAAGGAAGTAAATTATACCATTTTACTTCATTCATTTACTTCCCATATCCTGCTCAATAACTAAAAACCTTGGAGAGATTTTTAACTTCATTTTTCTTCATGTCTTACATACAATATCTTTCTTATTTCTCCTGCGACTTGCTTTTGGAATTAACCTTTTCTCTTCTATTTTCATAGCAGAAGAGTTCATCATCACCACAGATTTAGACTGGAGCAGTAGTTTTCTACTAGATCTCTTCACTTCCAGTCTCTTTTCTCTGATATTGACTAGGTATACTGTTGCCAGATTAATCTTTTAAAAATATTTTCACAATGTACTTCTCTGTTGTTATGCTTAGAATTATTTCCTGTAATCTATGGCACCAAGCACAATCTCTTCAACCTATTCATTCAAAACATAATCTTCACTAGCCGGGTTCTTTGTTGTTGTCAAAACATGTCATGTTTCTTTTAGTATTTGCGCTTAGCTTAATCTTAGAAGCAAAAATAATAGTATCAAATGAGATAACATGGAAAGTGCTTTACACACCTTAGATTGCTATAAAAATATTAATAAAGTAAAAATTACTATTATTATTGGTACTTTACATATAAATAATTATTTGTTATTGACATGTCTATAGCACTTTAAAGTCTGTAAAGCACATCACATATCTGAACACTCACAACAATTCTCTGAGACACACGGTAACAGTCTCATTTTATAGATTAAAAAACTGAGTCTGAGAGAGGTTAAGATCATTTACTCAGGATAATACAGTTAATGTTTTGTGGCCGAACTCACTCATATTTTCCTGATTCCAAATCTAGTGCTTTCGCCAGTATGCCATCCAGCTCGCACCATTGCCTATTTCCCTTCCCTACACCTACCCATCCTGTGCCTCCTCAGCTCCAATTTCATTTCCTTCAGAAAACTTTCTCTCTTTGCTACAGTTCACATTGATTTTTCCCATCTCTGAATGCCTAGTGGACTTATAATAAGCAACACAAAGTTTAGCCTTTGTTTGTCTCATGTAGGTAAGATTTGCTGCTTTAATTTGCCTATTGGTGGTTTGACTACAAAAGCCACATTTATTATAGTTTGCCTCCTCCGAAAAACTTGCCAACCAATTATTGTCCCACTTTCCTTGTCTCTCCAGCATCTTCAGTCTCTCTTACCCTGCTGACATCTTTCTGATCACTTTTACTTCTGTAACACCACACACCAACCATACATCAGTGACGTGGTTCCCCGAAGGACATTCCTGTGATACTTCATGATGTCTACCTACATGGACAAATTATTCCTGATGGCAGAGGGATCTTTGAGTTTAAGGTACTACACTTAGGAGAGAGAAAATCAAGATTCCAGAGAGAAAAAGTGAGAGTGAAGGTGCAAACTTCTGAACGGTTAACTGAATCCCATGGAGCCATAGGTATGGGAGGGAAGCTGACCTCCTATGAAGTCCCTTTATTTCCTACACCTGCATCCCCAGAGATGGTGAAATTGTACTTATCTATTGGAGGCCATTTTCTCTATGATTAAGCTTATGGTTTATGTTGTGCTCTCTTTTGCCTCCTATCAGCTATATTAATCTGTACAACTCTCTCAACTTTAGTTTCAGTATTTCCCTTTATAAATATTATTATCTGTGATTCTCTTTGTGTTACTGGCATTTGGTGGGAGGGAGTTAAACTCTCCAAGAATAAACAAACTATTAACCTCCCCTTTAGGTTAACTAGGAGAAGCTGATAATATTTTGAACCCCTAAAGGGGACCATTGTACTCTGGAATTATAATATTTCGTATGAAATAGATTGCCCAATACCTATTCCAGACAGAAGAGGAAGAAGGTGAGCACATAGCCTCAGCCCTTCTAATATTCCACAATCAGGGTCTCCCTAGAAAACAGAGTGATGCCAATCCCATGTCACATTTACCTTACTCTATCCATGCCAGGAATTTTATATTAAATTTCCATCACTCTTTGATTAATCAATGTGGAGATTCCATCCAATGGTCCAGAATAAGACCCATATTTCCTTTTATCTCTGTTCTCCCACGGATGCTTCATGGAAGTCTGCCCACTGTACTAGGTACCTTCTTCTACACTGGTGAGCATGACATTGGTGCCGATGACTCCATCACATTAGGCAGGCCTCTCTATAAGCTAACCTTTGCTCCTGATACATTGCCAGTTAGGAGGTCTCCTCAGGCCCTAGTACTGAAGTTTACTTGGATGTTATCTGTGAAAGACCTCTACCAATTTCACTGTATGAAGGTAGAGGGATGATTTCAGGTCCTTTTTTTAAGACCAAGTCTTTCCTTCTGTACTAAGTACTAGGAATAAACTCTGCTTGCTGAGGAATTCTTCCTTCTTGTTTACCTCAACCATGCAGGGCAGGGGTGAAGCAGAAAGGAAAAAGAAGTGGTGGGCATGGTCCCACAGAGTGTGCATTAAGGTGTGTGTGCTCACTTACATCTGTGTCTCTATATGAGCAAGTGTATTTGTGTATGCATGTATGCATGTGTATACAAAAGTATCAGCATTGAATAAATTGTCATCAAGATAGGAGGTTAGAGTTAATCTTTGAAGGAAAGAATGGGGAGCCTAGGTCCTCAGTCATACCTGATTACTTGTTTTCTGAGAGTTCCTCTGAGGCTCTATTTTTTTCCCTTGTGTTTTATAGGTAAACTGGAAATATTCTGTTAAACTATTTTTGTTATTCAGTTGTTTTCAGTCATGTCTGACTCTTCATGGCTTCATTTGGGATATTCTTGTCAAAGATAGTAGATTGGTTTACCCCTTCCTCCTCTAGCTCATTTTACAGATAAGGAAACTAAAACAAACAGGATTAAGTACCTTGCCCAGGATCACCCATCTAGGTAAATGCCTGAGGCCAGATTTGAACTCCAGAAGAGGAGCCTTCCTGACTCCAGGCCCACCAGTCTATCCACTGTACCATCTAGATGCCCCATTACTCTATTTAGTTGTCTAATTCTCTAAAGGTAGTTCATGGGGAAGTAAGATGGAAATGCAAGGTATTCAAGGAATGGAAAATAGATAATGCTTTAATAAAAGAAATTACAGTTGAGGAGATTTTTCTTTTGGTAATAGCAAAGGTGTTACTCTGTATCTAGATGATTCTCTCTGATTACACTTTAGACTGGAGATGATAGACATCAGAACCATAAACGTTAACTAGGAGAACGAGGAATTCAAACAATGAACAAAGTTCATGGGGGACAGAGCAACCGGAAAAATCTGTGGTCAAGTTGAAGAGATTCAGTGTTAATGTAAGGCAATAGAGATTTGAGTTTCTCATACAATTTTCTAAAATGGTTTCATTTATTGAGGTCCATTTCAGCTTGATGTCAGAGAAAACTTTATAGCAATTAGAGCCATCCACCAGTGGAATGAGCTGTCTCAGCAGGTAGTATGCCCCCATCTCTGGAAGTCTTCAGGCAGTATTAGATTACTAATTGTTTCAGCTACTTTAAAAATATTGTAGGTCAGGTATACAGTGAGCTAGGTGGCCTCCAAAATTCCTCTTTAATCTTAAATTCTGCAGTTCTGTATTTATTATTTTTTCATGTCTATTGATTTGTTTGTACAAAAATTCCTGTATGTGAGCATTTTTTTTAAATGTTTGACTTGACATGGATGCCCACTGTACTCTTCTCTCAGTTTCCTCCAAATTTGACTCATCTAGACATTTCCTTCTGTTGCTTCACTCATCATTGTCCGTGACAATAGACATTCTAAGTAGCAACCAAACAGCATGTGTCTAGAATACCTCTGTTCAAATTGATTCACTGTCATGTAGACAGATTCCCTTGAAAAAGAATATCTCCAGGCACCTCTGTTTTTCATATGTATTCTGAAATGGGTAGGCTTTTTGCTTTGGTAAGAATACTGACTTCTGGCCAAGATGGCAGAGTAAAGGCAGGGTCACCTGAGCTCTCCCCGAAATACCTTTAAATAAAGACTCTAAATAAATTCTAGAGCAGTGCAACTCACAAAAAAAATTTTCAGCCCAAGACAATTTAGAAGATTGGCAGGAAAGGTCCATTGCAGCAGGATGAGAGAAGAGCATAGCTTAGCACAGGCTGCACCAGCACAGACCTGATCCCAGCAAACCAGGAATAAGCCTTATGGTGACTGAATCAGTGGTATCGGTGGCAATTTCCACACTTCTCAGCCCAAATATGGTAAGAAGATGGGACAACAGTTCAGAACAAGATTTGCAAGGGTCCCTTTGCTGACACCAGGACAGGACTCTGTTGCATTGCCTATATTTATGTTTGGGTCACAGTCTTGCATATCAATTATAGCATGAAGAGGAGTACTGGCACAGCAGAACTTTCAGAGGGATCTTGGTCACAGTTATAGTGTTGAACACAGTGTTTGTGGTCACTCACAAATCAGCACACAGTGCAAGAGTTTATGATCTCTCCAGATCATACCAACTTGGAAGAGTCAAAACCTTACAGGCCCCCAGAATTAACCTCTAGAAAGAGATAAACATAAAACCTTAAGCCTGGCATAGTGCCCTTTCCACTTAGGAAGCAGAGCTGTACTTTAGCACAGAGTTAAAAGTGAAGAAATAATCTGGAAAATGAGCAAGCAATAGAAGAAAGGCGTTCTGATCATCAAAAGTTAATATTGTGAAAAGAAAGACAAAAACACATTCACAAGACAAAAAATCAAGTACAAGATGCACAAATTTAGAGAATCCTCACCAAATTTTCACATGGACTATTTGTGCTCGATGTAGTAGAACATTCTGAACTCCTATCAGTCTGATCAGTCACAGTTGGACACACTGAAACTTGACTCAGTCATAGTGATGTCATTTTGGTCTTCCTCAAGAATGAAGGACAACCACTAGTCACTATGAATAATTCAGCTATTCTCAGCAATACAATGATCCAAGACAATTCTGTAGAATTTATGATGAGAAGTGCTGTCCATCTCTGGAGAAAGAACTGGTAGAGCCTGAATGCAGATCAAAGATACTTTTTTCTGTACTTTATTTTTCTTGGGGCATTTTTGTATATATTTTCTTTAATAGAATGACTTATACGGAAATGGGTTTTGCATGATTACACGGTAAAATCTATGCCAAATTGCTTATTTTCTTAATGGGGGTAGAGGTGAGGAAGGGCAAGAATTTGGAACCCAAAATTGGAAAGAAAAGGAATGTTAGACATGTTTTTAGGTGCAATTAGAGAAAATTACAAGATTTTTAAAAAAATATTGACTTCTATCACATAATGTTGACTGGCCTTTGCATGTCTTTAAGCCCAAGCTTATATGATTCCCCTTCATAAACAACATAGCATAAGAGCAATCAATACACATGTTGCTAGAGGAATTGAATGAAACACAGCACCTGTTCAAAGCACATTTAAGACTCTGACATTTCTAGGACATAGCTTAATGGATATGCTAACTATCTATTTAACTATGAACGGTGTTTTTTTTTAATCTTCTTTAAAATTATGATTAAAGGACTATTCACTATATAAAATAATGCTCTTACAAAGGACCAAAGTGAAAAATCCTGGTTTGATTTTTAATACATCTGGATTGGGCTGATAAATATATATACTTTGTCAAAAAAAGAAAACTTTATTACCTAATGTGCTTTTTCCCCTCCATTTTTATTTGTCCCTAGTTGACAAGCAAATTAGTACTTAATGCTATCACCAATTTATTAGTTTATTTCTAATGCTTGGTGATCTAAATTTATCATTTAATCTGTATGTTCTCTTTTAAAAAATTCTTATCCATTGTTTTTACGAAAATGCTCCTATTCAGAGCACAACTTATGGCCTGGTGATCAGCCTGTGCTGTTGAATCTCAAGGTCCTTTCTCCATCTTCATTCATCTTGATCTCTTATAGCCTGCAAATTTGCTAAGATTGTTACTTGATTTGTATCTTTGTGCATTCCCTGGTATTTTCTAAGAAAACTTTCTATCATTAGCAAATAATGATGCTTTTATTTCTTTTTTCTGCCTCCAAACCTTTAATTACTTTCTATTGTGTTACTGCTATTGCAAATAATACTTGGGAGAGTGGACAGTTCTGCTTTATTCCCATGTTTACTGGGAAAGGTTTTAGTGTATCCCCATTGTTAATATGCTTTATACGATACGATTTGTAACAATCCACCAAAACAAGTGTTATAATTTGTCAAATTTTTTCCACGCATCTGTTTAGATAATCATGGGGCATTTTTATTTTTGAGACTGAATTGTGTTGATTCTTTTTCTAATACTGAATCATCATGGCTTAAGTACAATTTGGTTATGATAAATGAATTCTTGTATAAATTGCTATAGTATGCTTGCAAGGATTTCACATTTAAAAATTCTTAATAGATATCCATTGATGATGTCAATCTATGATTCAACCCTTCTCCTTGCTTTACTCTTTCCTGGCTTATGAGTAAAGACTATATCTGTCTCATATAAACAATCTAAAACATTAGTTTCTTAGTTTTTTAGATTCATTTGTCTAGTATTAGAAAATTGTTCTTGAAAAGATCAATAGATTTCTTGTGAATCCATCAAGATCAGAAGTATTTTTCATTGGTAATTCCTTTACAATTAGTCCTATTTCTTTTTCTGGATTGGATTATTTAGAATATTTCATTGCTATTGTGTTAGTTTAGGTATTATATTTTAAACAATATCCATTATTTCTTTTGCTGTTTTGATTAGGGTACACAGTAAGTTTTTTATGTTTTTTTCTATTTCTCCAAATTTTGTTGTGATTTCAAATGGTGCATTTGCTATATTTTGTTCATTTGATTTCTAGCATTCTTTTTAAAAATCAGACTGGCTAAAAGTTTTTTTTTTTATCTTTTGAAAGAACCATCTGTTAGTTTTATTTACCATTTCTATAGTTAATATTTTGGTCTCCATACTATATATTTCTTTTCTAACTTCTATATCTCTTCTTTTAGGCTTATATTAGTTTGGTTATTTGTTGACTTTCCAATTTTGAATGTATATTCAATTCATCAATCATCTTTTTTCTTTTTTTTTTTTTACTTTTTTGTTTGTAGAGATGTGATTTTTTTCCTCTATGGGGACTGCTTTAGCTGCATCCCCAGAAAATTTGGTATTATCATGACACTATCACTGATATTAACATTTTGTATTATCATTTTTCTTTCACATTATTATTTTATGATTTGTTCTTTGGTAACTCATTTATTATTTAAGATTTATTTTTAAGTCTCCATTTGGGTCTGTGTTTTTTTCTTTGCATTATGTTCCTTAAAGGATGCATTTACTGTTTCTGCTTTTTTATATTTGCTTATAATATCTCTGTGCTCTATTATATGGTCATTTTTGTAAAAGTTTCATGTGGAGCTGAGATATAAGCATATTTTTAAGCAGTCCCACTTAGAAGATACCGTAAGTCTTTTAGCTCTAGTCCTTGCAACAAATTGTTTAATTCTGTATTTTTTCTTTGGTTTGTATTAAATTTATCCAATAATGAGAGAGGAATATTGAGATCTCCTGCAAGAATCTTATTATTGTATACATTGTTAATCTATACTACTGCTAATTCTTGTTAATAACCTCCTTATATATTAAGATACTTCAAGCATATGAATTTAATATTGATATCAATTTGTTGTCTCTGGTTTCTCTCAGCATAACACCATTTCCTTATTTATTCTTTTTTTCTTTTTGTTTGTTTTTGCTTTGTCAGATGGTGTATGAGTGGAACTCCTGTTTTTTAAAATCACCTGATGCAGAGTAAATTTTTTTTCTACCCTTTCCTTTTTATATATGTATGTCTTTGGTTTGGGGGTTGTAGAGTAGGTTCAAGGAAGACTAGTAATTCTGGTATGAGGACTGCTGAGCCCTTTTCATGGTTGCTTTCTACCTTTTGTGCCCACCTGATTTATCTAACTCTCACCTGTGGCTCCAAGAAGCTATAGTATGTTCAGTGTACACACCCCATTAAACCCTTCTGCAGATGAGGTAAACTAGGAGGGTAGTCAAGGAATCTCAAACCTTGCAGTGAGTTAGGGGAGTGCCTACCCCAAGCAGATGAAGACTTCCTCTGGTGGAATGGGAAGAAGAGAAAAATTTGTTCCAACAACTATGAAGGGGGCTGAGGCAGGTATTGTGGAATTCTAGAACTTGGTTAAACATTGAAGATACCAAGGTCATCCAATGCATGCCAAACCATCATCAATCATCTTGAGTTTGTCTTGCCACTGGATTTTGATGACTCTGGGAGGGAAATTGAGGATAGCTTCACACTACTTTGCCTCACTTAAATCCATTTTACGCATGAGTCAAAAGATAACACCAGTACCATTTTACTATTTTTAGCTTTCTCAAATTCCTATGACAACAGTCAAGTAACAAAACAGCAGATGTGGATACAATGAGAGCTGTAGTCACAAACCTGTACACGGGTGGCCCAGAGCATCAGGTCATGTTCTCAATAGAATCAGCAGTGGCATTCAGCAGATCTCTGGGTATATGAGTATTCTTTACAAAGGACTGCACTACTTATCTCCCAGTATGAGGAAGGGACTGGAAAAGCTGTCCTAAAAACTGTCTCTTTCATCCAACTCTACCTTGCTTGCCATAGTAGGCAGGGATTCCATTTTGCATTCAAAACACAGAATATGTAAAAAATTTATCAAAGTTTCCATTTACTGTTGGTATGTGAAATGTGCACACACTTAAGGACAACATGAAGACCAATAGACTGCAAAGACAGACAAGAAAACTTATTGCAAGAAAACTCAGCAGGTATTACATCTAAATAGCAGCCATAAATGAAATAAGGCTGGCAAACGAAGGTCAGCTCCCCAAATTTGGAGCTGAGTTCCCATTTTTCTGGAGTGACTGCAATGTATATAGGGCCATAAAGCTGGTGTAGGTTTTGGAAATCATGACTAATCTAGTCAACAAGCTGGTATGCCTACCAAAAGGAAGGAACAACAGATTCATGACAATGCAATTTCCATTTGCAAAAAAATCACCGTGCCACTATTATCACTGTCTACACTTTCATCGTGATAAATTCTGATGAAGTTAAAGAAAAATTTTATGAAGATCTGAGGACCCTTATCATCAATATGTCAAAAGAAGACAAGCTTATAATTGTGGGTAACTTAAATGCAAGAGTAATCACAGACTACCAGATATGGAAGGGAGTCCTTGGGAGAAATGGAGTCAGACACAGCAACAGCAAAAGTCACTTACTACTGAAGACTAGTGAATCTCATCATTAACACCGCACATCTCTTTTTGTTTTTTGTTTTTTTATTTTCATTTTTCTTTTTGGAGCTACTACAATTCTGCTTCACTCATATAACATAACACCATCTTTGATTCAGGTATGCTATGCTAAGTAGTCTTTTGCCAGCATCTTCCATATCATACAACTGATTCCAAAGTTCTTCAGGGAGATCTTGAGAGTATCTTTCTATTGCTGCCTCTGTCCACCATGTGAGTACTTTCCTCACATGAGTTCTCTATAAAATAGTCTTTTATAAAAACATACATTTGGCATTTGAACATGACCAGCCAATTGGAGGGGCACTTTCTGCAGTAGATTTTGAGTGCTTCATTGTTTAGTTCAAGAAAGTACCTCAATGTTCAGTGTTTTTGATGTATCTAAATGCTAATTTATGTCTAGGTCCCCTTCAGACAATATGTTTTTATCCACTAAATTCTCTGTCATTCAGTAATTTGTCCAAACTTTTTTTTTTAATATACCTACTTATGTAACAATTCCAGATTACTGTGGTGGAGATGGTAAAATAGGACTAGAGTCTCTTAACCTCAATGGTGTTCAGTTTCCTTAGTTATTAAAAAAGAATAGTTTGAGCTAGATCATCTCTAAATTTCCTCATAGTTTTGAATCTTATTATCTTTGATCTATTTTGTATTCAAAGTCCTATATATTTTTATTTTTCCTCACTTTATTCTAAGATGAAAAAGCCAAACTTTGTCTTAGTATTTGGAATCCACTGATGAAATTTATGATGTCCAATGGAAAGACAGTGTTGAAGCCAGGAACCCTAGATTCAAATCCCACCTCTGACACATACTACATAAGTGTAGACAAGTCTCTTAACTTCTCAAAGCTCTATGTAACTTACTAAGATTTTAAGTTACAAAGAAGGTGATGACCTACATTGGATGGGGAAATTTCCTCACATAGGTGCTTCCTATCCTAGATAACTTATATGTCCAATTTCTATCCCCCTTCTCTGGTCATAGCAATATATTCTACCATTTATTAAATATTTAATGAAGGGATAAAGTCTACTAGGTAAGGAATAACCAAACTAATGGACTACAGAAAAATCTTAAGAATCTATGTGAGTAGGCAGAGACAAGCATAAATAATACAAGTGATATTTTTAAATGATGGGCTTTATGCCATAAATGATTAGGCAGGAAAGAGAAATGATAGTCGTTATACATTCTTTCTTGAGGATGAAAACCAGAGAAGACATCACTGACACTTCTGTTTCTGTTAATTCCAGCACCACTCTCCAAAGCACCCAGGAATAAAAACTTTACCTTTTTTCATATGCTACTTATTCTACTTCTATCCCCAATTAATCAGTCTCTCTATCATTTATAAATTTGTCCATAAACTTTTAATCCATTTAAATCCATTCTCTATTTTGTTTCTACAATCAGTGATTTTTATTCCATCCCCACTGTCACTATTTTAAATCTAGTCTCTTAATACCTCTATCTAGCTTGTGACAATCTATCAGGTTTCCCTAATTTTGCATCCAGTTCATTTAAATTTTTTTCCCATTATTCTCACACATGAATACTTCTCTCCAACTAAACTAGTTTTTTACTCTCCCATGAACCTAACTTGTCTCTGTATTTACTCAGTGAAGATCATGTTTCCATCTGTCCTTTCAACCAAAGTCTACATTTATTTTTAAAGAGTCAGGACAATTCTCATATTTTCTGCATCTTCCTAGAATCTCATTGACCTTAACTAATTACTTTTTTTCTTAAAGTCATGTCATTAGATTCTAAACTACTAATTTTTCTATCACTAGTATTATTTTATATTTTCAATTCTTTCTTTGTTATTTAGCCTTTCTTCTTCCTTTTGAGAAGAGGTAGTAGGTTTATGTGTAAAGAATTTTGTATGAGCTATCAACCATAGAGTCTGTGTTGGTTGCTTTTGCCTGTTTTACTTTAGTTAAAAAGAAAATATTTAATATTTGTATAACTTGAAATCAATATGATATATTTAAATATATTGCAAATACTAATAAAATGTATTTCAAATGAATTTAACTTGCCAGGCTCATTTAATTTTCTTAGTCCTTAGTAAACACAAAATTTCCTTTTATTTGTTCATTCAACTTTTTTCATCAAAAACACTATCTTTCAATAAACAATGCCATGTGCTGAAGTCTGTCCAGTCATCCAAAAGAATTGGACTAAGGAATATTGAAAGCAAAGAGAACTTGGGCAATACCAAGTCCATGGTGAGAACTTATCCCGTGGCCCACCACTGCTGAACTCAATGTGATTGGTATGTTTGATTGGGATTAGTTATTGACAAAACTGAGTCTAAATATTTTAGAGAAGACTGATTTATCTCTGAGGGGATGCTCAAGCACAAGAAAGTGTTTTTCTTTGTGTGGACTTTCTGAGTGTCTTTTATTGTTTTATACTTTCAATCTACATGATAAATGAAAGAGCAAAATCTATTTTAAAACATATGACATCTTATTGTTAAAGCATTATTTCCTCATTAGTGACAATAAGTTCCTTGAGAGCAAGGACCATGTATTATGTTTCTCTGTTTTCGCCATTTTTTTTCATACAGTGTTTGTACACTAGAGATATCTGATAAATATCTGTTGAATTGAATTAAACTGAATCAAATTAAAAACAAGGTCTATGTTATTGAAAAACATCTTACCAATCTTAGAACCCTGGGCTTAGTGAATTTAGAAAACATTTTCATTTTTCACATAAAGATAATATAGGGAAAACATTAAGGCTTCAAAAATTCATATTGACATTAATTATTTTTTTAAAAGAAGAAAAATAATTTGAATCTGATCACCTAGCCTGGAGCATTATCTGGCAAGAAGAAAAAAGCAGTGCTTTCATGCATTATTTATATGGAGTAGCGATCTATAAACATGATAGCTTTTAAGTTTATACAAAAACAATTTGACTGTTACCAGGCAAACCTCATTTTACATATGAAGCATTTATGAAAGCTTTGGATGAGAGTTACAATTCATTTGGTTGAAGCATATTTCAATGTTCACACATTTTTGTCTAGTAAAAGACATATAACTTTGAAGACTCCTTGTTCCTGGAGGACCTACAGGATCCTTTCAAAAAGGTATTTTAATTGCCAGTGGGGAAAAACATTGAAAGGAAACAAAGATCTTCTTAAGCATAATTTGCCAAAGAACAGAAGAGAAAAGCTCCAACCATCCTATAGTCCAGAGACAACATTGCAATCCCCATCATGTCATATCAAAATGCAAAATTTTTGTGGAACTACAACTATTGAGAAAGAACAACAAAAAACACAGTAAGAGTTCTAACCTGACTTAGAAGGCAGAGTGCTTGAGGCACAGAAAATAATGACATGATGAAGAATGCTGAGGTGAATTATTGTTCTACCACGGTATAAGTAGGTGTACCCACCCAGATCTGTTACATAGGTCAAAGTCTTACTGAAAATAGTTGGGACTATTAGATAGGATGCAATGCTAGTGGAAGTAATTTAAAAGTAGTTGGGGAGAAGGAAATCTGTTTAACTTCCCTTCCCTAATGGAGTTTCTACATTAGATTAGGAATGAGAGCAGACCATTTAGGAAAAGAATTGCATGAAGATATGAAGCCAGTGGGTATTGATTGCAAGTGTATGTTTATAGGATCAGAGATTTAAACGAGAAGCAGTTAGAGATCCTCTCAATTTACATATGATGAAACTGGGTTATAGTTTACTTGCTTATCATCATAATGCCACCAAGCAACAGGACAGAAATTCAAACTTAGTGTCCCTGACTCCCCAGTATAGAAAGGAGAAAGCATATAGGTAAAAAGTCATGCTTTTTTGACTCTTGATTATCACTTGCCATTCTGTCTTCCTCTTCTACATTTTTGCTTCCTGGTTGACACTAGTCTTTTGAATCCTTACCATATCATGTCCACTTGATCCTTTTCTCTTTCTTCTTGAAATATATGTTCCCATCATTCTGTCACTGTTGGCAGAGCAAGGTTTTCATTTTAGAAAGAGACATGAGTTAACAAAAGGTTTTGTTCCAGAGTCTATGTGGGTTGCAGTTACTAGTTATAGTACTAGGTAGGGCAAGTGAGTCAATACATGGACATGGGAGACTTCAATAAGCAGGTTTTATCTACAGTGTCGTAAAGTTCTTTCCTCAAGTGGACAGAAGACCAGCAAACTATACAATGTTAGCAAGAAACAAAGAGATATTTTGTATGCCAATAAGAAGTAAAGGGTTCTAATAGCTGTTCAGAAAGTCATATAGTCATGTAGACTAAGCCTTCATTATTCCATTTTAGGTTTAAGGGCACAGTAAGTTCAACATGGTGCTGCCTATAGAAGGAAAGAATGGTAAATAGCCAGGATATTTGCACATAGTTGGAATAATATGAATGTTAAAGGAAAATCCACTTTTCTACAATATTAAATATGATAACCTAGTTCAGAAATAGCAATAAGAGAATGAACATATGTCATCTCTTTGGTATGATTTATTTTCTACCCTCTCATATTTTCATTTTCATCTGCTGACATTCCACTGAAGATGTAGGTTTAGATTGTTTTTTTAAAATAAAATTAGATTGATATCCTATTACTATATTATCTCCATTCTCCAATATTTCTCTCTTCTTTTCCCAGAGCGTCTTACCTTGGAACAAAGAATAAAGGGAAGAAAAGTAGTTTAGTAAAACTAACCAACATATCAAATAATTCTAATATTAGATTGAACATCTTCCACACATTTTTTTTTACCTAAATTCCTGCATGTGTGTGGGATGGCTCGGGTCCCTACTTAATTAATTACTCAGAGGCCTCTCAAAGTGAAGACTGAAAGTTTATTTATTCGATTCTCGAGAAGCAGGGCAATCCTGTACCAGTTCACCTGGAGTAGGAAAGCCAAAGCCAAAGAAAGGGCAGTGATTTATATAGACTCTAAGGCAAGTCCTCCCCACCCCCCCACTGACCAATATTCTCATTAGCTGAGAATATGATCTTACATTCTAGACGTGAAATCTAACCAATCCCTTTTTAAATGAAGACATTAAAGAATTATATAAGTTTTATCCAATCATTGAGACCCTAATGTTCTACACAGTTTTATATCCTTATATGGAATTATTCTATTCTAAAAATATTGTGACCTTGAACCTCTCAAGTCTTACCTCACCCCTGGGAGAAGAATTACAATCTGAGAAGTCTTCACTAAACCTATTCCACTCAACATGTTTGTAAAGAAATTAGAAGGATACATTCTTATACCTCTTCTTGGTGCCTGCTTGGTCATTATAATTTCATATTCAACATTCATTTTATTTATTTGTTGTCATTTTCCACTCACATTGTGGTAGTCATCATCCCTATTATTTTCACAATGCTGACTTCACTGTGAATTGCTCCATTTGAAGTCTTCCCTTGCTTCTGTGTATTCTATTCATTGTTTTTTTGCAATTCAGTAAGATTTCATTATATTACATCTCAGTTTTTTTAGCCACTTTCAACCAATGTGAATCTATTGCTCTTTGCTTCTACAAAAAGTTGCTATAAATATTTTGGTTTTCTTTTTTTTGTCCTTGATCTCCTAGCTAGTATTTATAACTCTGGATCAAAGGGAATGGACATTTTAGTCACTTTCTTAACATAATTCCAAATTTCTCTCCAGAACAGTGAACTAATTCACAGCTTCAGCCATAGCACAGCAGTGCACATGTCTTCTAAAACCCCGTCAACAAAGACTATTTCCATATGATATCTTTAAAAAAATTAAGACAATAAAGATTAACATGACTTCAAGAACCTGTCTTTGGCCCTGGTGTGTTTAGTATTTTCATAAATGACTTGGAAGAGGGTGTGGAGGGTATGAGCATCAGAGAAGTAGTTAACATTAAGCTGTGAGAGAGAGTTAGTGCATTGGATGACAGAATCCTCTTCTGGCCCCCACAAAAAAATTGTGACAGATTAACCATCTAGGGATAAATGTAAAACTCTGCACTTTGGGGGGTGGGGTGGAGAAAAGAGGAGGAATTAATTGCAAAATGATAAGATAAGCAAGAAATTGTTAGCTAATACTGTTTGTGCAAAAGACCTAAGGGATTTAGTGTGTTACAAGGTGAATAAGAGGCATTATGTGACATGGAAATCTTAAATTCTATTCCAATTTTAGGGGGCATTAACACAATAATAATACAACAACACACTAATAATAAACACTTGTAATTCTAATGAGATTAAAGATCTTCCCCACCCATTAATAGGCCTGGCCATTAAGGGAAGCTTGATTAGGGGAGGCCTATACCTTTTGTTAATTTTCTAATGAGGCACTGGTTCTCAAAGATTTTGACGTCCTCTGGCTCTGAAAAATGTATAAATACTCTGAGGTGAGGTTTTACTTTGGTGACTACTCATTGGAAATGTTTACTAGATTCTGGGCAGCAGCTAACACCTTCTCCCCCTTTGAAAACCTAGATGTTGGTGTTCTCTCTCTGGTAACTATGTACATATGTAATGGTCTGTCATTGATCTGTGATATATGTGTTGTTTGTGGTCAAGCAGCTGGAAGCCCTGTTGATTATTATTTTTTGTATTTTCTCTGAAGTTCAGGGTGCTGATTTTTTTCCCTGAACTAAGTGAATGATACATGTGCTTGATTAAAGTGATTGTTGACCCCTAAAAAGTAGCCTTTCCTTTTAGAAAAACAGATCAAACAACCTGTGATAGCAGACCCTCCTCTGTATGATGTGGTGCTTGTTTTTCCAACACAAAAACAGAATTATGAATGCAATGGTTCTGCATTGTTCTGTCCTCTTTAGACTCCTATGTAGTGCCAGATTTAGTTTTGGGTATTTCATCTGTTAACCTGAGACTTTGGTTAAGTAGGCAAACAGGTTGAATGTATATAGTTTATTCCCTTAAAGCTAGCAGTTACATGATCATGGAGCCAGAAAAACTTCTGACTGACTAATACAAGAATGACCAAGTTTAAATCTGTTTAGGACAATACAAGGTTGTCTGTGTCCTTCAAATTTATGGTTTCCATATGTGTTTAACTCTGTTATGAAAAAGGAATTTCTTAGTTGGATAGGTTGTAAATACAATAAGGTCACAGAGTTTACAAAATTTCAATTCAAATTGTGATCTAGGACAGTTGTGTTTTCTTTACCATTAACATGCCATAACATAGTATATGTCTACAAAATATTAAAATAAGGAAAAAGTCCCATTATTCAAGATAGTGTCTCAGGTTAAGGGTCTCATAAAGAATGCTGTCAGCTCTATCTGGCTTTGTTAACATATGAAGAGGTGTTCTCTGAGTTTACTCTAGAGAACAAAGAGACTGCTCGGTCCAGCCTCTTCTTCTAATCGATTAATTCAAACTCTGACCCTTATTAAAGTCCAAAAAATTGTATTAAATATCATCACATTTTGATAAGGGCATTGACAAAATCTATTTTTGTCAATGGGGATCTATTAGAGAACTTTTAATATGTGATTAAAATTGGAATGAGGACACACAATGATTATTCCAATTAATTGGGGATGTTTATCTTGGAAACGATGATTTATATGTAGACAGTTATAATCTTCATCCAAGAATTTGAATGGCTGTCACATGGAAAAGTAGAATAGCTTGTTTTTCTTATTTATAGAGAGCAGAAGTAGAAAAAATTAATGAAGAATGCAGAGATATAAGTTTAAAATTGGTATAAGAAAATGTATTCTTAAAAATTAGAACTGCTCAAAAGTAGGCTATGAATGAAAAAAAAAAGGTACTAAAAAGGATGTACTAAGTTCTATATCGCTGGAGATCTTCAAACAGAGAATTGATGCTTTAGAATATATTTCTGTTCATTTATATGTTGACCTCTGGGGTCCTTTCCAAGTCTGATATTGTGCAAATCTCTATACTTTATAATACCTTTTTCCATGCTGTTCCTTCTGTTTCTCCCATCAAGAGATATGTTTACTGATCCCTATATATTTTACATCTACATTTTTAGAAGTCAAAATAATATCAAAATGAAAATGAAAATCATAGTTTGTAAAGTCAACTTCCAATTGGAATGAAATCTAAAAAGTAATGAACTTATGGCAGCAGGAATATATTATAATATATCTACATATATGTATACATATACATGTGTACATACATACATATGTTTGTATATATAAGTGTGTATGTATGCTTCATAAAATGTAGAAGCTCCACCATCCGGATGTAAAAAAGAGAAGTGAATATTAAAATGTTGGCTTAAGTATTATTTTTGTGTACTTTATTTGGGAACTGGTGTGAGCTATTTGTCATTCTTGCATACAAAGATCAGTGGGATTTGGCAACCTAAGCTAACTAAGACTTAGTAGGAGGAAACTAAAGACAGTCCAGTAGAAAACCTAAGTCTTTTGTAGACAATGTTTCTAATCTAAGAAATGAAGCCAAAATAGAAAGCACTGCATAAATAGAGTATAGAACTCAGGAGGTCATAATATTAGAAAAAAGATCATTAATAAATGACCATTTTTTTGTGGGGAGAAGGCATTTAGGCCTATAATTTAATTACCATAAGGAATTTCCAATGAAGAAATTTCCTTTACTAATACAGATCAGAAACTATTTGGCAAATTTGCAATTGTCGAGAATTGCCTGTTGTAAAAAGAGGTTAAATGACTAATTCAGGGTTCCACATTCCCACTATATCACTATATCAGAAGTAAGAATTGAACCCCAGTCTTCCTGCCTTCCAAAGCAGCTCTACATCCACTACATCAAGCTGTCACAACTGGAGAAATAGTTATGATATACTAAAACCAATTATACTTTACTGATCTAAATAATGCAAAATTTTACCTATTTTATATAACTCTAGTAAGTCCCATTAATGGAGACTGAAATAGGAACAGTCTTTAACATGATGCCTGGCACTTAATAAATATTTATTGATTAACATGAACCACAAAATGGAAATTAAATGTTAATTTAAACAAGAGTTACATGGACTTGTTAGTTTCCATGAGGTACAACTCACCTCGTCTACCTGTTGACTACAAAAGAATAACCAAAGGAGAACCAGAGGTCTGAGACTTAGCCAGCGTCCCATGTTAGAGTTCAATCAATTACTGAAGGAAGGTCATAATCAGAAAATTAAGAGTTTAGCATCTGAGCCACATGTAGCAGAAATTAAGGTAGAGGCTTAGCCAGACAAGTAATTGTCACCACTAGCCAGAGGCTTATACCAGAGTCTGAAGCAAAGCAGAGCAGGTCCAACGCTGGAGAGAAGGAGGAAAGATTTGTGTCATAGAATACCATGGTCATGCTAAGTAGCAGGTACAGAGAACACTATTTGATTTTCTTAACGTTTCTTGGGAAAAGGGTCAGATATAGGGAAGTATACCTATTATTCTTCTCTCTTCTGCCTCCAGTTTGATGTAGAATTTTAAATTAAAAGGAGCTTGAACTACAGGAGTTATCCATAAAGTTCACTCTTTTCCTACTTACTAATTAGATGAGAAATAAATTAGAAGCTAAAAACAGAGGTTTAACATAAAGAAAAGACCTAAAGAAAAAAAAATCCCTTTCCTCATGCTGATTCTTCATTTTAGAATATATCAAAGAAGGCAACAGAAACTTCAATTGTGCACATGCACCATGTCTGTGTGTGTGTGTGTGTGTGTGTGTGTGTGTGTGCATGCATGCGGGTCTATTGTACCAACAATAAATAATACCTAAAACATCACAAATAAAAAAACCCAATGAAGTACTATCCCATGTAAGATTTCATTCACTTGTGTCCACAGAAGCTATTGTGAATCCTAAAAATCCCTGACTCCTTATTATCCTGAATCTGCTTGATAAGTTTATCACTGGGACCTGAATCGCCGGGCGGCCGCGAAAGTCCCTCCACCCACAGACACACAGGTCAGTGAGAGAGACGGGCTGAGAGGGGAGCGGGGGATCTCCGGGACTCCGACCCCCTCGAGAGGCAGCGGCCGTGGCAGAGGCGGAGGCAGCTCCGCCAGAGACTCCCAGGGCATCTCCATTGCAAGAGATCTCTGCATAAACCCCCTGAGGGAACTGAGCCTGA
>CM053770.1:78935649-78961544 GCA_028658325.1 Potorous gilbertii
CACAACTATTATGGAAGTCATTTGCAAAACTACACAGATATGGCCTATATTGAATTGCCTGCCTTCCCAAAGGGAATGGGTGGGGAGGGAGGGGTGGGGAGAAGCTGGAACTTAAAGTTTTAGGACCAACTGTTGAGTATTGTTCTTGGTACTAGGAAATAATACAGGTAATGGGGAATAGAAAGTTATCTGACCCTACAGGACAAAAGAGAAGATGGGGTAAGGGAAGGGAGGGATTATAGAAGAGAGGGCAGATTGGTGATATGGGTAATTAGAATGTCCAGTGTATTGGGGAGGGGGGAGGGGACAAATGGGGAGAAAATTTTGGAACACAAAATCTTGTGAAAATGAATGCAAAAAGTTAAATAAATAAATTAATTAAAAAAAAATAAAAAGACAATTCCTAGGATGATGGTAGGAAGGAAAATATTTTTCTCAATTCAATACCAAAAAGAATATTACAGTCAATAGATAAACACCTTTGAGGCATTAACAATTCCTTATTTGAAATGATTCTTAGTCTTTTTAATTAATGGCTAATTTAAATTTACTAGAAATGATTATTTGTTAATACATATAAATTATAAAAATATGTGTATTGCATAGTCCAATTAACATTGCTAGAAAAACCTTGAGTTTTCAGTTTCTTCACTTTAAATGCCTAATAACTCAATCTTAATATTGTCTTAATGTGCATTTATATCATTAAGACTGAAAGAGTTCTATTTTAACAACTAACTAAATTGTTTCAATCAAATAGTAAGCATCCAAAGGATGACCTGGGTTTAGTACTTTCCCTTTAATGTTGAATTTGGACCCTGAAAATATCCACATACCTCCCAAACTTTAATATTGTTTGCATGACACAGAAAAGGTCGACATCCTTGTTTTCATTCTAATCTATATTGGAATATAATCCCCTTTAAATTAACATGATGAAATGCATAGATTAGCATTGGGTTTTGATCGTCAATTACTTTTAAGATGAACTAGTTTACCACATTCATTTTTTACATAAGAAGCTGAGAGTGGAGGAGATTAAGTAGGTTTTTGTTTTGTTTTCTTTTCTTTTTTTTCCCCTAAAGTTACATGCTTCCTTAGTAGTATACCTATGACAAGTCTACATATCTTGTTATTATTAATCTAGATGATCTTGACAGTCCTTTGCCATTGTATATTTATGATCCTATAGTAAATATTGAACTGAAATCATTCATAAAACCTAGTACATAATTTTGGAAACAATACTATCTCAATAAAAGGAAGGAAGGAAGGAAGGAAGGAAGGAAGGAAGGAAGGAAGGAAAAAAGGCTCAGAAAGGCAGTGACTTGATGAACATCACGCTGTTAGGAAAGAGTTAAAAGTTATTATAGAGTGTTGGCCCTGTACCAACAGTGTGATTTTCATCAAGTAGCTGCCTTTCTGAACCTTAGTTTATTTATTTTTAAAATGAGGGAGTTAACTCTGGTTTTAAAATTGGTGTTTTGCCCAGGTACCTAGCTCCTAATCCAATGCTTCACTAAATTTTGTCTTGTTAAATTAAGATCATCTTTGTAGCCTGTCTAGCTTTTTAAAAATCTTGATTCTGTTATCCAATTTTCAGCTACCTTCCCATTTTATTTTATCCTCACATTTGATAAAGATTCTATGTCTTCATCCAAATAACCAATAAAAGGTATCGAACATGAACAGAACTATGAACAGAGACCTACAGCAGAATTCCACTAGGGAGTTGTTTTCAGGCTGATGTCCATTCATTTATCTACACTTAGGTACCATGTTTCAACCAGCCAAGAAGCTACCATACTGTATTATCATCGAGCTCACATTTCTTCACAGAGATAATATGAAAAAATATTGTCAACTACCTTGCTGAAATCCAATATACTATAAAGAAAGGGCTAAGCAAGTAATGAATCAGTCATGGTGGAGAGATGTATAGATTTTCAGTTATATGGAGCAGCTGATCTGTAGAAGCAGAAAATCATCAGCCACTGCTAATATCCCTAATGTGTATTTGAGCGTCTCTTTTACATAAAATCAGCAATGATTGAGATCTTTGGGCTGATGCTCCTCAATTATCTGTTACACAATGGCTAGAGAGATGAGTAGTAATGACAGGAAGGAGAGGGGGAAATTCATGTAAGGTGTCACTATGGTGAGGAAGTCTAACTTGGGGGAGTGTGGCTACCCTGTTAGCTTGCCTTGTCTATTCCTTGGGTTTCATATATGTACCTGAGAAAGTTTTGTCAATTGAGCTTTGCTGCAAAACTTGTGAATCCTTAGACACAAAGTGCATCAAACATCTAGGTAATGACCCTGTCAGCACCAACTACACTTCTGACAACACCTTCTAAATACTACCCTTTATTTCCTTTAGCAAGCTGATGCTACAGGTCATGGAACCCTAGTAGGTAGAAGCACAAAACTTAGAAAAAGAGTTAGAATTGAGAGAATAGACAGATAGATAATAGATACATAGATAGATACCTAGACAGAAAAATAATTACATATACATATCACATAGCCATACATATCACATAGCCATACATATCACATAGCCATCCATATCAGATCTTTAAAAATATGCCCAAATCAAATATTTTTCTAGTTGTGTATATTTATATCTTGTCAAAATTATCTTGTAATGTATTCTAGATATTTATACTTAATATGCTCTTTCCATTTCAACTAGGCTTAATTGAATACAAACACTAGCCTTCAGCAATACTATACATGCAGAATTCCTCATCCCCACAATCTTCATGAAAATCAAACAAATAAAGGCAAAAAACAGAATAAACACATACTCTTTATGCCCAGTTGGCATTTCACTAGCTCTGTGTACATGGGCCAATATTCATTTTCAAAGTTGAGATAATGGCTTTCTTTCCCCTGAGAAATATTTCATCAGAATTGTTTCATTATGCCACCTAGTATTTTTCTTTTATGGTGGAATCCATCTGTGTGTCATAAACACATCCTCTAAAAACTGAGTAGGTAGATAATATAGACTATAGAGGGATTTTTATCAAAGCCTTCCTTTTCATTACATTCAACTGTTATCACTAACAGCCTTGCGGTAAAGTTGACTTCCCTGGATTTAGCTCAAGAGACTACTTATTCTTAGTATTTTGTGTTCTAATATACTTACATATTAGAGCACTGCACTATATCATTTTAAGGTCTGCTGCATTTTTCCATAATATACTGACATTTAGGGAAAATGTGATCTCAATTTTATTAACATAATGATATCAATGTTACAAACAAACATTTTTAACATTGCAGGTTAAATAAATTTATATTTTTATGAACCTTTAAAAATTTCCCTGGATTCATAAACAGAGGTCATCTCAATTTCTGACATATAGTGCTTAATAGTGCTTAATAAATGCAATATATTCATTTATTTATTCATACACTCTCAATTTTACCAATCTACTCAAAGTTCAGAAAGTTTTCCAGGAATGGACATTGTTACTAATTTATTTTTCTTTTTTATTTAATTTTAGTTTTCAACATTGTCTTCCACAAGATTTTGAATTCCAAATTTTCTCCCTCCCCAAAGATAGCATGCATTCTGATTACCCCTTCTCCCAATCTGCCCTCACTTCTATCACATACACACACCCCTACTCTTATCCCCTTCCCCTCTATTTTCTTGTAGGGCAAGATAGATTTCTACATCCCATTGCCTGCATGTCTTATTTCCCACTTGCATGTAAAAACAATTTTTAACATTCATTTTTAAAACTTTGAGTTCCAACTTCTCTCCCTTTATTCTTCCCCATCCACCTTCATTGAGCAGGCAGGCAATTAAAATTAAAAATTATACATGTGTAGTCATGCAAAACACTTCCATAACAATCATGTTGTAAAAGACTATCTATGTTTCCCTCCATCCTATCCTGCCCTCCATTTATTCTATCCTCTTCTTTGACCTTGTCCATCCTCAAAAGTATTTACTTCTAGTTACCTCTTCCTCCCATTTTCCCTCCCTTCTGTAATTCCCCCCTCCTTTATTCCCTTCCCCCATACTTTCCTATAGGATAAGATGGATTTTCATACCTAATTGAGTGTGCATGTTATTCCCTCCTTAAGCCAAATTTGATGAAAGTAAGATTCGTTTTTTACCTCTCACTCCCCCTCTTCCCCTCCATTGTAAAAGCTTTTTCTTGCCTCTTAGATTTCTCCCTTTCTCCTTCCTCCAATTATTCCTTTCTCACCCATTAATTTTACTTTTTTAGCTATCATTCCTTCATATTCAACTTACCCTGTGCCCTCTGTCTATACATATATATATATATATATATATATATATATATATATATATATATATATATATATATATATGTGTGTACATATTATCTCCCCAACTATCCTAATACTGAGAAAACTCTCAAGGGTTTGTATTGTTAATGGAATGGAAAGATCTTTCCTATCCATTAATAGGCCTATGTGACCTGCTTTAGTCACACAGACGTCTAAGTCACAAGTCACATGGAGCCTGTGGTGGGAATAGCTTTTTGAACAGGTGGAGCAGAGGTGAGAATCAATGAGACAGAGCAGTGGAGCTGGGAAAGAGAGAAAAAGCAAGCAGCTAGCTTTGAAGGAGGGAGGGACTGATTTTCCCTAAGGGACATGGTTTGTGGGAAGATCAGATAATAGGAATAGACTTATCAGTTAGTATGATTTCTTTTGTTACTATGATGAATTGGGCTTTTTAGTATTTGAATAAATATCTTGGTTCTGTCTTCAATGAGGAGAGGCTGTTATATCTTGTGATTCAAACCTGGAAATATTCCAGTATATTCATAGTTGCTGTTGTGGGTCTCTCCTTGGCAATATTGGGTTACAAATATTATCTCCTCATGTAGGAATGTAAACAGGTCAATTTTAGTAAGCCCCTTATGATTTCTCTTTCCTGCTTACTTTTTTATTCTTGTCTTGATTCTTGTTTGTAAAAATCAGATTTTCTATTCAGCTCTGGTCTTTTTATCAAGAATGTTTGAAAATTCTCTATTTCATTGAATATCCATTTTTTCCCCTGAAGGATTATACTCAGTTTTGCTGGGTAGGAGACTCTTGGCTTTAATCTTAGTTCCTTAGACCTCTGGAATATCATATTCCAAGTCCTCAGATCTCAATGTAAAAGCTGCTAGAACTTGTGTCAACCTGATTGTATTTCCACAATACTCAAATTGTGTCTTTCTGGCTGCTTGTGTTTCCTTCTTGACCAGGAAACTCTGAAATTTGGCTACAATATTTCTAGGAATTTTCCTTTTGGGATCTCTTTCAAGAGGCAATCAGTGAATTCTTTCAATTTCTATTTTACACTCTGGTTGTAGAATATCAGGACAGTTTTCCTTGATAATTTTTTTCAAAAATGATGTCTAGGCTCTTTTTTTGATCGTGGCTTTCAGGTAGTTCAATATCTTTTAAATTGTCTCTCCTTAATCCATTTTCCAGGTGAATTGTTTTTACAATGAGATATTTCAAACTGTCTCCAATTAATTTTTTCATTTTTTTAATGGTGTTTTATGGTTTCTTGATTTTTCATAAAGTCATTAGCTTCCATCTGCTCCATTCAATTTTTATGGAATAATTTTCTTCAGTAAACTTTGGACCTCCTTTTCCATTTGGTCAATTCTGCTTTTAAGGCATTCTTCTCCTCATTGGCTTTTTGCATCACTTTTACCATCTGGGGTTAGTCTAATTTTTAAGGTGCTATTTTCTTCAGCATTTTTTCAGGTCCCCTTTAGCAAGCTGTAATGGCAAATAAAATTACAATCTTTTGCTGGTTTTGTTTTTGTATAATCATGTGTCTGATTGCATCTTGCCTTTATCAATTAAGAGCCTTTATTAGGAGTAAAGTACAGGGACAAGAGTTTCTTTAACTAGAAACAGTATGTGTATTTGTATCGTTAATGTGACTAAAGATCTTCCCCACCTATTAGTGGGTTCATTTTTCATGATTCTTGCATCACTCTCATTTCTCTTCCCAATTTTCGCTCTACTTCTCTTACTTGATATTCAAAATCCTTTTTGAGCTCTTCCATGACTTGAGATCAATGTATATTTTCTTGGAGGCTTTTGCTGTAGGAACTTTGACTTTGTTGTCTTCTTCCGGTTGTATGTTTTGATCTTCCTTGTAATTAAAGTAAGATTTTATAATCTGATTTATTTTCCTGTTTTTGCTCATTTCACCAGTCAATTACTTGATTTTTGAGCTCTTTGTCAAGGTAGTTTTCTGCTTCCAGTGGGGGTGAGGGGGTTTACTGTCAGATACTTGATCCCCCCACAATCTATTGCTCAAGGATTCCAGAAACAGCTGCTGCTGCTTCTGGTTTCTCCACCACCTCCACTCCCTGGGGCTGGGTTCAGACCATGCTACTCTCTCCCACAGGTTGGACAGCTTCTTCTCATTAACCTTCCAAGTTGTCCTCAGCATTTTGGGGCCCAGAAGTCTGGAAATCACCATAACTGCCAGTGATTCATTCCTCCAAGGCTTGCTCAAGGCCTGTCTGTACCAGAAGGGCCCACGTTGGACTAGGCTCCACTCACAGCCTGACTTTATAAATCCTTCCAATTGACCTTCCAGACTGTGTGGGGCAGGAGATTTGCTTCACACTGTCATTCTATGGGTTCTGCAGCTCCAGAATTTGTTTGGAGTCATTTTTTATCAGTATTTGGTGGGGTGAGGAATGAGAGCTCAAGCAAGTTCCCACTTTTACTCCATCATCTTGGCTCTAACCCCATTGTTAAAAATATATATATATATGTGTGTGTGTGTGTGTGTAGCATACATATATATATATATATATATATATATATATATATATATTCCATTGACCATATACTTAAATCAGTGTATTTTAATTTATTCTCAAAGAATTCTTGTTAATTTGAACTTATTATTAAAAACAAAACACTGCTAATCTTGGATTTCTCTACTGTTGCTGAATACAAAGATGAGGACTAGCACATTCTTTGTCTTTACTGAGTTTACAAGTATACTGGGAGATTTTACACACACATACACATGTGTATTACGTATATGTATGCATACAAATACACATTCCCAAATGAATACTAAAAACATTTTTTTAATAGTCATAAAATTCACTGTGTTTATATGTTAAGTTGTATTGACCATATCCTTCACTCAAACTTCATTCCAGTACCATACTTCTGAATGGACATGATCTTATCTTCTTGATGGCTCTTCCAGGGACATGCAAACTCTGTCAAGTCTATTTAAACAATTAGCATACACTTACTATGTACCTACCATGTTCCATACTTGCTATGTGACCCTGGAAAAGTCACTTGACCTGTTTCCTCAATATCCTCAACTGTAAAATGGGAAGAAAAAGAACATCTACCTCCCAGAGTTATTGGGATGATCAAATAATATTTGTAAAGTGTTTAGCACAATGTCTGGTATATACAGTAAGTGTTATGTAAATATTAGCTAGTAGTAGAAGTAGCAGTAGTTGTGATGGTGGCAGTAGTGGCAATAGTAGTACTAGTGGAAGAAGTAGGAGGAGGCAGAGGAGGAGGAGGAGTAGCTGTAGGAGGAATAAAAGGGGTAGGTAGAAGGCTCAGTAGATACAACAGTGGAACCAGAGTCCGGAAGACCTGAGTTCATATTCAGACACTTACTAGCTATGTGACCTTGGACAAGTCATGTCTATTTGCTCTCTCACCTATAAAAATGAGGATAATGATAGAACTTACTTCCCAGGGCTGTTGTAAGAATCAAATGAGAAAATCAATGTAAAGAGCTAAGTATAGTACCTGGCACTCAGTAAGCACTACACAAATGTTATTAATCCTTTAAATGTTATTATTACAGCTGTGGCTATTATACTAGCTACACTAGTCAGGATCTTTATGAGTTTCTTTTTTGGGGGGGAAGGGGGTTGCAGTGATAAATTGGAGCTAAAACAGCTCACAAATGAGTCCAAGCCATAAAGAAGTTCCAGCTTGCAGGGGAGGGGGTTTAGGGATTGCAGAAGGTATGGGATTAGTACACATCCTGATGGAATCTTTAGTGTAAGACACTTGTATGAAGAGATTCATAGAGAGTAAAAGAGGGGAAAAAATGCCTATTTAGCACTTGAGAAGAAGGCTCATCTAAGAATTGGCTTCCCTGTGTGTGTATGTGCATGTGCATGTGTGCATACATGTGTTTATGTGAGGTGTAGAGCAGTCTATCAATTTCTTGCAAAGAACATGGAAAGGAAGGGAATATTCTTAGATGAATGAAAGGCATTCTCGATATCCTAATTAAGTTAAAGAGAAACATTTTTCCTGAAGGGAAAAAGGCACAACAAAATACAGAAAGATTACATCTGCCATCAGCATGGTACATCAATAGAACCTTGGATATATCTATGCAATCTTGTGAAATCAGTATATCCTAGTACTGACAGTCCTGGGAGAACACCAACCCAACACTCCAGGCTATATCCCAGTAGACATGTCCCCTAAAAGTTCAACAAGCTGAACTATAGAGATATGATTTCGTAGACACACATATATCATTAAATAGCTAGAAAAGATCACAAAAAATCGTAGAGCTAGCTCTGCAGGGAACCTTAGAGGATATTTAGTCCAAAGGCCTCCTTACTCGTAAGAAGAAACTGGGGGCCTAGGACATTACATATATAACAAAGTCACAGAGATAAGATTTAAACTAAAGTCCTTTGACCCTAGAGCCCATATTCTTTCTATTTTTGTTGCTACTACTGGCAATAATCAAAATAATAATTTTGTAGTTTTTCTCTCCACTTTGGTTTTCAATGATTCAGTAATATCATTGATTTTTGCTTTGAACTCAGATCTGCCTGACTCAAGGTGCAGGAGCTGCCCACTGTGCTATCTAGCAGGAAAAAAAAAGACATCTAAGGGTTGTAATCAGTTTCAGATGGAGTAGGAGCCACACCAATGAAGTAATTTACCTTTCCAAATATCAAAGCAGGGTGATAAATTGTTTTCTACTTGGTTTGTAGACAAGTAATAGTCAGGCTATTGACTACAGTACCTGTGTACAGTTGACATAGGGACTGCTAATGCAATGTTACTAATGACAGCCACTCTCTTGGTCATCTGGTGATAGTGGACTAACATGAATTTAAGCTCATAGGAAAGAAGTACATAAAAACATTCCTTACATGCTCTTGTCTCAGATTACAATCCCATAGGCTGTTAAGCAACCATCATCACAACCATTTCCTAGAAATTTGATAACATCTCAGAAAGAAAAATTTTGGAAGTATTTGAAATATTTTTACCTTCTGCTCCAAAAAGGACATATTTAATGGGAGCCTGAAGCCAAAGAAGGAGGGCAACACTGCGGTATAGGGGAAAGAACTTCAGCTATTGAGTTAGAAGCATTCAGTTTAAATCTCACTTCTAACACTTACTGCCTATGACACCTACTGTAAGTCACTTAACCTTTATGAGCCTTCATCTCTTTCTTTATCTCTGAAATGAGAGGATTGGACCAAGTGGCTCTAAAGATTCTTCCAATTATACATCTATGATCTAGAGAAAATTTTTTTAAGATTATATCAACTTATATCTATATATACAGATGTATGTGTGTGTATGTGTGTGTGTTTCTTGGAATATAGCCACATTTGGCTAGGTGAATAGGTCATGATCCCTGTAGAAATAGTCATTGATTCTCCCACATAATTTTTCTTTGTGTTCTCATTAAATAATAAAAAGGAAATGGTGTAGAAGAAGATTTACCTTGTTAGCTGTTGGAGACCAAGATTTTAATGCTATAGCAATGATCAGCTCCATTCTAGAGGTGTTGGCAGGGAATGAAGTTTAGGAGAAGCATTAATAGAAAAGTTTTCACTTTTTAAATTGTGTATATACATATATGGGTGTGTATGTGAGTGTGTGTGTGTATATATATGTGCATGTGAATGTGTGTATACATATATATGTATTGGGGACAAGTATGGAAGAGAAAGTGTTTTGGAGTAAAGGACCAAAATCAGAAGGTATGGGAGGGATGAAATTCAATTTGTAGGACTGGTCTCAATGTAATACATAGCCATCCTACTGGCAGTATCTCCTATAAGAAATAAATGTTCAAGAGTGCTAGCTTCATTTATGAACTGTCCGAAAACTTTTCATGACACTTGAATCATATTTGTTGGTTAGGAGACAAACGCTAAAGCCTTGCTGTAGGGGGTAAAATATCAAATATGTTTGATTTCCTTAAGATACTTTTCGTGTGTGTGTGTGTGTGTGTGTGTGTGTGTGTGTGTGTGTGTGTGTGTGTGTGTGCAGGGAGAGAGACAGAAAGAGAAAGAGACATGAGGAGAGACACAGAGACACACAGAGAGAGAGAGAGAGAGAGAGAGAGAGAGAGAGAGAGAGAGAGGGAGAGAGAGTTTGTTTTCATTCTTTAAAGAGAAATAAAGGTTGAATCTCCACATTCTGGACATGCTAATGTCTGTGGACTAACTTAAAGTCATTGATCTAGAAAGCTTTCTCTCTGTAGTTAGTTATGTGCCCCAAGAGTTTGAATCCTACCAAAATGAGCAAAGAGATTATCTCCGAATAAGCACTTCCAAATAAAGTAATGTCTGCCTTTTATTTTTAGTAGTTAATTTAGTGCTTTATAGGATGTTGAGGGTAGAATCTATATCAGCATTCTTCTAGGAAAAAGGAATAACAACTATTTCTTAGCTGATCTAAAAGAATTAATGTCACTAAATTCAAGGCAAAATGACAAGAGACACCAAATCATACCCCTGTTTTTCTGTTTCTGATTTTGGAGATCATAAACTAAACTAGTCATCAGTAGAACTCACTTGAACTTATTCCTAATTTCTGTGGGATATGCCACTATGCCAGAGACATTTGAACCTCATCCTGTCTGTTCAATTCAGCAAGTACCTTTCTATTTTTTGCCAAAGGGTTGTTTTTATTTTTCCATTTTTTTTAACATTTTCCAAATTCTATCCCTCCCTTCCTCCCTACCCTTCCCCTTCCCTGAGACAGTAAGCAATCAGATATAAGTTATACGTGTACAATTATATAAAACATTTCCATATAGTCATTTTGTATAAGAAGATTCAAATGAAAGGAAAAAAAGGAAGGAAATTGAAAAATAGCATGCCTCAGTCTGTATTCAATCACCATTAATTCTTTCTCTGGAGATGGTCAGTATGCTTCTTCATTAGTCCTTTGGGATTGTTGTAGATCACTACATTTCTGTGAATAACTAAGTAACTCACAGTTCTTCAATAAACAATATGACTACGTACATAAAAGTTCTACTTACTTCACTTTGTATCAATCCATGTAAGTCTTTCCATGTTTTAAGTCTATACCTGTTCATTATTTTTCATTACACAATAATATTCCATCAAAATCATGTAGCACAGTTTATTTAGCCATTCCCCAACTGATGGGTATTCCTTCGATTTCTAATTCTTAGCTACCACAAAAAGAGCTGCTATATTTTTCTTCCCATAAATAGTCTTGTTTATCCTTTCACTGGAGTCTTCCTGTCCCTTTTTGGGATGTAGATCTAGAAGCAGTGCTGCTGGAGCAAAGTCTATGCACAGTTTTATAGTCTATTTTGGGGGATAGTTTGGGCACAGTTCCAAAGTGCTCTCCAAAACGGTTGGATCAGTTCACAACTCTACATTAGTGGATTAGTGTTCCAGTTTTTCCAAATTCCCTCCAACATCTAAAATTTTCCTTTTTTTGAGCATACTGGCCACTCTGATAGATATGAGGTAGTACCTGAGTTGTTTTAAATTGTATATTTCTCTGCAAAACAGGGATTTAGAGCATTTTCCTCAACATTCATTAATTTATTTTCAACTTTTAACACACATTTCTATAAGATTTAGAATTCTGAATTTTCTTCTCTTCCCTTTCTCTCCCCTCTCCTAAAGATGGTATGCAATATGATATACACCATACATGCACAATCACACAAACAGCACTTTTAATGACTGAAAACTTCCTCATGAGGCAAAGGCTCATTTTTAGTTAAACAATATCTTTCTATTGCTGCTATATGACTGTAATAATAGGATATATTTTCTCCTTTAATTCTATTTTATTTTATTTTCAGCACTCAATTCTTTCTGTCCCATCGCTTCCTTCCACTGAGAAAGGAAAAAAACAAAACATGTTACAAACATATATACAATAAATTCCTGAATCAGTTATTTCCAAAAAATAAAATATATTTCAATCTGCACTGAATCCATTATTTATTTTTATGGAGGTAGATAGTGCATTTCATCATAAAGCCTCCGAAATTATGTTTGGTCGTTGTGTTGATCAAAGTTCCTAAGTCTTTAAAACTTGTCTTTGCAACATTATTGTTATTGCATAAATAGTTCTGGTTCTGTGCATTTCACTTTTTACCGGTTCATGTACGTCTTTCTAGGTTTCCTTAAACATTCATTATTCGAACTCTTCACCATTTCTTACAGTACAATAGCATTATATCACATTAATATACCATAATTTGTTGAGCTGTTCCTCCATTGATGGGAATCTCCTCTGTTTTTAGTTCTTTGCCACAAAAAAATCTAAAAGAGCAAAGAAACAAGCAAAGAAACAAAAAACCCAGCTATAAACATTTTTGTAGATATGGTTTCATTTCCTTTCCTTGAACTCTTTGGGGCATAAACAAAATAGTGGTATCACTGGGTCAAATGATATGCACATTTTTATAGCTATTAGGCATGGTTATAAAATATATTTTCTAAATAATTTCTAAATATATAAATTTTCTAAAGAATTTCTACAGAATTAAGTTAAGGCTCATCTAAAAGCCCATGGACAGAAGAGTAGGCTACAGCATGCTACCAACAAAAAATTACACAGGAAAAGACATTTAGAGAATATCATTAACAATATGCAGTGGGGAAAAGAGGGGAGACAAAGTTGCCTATGTGCCCTACTGTTTGCCTTCCAATATCAAGAGATATAGAGGAGGATTGTTAGTACATTTGGTAGACTTTGATGGAGGATTTCTGGATGGATATCTATAGCAGGGGTGGTAGAATGGCATCACAAGCCTGACCTTAGGGTTGATTGGTGATTGCTGGCATACACTCAGGCAAAGAAACAGGAAAATTGAGAAGAAAACAGTGAAGGACTCAGGATCACTTAGACTATGTCATGTTCCTGGCACCATGTGCTTTTAACCACAGCTGCTGCTGGGGGCCATGGAGGGGTGATAAAGAAGAGAAAAAGAACCCCCATACTCCTTGCTGAATAACAAAGAAAAAAGACTAGATAGAAAAGGGGTACAAGAGAGAAAAGGATGGAATCATTTCCCCTTTTCTTATAGGTTACCAAGGGAAGGTTCCTACTGATTCTTGCCTATCATCCTCAACCAGTCATGGGCACCAGGGGATTAATCAGAAATTTCTGTGTTGTTTTATGTACAAGAAGGGGTGTCCTAGATTCACTACAGTTTGGACTATTAAGGCAGTCCCTACATGTTTCAGATCACAGATGTACCAAAGAGGAATAAGCAATTGGGGAGGAAGGGGAAGTGAGAATAATAAACCTAAAGGTAAAAACAATAAAATTATATTTAGTCAAGGGCAGCTAGGTGGCACAATGGATAGAACCCCATGGCCAGAGTCAGGAACACCTGGGCTCAAATTAGACCTCAGACACTTATTAGCTGTGTGACCCTAGGCAAGTCATCTAAACCTGTTTGCCTTAGTTTCTTTATCTGCAAAATGATCTGGAGAAAGAAATGACCAAGCACTCCAGTATCTTTGCCAAGAAAACCTCAAGTGGGGTCACAAAAACTTGGACATAACTGAAAGGAATGAGCGACAAAAATATTTACTTATCTTTTAAAAAAATATCTATACTTTATGTGTTATTTCATTTGTTCCTCATAACAACCCTATTAGGTGCTGTAATTATCCTTGTTTTATAGATGAGGAAACTGATTCAAAGAGAGATCAATTGATATGCCCAGGGACATATAGCTAATAAGAGTCAACAAAGTGATTTGAACTGAGGCCTCCCTCATTTCAAATCTAGTACTCTATCCACTATACTTCTGATCCACTCTGTCTTGGAGTTCAGTCATGAATTTGAGCAACAAAAATTATTTCTAGGGTAATATATTTATGTGCTATAAATATATTTATATATTTATTATATTTATATCATATATTTATTTATATTTTATATATTCATAAATATATATTTATTATTTATATAAATATATATTTAATTTGTATTTCTTCTATCACCACTAGAAAACACTCTTATCACACACCAAAAGTTTGGCTTTGGGGACACAAAAACACAAAATGCTAGAGTCTTCAAACCCATGTTTTTAAGCCTCTATTCTAGAGAAATGGCATCAAAATAGAAATGACTCTGTTAACATAATATTAGGATTCCTGAAGTAGCATATTGATTTAGAAAACCACAGGATAACATTATCCATATTCTATTGTACTTTCATTTATTTTGTTAGGTTTTTTCCAATTATATTTTAATCTGATTACAGCCACACTCAAGAGCACTGCTAGTCACAATTCAGATAAGGGCTGTGTTTCTGATGCCTCTTCACTATTGCAGAGGTACACCATATATATATATACGTATATATATATACGTATATATATATATACGTATATATATATACGTATATATATATATATATATATATGGATTACTGGATGTTCATATGACACATGTGCATTTGAACATATCAGTATACATACATGTATGTTGCATGGTTACATATGTGTTGCTTTGGAACTCCTATATGAATGTGACTTATTGCTACTTTTTTTATTATTTTAACTGATTTACTTTATCAAGAGCTTCTTTCTAGTCCCACTACATCACAATCAGAACTATTCAAGAGATGAAGTATGCCTCTCTCCTGATATTGTCTTGAATCACTTCCTGCTTTATTTTTTAAAAATTTTCTTTCTTGAGAGTTTAATATGATACTACAAGTAGAGGAGAGAGAAAATGTCTACTTTATTGGCATCCACTAAACTTATTGATGGATATTGACATTAAGGTAATAAATTACCACTTCTTATCAGTACTTTCTGAGGCTCAATACCTCATACCTGCTAGGAGAATTCATTTTAAACTCTGGAAAAATAAACACTTGAAGAAACTTGTGATTACAAAGTCCACTTTAACTTAACTTAATGTCCCTCATGGAAAACCTCTTATAGGTGCAGCCCAAAAGTAAATTAAACCTAGCACAGAAAATACCACTGGGCCTTTACATTTATTGAAATATAGTAAACACTGATATTCTTTCATTTCAATTTGACAGCCATCTTCAAAGGCATAGTTTATTTGATTAACCTTGATTGCAGCATTTTTAAAGAGCCTGGAAAAATTATGTCTATGTGGCAGCTGGATTCAGGATATAGACTGCCCTATTGTATAGAAATGAGTCCTGCACAAGATTTTTTCAAAGCCCTATAAGCTTTAAAATTAAGTGATTTGTCTTAGTAGATTTTATGTGCCAGGCTGGAATGTCACCCTGAGCCATTCCTTAACTCAACATCAGGCCAGGAGCTGAGAATTGTAAATGCCTGCTCAATGGAAAGATTGCAGAAAGACACAGAACCTATAATAATCTATTATAATAAAAAAAGAGTTGTGTGTAGGTCTTCTTAGGAAAAAAAGAAATCTAACTTTTTAAATAAGATAATTATTGGTCAAATGTGCGATGCTCTATACAAGAGTTAACACCTAATATAAATTGTGTTTTAATCTATGTTGTTTTATGAGATGAGTTTTCCCTTATCCCTTAACTTTTGGTATTGGTCTTAAACAGAATGTACCCACTCCCTAAAGTGAAAGGAACCTATGAGCTTCTATATCTTTAAAAATGCTTTCAGCCAGATGCCTGAAAATCATTCTCCCCTTCATGCCATAGCAGCTAAGGCAAACTGGTGCATTATAGAATTCATCAAGGAAGATATGGATACAGATGCTCATTTCATATGCCTTTTCTTTCACAATTTTTTTTGTGTCTAATCTTCGTAACTGTAGCATGTAGATCATTGACTTACATATAGTAAGCCCTTCATGAAAACCATTTAGATTAGAATAGAGTGTTCATAGACTGAATTGTTTTGCAAAGCCTAAATACCTGAAAAACTTTTCTATTATAATAAACGCCTTTAAAATTATAAATTACAATTTATTATAAATAATATATATAAATAAATTATAATTTATTATTAGAAAATTAAAATTGTAATAAACTCCTTTAAACATCCACTATCCCATTTTTCAATAATTTTAAAAGAAGTTAGCTTGATTTGATCATAAAATTTTTCATTTTATTATAAGTATAATATTTTAAGATATGCCTATACATATTTTCTAAGCTGATCATAATTTGCCCTTAGTAGTAAAACACTTTGAGAGAGAAAGAGTGGTACATTACTTGCAGATGGATGCTTTGTAGAGTTAAGCTGAAGTCTTTCTGTGTCTCCTAATCAACTCATGGTTCTACAGGGAGCAATTGAGCAGTTCGGTACTTTAATCTGAATACCTCAGCTAAAGGAAGATTTAGCAACATACACCATGTGCTACAGTTAAGTATAGCGATTCTGATTTGGGAAATCACCTCAGAAATCAATACATGCCTTAGCCCTTGGTGTATTTATAGCCCTTTTCTGCAGCTACTATTCCTGCCTATGTGAATAACTATGACTTTCTATTTGCCCCTTCTTTTAAATGTACACATGCAGAGAGGATTTATTTCAGCCCTCTGATCAAGCTTTCCAATGACCTTTATTCATTCCCTGTGCCCTTCTTGCTCTTCATATTTCATAGGTCATGTGTAGGCGGAAGTAGTGATGGGGAGTATGAGAATGATGTCTGGAGTACTTTGCCCCATAAACTATTATCCACTGACATTGAAGGCCCAATTATTTTTTTAACTGTTGAAGCAATGGAGCAGTCTCGTGTGTGTATATGTTTATTTATATATGTGAATGTATATATGGTTGACGTAGGGTAGGGAGAAAGTTATATGATGAATAAGGCAAAGACAATAATATGTTTTCCTTATTTAAAAACAACCTGTGAAAATAAATAAAAGCCAAGATGGCAGAGTACAGTCGTAGAACCAGCTGAATTCTCCGAACATTCATCTCCAAACAACTTTAAAATACATCTCAAACAAATTGTGGACCAACGGAGACAACAGAGGTCAGATGGAGACATTGTCCCAGTCTAAGACAACTTAAAAGGTTAGCAGGAGAAGTCAGTAGCACTGGGGTGGGCACAAGACCACAGTATAGCAGGAAAACCAGCAGTGTGCTGTGGAAACAGCTATGACACCAGCAGCAGCAGTTTCAGGAGCTCTCAGTTCAGAGACAGTAAGGGGTCAGACAACTGGTCAGAAACAGATTAAAGGGGACCTTTTGCTGTCACTGGATACAACTAGTGCTGACTGGCAATTCTATTGACCATAAGCAGTCTTAGGTCACAATTCCAGGTGGAGAGGAGCATATGATCAATCACAAGGGAAAAGAGGCCCTAGTTACTGTTTCAAGATCAAGAAGAGCATTGGTACTTGTGGCCATAGAGGAGCAGGGGACCTTCCTAGGTAAAGACCAGAGCACAGACCAGGATAGTAGTGAACATACCACCTTAGAAGCACTAAAAAGATCCAGACCCCCAGAGGGTCTGAAAATAGCAGCATGAAAAAGTCTGAAGCTTGGCACAGTGCCTGCCAGCCTAAATGAGCAGAGTTCTACTTTATGTTAAAGTTTAAACTCAAGAAATAGGCTGGGAAAATAAGTAAATAATATGATCATAAAGAGTGACTCTGGTGGGAGGGAAAATCAAGACATAAATTAAGGAGATGACAATAACGTAAAAACAACTAAAAGTAAAGTCTCAAGGAAAAATTCTCATTGGACAAAAGATGAGCAAAAATTCCTGTAAGAGTTAAAGAAGTCAGTAAGAGTGATGAGAGGAAAAAATGGGAAAAGTAATGAGGATGACACTAGAAAATGATTAAAATCAAATTAGCAAATTGGCAAAAGAGGCATAAAAATACTGGAAACAGAAACACTTTAAAAAGCAGAAGATAATTCCTTAAAAATTAGAATTGGGCAAATGGAATCTAATGACTCCATGAGACTTCTATAAATAATAAAATAAAGTCAAAATAATGAAAAAATAGGAGAAAATGTGAAATACCTCATTGGGGAAACAATTGACCTGGAAAGTAGTTCCAGGAGAGATAATGTAAGAATTTTCAGACTACCTGAAACTCATGATTAAAAAAAAACCAAAAACCTAGATAATCATCTTTCCAGAAATTATGAAAGAAAACTGCACTGATATTCTAGAGCCAGAGAGAAAAAAGGAATCCACCGATTACCTCTTTGAAGAGTTCACAAAATGAAAACTCCCTTTTCAGTCAAATTCCAGAGCTTCCCAAATCAAGGAGAAAATATTGCAAACATCCAGAAGAAAACAAATCAAGTGCCATGGAGCCATAGTCAGGATGATACAAGATTTAACAGCTACCATGTTTAACAACAGAGGGTTTAGAATATGATATTCCTGAGAGCAAAGGAGCAAGGACTACAGTCAATAAACTACCCAGCAAAACCGAGCATAATTCTTCAGGGGAAAATATGGATATTTAGTCAGTGGTCTTCTAAGCATTCCTGATAAAAAGACTAGAGATGAATAGAAAATCTGACACTGAAGCAAAAACTCAAGAAGAAGGTAAACATGAAAGAGTAATCATAAAGGACTCAATGGAATCAAACTGTTTACATTCCTATATGGGAAGATGATACAAGTAATTCCTAAGAACTTTATCATGATTAGGACAGTTAGAAAGAATCTGTATAGACAGAGGGCATAACATAAGTGTGACCCAATTATGTTGAGATGCGTTCTACAAAAGAAATCTAAGGATGAGAAAGAGGGACATATTGGAAGAAGAGGGACAGAGAGGTAGAATGGGGTAAATTTCCTCACATAATGGAGGAACACAAGGAAGTGTTTTTTAGTGTAGTAGGAAATGAGTGAGGTAGCATGCAATATTTCAACCTCATGGTAGTGCCAACATGATATTCACAGCACCTAAGGCTGCCATGACTATCTCAGTGCAATTCTGAATGAAAAAATACCACAGACTGCCCACATGGAGGACAGAACCAAAACATTTCTTCAGACACCAGAAAGCCCAATCCATCATAGTAACAAAAGTCTACACACAATGACAATTCAGAGGACAACACTATGTCCAAGTCTTCCCTAGCTCGGCTTCACACAAACAAACTCCATTAAATACTATCACAAACAAGCTCTTTCCCTCATGCTAGCCAGCAGCCTGCATCCTTCCCAGTTCTTACTAGACTTTGATCAATTTCTTCTCAACTCTGCTCTAGCTCCACCTCTTCCTGTTCCACTCTTTAAGCAAGCTCCTCCCACCACAATCTCCATGTGACTCAGATTTCCATGTGACCCGGGCAGGTCACATGGGCCTATTAATGAATGGGAAAGATCTCCCCATTTAAATTACCATTATACTCACTTATTGGGATTGATTCAAAGAGAAATATAGACTACATACACACACACACATTCACACTCAGTTGGATATAGAAATCTATCTTGACCAATAGGGAAATAGGAGGAGAGGGGGATAAAAGAGATGATAAAGGAGGAAGTGGATTGGGGGAGCCAGTGATCAACAAGATAAACTTCTGAGAAGAGGCAGGAAAAATTAAAAATTTTTAAAAGGTAAAAAGAGAGACAAGGATAAGCAAAATAAAATGTGATGAAGGGAAATGCACAGTTGATGATCATAACTGTGAATGAAAATGGGATGAGCTAACCCACAAAGTGGAAGCAAAATGGATTAGAAACCAGATTCTAACAATATGTTATGTGCGAGAGAAACATTTGAAACTAAAAGACACAGAGAGAGTTAAAATAAGGGGCTGGAACAAAATCTACTATGCTTCAGTTGTAAAAAAAAAAAAAGGCAGGGGGTAGTAATCACAATCTCACAAAAAACAAAGGCAAACACAGAACTAATAAAAGTTCATAGGAAATTTCTCTGATAAAAGACGTGTTACTCCAATGTATAAGGAATGGAATCAAATTTCTAAAAATAATAACCATTTCCTAATTGATAGATGGTCAAAGGACATGGACAGTTTTCATAAGAAGAATCAATGCTCTCTATAGTCACATGAAGAAATGCTCTAGATTACAGCTGATTAGAAAAATGCAAATTAAAACAAGCTCACATCTATCAGCAATGACAAATGATAGAAGAGATGAGGGGAAATATGTACAATAATTATTTGTTGGTGGAATAGGGAATTCATCCAAACAATGTAGAAAAATTTGAAAAGAAAAAAACATTTGGAAATATTCCCAAAGAATTATAAAATTGTGCATACCCTTAGAACAAGCAATAGCAGTACTAGGTCTCTATCCCAGGAGAACAAAGAAAAAGGGAAAGGACATACACATTTTACAATATATTTATAACAATTCTTTTTGTAGTGGCAAAGAATTGGGAATTATTTGGGGAATGACTGAACAGGCTGTAGTGCTGCTGTGATGGAGTATTATTATACTATAAGAAATGATGGATGGTTTCAGAAAAGTATTGCAAGATCTATATGATATTACAGAAAGTGAAGTAAAAAGAAACAGGAAATCAGTATGCACAGTAATAGCAATGCCAAATGTCAAATGGTGATCAACTACGAAAGATTTGGTTATTCTGGGCAATACAATAAGCCAAGATGATTAGGAAGCTCTCATAATAGAAAAATGCTATTCACTTCCAGACAAAGATCTGATGAACTCTGAAGCATAATTTTCTCTCTTTTTTTGCTTTTTGTGTGTGATATAATTAATATGCAAATATGTTTTGCATGACATCACATCACATTATAAATACTTTTTTTTGCCCTCTAAGTGGGTAAGGGAAGGGTGAAAAGCAGGGAAAGAATGTGGAAGTCAAGATTTAGAAAGAAAAGAATGTTTAAAATAAATAGATAATAAAATATGAATTAAATTTCAAAAGAAATAACAGATAAGTACTTTAATCAGATTGATGTCTGGTTTTTTCCCCACAACTATTATAAATAAACTTTTCTAGATAACTTCTTCAAACGCCTTATAGGGAAGAAGGCCTATGTGCCTAAGATATATATCTGCACAATGTTTAATAATTATTAAAAATAATAGTTTCTTTCAGAGTTATCCTTATTAGCTGAATTTTTACTATGCAAGAAATAATACAATAAAATGTATGAAGACCAGATAATTTTCAACTTAAAAAAACTTTAATTAACAACCTTGAAATTTCAGAAAAAAATTTAAACAACTTTAGGTTTTATTCATTTTTATATATTTTAAGACATGTTTATTTAGGCACATGGTAAGTATAACCTAGTTTGCCTAAAACTTAGTAAATTTAGATATAAAGTGTGGATTATTCAGATAATAGCTGTAGATTGCCTAAGTGGATTTTTTTAAATGTTGAAAATATTGTTGTCAGTGTCAGCAGGTGCTTCTGCCTCTTTTGGTCCATCCTCTGGCTCCTCTTCATGAATTTTTGAAGAACTGAGATTTTCTCAATGAGAAGGATAGTTCCTCTGCCCTTTCACAATCTTTATCTTGTATTTATTTCATTTTTCTGAGTAATTTAAGACATGGGAAATTACCTTTCACATAATATTGAAGAGAATAGTCTGAAATAGCCATGAAATAAAAAAAAGGATCATCAACAGCCTGAAAAGGCCTCATGCTACATTATTCTAGCAGAAATGGATTTGGTTGAATTGTGAAATGCCTTCTTGGACGCAGAACCTGAAGGACTCACCTTCTCGACTCATTCTCTCACCTCTTAATTAGCTTTTATGTCATATATTTCACTTATATTCAAAGTATAATTATTCCATTCATCCTGTCCCTTGCTCCCTTGAGGTTATTAATACGTCTGTTCCTGTTCTATGGGTTTTTACACTCAATTTGTATTCCTCGTTTCGGCATCTTACAAAGTTTAAAGTACTTTTCCATGAAGAAACCATAAGTGTGCTACTTCTTTTTCGTAACTCAGCCAAATGTCAAACTATCATTGTGTGTGTGTGTGTTTGGCCTTCGTTGCCGAAGAAGACCATAAAATCAGAGAAATAATGACATGATTTGCACTTGACTTTATTTTGAGAGAGGTAGGGCTGTGCAGGTCACCAGTCTCACGTCTCCTCCAGAACTATCTGAATCCAGTAACAAGACATTCATCAGGATGACTAAAGATGACCCAGGATGAGGCAATTGGGGTTAAGTGACTTGCCCAAGGTCACACAGCTAGTGAGTGCCAAGTGTCTGAGGTGATATTTGAACTCAGGTCCTCCTGACTCCTGCACTGGTGTTCTATCCACTGCACCACCTAGCTGTCAAAGCTAAAATAGCCAGGGCTTAAATGGCTGAGTCAAGAAGACAAGCCTGAGTATCTAAATAAACCTTCAGTGACAGGGAAGAAAAATTACATTTAAGAGGACAATATTTTAAAATGAATATGTGAAACTATGAAATAGATTCAGTACCTGGAGGAAGTCCATATTAAATAAAAAGAATGCTAATACAAGTGCTGTTTAAGAACATATAAAAAAGATACTGGGATCCAAAGTATTTATCCAAGTAAGGGTAGGGGATACATACAAAGACATATATCACAATCAACAAAAGTACAGAAGGTTAGGAACGGAGCACGTGGCAACAGATCTCAGGACTCCAAACTCTGAAAGATTAATTTTCTGAGTCAAGGAACTCAGTCATTGTTGGAAACCAAGTTGTTGGAAAACTAGATTGTAAAATGATGAACTGAATTTCTAGAGACTTGAGGTCCCAAGGTCAGAGGGAAATCAACTAACAAGATACACTTCATGGCAAGTCAAGAAGCATCTATTAACTGATTCTATCTAGACATGTAAGTCTGGAATTGATGAGGCAGAAATGAGTATATCAGTGGAGTATTAATAAAATTTTATATTATATCTAAAACAAAGCAAAGGAGCTTGCTTTAAGCAAAGTATTTGCCAAGTATTTCAAGTTACTATAGTCAATAAGAATCATGTGACTGCCCTCCACTCTTTCAAACCCCAATTAAAACTCAGGAGATATTCACTGTCTTCATATTTGTCCATTGCTGAAGAAGACCATGCCACCAGACTTGTACTTGACTTTATTTTGAGTGAAGGAGGGCTGTGCACGTCGCCAGCCTCACTTCTCCTCCAGAGCCATCTGAATTCAGTGACCTGCTATTCCTCAAGATGACTGGAGATGGTCCAGGATGCACTGGAAGACCTTGGGCCCTTTAGACCAAGGTCTTTTGCAGGTACTCACTTAGGCAACTTCCGTTCATTGAGTAGGCCTATTTAAGAAGTAGCCAGGGCATGCCCAGGATCGTGTTCAGGAGAAATTATTTTCTTAATGAGTGATTTTTGTTTTATCACTACCACCACCACCACCAAAACAACAACAAAAACAAGCACACAAATTATAAACATTTAAAGGAAATACAACTAATGTGATTTAGGAAACTTCTCATGTAGTTCTTCACTCTTGGTATTTGATATGTGAATGGACTACGAGACAGAAATTTAACAAGATTTTAAGGAACAAAATATTTTGACTCATAGTGTTCAAATAGTGTACACTTGGGCATGTAAGAAACAAGGAATATAAATCGAAATAATAAATATGAACATAAATATATTCATATTTGTAAATGCATATATCTTGAAATATGAACATAAATATGAACAGAAGTTTGTTTCTAGACAGAAAACTTGTGTGCTATAATTTTCACAAAGAAATACTATCATGAATGTTTGCATTTAACTAAATATCTCTAGGTATTTAATTGTATCTTTATTGACATAGTTGTTGTCACTGCACATATTGTTCTTTGAGTTTTCCTTTATTTTGATCATTTCATATATCGTCCTACATTTCTTTGGTTTATTATATTCATCATTCCATATGGTTCAATAAGATTCCATTACATTCATAAACAACAATGTAATCAATCATCCCTTTATTGTTAGGCATCTAATTTGCAGTTTTTTGTTGTTATAAATGTGTTGCTTTGAATATTTTTGCATGGATAGTTCTTTTCTTTCTGTCAATAACCTCCTTAGGGAAAAAACCTAACAATGGTAAAGCTAGGTCAAAGGAAAAGAATATTGTTAACCAGCTATTATATGTTTTTTTACATAGTTGTTGTACCAATTCAAAGTTCTAGTGGCAGTAAATTAGCTATTCTAATGTGGCTCAGCTAAGACAATTTTTTTTAATCTTTTCCCATCCTTTACCATGATTCTGAATATTATAAATTTGTGGCAATTCTCTGTAGCTTTTAGACCAGAGTTTTATCAGAGAAGTTTATTGCAAAAGTATTTTCCAACAATCTGTAGTTCAGGTTTGTAATTGTTAAGTATGTGGGTTTTCTCCCTTCCAACATATCTTATTACATTAATTTCTTTTATAAGTTCACTAGAATCAGTCTCAATATAGAATTAACACACACACACACACACGCACATGCGTGTGTTGAAAGTGTTATTGAGAAATGACCCATTTTTCTTTTTCTTTCTTTCCTTCTTTCTTTCTTTCTTTCTTTCTTTCTTTCTTTCTTTTCTTTCTCTTCTTTCCTTTCTTTCTTTCTCTTTTTTCTCTTTCTTTCTTCCTCTTTCTTTCTCTTTCTTTCTTTCTTCACTAGCTTTTCTGGTTATTTGTTTCACCTGTATTTATGGCATAATTCTATCCTTCTTTTCCCCTGCTTCCTTAAAGTTATATAAACTTCTGTTCTCATTTTATGGAATTTGTGACTAAATTTACCCACCTCAGTTCTTCCGTGTACATGTTGTAACAGTCTGCCTACTTCTTCTTTTATGTGAACACTATATGAGGGAACACATTTTGTTCCTTCCCTAAAATTTGGTTAAAGTTCTGGACCTTAGTCTATTGACATTTTCAAATGGCCTGATCAGATTTGAGGTTCTTTAGAAGTTAGACCTGAGGGGCGGAGCCAAGATGGCGGAGTAGAAAGACTCACCTATGCTAGGTCCGAACCCACAGCCCATAGATTTCCTGTAAAAAGAACTCCTGACAAAGTCTGGAACAGTGGAAGCCATGCAGCAACACAGTGAAGGAGATTTCCGTTGCAGAGAGCCCTGAAAAACCGACCGCAAAGGTACCCTGGACGGGAGTGGAGTCCTGCCCCGCCGAGCGCTCCCCTCCCCTGCCCCGGCCACGCGGCACTGAGAGGAGCGAGCAGAGCCCTGCAGGCGTCAGGGACCTGAATCTCCAACAGCGGCGAAGGTCCTTCCACCCACAGATGCACAGGTCAGTGAGGGAGATGGGCTGAGAGGGGAGCGGGGTATCTCCAGGACTCGGAGCCCCTGGGAAGTGGCCGCTGCGGCAGAGGCTAAGGCAGCTCGGCCAGAGACTCCCAGAGTGGGCTGGAACTCCACCCCAGCTCCACTACAAAGGATCTCTGTAAAAACCCCCTGAGGGAACTGAGCCTGAGAGGCGGCCCTGCCCCCACCTGAGAACCAGTAGATAAGCCCCCATTGAAGAGCAGTCAAGCCTGCCACCAAAAGCCCTGAGGCTGGGGAGCAGCATTTGAATCTCAGACCCCAAGCACTAGGGCGAATCTAGGCCAGGGGGTGGAGAGGACTCTCAGAAATCAAGTAACTGGCTGGGAAAATGCCCAGAAAAGGGAAAAAAAACTAAGACCATAGAGGGCTATTTCCTTGAGAAGAGCATTCCTCCATTTGTCTCTGACAACGAGGAGGTCTGTTTACCATCAG
>CM053770.1:78962044-79028972 GCA_028658325.1 Potorous gilbertii
GCTTTCAGGTAGTCCCATAATTTTTAAATTGTCTCTCCTGGATCTATTTTCCAGGTCAGTTGTTTTTCCCATGAGATATTTCACATTATCTTCCATTGTTTCATTCTTTTGGTTTTGTTTTGTGATTTCTTGGTTTCTCAGAAAGTCATTGGCCTCCATCTGTTCCATTCTAATTTTGAGAGAACTATTTTCTTCAGTGACCTTTTGAACCTCCTTTTCCATTTGACTAATTCTGCTTTTGAAAGCATTCTTCTCCTCATTGACTTTTTGAGCCTCTTTTGCCAATTGAGTTAGCCTATTTTTCAAGGTGTTAATTTCTTCAGCATTCTTTTGTGTCTCCTTTAGCAAGGTATTGACCTGTTTTTCATGCTTTTCTTGCATCTCTCTCATTTCTCTTACCCGTTTTTCCTCCACCTGTCTAACTTGATTTTCAAAATCCTTTTTGAGCTCTTCTATGGCCTGAGCCCATTGAATATCTATTTTGGTCATTTGGGATACAAAGGCCTTGACTCCTATGCCTTTCCCTGATGGTAAGCATTGTTCTTCCCCATCAGAAAGGAAAAGTGGAAACATATGTTCCCCAAGAAAGTAACCTTCTATGGTCTTATTTTTTTTCTGTTTTCTGGGCATTTTCCCAGCCAGTTACTTAACTCCTGAGATTCCTCTTCACCCCTGCCTCACCTCTAGATCCACCCAGGTAGTGCTTGGGGTCTGAGATTCAAATGCTGCTCCCCAGCCTCAGGGCTTTCAGTGGTGGGCGAGGCTGCTATTCAATGTGAGCTTAAGTTATGGTGCTCAGGTTGGAGCAGGGCTGCCTCCCAGGCTCACTTCCCTCAGGGGGTTTTGGAAGAGACCTTCCATAATGGACCAGAGGTTTTGCCTGCTCTGGGAGCCTCTGGCCGCTGCTGCCTCTGCTGCTGCCTCCTGAGGGGGCTTGAGTTGTGGAGACACCCCGCTCCCCTCTCAGGCAGCCCAGAAGTCTCTCTCACTGACCTGTGCATCTATGGGTGGAGGTACCTTCTTGGCCCCCGGAAATTCTGTGCCTGAAGCCTGCTTGGATCTGCTCCTCTTGGTGCTGTGCGGCCAGGGAAGGACTGGGCTCTGCTCCTGTCCAGTGCACGACAGACCTTTTTGGTCAGTTTTTCAGGGCTCTCTGGAACGAAAATCTCCTTCACTCCATTGCTGCATGGTTCCCCTGCTCCCGAATTTGTTGGAAGTTTTTTTACAGGAAATCCATGGGCTGTGGGTTCAGAGCTAGCATATGTGAATCTTTCTACTCCACCATCTTGGCTCCTCCCCCTGAATTGGAACTTTTAATGATATAGAATCATTGCTACCTTCTCAAATTTGGCATTTTATACCAAATATAAGTCTTTCTGATATTAATCCTGTTTTTTTTTATTATAAGTATCAAATAACTATCTTCTTGAATCAGAGGAGGACAAAATAATCACAGGCATTTTGAATAGCCAAAACCTCAAAGAATTTAAATATGTATGTGTTAAAAGCTAAACGACTGTTTAAATACTACTTTCAAGAAGACTTTGCTGATCTTCTTTAGTATTGAAGTCTTTTCTCTAAGGTTATGTCCAATTTGTAAATGTAATACAAGGTATATGAGTAAAACCAATTTACCATTACATATGCTTATTAAGGCTAATTGCCTCCTAATAAGACATACTCATTGAACTATAAAATCAAATTTTATTGACTATTTGATAATTAAAACATCCACTTAACCTGATTCCTAAAGGTCCTAGTAAGTATGTCTCATGCACTAGCTCATGAGAACATTCATTCTGTGCCCAGCTGGAGGCTGTGTGCCTTTCTCGAAGGGAGAATTCTGCTAAGTCTCCCCTTCAATCCCCTTTAAAGTGAACATGGAATGCCCACATTTTCAAGTTCAGGGAATACAGAAATTTGTTTTAGTTGAGACCTAGGAGCCGGCTACTGACTGACACCTCTAGTGGACTTTTATTGTTTTGACTAAAGATGTTTATAAGTTGCATCTAAGTTCTGATTGATCAGTTACCTAAGCTTCTGATCAAAGGAAACTATCAATCAAAACTTTAGTTTCCTAATGTCATTAGCACTGTTAATTAATTGTTTGCCAGATCTAGGGGATATGTATGTATCATTAGTAATTCTTTAGCAAATTTAGAGGCTATATATACATATATATGTATATATACAGAGATCTTTGCCAAACTATACCACTTAAATTATATTATTATAGAAAAACAACCTACGTTAACAACTCTGTAGTCACAAAACTGAGGCTTACAACAAAATGGAGTTCTCATCTTAAATTAATATACTTATGCCTACTACATTTGTCTATAGATTGTATGTAGTTGTGTATGTGTTGTCTACTCATTTATGTTTTTATTTCTGTTTTACCTCTATGTCTCAAGACAGTCCAGCACCTGGTACAGAATGAGTGCTTTTTTAATGGTCATATCAAATAATTTTAAACCCTCTAATTTGTGGCCGTTGTTTCAAGCAAAATTAGTTTGCCTTCAACTCAAACATTTTTTACAAATACTTCCTATATTCAGAGTGCTGTACTATCTGTGATGTGTGTGGGTACAGGTATTTTTCTTGGCTTGTTTATTTTTGCTCAGATTGTGGTTTTCAGTAATAAAGAATTCTACCAGAGGAAACTCACTTTACCAATGAGGGACTGTAACTGTTTAGTAGCTTAATAATCATAAAAAGGTAACAAGTCATGAAGAGATTAAGTGACTTGACTAGGTTTATACACAGTCAGTATGTGTCAGAATGAATACCTAAACTTGCTCGAAGGATGGTTCAGTGCTTTTTCTTTTTTTGCCACCCTCCACCATGTTGTTAGAGGAGTTTAGTGAATGGATGAATAAATGAATAGTAAACACATCATTATGACATAGATCTTGTGGAGTTTTGGTTTATGTTGGTAAAGGGAGTTCCTTCACTGACAAAACCATAGGCTCTTGACTTTAACATCCTTGACACAGTTCTTCCTTTCATACTTTGAACCTAGAAGGATTAAATTATGGGTACAATTGTTATAGTCGAAAATAGTACATGGCAGGTCAGTAAACAAAGCAAAGAATACTCAAATAATAATTGAATCCATAAACTTAAAGATTTTCTTAATTGGAATAAAGATATCAATAACTGGTGAGAGAATAAGAGAATTTACTAATACAAAAATAATATTTATCCCCATAATGAATATGAACAGCTTCTACATAGTTTCTAGAAACTGACAATACTTCATGGTTTGACCATGTGCCAGGCTACACTTTTATAGGAAATGGCCAGATTTGTGACATTTCTTAGTACATCAGATATTTGGACTGATACCTTTCTGAATGGAAAGAATGAGATTCCGATATTCGTTAGGAGTATGGATCTATTGATTAAGTAAATTTTATTTATGTGTTATACCCCCCCACTAGAATGCAAGGTCTTTGAATTTTGTTTTTTGCTTTGTATCCCCAGTGCTTAGCAAAGAGAATAGAGTTAACATTTAATAAATACCTATTGATTGATTAATGTGTACTTATCATTTTGTCTTTGTAGGAACTCCTTCTCCTTCATCTTTAATTCAGAAAACTGCCTGAGAGTAGAAAGGTTAAGTGATATGCCTTGTATTAAGTGAATGACCTTGTATATGTCAGAGAGGACTTGAACCCATGTCTTCCTGATGTCAAGGGACTAACTTTTCAAAATAAAATAAAACAAATACTTGATATCAGGATATTAGTTATGTAGTTTCATTATATTCTTCACATTACTTATCTACTGTCTTGAGAAGGTAGTGATAATGCTTCATTGATATTAAAATTAGGTTCTAGCCAAAACCTCATCTAAGCACCTTAGTATATCACTTTACATGGGTCACTCCTAGAAACCTTGTCTGTCATTTTCATGCACTAATCTTTAGTAACTTTCCATAAGACTTCTTATACCATTGTTTAGAGCTTAGTAATTCATAGATTATTCTAAAGGGAAATCAGACCAGCAAAAAGGGGATGATCCCTGGTAAAGGAAGATTAATTTCAGTCTGACTACCTAGATATTCACTAGGGATTATAATAGTATACTTTTGTTCCCATTGTACTGGTAAGCCATGGTCAGGTCACCAGAGTCCATTCTTAGGAAGGAAAGATATTGATTGTATATATCTGAGAGCAAAGAGAGAAAGAGAGAGAGAGAGAGAGAGAGAGAGAGAGAGAGAGAGAGAGAGTACGGTACATTTAACTAGCATTTTAGTATGAGATGTTAGCTAATGTGTAGATCCAAGAAATTTACGAGTCATACTAGAATATGAATAAATTCAAGAAGTAATTTGGCTAGTCCCAGGCAGTTTTTAACAATGATTAAATGAGTTTTGATTACTCCTCCCATAAAAATTATAAAATGATGTATATGGAGAGAGCTAAAGGAAAAGCTATAATACAGATATTATATGACCAAAGAGTTCAGCATCTGATCAGCAAACTAGGATATCTGGGTAACTAAGGTTTTCTACAGAGTACAGAAACAGCTAATCAGTTAATCCCATGTTATAAAACTGAAAATTGACTTTAATTCTAATTAGCTAGGACTTAAGCTAGATTTAATATTATCCTTAGGGATTTCTTCACTCTGTAAATTTCACCCACCAACCACATCTTGGAAAAACTTACCCAGAGGTCAAGTTTCTACCTCTACCTTTGTAACCCCACCCCTCACCCACTTTCCAGAGAAATTTAAGTCACCTAATTCTCATCATCTGAGAACCTTTGTCTTGCCCCTGGAATCATATATCTTGGTTGTTGTCAAGGGGATTTCAAAATGAGAGGTTCACGTGATGTAATATCAATTTTAACTATGTCATCAATTGCCAGTAGAAGGAAAAATACCTAGGTTGCTTGAGCTTTTGCTCTCTTATCCCTGCTAATTGCATAAAAGACCCTGTTGGTCCTCACTCAAGGTCTTTGGTCATTAAGATAGGCCACCGACACAATTTATTGGCTATTGCTAGCCTAACTAATATGCTTGAAATCTTAATCATGCTTGGAAATTTAATTTTCGAATTTGACATCAAATAATATTTAACTAAGAGCAAACTGGAAATCTCATTCTCCTAAATTACATAATCTAAGAGCTAATAGGGGTCTCTTTTCCAAAACTTTCTTGATGAAGAATCTTTTTCTTTTTTGTATTTTCTGCAAATGGTGGTCATCCAACCTCTGAAAACCATTAATGAGGAGAAGCCCTCATCTCAAAAGGTATCCCATTCTATTTGGGGGTAGCTCTACTAGTTAAAATGTGTTTTTCCCCTTAATGTAAATCTTAAACTGGCTTCTTTAAAGTCCCTTGGTTCCATATTTCAGTCCTGAAAATATGGTATCTTCCATAGTAGCTGCAATAGATCTAGACAGAAGCAACAAAGTTATAAGACTAGAACAGGAAGGTTTTGGCACATGTCACAACCATTGGTAGATCTGAGGTTAAAGTAGAGGGTCCTTGAAGTGCAATTGGAAGTAAATCAGTTTTACAAAACACAGGAAGAAGGCTTGGCTTTATTTAGCAAGGTCCATACAGATTCCAGGAGAGCTGTTCAAGTTACTCTTTATGCTTGACTCCTTTGCAATAAGAAACATATACAAGGACCTTCAAAAGTGCGTTAACAGAAGTAAATTTTGTTATTACTGAGAAGAATTCTGGGGCCAGAAGTTCACAATGCTTGTGAATAAAGATATACAATATATATATTTCTTATTAAAGGTATACAGATACAAAAGGAAAGGAAGAGGCGATGATCGTATTCTTATTTCATGCCAATTGCAATTGGGCAGATATATTACATGGAAACTCTAACAATGGTGCAATATTATGGGATGTTCATTATGGTTAGGAAAAGGTATTGACCTATTTATGTGAATGACATTTCTTTTTGAAATAATTTTAATTATCAGGCTTTGTTGTTTTGATAAAAGCAATCCAGAAGTTTAAAAGACTGAAAGAGACTTGGAGTTTTTCCACTTGCATTTAATTGTTCTGTTCTATTATTCCACTAAATTGTATTAGCAAATATAATTGCTAGTATTAGACCACCAACCCCCCAAAATATTTAAAAATGTACTGAGCTACTTGTACATAATGAGAAGGTACGTAAATGGATGGACTGCGGAAACAGCTGTATTTTAATTTGTAACTGCTCACCCACAGGGAACTTTTACAAGGATTTGATCATAAGTGCCTCTGAAACATGTACTCAAAGAGGCAGATATAAATTGGAATGGCACAGAGCTCAGTGGAAGGAAGACGAGCAGATGGAGACCTGATAAACCCTCCTTTGTCTGTGGGTTTGGCAATCCAAAGGATTCTGTGTGTTGCTTCTCTGTCTAAATAGTTTCAAAAAACTGGTTGTCACAACTCCAGATAATCTCCTGTTTCTCAAAGCTCGACTTCAAGGAAATGAATGAAAATCAACTTGTCATCCCCATCCAGAAAATATCAAGTAAGAAACAGCTTGTTATGATTTTTTTTTTTTGCAGAATGACATAGAAAAGAAACAACAACAACACACAAAGCCTGTGTTTCAGGTGTTAATTGGGTACTCCAGCCCTTGAAAAAGAAAATAACCTATTTCTTAGCCTTAATTTGAAAGCCTCATCAGCTTGTAAAAGAGGGCCTAAGTACATAGAATTGAATAGCAACACTTTATTATGAAGGTTTCTGTGTTTTTTAAATCTACAATAATGTACCTTCACGTTTAAAAAAAATTGCTGAGTTTATAGTATTTTAAAGGGACTGTGGGAGATGCTACAGGTACAAGTAAGTCAAAGAACTGATGAAAAACACAGGAAGATGTGGCCACTATCACCCCTATTTAAAAAACTAGAACAATGAATTTTGCTCAAGGTGGTTCAGTTGATAAAGGCTAAAACAAAGATTCAAACTCATGTCATCTGACTCCAATGGCGTTGTTTCCCCTCCTCCTCCCTCTACCCAGTACGCCATGTTACTTTCGGTCTCACATTTCCAACTACCTACTAGATATCTTAAACAGAATGTCCTGTAGACATCTTCAACTCAACATGAGCAAAAATGAACTCCTTATCTTTCCTCCCTAACCACTTCCTTCTTCCTAACTTGCTTATTATTTTCAAGTGTATCAGCATCCTTCTAGTCAGCAGGCTCACAATCTAGGGGTCATCTTCAACTTCGCTCTAGCAAGCCCCATATACTGTTACTGACTAAGGTCTATTGATTTCTCCTTCATAATTTTTTTTCCTGTATGCCTCCTTTTCTCTTCTGACACGACACAACCCTGGTCCAGTCCCTTATCACTTCACACCTAGACTATTACCTTATTTTTCTTCTTGGCCTGCCTACCACAAGTATCTCCCCACTTCAGTCCATCTTCCTCAGAGCTGTCAAAGTGATCCTCCTAAGACATAAGTCTGACCCTGTCACCCTTTGCCCCTATTACATCCTCAACACAAACACTTCATAAACCCTAGTGGCTCCTTAACCCTTCTAGGACCAAATTTAAAATCCTCTGATGTGCAAAGCACTTCAAAACCTGACCACTCTCCCCACCTTTCTAGTGTTTCCATTTAACCTCACCCTGACCCCTATCCTCATCTACATATTCTTACAATCAAGTGTCACTGGCCTCCCAGCTATTCCTTCTACCAGACCCTCTGTCTATGCTTTGACCATTTTTGCTGCCTGTCTTCTATGTCTGGAATGCTCCCCCTCCCCATCTCTGCCTCCTGACTTTACTGTCTTCCTTCAAGACACAGCTAAATCTTAATTTCTAAAGTAAAAGACTCCTACTCCCCTTTAATTCTAGTGCCTCCCTTTGTAGATTATGTCCAATTCATCCCAGATATCTTTGTATGTATATAGTTATTTTAAATTGTCTTTCCTATTAAATTGTGAGTTCCTTGAGAATGTTTTACTATTTTTTGTATCCACACCAGCAACAGCAACAATCGTAGGCATTTAGCACAGTACTAGGCACAGAATAGGCCTTTAATAAATATTTATTGACCGACCACTGCTAGAGAGAGTCTAGCTAGAATTGTGAGAGTCAATTCCTAGTCAAAGGTGGCTTATAATCTATTTGGGGAAATAGGGAATTTCAGATAATGGATGAGGATGCATTTTGTGAAGGACAAAATATCATATTGCATCTTGCTCCTCTTCCTTCTTCCTATGGCAGAATATGCTACATATGAAATGAGAGATGTTGATAAGTACTACATGAACTTACAGAAAGTAAAGATTATTGGGCTTTTGAACTACCGAGAATAGACTGTATAGCTGAAATGGGGTTTGATCTGGACTTTGAAAGAAGGGCATGGCTCAAATAAATGAACAAAGCATAAGAGAGCTAATAAGAAAAAGCAGAAACACAGAGGCATGATCTGTACAATATATTATGGATATTTGTGTACAGGAAAATTGGGATATGAAGTTGGAAAAGGAAATGGGAGCTTGACATAGCATTATTTTAATTATGGGCTAAGGTGTTTACCCTTGATCTTGTAGATAAATGGGAAATCATTGGAAGCATTTGAACAGGAAGCTGCTGAGACTCAAATGGTATCTCAGATGGTTAATGGAGCAATATTTTATAGAATTCCTTACCTCCACCTCAGGTCCTAGTGCTTGTTCATCTCAGAGTGGCCATGCTGTTTTCTGTGATCTTGTCTGTTAAGAGCATTTTGAGGTCTCAAATATGTCATCTGAAGCTAGTTATCCTTTCTAGTTTGGGATCATTTGCAACTTTGATGACCATTCTTTCTGTAGCTTTAACCAAGTCACTGATATATGTGTTAAATAGCAACCATCAAAAATCCCTGGAGGACCCTTCACTGCACCTACCTTCAGGTTGACATCAGTCTTATTAATTATTGTTCTTTGGGTACAAACAATCACATCTGAATTCTTCTAACTGTATTATTGTTTAGTTCATATATCTCCATCTTTCCTATAAGAATAGCATAAGGGATTTCATCAGATGTGTCAGAAATATGAGGGTCTAATGGTATATGAGTCAGGTCAGAACTTGGGCCTGGTTTACTTAACAACTGTTCTATTGATTGGTTGCTTGGTTGCTGTGCTTCCTTATTGAAGAGGACCAAAATGACATTACTATGTTGGAATCAAGGTACAGTGTGTCTAACTGTGGCTGATGGGACAAATACAAGCTTTGAAGGCTCTACTATGGTCTGAGCACAAATAGTTCATATTATTTGATAAACTGTATCATTAGAACAATAAACCATATTATTAGAATAAGAGGAAAAAGTGAAACTCTGAAAATTTAGCTGTGAACATTGAGGATTCATAACAATATGTAACAATTTGTCTCCGATAAACAACTTATTAACATATATTATATGGGGTAGGGTTAGCTCTTATGTAGAAATAGGATAGTCACTTGTGAGTAGTGTGATTTAAGGGGTTCCTTCTACTCATAAATTCGTCTCAGTAGCCTACCCATTACCTGAAATTCTATTATCAATTTATTCTTTTGGGCTCAAACATTACTGCATGGTTGTTTTAAAATTCAAATAGCCCCATGGGTATATAAGAATTAGCTGTGATTAGACCCAAGTGATGATTGAGCAGATGTGGAGAAAGGTATGTAGCTTTTACAGCCATATTGAGGAAGAGATAAATAGAGATCAGTGTAGATAACCTCAGTACTTAATTAGCTAAATGAACAGTCATGCAGCATTTACTGATGTGGCTGACTCTAAATCGAGCTGTGGTGCTTCACAGAATAGCTTGAAGCAGAGACAGACACGGGAAAGAGAGATGATAGCAGAAGGAGAGCCTAACAGAAAACATTTATCCTATGTGTCCATAGTCTTTCTGAGAAAAAATTAGGTATCTTTGTTTGGAGTACTGGGAAGTTTATTTCTATTTTTTTGAGCACAGATTTCTAAAACATATTTTGAATTTATTGTTTAGAATGGTGTTCCAAGCTCTGAGATGTGTTTTTTTTTTTTGGCTTAATAGTATTTTATTTTTTTCCAATTACCTGTAAAGTTAGTTTTCAACATTCATTTTTCTTGTAAGATTTTGAGCTTCAAATTTTTTTCTTCCTCCCTCCCCAAGACAGCAAGTAATCTGACATGTTACACATGTGCAATCATGTTAAATATATTTCCATATTGGTCATGTTCTGAAAGAGGAAGTAGAACAAAAGGGAAAAATAATTAGAAAAAAAAACATGAAAAAAACAGACAAAAATGAAAATAGTATGCTTCAATCTACATTCAGACACCATAATTCTTTCTATGTATGTGGTAAGCAATTTCCATCATGAGTCCCTTAGAATTGACTTGGATTATTGCATTGCTGAGAAGAGCTACGTCTAGCATAGTTGATCATCACACAATGTTGCTGTAATTGTACACAATGTTCTCTTGTTTCGGCTTATTTTACTTAGCATCAGTTCATATAGGTCTTTCCAGGTTTTTCTGAAGTCCACCTGCTCATCATTTCTTATAGAAAAATAGTATTCCATTATATTCATATACCACAACCTGTTCAATCATTCCCCACTTAATGGGCCTTGTCTTAATTTTTATTTCTTTGCCACCACAAAAGGAGCTGCTATAAATATTTCTGTACTTATGGGTTCTTTTTCATTTTTAATGTTCTTTGGTATGCAGACCTAGAATTGGTATTGCTAGGTGAAAGGGTATGCATAGTTTTATAGCTCTTTGGGCATAGTTTCAAATTGCTCTCCAGAATGGTTGGATCAGTTTACAACTCCATAGGCAATGCATTAGCACTCTAATTTTCCAACATCTTCTGCAACATTTATAATTTTCCTTTTCTGTCATATTAACTAATCTGATGTGAGGTGATAACCTCGCCATTGTTTTAATGTGCGTTTCTCTAATCAATAGTGATTAAGAACATTTTTTTGATGTGACTATAGATAGCTTTAATTTTTTCATCTGAAAACTGCCTGTTTATATCCTTTGACCATTTATCAATTGGGGTAAATAATTTGTATTATTGTAAATTTGATTCCGTCCTCTATATATTTTAGAAACGAGACTTTTATCAGAAACACTGGCAATAAAAGTCATTTTCCAGCTTCATGCATTCCTCCTAATCTTGGTTAGATTGGTTTTGTTTTTTCAAAATCTTTTTAATTTAGTGTAATCAAAATTATCCGTTTTTCATTTTATTATGTTCTCTACCCCTTGTTTGGTCATACATTCTTCCCTTCTCCATAAATCGGACAGGTAAAGTATTCCTTGATCTCCTAATTTGCTTATGGTATCATCCTTTATGTCTAAATCAGATACATATTTCCACTTTATCTTGGTATAGTGTGTGAGATATTGGTCTACACCTAGTTTCTGCCACACTGTTTTCTAGTTGTCAAATAGTGAGTTCTTATTCCAAAAGCCATTGTTTTTGGGTTTATCAACAGTAGATTACTATAGTCATTGCCTACTGTTTCTTATGTACCTAACACATTCTACTGATCCACCACTCCATTTCTTAGTCAACACCGAATAGTTCTGATGATTGCCACTTTATGATATAGTTTTAGAACTGGTACAGCTAGGTTATCTTTCTTCACATGTTTCTCATTAATTCCTTTGATATTCTGGACCTTTTGTTCTTCCAGAGGAGTTTTGCCATTATTTTTTTCTAGTTCTATAAAATAATTTTTGGTAGTTTGATTAGTATGACACTGAATAAATTCACTTAAGTAAAATTGTCATATTTATTATATTAGCTCTACCATGAGCAATTGATATTTTTCCAGTTGTTTAGATATGACTTTATTTGTGTGAAAAGTGTTTTATAATTGTGTTCATATTGAGTCCCAAGTATTTTATATTGTCTACAATTATCTTAAATGGAATTCTTCTTTCTATCTCTTGTTTCTGGGCTTTACTGAAAATATATAGGAATGCTGATGATTTATATGGGTTTATTTTATATCCTGTAACTTTGCTAAGGTTGTTAATTGTTTCAAATAGTTTTTCAGTTAATTCTCTTAATATTCAGTAGACCTGTTAATTTTTTTTTAACGTAGTGTTTTGCCAATTAAAAAACTTAATGTGAATGGCAAGATGGATTGTCTTTGAACTTTCCAATAGCCTGCTCAGTTGTTGACTTGCCTATATGATCTAGAGTGCCCTCCATGGTAACTCAGGAAAATAGTAACTCCTTGACCGTTAATGTGTGGGGGGAGGGGACAGAGTGGGATATATACAGTGTATAACTCAACACAGAGACTTTAGAGCTTAGTGAAAATTAATCTGTCACATTTTTCTATTTTCTACTACAGTGAAGGGGCCAAGATGAAAAGCATAATTTCACAGAGATAGTTTTAGCATACTGTTGATATTCAAAAGGGAATAACCCAAACAGTTGCTAGCAGAAAGCTGCAGTATGTCATCTCCATGCCCACAGTGGCAGCAGCCTGAGTGTAAGGGGAGTATGATGCTCTAGTGGAAGTTCCAGGACTCTACTGTATATTACAGTATTTGACATAAAGAATAAGTATGGTACCAATGGGATATATTGCCTGGTTTTCTATAGAACCAGCAAAATTAAGGTATTTTCTCAACTATCTAATAAGGAATGAGGGATGAGAAGCAGAGAAGTAGAAATATAGCAAAGTAAAATAGAGGACTTAACCTTGACAATGCTGTTCTAGAAAGAGGCTGATATGGGGGTTGGGGTCATACTAGTAGAAGCATTTTTCACTGATTGATATCTATGTAACAGTTTTCTGGGGCCTTCATGAGGGTGAAGAAAGTAGTTTTGAAGCATGGGACCATATCTGGTACAGGAAAGCCTCTAGTGAATGATTAGAATACACAGTCTTGGGATAAAAGTTACTTAATTTCCCATTTTGCTTAAGGTAGTAAAGGAGCAGCCTAAATTTGATGATCCTCTGCAATAAATTTAGCTTTTAAGAGATTTTCTATGTTTAATTGTTATTTGAAGGTTTATTACTCTAGATTACTTAAAGGGATTGTAGTGCCTAGACCCTCAGAAAACTCTGGAGGGAAAAAAAATTAGAGAACAAAATCAAGTGTTTCTCATGATTTTTTTTAGTAGTAATTTGAACTTCTTGTAACCATCCTCTCATATTCAAGGTATATTTTAGGTGCGGGTCAATCATATTTCATGGGTCCCCTTCAATGCCTTCCTTTTATCTATAATCTGGAGGACACAAATCTTAAGATATTGAACAAGTCAAGGTAAATAACAAGAACATTTTCTCTTGATGTACACTGAAGTCCGCAAGTTACTATGCCACCATTGTAGGAGAGGACACATATAAGTGGCCAAGGAACAGGTATGATGATGCATACATGTACCTAGGACAACTCATGCTTACACAGCCAAAAATCACTTGAATAGCCTCATCCAACTCTCCCCACATCACAAGCTGAAGAAATCCTTGGCTGTTTTAGAGAATATCTTTTGAACTCAAATCTTCTTATAGGGCTCAGGTTCCCTTTCTCAATTTCCTAGGTCAGTTGTAGTTATGAAATTCTTATCATTCCCTGTTGTATCTGAAATGTTAAATAATTGCCATTCTAAGACATTTTGTATGGTCTGCTCTTATCAGACTTATAAAGGTCTTGGATTTGGGCTTTCTTCCCCTTCCTGCCCCAAACCTAATGCCCCTAGTTTCCATATAGATTGTTTTGGAGTCAGACCAAAAGGTCTAGGGATCTTGGTACCAGTTCCTTTTCTCTACATCCCTGGTTTTGTTGTCCATTCTTCTCAAGGGCAAAATCACTGTTCACCTTATATCTATTTTGTATGTACTAAGATGAACTATTGAAGAAAGCTAGTGTATGCCTAAAATGAAAGGTTATTTTTTAATGAAGCAATTGGGAATTTTAAAAATTAAAAGCCAAAGGCTATTTCAGGGATATAAAATTATGCTTTTGAGGTGAATGGAAAAGGAAATAAAGGTGGGAGAGTAAACTACCAAGTAAGAAGGGTAAGATTTAAAAAAAAATTTGGGAAAGGGAAGACCTTTGCTGTGAGGACACACATGCATACTCACACATACACACATACACACACACACACACACACACACATATATATACATATGCCTATATATATTTATACACATACACACACACACACACATATATATATATACATAAGCCTATATATATTTATACACATACACACACATACATAAGTCTATATATATTTATACACATACACACACATATATATACATATGTCTATATATATTTATACACACACATATATATACATATGCCTATATATATTTATACACATACACACACACACACACACACACACACACACACACACACGCACTATGAAATGATGCATGAGATAGTGAGGGATCTGTTTCACAGCCCCTGAGAAGTCACTTGCTGTCCTAGTTTCTGTTTCCTCATATGAAAAACAAGGAAATATTATGCTCCCTTTCCTACCTTACAAGGCTATTAGAAGCTTTAAAGAAATAATGTATGTGAGAGCATTTTGATAAGTATAAAGTGCTATAAAACATAAGTTGCTTTTATGGAAAAGTGTGCATAACGATATAAAAAGTTTTAAAGTGGGTGGGTACCAAGCACTTCAGGCCTTTTATAGTAGATATATTAAGCTAAGTACGGGGTAAAAGTTCCATCATAATATACCAGGAGTCACAAATTAATAACAGCAGTTCAGGCCAGCTGGTACAAAGAAATGGATAGGAATTGACCTTAAAGTAAAAATATAGAGAGAATGTTTAAGAGTAGAAAAGGCAGGAAAAAATGAGGATCAAAGAGAAAGGGGAAGGAAAGCAAGAGCAAGAAAAGATGGAAAAGGGAATAGACAGAATTCAATAGTTATTTATGAAATGCCTACTCATGCACTATATTAGGTAAAAAGATACAATATGACATAACCCCTACCCTCAGACACGTTGCAGTCTAGTAAAAGAGAAGAAATATATGCAGATAAGGTTATCAGAATTATCATATATCAAATATAAAGAAATTCAAACAAATTGCAATGATATTTTATACAATCATAGAATCTCATGAATCTCTTCTGTTCCAGTACCTTGTTTAGTGGCGATTCATATTCACCTTGAGGCTTCTGCTGGTGAGGGCCTTGTTGTTTTTGGAGTTTTTAATTATTAGGACGTGTTCTAATAGAGTTTTTAAATACAAATTACAGAAACAGAAAAATGACATGGTGAATAGTGCTAGACTTAGAGTTGTTTAAGGGGCAGGTAGTTGACTCAGTGAACATAATACTGGGCCTGGAGTCAAGAAGACCTAAGTTCAAATCACTTACTAGCTGTGTGACATGTTCCTCAACCCTGCTTTCCTTAGTTTCCTTATCTGTAAAGTGAGCTGGAGAAGGAAATGGCAAACCACTCTAGTGTCTTTACCAAGAAAACCCTAAATGGGGTCATAGAGAATTAGACCAACAGAAAAAAGATTAAACAAGTTGGCTAAGGTCTTTGAACCCCAAGCAACCAATCATAGTCCAGACCTGACTCATGCAGGTATGATAGTTGAGTCTGAGAGTTTCAATTTGAGGTTGGACTGAAAAATGGCACTAGTAGACACATTAACAAAACAGTTGACAAAAGGTGGCTTACTTAACTACAGCACGAACAGTATATTAAGGAAGAAGAGAGCACTGGTTCAGCAGAAGCAACTTTCTTTTCTCTATGTTTTCCATGTTAGTCTGACAATAAAGAGAAGCTGCTGACTCCTTATGTTCTGGGCTTTTCTATAGATACCACCAGGAAGTTATGCCAATGGGGGAATGAAACAACACTTTATCTGGAAAGTCAGAAGACTTTGTTCCGTCATTTACTAGCTGTGGTGATCCTGAGCTAGCATCTCTGAACCTCAGTTTCCCTGCCAGTCAGATGAAGACAAGGATATTTTTTCTGCCTTCTCATAGGATTTTTGAAATTGTCAGATGTTGTAATATAAGTGAAATGGCTTTATAAACTATAAAGGACTATACAACTGCAAGGTATTGTTGTTTTGAATATCTCCTTCAGAAATCTCAAGTTCCAATGCTAGCTTCCCATGTAAAATCCTTGAGTTTTGTGGCTGAGAAGGAATGATTCATGATCTCAGTCTAGGTTAGGACATTAGTGGAGTGGAGGTGTGCTAGGAAAAACAAAACAACAATACTAACAAAACAAAAACTTTTTAGCTCAGGCAGGTGGAAATTTATTGACTGTGGATGGAATTGAATCATTTGCTGGTCTCTGAGAGCTTACCTTAAAGTGCCAAAGATAAAACTAAAATCATGGAACATTTGATGCAGTTGTAACAAGGGAATAGTAGTAGAAGCCATTTATTATAAGTGGCAGGGGACAAACGACCACTTTCTTGAAGGACAAATGTTCTGAGAGTTGGCATGGGTCAGTGAAGCAAAGATTCTGTGTAATAAGAATGGGAGGAAGGCCTTCTCCCCCCTCCTCCTCTCCCCCGATCTCGACCAGCCCTATGACTGAAAATACATAAAATGTGTTTTCTAATCATTTCCAAGTCTTATTAATTCTACCTCCACACCTCTTAAATCTGTCCCTTTCTCATTCCTCATACTAAAACCAGTTTGTTCAGGCCCACATCACCTGGAATATTTTAATCTTTTTCTAACTGACTTCCTGTTTCTAGTCTATCTTCTTTCCAATTCATCCTCTACAAAACTGCCAACATAATCTTTCCCAAAACCCAAATATGATCATGGCACTCACTTGCTCAAGAATCTTCATTGGCTAAATAATGCCTGTAAGACTAAATGTATATGTCTTGATAAGGTGTCTGAAGACCTTTGCAAAATCTTTATAGATTTATTTCATACTATTCTAGTTTTTGTGCTCTAAATTAAAAGAAAACTGCACTTTTCACTTTTTGATACATAAGACATTTTAACTCCTGCTTCTCTGCCTTTGGGAAGGTCATTCTACAAAGCACTTTCTCCTCATCTTCACCTCTAATAATTTCTTAATATACTTTAATTCAATGCTACCTCATAGGGGGCATCTGAGCCTTTTATGGTTCATATTTTCTATTTTTCTTCAAATATTCTTGTATTTACTCATCTGTTTTCAGGTTCCATTCCTCATTAGCATATAAGTATCTAGAAGGCAGGATCATCTCCCCTCCCCCACACATTTATTCTTTTTATTGATAGTTAATAAATACTTGCTAAATTGAATTGGAAGGGATAGTCATTTATTTTTTGCAGTTTTGCAGAGTTCATGATTTTAAAAAAAATCATTGCAAATTCCTATTTTTTTAAAAAAGTATATTAGACAATAAGAGTGATATCACTGGATCAAAGAATACAAGGGGAAAGGAGAGGTAGAAGGTATAAGAAGTCTAGAAAGTTAGAGGAGGACTGGGTTATGAAGGACTTTAAATTTCAGATAGAAGATTTTGCATTTGATCTTAGAGGTAATAGGGAGCTACTAGAGTTTATATAAAGGAATGGAGTGACATGGTTAGACCTGTGCTTTAGGAAAATCACACCTGCATTCTCACACACACATAAAAACCCACACACTCTGATGACCTCCCTTAATGAGCTATTGCCCATCCAACTATAGGTTGTAACCTGGGCACCAGACATCTTCATTTATTTAGCATTTTGTGAATAGTTTGTAGCTTTTGAGTGACTATGGTTCTTATTCATAAGAACTTGTTTGTATTCTGGTACTCAGATCCTTCATCCATCCATGGAGCAAGGCACTTGGAGGACCTCACCATCTCTTGGTCCAGTCCCTTCCATTTGCTCTTTCATTTGAATGTTGCAAAGGATGCCCTGGAGGATGGTAAATATAGTCTCTGAGAAACCCTGCTCCTTGCTATTTGTGACATATTAAAAATATAAACTCAAATAGGCAAACTTCAGTGAACAAATCCATTCATCAATCAAAAAATTATTACCACCCACAATATGCCAGACACTAGGCTACATCCTAGGGATAACAATTTAAAGACTGAAACCGTCCTTGTTGTCAATAAGCTTACACTTTAATAAGAGGAGAAAATATATATGGAATAAAAATATGAGTAAATACAAAGATGTTAAATACAAGACTGTTTGAGAGAAGCACATTAGAATTTGGGGTATTAGAAAAGATTTCATGTTGAAGTTGATGCTAGAGTTATGTCTAGAAGGATTCTTTGAGGTGGAGATAATAGGGGAGTGCTTTCCAGCAATGGGGGATGACCAGTGTGGAGACGGGGAATGGAGAACAAAATGTGGTACATGAAGAACAGAAAGGTGGCCATTTTGACTGGATCACAGACTGCAAGAAGAAAAGATAATATATGATTGGAAAGATAGGTTGGAGTCAGGTTATGGAGGGATTCAAAAGCTACAGGAAAAATTTGTATGTAATCCCAGTGGCAATGGAGAGCTACTGGAGCTGATTAAGTTGGGGATTCACTTAGTCATATGTACATTTAGGGAAAACTACTTTGGTAGTAATATGGGAATGAGCTAGAGTGAGGAAAGACAATCTTGGAGGCATTTGAAATAATCTATTCTGGAATGGTGATTGTTGGAGTAGAAAAAAGGGGTCAGATGCAAGAGATGTCAAGGTAGTACAAACAGCAGGATTTGGCATCTGATTAGATATGTAGAGTGAGGAATAGAGAAGAGTCAAGGACAAAATTGAATTTATGAATCTGGGAGACTAGAAAAATTGTACTTCTGACAAAATATGGACGTTTTGGAAGAGGATTAGATTTGGGGAGAAAGATGATGTATTCTGTTTTAGAAATATCGAGTGTGTACTGTTTCTAGGACATTCAGTTTGAAATGACCAATGGAAAATTGGTAATTAAGGACTATTAAAGGTCACGTGAGCTGGATGTATGGATCAGCGAGTCTTCTACTTAGAGATGAAAAGTAATCTATGGGAGCTGATGAGATCACTGAAAGAGTGTAAAGAAAAAAAAGAAGGGGGCTGAGAACATCTACAGTTATGGAGTATGGTAGGGATGTTAAACTATTAAACATTAAACAGTACCCACCAAAAAAGAGCTATTAACTAGTTAAAAGAGATCTAGGAGAAGAGTTAGGGCAGCTAGTTGGTACAGTGGGTAGAACCCTGGACTTGGAATCAGAAAGACTCCTCTTCCTGAGTTCAAATTCGGTTTTAGACATGTACTAGCTGTGTGACCCTAGGCAAGTCACTTAACTCTGCCTCAGTTCCTTATCTTTAAAATGAGCTGGAGAAGGAAATGGCAAACATCTCTAGTGTCTTTACCAAAGAAAGTCCAAATCAAGTTGTGAAGAGCTAGACAAGACTGAAACAACTAAAAGAAAACTAAGATAACCAAGATGGTGGAGTAGAAAGGTTCACATATGGAAGCTCCTAACCCACAGCCCATAAAATAACTATAAAGAAGAACTCCCAACAAATTCTGGAGCAGGGGAAGCCACACAACAACAGAGTGGAGGAGATTTCTGTTCCAGGGAGCCCTGAAAAACCAACACCAAAGGTCCGTCGCACACCTGACCCAGAGAAGAGCCCAGCTCTGCCTTGGCTGCATGGCCCCGAGAGAAGCAGATCTGAGCAGGCTTCAGAGATCAAATCTCCAGGGGCTGCGCAGGGCCCTCCACCCACAGATGCCAAAGGTCAGTGAGAGCCTATTTGCCTGGCCAAGAGGGGAGCAGAGTGTCTCTATAACTCAGGCCCCCTTGGGAGGCAGCAGCAGACGCAGCAGAGGAGGCAGCAGTGGACAGGAGCTCCCAAAGAAGGCAAGAGCTTGGATCCATTATTGAATGTCTCCACTTAAACCCCCTGAGGGAACTGAGCCCTGTGTGTTGGTCCTGCCCCCACCTGAGCACCTGAATTTAATCCCACACTGAATAGCAGCCCTGCCCCCACTGAAAGCCCTGAGGCTAGGGAGCAGCATTTGAAGCTCAGACCCCAAGCACTAGCTGGGTGAATCTGGAGGCAAGGTGGGGGTGGAGAGGAATCTCAGAAGTCAAGTAAAGTAACTGGCTGGGAAAATGCCCAGAAAAAGGGGAAAAAATAAGACCAAGAAAGCTAAGATAACAGTGGTGTCAAACTAATCCAGAAAAGATAAAATTTCCAGGGGGTGAGGAAGATACTCTAGCTACTTCCCAAGCACAACCCAGGAATCAACTTCTAAAGGAGGCCTTTCCTCATTGCTCCAGTTATTAGAATTCTTCCTCTTGAATTTATTTTCTTTACATTTCATAATTGCCTACTTATTCATCCCAACAAAGAGGTCAAAGACTGGTTCAGATTTTGTCTTTGTATCCATATGCCTGGCATAGAGTATACTCTTTTTTAAAAAAAAAGTTGTATTCATTTATTTATTTTTAGATTTTGACATTCATTTCCACAAAATTTTGATTTCCAGTTTTTTCCCCATCTCTCCCCTCCTCTTACGCCATAATACCTTGCATTTTGATTACCCCTTCCCTCAATGTACCCTTCCTTCTATCACATTCCACCCTTCCCTTATCCCCATCTTCTCTCTTTTCTTGTGGGGCAAGATAAATTTCTATACCCCACTACCTGTGTTTCTTATTTCCCAGTTATATGCAATAATAATTCTCAACATTCATTTCTAATACTTTGAATGTCAACTTCTCTCCCTCCCTACCCATCCCCACTGAGAAGGCAAACAATTCAATATAGGACATATATGTGCCATTTTGCAAAAGACTTCCATAATATTCATGTTGTGTAATACTAACTATATTGCCCTCTATACTGCCCTGCCCCCACTTTTTATTTTCTCATTTGACCTTATTCCTTCCCAAAAGTGTTTACTTCTAGTTACTCCCTTCTCCTATTTGCCCTCACCCCACTTGTCCCCTCTTTCCCTACTTTCCTGTAGTGTAAGATAGATTATCATAATAAATTTAGTATGTTATTCCCTCCTTAAGCCACATGTGAAGAGGGTAAGCTTCACTTTTACCCTCTGACCATCTCCCTTTTTTCCTCCATTTAATAAGACTTTTCTTATCTCTTTTATGAGCAGAGCCTACCCCATTCAATTTCTCCCTTTCTCCTCCCAGTATTTTCCTCCCTCACTCCTTAATTTTTATTTTATTTTTTTATGTATATCATCTATTCTGATTCAACTCAACATGTATTCTCCATCTATGTGTGTGTATGTGTATGCATTTGTGTGTGCGTAATACCTCTATCTACCCAAGTACTGAGAAAAGTCTCAAGAGTTACAAATATTATCTTTCCATGTAGGAATGTAAAGAGTTCAGCTTTAGAAAATCTTTTATGATTTCTCTTTCCTGTTTACATTTTCATGCTTCTCTTGATTCTTGCATTTGAAAGTCAAATTTTCTATTCAATTCTGGTCTTTTCATCATGAACGCTTGAAAGTCCTCTATATCATTGAAAGGCCATTTATTCCCTTGAAGTATCATACTCAGTTTTGCTGGGTAGATAATTCTTAGTTTTAATTCCAGTTCCTTTGACTTCTGGAATATCCTATTCCAAGCCCTGTGACCCCTTAATGTAGAAGCTGCCAGATCCTGCGTTATCCTGATTGTATCTTCACAGTACTCAAACTGTTTCTTTCTAGCTGCTTGCAATATTTTCTCATTGACCTGGGAACTCTGAAATTTGGCCACATTATTCCTAGGAGTTTCTCTTTTTGTGTCTCTTTCAGGAGGTGATTGGTGGATTCTTTCAGTATTTATTTTGCCCTCTGGTTTTAGAATATCAGGGCAGTTTTCCTGATAATCTCATGAAAGATAATGTCTAAGTTCTTTTTTTTTTTAATCAAAACTTTCAGGTAGTCCCATAATTTTTAAGTTGTTTCTCCTTGATCTATTTTCCAGGTCAGTTAAACAACTCCCAATGAGGAGTTTCATGCTAATTTCTATTTTTTCAAACTTTTGATTTTGTTTTCTAACTTCTTGGTTTATTTCATAGTCATTAGCTTCCTTGAACTCTATTCTCTCTTTCAAAGACCTATTTTATTCAGTAAGCTTTTGAACCTTCTTTTCCATTTGGCTAATTCTGCTTTCTAATGCTTACTTCTCCTCATTGGCTTTTGGGACCTCTTTTTCCAATTGAGTTAGCCTCTTTTTAAAGGTGTTATTTTCTTCAGCATTTTTTGGTTCTCCTTTAGCAGGCTACTGACAGGCTTTTCAAGCTCTTCTTTGGCCTGAGCCCATTTCACATTCATTTTGGAGGTCCTAGAGGCAGAGGCCTTGACTTTCTCTGACATTATTCCTTGTTCTTCCTCATCCAAAAGGATGGAAGGAGATACCTGTTTACCAAGAAAGTAACCTTCTATGGTCTTATTTTTTTCCCTTTTTTGGGCATTTTCCCAGTCATTTCCTTGACTTCTGAATCCTTTGTGAAGAGGAGGGTCCTAATGCTCCTACTCTATCCAATAGCATATTCAAGGTTGAGATCCTGATCAGCTGTTCAACATCCCTAGGGGCTTTGGGTGGGTGTGGGGCCACCATTGAAGGCTGAGATTTAGATCAGCTGCTCAATTCCACCAGAGGCTTAAAGCTGAGCTGCCTAGACAATGGACCCAGGCTACTTCCATGTAGCTGCTTGCTGCCTGCTGCTGCCTGGGACCAGTGCTGGAGGAACCCTGTTCCCCTCTCTCCAAGCTAGGAAAACCGTCCAACAATGACCTTTGTAACTTGCTTTGTTGCTTTTAGGTTGAGGGATCTGGGACCCTCCCTGTTGGGAATTCTTCCCCAGAGGTCTATTCAGGTCCTGTTCCTCCCAGTGCCATGCAGCCAGGGTTGGGCTCTGCTCTGCTCAATGTCCTGTGAGATAGACCTTTGCTGTCAGACTTCCAAGTTATCTTTGGCTGGAAACCTCTTTTACTCTGTTGTTCTGTGGCTTCTGCTGCTCTAGAATTTGTTGAGTGTCCTTTTTGCAGGTATTTTGTGGGCTGTGCGGGAAGTGCTAGAGTACATGTGTCTTTCTACTCCTCCATCTTGGCCAAAGGAAGACTACACTCTTTGTTAACTTGAATTTCTCCCTCTCTCTCATTTAATTTTCTCTCTATCTCCCTAGTTTTTATCTTTTGCCACAACTACTCTCCCTTCAGATATATTCATCTTCCTCTCTGAGTTTCTCTCTCTCTACATCTCCTGATTCCATTTTCACTTTTTAGCACTTGGATGTTGCAGGGACAAACCAAAGCCCAAATAGGTCTTACATTCTAGAAAGCAACAAAAACTGGAGCTGCCAGTTTCCTAAATTTATTATATGCTTGGGTAGCTGTGACCAGCCTATATGACCTTTGAGAGATACATTAGTGCATTGTACTTTAATAATAAATATGTGCATTAGTACTTATTCTGATGCATATTCAATTTACTTTAGGTAAATTAAAGGTGATTTAATTACGGCTGAGTCTTTGGGAAATTAAAGAGCTTCTCTAATGATGCCAACCTCTTCATGAAAACAATAGGTCTTTTTTTTTAAACCTATATGTTTATTGTTATGACCCCAACATGTGAAATACAACAGCCTCCATAGAATTACAAAGTAAAATGCCACAAAGGGCAAGTTTTTTTCAACAAAAGATAATTTGTCTGTATCAAGCAAAAGATAATTTGTCTGTATCAAGCAGAAGAACAAATCATTAAATGGTATTTTTGACATCAGTGAGAGATACTGGCAAGATAAAGATACTTTCTTCCTCCCTTTGTGGATCATGACTATTGCTCCACCTGTCTTTCAGTTTCTGTTACAAAACACAATTTAAAAACAAGGTAAGTCATAGGAAGTCCATCTTTTGACTTGAAGGATACCCCTAACTCTTGAAGCATCATTGGTCAAGAATGATTTGATATAGTGGGTAGAAGAAAGAAAATAAAGTACAAAATATCCCATGTTTCCAATGCACTCTTTATGCAACAAAGAAAGGGGGAAAATGAGAAAGAAGGAAATTAAATAACATCTGAAAATAGGCTTTTAATGGTAGCTGGTAAAGTGAATAATATTGCAAAGTGAATTTCTAAATTCTTAAGTTGTTCATGAACATAGGTTAAAAACACTTAGGCAGAAATCTTAAGGAAAACAAAACTTTGCTTCAAAAATAACCATTCAAGTGCAACAGTAAAAAAATGAGAGCGAAAAGGAGGCTTTTGTAAGAAGGGACCTTTATAAATTTCTGAAGGGGATAATTAGTACTTCACAGAAGATAGTCCCATTCCAAGTGTGATTAGCTCCGTTTACTCCCAAGTAAAATTCTTACCTGAGAATCAACAAAGCCTCTATCTTCATGTTCCTAGTGTTTCTGTTGATAACTTTTATTCTTCTGTCTACATATTAAATCCTTCTTGACCATATTCTAGATTTAGGATGATTCTTCAAGTCAAAAGATATTAGCATAAGGCCTATGACTTACCTTGTTTTTAAATTGTGTTTTGTAACAGAAACTGAGAGACAGATGGAGCAATAGTCATGATCCACAAAGGGAGGAGGAAAGTGTCTTTATCTTGCCAGTATCTCTCACTGATGTCAAAAATACCATTTAATGATTTGTTCTTCTACTTGATACAGGCCCTTGTTATATAATCTCAACACTTATGCTGAGGAGTGCCAAACTTATACACTAGAATAGAGCTTTTAGACAATCACATGATTTATCATATACTCAATGCAAGGGCAATAAGAAGATTTAGAGGTTTAGTGCAAAGAATCCTGGGCCAGAAGTCTGGACACCCGGTTTCCAGTCTTTGTTTTGTCAGTAACGAACTATTTGATCTCGAATAAAGTGCTTAATCTCTTTCACTCTCTATTTCTTCATCTTTAAAACAAAGAATTGTATTGGAGATACACTGAAGTTCCTTCAATCCCTCTAAAATTTATTGAGTCTATCCTATAAAATGAAAACAAAATTCTTCTTATTAGAACTTCTGTTTTGGCTTGAGGTTGGAAATATTTAAATTTAAGGAAAAAATCCTTCTCCTATACTAGATGAACTTTCCCTGTCACTATTTTCTTACCTAATAGTTTGAGGGATGGGCCTGATAAATAGTATTTGCATAATTTTCTAGGTTGTAGATTAAAAAATGTCCTTTTCATTTATCTAGGTCAGCCTACACATATGAAACTTAAAATATGTTTTCATTATTCACTTTTTGAATTATAATGTATAAATCATCTAGTCCAAAAGTTATTTTATTTTTTTCTTCTCTTAAAAAAAAGAAATGTTTTTCATTGAGTGAAAATTCACTTTCTCTCCCACCTTCCCTCCCTACTGAAAAAGAAAAACCAAACCCTTGCAACAAATATGCTTACTCAAGCAAAGCAAATTCCCACATTGAACATGGCCCAAAATATGTATATCTCAGTCTGCACACTGAATCCAAAACCTTTTTGTCAGAATGTGAGGAGGAAGTTTTGTCCCAATGTGGCTAATTATTGTGTTCATCAGATTTCTTATGCTTCTCAAAGTTATTAATCTCAAAATGCTTTTATTATATAAATTGTGCTCCTGGCTTTGCTCACTACATTCAGCAAAAGTTCAAACAAGAATTCTTTTCTTTCTCTGAAACTGTCCTCTTCGTCATTTCTTATTCAGCCATTCTGTGACTGATGGGTTCCCCTTTACTTTTCAGTTCTTTTCACTGCAAAGAAACTGCTACTGTTTGTTAATTTGTATATGGGTCCTTTCCATCTTTCTTCTCTTTCCTTATTGTCATAGACCTAGTAGTGGTGTCATTGGTTCAAAGAGTATGCACAGTGATTTAAGTGTGATAGAGTTCCAAATTGCTTTCCAGAATAGGTAGAGCAGCTCATAGTTATACTAATAGTATATTAATGTTCTTGCTTTTCCTACAGTCCCTCCAGCATTTATTGTTTTCCTTTTTTTGGGTCGACTTTGCTAATTTGATGCATGTGAGGTGGAACCTAAGAGTTGCTGTAATTTGCATTTTCATTATTATTAATTATTTGGAACACTTTTTTCCTGTGGTTATAGATAGCTTGTTTTTCTTCCTTTAAATATTTCTTGCTAGTTTCTTTGATCATTTAATTAAGGAAAAAGTTTTTATTCATGTAAAATTGAAGAAGTTCCCTATTTATCTTAGAAATAAGATCTTTATCAGAAAATCTTGCTTCAAAGGTTTTTATTTTTCTGGCTTCTCTTCTAATTTTAGCTGCATTGATTTTGTCTGGGCAAAAGTTCTTAAGCTTTATGTAATCAAAATTATTCATTTTACCTCCTGTGATCCTATCCTTTATTCGATTATGAATTCTTTTCCTATTCATGGATCTGCTGGAAGGTTATTTCTTCCCTGCTCCTCTAATTTGTTTATGATATCACCTTTTGTGTCTAAGTTATGTACTTATTTGAATTTGTCTTGGCATATGGTATGAGAAGTTGATCTATGTCTACTTTCTTATAGGTTAATTTCCAGTTTTCCCAGGAATTTTTGTCAAAGGCTAAGTTCTTACTCCAATGTCTGGGATCTTTGGGTTGATAATACACTAGGCAATTGTGCTTACTTGCTTCTCCATAAGGTATATTCTGGATGTGGTTAGGTGGCTCAGTGGAGGGCGTGCTGGGCCTGAAGTCAGAAAGACCTGAGACAAAAAAAATAAAACCCAGACAAAAATCAGGCCTCAGACACTTAAAACCTATGTGACCCTGGGCAAGTCACTTAACCTCTGTTTGCCTTAATCCACTGAATACCCAATCTATTCTACTGACAGACCTCTCTATTTCTTAACCAGTCCAAATTGATTTTGATGATTGTTGCTTTGCATTGTAGTTTAAGATTTAATACTTCTAGATCCCTGTCCTCCCCCCTTTTCTCATTATTTCCCTTTAGATTTTTGATATTTTATTCTTCCAGATGAATATTATTATTATATTTCTGAGTCTTAAAGCAATCCATTGGCAGTTTAATGAGTAGGACATTGAATAAGTAAATTCATTTAGGTAATAGTGACATTTTTATTATATTGGCTAAGTTATAATACATTAGCAAGACCCAATCAATACTACAAGAAATTACAGAAAGGTCAGCCTTAAGGGTCCCAGATTTATTGATCTATGCAGACCTTATGAGGAAATGCTAGGATATGTGCAACATCTCACTGCAAGTTGTCAAAATTTAGCATTTACAAAACCTCTCACAAATAGTGTCAAGTGGTTAGAATGATGTACCAGAAGCTCAATTACCCTTTATGACCTAGCAAATTCCCATATAATAAATACAATCCTAAAATATCCTTGAATTAAAAAATAAAATCCTACTCAAGTTTGAAACATGAGCACACATAGAAGTGTTGTCCACAGTTGCCTGGTCATAGCTTTGATCCATTAAAAAGAATTAAGAAGAATTTTTGAAATAGATGCCACTGAAGTGAACACTCATAATTTGTAACCTGTGTAGATTGGAAGACTCTCATAATTTAGAGATCTAATAGGAGAAATCAGAACCATCTGGAAACATATACATATACATATATATATATATATATATACGTATATATATATATACGTATATATATATACGTATATATATATACGTATATATATACGTATATATATATATATATACGTATATATATATAAAATCTTCCTTGTTTTGTGTATTACCTGAATGACCCCAAGGTGGTTTCAGATAGTCTAAAGAGTAGGCTATTTTTGTGTGGATCTTTTGGGAATACAGTTAAGTCTGGAGACTTCTCCCCAGAATAACGTTTTATATGATTGAAGGAAAGGCTTTGGTCAGGGGTAATTAAAAACAAAAATGTATTTTTTTCCTCATCCCAATTCAGGGACTCCATAAAATATTTTCATGGATGCTTAGAGATCCATGGACCCCAGGCTAAGAACCCTTGTGGTAGAGTTTAAATCCTGCCACTTTTATTCAATTACAAAAACAAGCATTTTATCCATATAAATAGTTTATCAAATGTTAAAAGAATATCAAGACAGAGACTTGTCTCAGGACAGTTTCTAGCTGAACTTGATATAAGATGAGAGGGATGTAGGAGAATAGCTTGTATGTGTACAGTGCTTTAAGATTCAAGTACTTTGTAAATATTATCCTATGAGACCCTCCCACCAAGCTCATAACATGCTCCTTCCATTTCACAGATAGTTGAACCGAGGTTCAAAGAGGTTAAGTGACTTGCTCAGATAATCTTTCCTCTTCCAAGTGGCAGACTTTCAAATATTTGAAGACAGATATCCAGTCCCAACTTAGTTTATTCTCCTCTTGGCTAAATATTCCTATCTTCCTTTATTGCTACTTTTCTCTTACAGATACTTTATTGATATCCTTTGATATAATATTATTTTTCTTTTCTTATTGAGAATGTGACAATTAGCACCAAACACCATTTTCATATAAAAATAGATTGAATGTAAAATCAAAATTTTCCATTGCATACAGATTTTTTTAAAGTATATCATAAGTCAGCATATTACTTCAAAAGTTGTCCTGCTTTTCTTATTTCCTTCTGAACTTCCTTCTGTTCTCTTCTGGGTATTTTTAGAAATGCCTAATCGACAGATTTTTTTTTAGCCTTGTTGTCTATTGTCAGTAGTCCTCTTTTCTTCCTAATATTTTTCACTGAAATATAAAACCACTCCCCCAAAGCAAATCAGTGTAGTCAAGTGGAGGAAGTTTGCCCTGTGCCTTGTGCAGATTGCCTAACATGGAGATATCTCCAAAAGGGATCTGGATACCCAGATCTCCTAGGATGGAGGCACTTTAAATACCCTGCTCCATGTGTGGGTGTAACTCCTTTGCTTAGCTGACTAATGGGGAAAAGTTTTCTTTAAAACTTGAAAAACTGAGACAGTCCCACTTTCCTACTTTGTCCAGAGGGTAAACATAACAGTTCATCCATAAACTGGTGAGAGGGGAAGGATTTCCTTACCCTGCTGTCTTACCTTATGACTCCAGCAAATGGGCTGGAATGTTTGTCTTGTTCCAATTTTTTTTTTCTCCTCAGTTTCCTGTGCTGGAGGTGATCTATACCTGGCTGTGTCAGTGTCACAGCAGCCCTGGAGTCAGGATTCTAGACAACCAGTCTGTGCAACAAGCATGGCAGGGAAACCCTGAGAAGTTAGGGCAACTGAGACTGGGGCCTGAAGGGGGTTATGGACTTGGAATTGAGAATGTGCCTATAGAAATTGAGCTAAACTATAAATCTAATCTCCCCCAACCTCTCTAGAGATCAAGTTGGTGCCAACAGGGTATATGTGGGTAATTAAGCCTCTCACAAGTTGGAGAGTAATTTGTATATTTGTGAATATACCTTTGAATTTGTAAAAGCTAATCTGACTCTTAGTGAAACTGGAGTGGGGGAGACTCCATCTACAATCAGAGGAAATACCGTTGATGGGGCTAGAGCCAGTGTGTTTGTCCTTTGTTGTCGAAGACCAGGCCGTCAGAGAAATGATGACATGACTTGCACTTGACTTTGTTTTGAGGGAGGGCTGTGCAGGTTACCAGCCTCACTTCTCCAGAGCCATCTGAATCCGGTGACCAGATACTCATCAGGATGACTGGAGATGACCCAGGATGAGGCAATTGGGGTTAAGTGACTTGTCCAAGGTCACACAGCTAGTGAATGTCAAGTGTCTGAGGTGAGATTAGAACTCAGGTCCTCCTGGCTCTTGCGCTGATGCTTTGTCAACTGCACCACCTAGCTGCTCCACTAGAGCCAATAGCAGAGAACCCAGACACTCTGAAAATCTCTTTAAGGGACCTGGAGAATACTAAGTGGAAAGTAAAATATAACATTTGTTATCTTCAGGTAGTGGGAGTCCAGGACAGAAAGTGTCACAAGAAAAATAAATCCACAGTTGGTCATGTCTGAAAATGAATGTGTTGTTTTGCATTTCTAGTTCAATACCTCTCTTGTCAAGAGGTGGGAAATGTGATTGATCATCAATCATTGCTGAGGTTTCTTGGCTTCTTTTAACTGATTCTTATATGGCAAAAAGTTGAGGCTTTTTGCCTTTCTTGCATCCTCAGAATGGTCTCCAGTCTGTCAATATACTTCTTAAAATGTGTATCTGTGAAGGAATGCCTTCTGCTATGCTAAGCTAACTCTATTACATAGTTGAGTTGAAAGGCGTGGAGAAATAAAATAAAACTGAAGCTGTCTTTGTCAGAGCTCATACTGATAAATCAAGGTCTGGAAAGTAGGTTTTTCTGTGGGCTTGTTGAAGGAATGCTTTTCTCTTATTGGGGATGAAGACTTTCTTCTTTCTGAAAACTGAGGTATGGAAATATCTCAGTTAATTCAGTTAAATAATATCTAGAAGTGACAGTATACCCTTCAGCGAAATTTCTTTTGATCAAAGTCTTATATTTGTATTTAAATATAAATTGACTTCCTTATAGTCTCTTACATCATGACAACAGCTGTGTTTCAGTCATGCACCAGGCTAATCCCTCAAGTTGGCCAAATTCATCTTCTTTCTGTAGTTTTTCATGTATAAAAAGTGAAAGATTGATGAAAGGGAAAAAATGATGTGGAAGATTTTTTTTGGTAACTTCCAATGAAATCAGAGAATAAAAATGTTTTCAAAATCCTACTTCAACCTTCTTTACATCTCTTTATGAAGAGGTATTCACACAACGGATCTCTTAGGTTTTATGCTGATTCTTCCTTGCTGCTTAGAAGTAAGTCTGAGTCTTTCAAGGCTGTGCCAGTGGAACAAAGGCATGGCCAGGTCCTCCCAAGCTGGAAAATGCTTCAGTGAAGGCTTGGTGAGGACTGTGGGTCTCAAGGATAAGCCCGACTCTGTTTGTTGAGACTTCCTATCAGCTGACCAATTATTGGTAACCAGTTGACCAATTATTTTCAACCAGTAGTTAATGAAGACTTTCTGTTTAGTTGCAAAGAATTTATACTCTGTTGCTTGATGGAGTACATTCAAATCAAATAACACTTATGATAACTTAAGATTATATTTAAAGGACACACACTTGTGTATACAAATGTACATAATATTTAAATGATCTCTCTCTACAAAGTGATTCTTTTACTATTATTACTAAAACTCCATAGAAAATAGATAACACATTTGTTTAAAAATTCCATTTCTCTGAGATTGTTGAATGGTAGACTACAGCTATCTAATTGTAAAAATTAGTGAAGATAATGTGCTTCAAAGGACAGAGGTAGGGAGATTAAGATTTTACAAGTTGTTTTTCTTGGGTATGGAGACATTTATATTATCAACAATAGTTGGTCTAGAATCTCTAGATGACTCCTCATGCCTGTTCCGATCTTAAGATTCAACCTCTGAGACCTGTTCTTGTCCCAAGATTAGTACCTACTAAGTGTCAAGCACATTGCTGCAAGTACTGGGGATACAAATAAGATAAAGAAAATTCCCGCCTTCCAGGAGCTTACAATCTAATGGGAAAAGATAACAAACAATAGGAAGCTAAAAAATGCAGAAGTATGGGAAAGAGAAGATGCCTCACTTGAAGGCATGATGATGGAGTTAAATCCAGACAGTGCAACTCGTGAGAAATGAAAAATTTCTTGAGTTTCTGAGCCCTGTTTATAGAAGGAGTATTTTGCTTCACCTTCTTTTCCACCAATCAGAGAGTCAGAGGCAACTGAGGCCATTGATGACATATGAGTACCAAATCTAAGTATATTGTAAGTCAGCATATGACTTCAAAAGTGTTTGACTTTTCTGGGGCAGGAGAAGGAAGGAACATGGTGATGATGAAGTCAAATGCAAATAATTTTCAATACTTTTAGGCTCTGACCATCTATATAAATTTTCATATTCTTGCTATACACAAAATCAGATGACAAAATGAAGTTTCAGGTAAATGGAAGAATGGTTTCACAGTTTCTCCTTGGAGGGCGAATAAAAGAACTTAGTTGTTTTATACACACAGAAGCCACAGAAAAATCACATTTCATGGAAGACTTTGTTATCTCATGTGAAAATACTCATGATAAGCATTTGTGAAAGGCTAATTGCTGCTTATGCACTAACATCTGTTGCAGATGATAAAGAAGCAGGAAAAAATGTATTAAATTCTTGATAAGTGTAGCAATATTATATCAACATATACTTTGATAGTTGATTATTTTAATGCAGTGATCAGTATGGTAGAAAAGATATGTTAAAAATGTGGAATACAAGGCAGAGACAAAAGACATAAATTACACAGAAGCCTTCCACATATATAAACCATTATATCTGTATATTTAAACCATTCATTTGTTAGGACTAAGAGCAAAATCAATATCAAATTAGAAGAAAATTAAAAAAGGAAATATGGCATGTAATGGAAAAACTCCAATTAGACCCCTTTAAACAAGCTACTGATGCAAAAAAAAAGACAGAACGATGGGCTAAAGAAGAGGCATTGACAATATTATCAACATTTCCTAAAAAAGTTTTAACTGATAGAAGTCTACTGCCAAAAAAAGGGGGAGATGAAAACACCCTAGAAATACCATCAGCCAGCAAACACCTACTTTCTTTGCCAGTTGGAAAGATATGACTACCAAAGTCACACTGATTGAGAAAATAAATTCATCTATAAAAGCTTACATTGTGAGTACAAATATTTCACAAAGCAATAAGAAAAGGTAGAAGAAAAAATTATAAGAAACCGTAAGAGAACTAATGAAGCCAGATCATCTCTAACTCATTTCATGGTGAAAGTATAAAGTCAAAATATAGGCAGAAAGTTGAGAACATCTTTCAAAATTATAAAACAAAATATTCTTTCTACCAATTAGACTTGAGTCACTACATTTGGATTTTAACACCAAAATCCCAGAGGTGTTGCAAGAATTAGAAGCACAGCATTAAGGTAACAAAACTGCGAAAAAGCTGAGGCCCAGTATCTTAAGTTTTGACTTTGCCTGAATTAGGTTTGATGTCTGAATAGACCACCAAACACTTTTTTTCTTTTGTTGCTTATGTTCCTAGTTGCCTCTGGGAATTATATAATATAGTTATAATTACATTATAATTATATCTCAGAATATAATTCAGATATAACTTATATTTAGGTCCCCAGAGATGTAAATAAAGGAGACCCAGATCCTGTACATGCATTCAAGAAAACAAAAGTATTTGTGATGTAGGGCAGCCACTATGTCACTGCATCGAAAAATATAAAGGACTCAAAATAGACCACAGAAAATCAATGCATTTTTCCAGTGAGTCTTAACTTCCCAAGTTCTTCGATGTGTTCAATCTTCAGAGTACCATGTGTGACCTTCATGATAAATATGATACATAATCTCATACAATATGAGAAGTAATCACATTTATGGAGGTCATCCTTGATAACTTAAGGGAACAAGCAAACTTTTACAAATGATGTTCTATAGCAAGAGATATCTTTATAGCTATATGCTTCACTGAAAGCTACAACGAACACAGGATCCCATTACGATTGACTGTTGAATATTAAAAACAAAACAAAAAGCAACTCGTGATTTGGAGAATAAAAAAAACTGCCTTAAAGATTCTCCTCTATCACCATGTCTCCCAAGCATATGTTAAAATCATAAAAGTTCCATTAAAGACATTACATAGATGATTTTATTTTTATTGTTAAATCCTCTCACTATGAATATGTCAGGAACACAAAGCAGGAAAGTATTATTAAAAGTGTTTTCCACTTCTATAGGAAATAGCTGGTGCCCAATACAAATGGAAGAGGATTTCCTAGAGATGCTTCAGTTTGTGGGCAATGTGATTAGCCATCATTCTGTCAAACATGTGAATGTTGCAGAATCTCCTAAATTACTTAAAAGAGTTTAGCATACTAGAACCTACAGGCCAGAAAATGGATGAAGAAAATCTATTTTCCAAACGATGATATGAAGTTGAAAGGAGAGCCGACAGAGGTAGGTCATCAGGTCATGTTTCTTGGTCCTACAGATACTACAGATTGGAACAACATTTTGGTAACTGCATAATGTTCATTGCTCCCTCAAGTTTTCCCCTGAAATAAAAGATCCTTGTGTTAATATAAATATTTTTCCAGTAATGCTAAATACACACAAATCATGAAATACCTAAATCTATAAAGATATTTCTTGCTATAGAATATTATTTATGAAAGTCTGTTTGTTTTCGTTTAAGTTCATCAAGGATGACCTCCATAATTGTGATTATTTTCCATATTATATGAGATTATATATCATATTTATCATGAGGGTCACACATGATACTCTGAAAATGGAATACATTGAGGCACTTGGGAAGTTGAACTCACCAGAGAAAGAGGAAAATTGTATTGATTTTCTACGATCTATTCTGAGGCCTTTACATTGTTCTTCTGTTTTCTATATAGGGAAATAGTGGCTGCCCTAAGCCACAAATATATGTGTTTTCTTGAATGTATGTACAAGATCTGGGGACCCCTTGATTTAAATCTCTGGGGACCTAAATATGAGTTACCGTGCTTGGAATAATCAAGTGATTAGATCAGAAATTTGTAAACCAATGCAAAGTTCATTGATTTCAGCAGTGAGAGTAATCCTCCTGCTCAGGTAAGGAGGGAACAGTGCTTTTTATAGGGGGAAATAGAGGAGAAGAGTGGGGATGAAGAATCTGTTTCTAGGGCTTTGGGGAAGATCTTGCTTCATACTTATTTGTCTACCAAACCCAGGATATTGTGGTTATTTTGATTAAGGTAGTTTACACATTGAGGGGTAAAACAGGACATACCTTATTCCCTGCTCCTTGCAATTTCAAGCAGGAAGGGGGGGCATTAACAGATGATAGGGTGGTGAGGTCAGAACTCCCATTACCCAAATGGCAAGCAAAGATATATAGTGAATAGGCAGAAATTTCTACATATCTGTGTAAATGAGAGATAGTGCAAAGGATGTTATCAGAGAATTGTATGATCTAAAAAGGTGATTGACTAGGTATGTATTAAAAACAAAGGATGACTGATGAATCTATCTGCTCAGCTGGTAGCCATACATTCTTACGAGCTCTACAGGAAGGTTCTTTAGCCTGGTGGTTTAAAGATTTAAGGAAAGGCATGGTCAAAAGTCACATAAGATGAGAAGGTATGGATGGCCTTTGAATTGTACCACTGAAAGTAGTATCTGTATTGAAAACATCACAGAGATACTGAGGAATTCTGACTAAATAATCAATTTTAAAGATTATTACTGTTTATAACACATATGATTATTCATCAACATATTATTTATAATTCATTATAATGTTAATGGGCACTTATAACAAATATTCCCTTTCTTGAGAATTAAGGTTATACTTAAATCTAGAAATATTTTAATAGTAATAAATTTTATTTTGACATTTTTTCCCCTGAATTAATAAACTCAGAGTAAGCAATCAGAGGATCCCCAATGTGAATAAAGACACTGAGCTAGCTTCCCCATAGGTATTCCTAGGAGGTCACATACAGAAGGCACTTCAGGAACTGTAAGAGAAGATGAAGAATTCTAGTCTGTACATGACAGATCCTTCTTCAATTGTTTAGTAGATCTCTAGTTTTGTCAATGTGTACATTCTCTCCAAAGGTACAGGCGTATATGAGTTGCTCAGGGAGGACTAGCACTTCCGGCATGAGGTTTTGCTAAGCCCTTTTCAAGGCTGCTCATCTGCTTTGGTTTATTCCTGTCACCCAACTCTCACTTGTGGCTCCAAGAAGCTACAGCATGCACAGTGGCCTTACCCTGGTAAAATAGGCAAAAACATGTTGAGGGTAACCAACAGGCCTCAAAACCTTCTGTGAGTTGGGGGATGCCTGCCACAAGCATATGAAGAATTCCCCCCATGGTGTGGGTAAATTAAAATAACTTGTTTCAACATCCATGGAGATGGCTGAAGCAGGCACTGTGGAGTGATTAGAGCTTGGTCAGACATCAAAGATGTCAAGGTCATCCTTTGATCCTTCTAGTGGACTTTGATGACTCTGGAAGAGACAGTGAGACTGCCAACTTTGTGCAATTCTGCATCATTTAACTCCAATTCATAAGCAAGTCAAGACATTACCCATCACCTCATGATGTCATTGGTCCTTTTTGAAAATAAAAGAATAAATACAAAACAAGAGTATAACCTTATTCTACATAATACATGTCCATACTGAACAATAAATCCTTCGAATGGAGTCCCCTCAACTTGCTGAGATCCTTCCTCTATATCTCTTGATGGCATTTAGGTATTAATGCAGCACAAGGGCCCTAAAAGAGACTCTTCCTTTCCTTGCTAATAACTGACATGATTTTTGGAGTAAATTAATGAATCTTTTTGTTAGCACAAATCTCTTCTAAGAAGTAACTCTAAATCACAGCATCCTGGTATAAAATTAGGATAAATTTTAACATGATAATTAAATTCCAGGATCTCTGTATGTCTGTGTCTCTTGCATATAAGTAGAGATAGAGTGTGAGAGCCTTGCCCTTTGTTTTCAAAGCTGAAGATCCTGGTGGTGATTACTATCTCTCTGTGAGGTTATGTGAAGAGAATGCAGATAAGTAGAAGCCTAGAAGAGATTGCTTAACAGTGAGTTCATTATTATAGCAATTTTTCTATTGAAAACAAAATAAAACAAAACACCTTTCTGTTGAGCCAGCTCCATGTTGCCTTATGGTCACAGTCTGACAATTATAAACAGAGTAAGGAAGAGTCAATCATACAAAAGATCTACAGCCCCTCTATACAGTAACTCGTGGAAGACCCCCATTTTGGAAGCATGTACTTGGTATTCAGTATCAGTGCCACACCTCTGACTGTTACATTCACCGCCAGCTAGAAGTGAATTGGAGATCAGAAAAGACAAATTGAATTATGTAAACCAGTATAGAAAAAGAAAAAGAAATCTTTTACATGTAATGTCTATATTCAGGAAGTGGGAGAGAAAAGGACTACTATGAAGTTAGAGATGAGAGCTTCCATTTCTGAAAAAGTATTGAATATATAACAACAGTAACTCACCGGTATATAGAGCTTACTATGTGCCAGGCATGATGCTAAGTGCTTTATAATTAGTATCTCATTTGATGTTTACTACAACCCTGAGAGATAAATGCCTTTATTCTCCTCATTTTACAGTTGAGGAAAACAAGGCAAAGAGAGATTTTGTGACTTGCCCAGGATTCCACAGCTAGTGTCCAAGGTCAATTTGAATGCAGGTCTTCTTGACTCCAGGTTTGGTGCTCCATTCACAACTTATATGTTAGATACTTATCAGCATAAGTTGGGGGGCAATGTGTAATAAAGCTATTTAATTTTCATTCTTCAGCTAAGGAAAGGCAAAGTACTTGGCGTGCCATGGGATGGGGTAGGAATAAGGGAGAAGGGGATATTATTCTGCCTATATCTGTATATGTCTACAATTTGGGTTGGTCTGAAGTGTAGAGTCTCACTTACAAGAGGAGGATAATAAATGTTTTCTGCAATACTAATAATTATAATTCAAATAGATTTTGTCCCATTGCAATTTCATCCACAGTATAATTTAAACTAGGCAGTCCAATAGAAAGTCATTAATATTAGTTCCAACTCAGTTTTGAAAGACCATTTCAAACAATGCCCTTTAGGAAATAGTAATAGGCCAATAAGTTTTCTGTTAGAAATTCTGTTATTTGAAATTCAGAATGCATTTTCCCATCAAGAAAATGTTCTAAATAATGGTGGTATTTCCAGGCCAGTTCACAAAACTTTGTAGTTCATGTAGATTTTAGGGGTCTTTGTCTCAATTCTTATACACACTGGCAAGGTGGGTCCTCAGAGGATGGCTACATGTCTCCCCTCAAGGTTCTTAGGAGGTTTCCTAAGAGGTTATAGGATAATTCGAATGCTATTAGTTAAAGACCCCATTACAGTGTCTTCTTCTGATGTCAGTTATTGGTTACCATGAATAACTCCATTATATAATTTGTCAAAGTAGTGATTAACTTCTCACCATCAATTTGACCAATTGCTATCAGTGACCTTTCACGAAAGAATATTTTCTGAAAAGATATAGCAAATAAGTAAAAAGAAGGGAAAAAATAACTAGACAGAGTACAACCTACTAGTGGATTAAATCCAGTATTTACTCCTTAACTCCTTAAGTTTGAATCTCAACTCTACCACTACCCACCTTGACCTGATACAACCATCCCATTAGTTCTCATTTTCCTTCCTTGTTGGTATCCTCATTAAACTTCCATTTCTCCATCTGTGAAATGAGAATGTGCAACCTAGGTGTAAAAATATATCTAATGGGAAATATATTCATTCAAAATTTCAACTGGGGTTTTCAGGATCACATTTTCCCCCTATTCATCCCTGGAAACTAAAAGAGTTCATTTCTTTACAGCCCTCTTCCCTGCTCCCTTTAACCCCTAGAAAGTAGAAATAGGTTTTCTCTCAGTTCTAACCATTAGCTGTGCCTCCCAGGGGCTGTTTCTGGGCCTCTGTTATGGAAGGATGCAAAGCAGTATGATTACTTGGGGCCAGCCTCATTAAAGGAGCTATGAAAATCTGGTACATCTGACTGGTATAACCACTTTGGGCTATATTCAGACCCACCTCTTTGCTTCTCCCTTCTTTTTTTCTTATTTGTTTTCTTAAAATACTGGCTTATTTGCATCCTTTCCTGCTCCCAGCACCTATTGTTCCCAAGAAGAGCTTTCTCTCATTTATTATCCCAATGTGAAATAAAGGTCACCTTGTACTTGTTGACTTTCCCTTCCTGTTCCTGATATAAACACACTGTTCTCTTCTTCCTCCTCTTCCACTTTCTTCTGCTTTTCCTGTTGGTTATTTTCTTGTTATTGACAACTGTGAGATAAAGAAGAATAAAATATTTGGGGCCTAAACTTGCTTTTCTTTCTTTTTTCCCACTTGAACCCTATGGAGAACAACAGAAGCATATATTATTAATGATGATGATGAGATTTTGCAACCCAATAAAGCAACAACCTCCATTTTGAATGAAAATATCGGAGGTATATTTTATCATAGGAATAGTCTGGGGTATGGCAGGAGATGGAGAAGAGATGAATACAAGGCTGATGAAGGGGATCCAGCCAAAAGAGTTCATTGGTCTATTCTCTCTACTCTTTCCTCTTCACCATGATGGAGCTGCCATCACATATTCTCCCTTAGACCAACAGAAGGGAGAGTTGTAGTTGGTCACCAGAGGGTAAGGTGGAATGGTGACAGTGTTAAAAAGGAGTGGGACAAGAGAAGAGGAATGAAATTCAAAGAAGTATGTGCTTGGAGGAAAGCCTGGTTCTTGTGGTCATGGTAGTAGATTGCTATTCTGGACTGAACATTCTCCTTTAAGAGATTTATATAAATCAGGTGTGTATGTCAAGAACAGTTTTTAATCAAGTAAAACACAAAGTAGTAAAATCCAAAAGAAATAGTTTATCTTGTTGTGAATGCTTGAAAAATAGTTGATTTAATTAGCAAAGGATGAAGACTGCAATTTTTAATTAGGAGGAGATGGAGATTTTCAAACATATGGTTTCCCTTTTCCTTGATAAGAAGTATATGACTAGCCTAACAGTCATTCAATTTTTCTTCTCAAGAGGAACAGAGAAAGGAAGAGGGAGGAAGAGAGAAGGAAGAGGACAGAGTTTTCTGAGAGTATAGGCTCATAGATTTGAATAGTAAGGGAATCAATCAATTGAAATAATTTAGTAAGTACCTACTGGATGCTAGTCATTATACTAGGTGCTAGGGATACAAAGATAAAACTGTAACATAGAGATAATTTAGTTTACTTCCTTCATGGTAGAGGTAAGAAAACTGAGGCTGAGAAAGAAACTGACCTAATTAGTTTGTTGGTTGTTGTCCTCATTTCTCAGAGAGGGTCAAAATGACATCACCATGATAAAGTAAAAGTGTCTGACTGTGGCTGATCAGACCAATATGAGCTCAGAAAGCTCTACCACAGGTTGGGAGCAGATAGTCTGTGTGAATATCTGGGGTGGATACTCCAAATTTGTGTATCCTACATTTACTTTGTGCTGTCTCAATTCTGCTTTGCTCATAGAGCACAGCACCCTTTCTGATGTGGGCATGCCATGTTGATGTGGGTATGCCAGTGTCTACCATATTACACAGTCAAATTCAAAGTTATTGAAAGAGACCTTGAGAGTGTCCTTGTATTGCTTCTTCTGACCACCATGATAACCTGCCCCATGTGAGTTCTCCATAAAATAGTCTTTTTGGCAAGCATACATTTTGCATTTGAACAATGTGAACAACCCATCGGAGATGCATTCTCTGAAGCATAGTCTGAATGCTTGGCAGTTTAGTTTGAACAAACCTCAGTATCTGATACCTTATCCTACCAAGTGATCTTCAGAATCTTCCTAAAACAGTTGAAATGGAAGCAATTCAGTTTCCTGGCATAGTGCTTGTAGATTGTCCATGTTTCACAGGCATTCAGCAATGAGATCAGCACAATGGCTCTGTAGACCTTCAGTATGGTAGTCAATCTAATGCCTCTTCTCTCCCAAACTTTTCACAGGCAACAGAGAATTGATCCATACTTTGGTACATCTCAGCTTCTGAGGCTGCATTGAGCACACAATCATCTGCAAACAGAAAATGATGAATCAACACTTTCTCCATTTTGGTCTTGGCTTGTAGACTTTTCAAATTGAAAAACTTACCATCAGTATGGTAGTTGACCTTGAGGCCTTGCTTATCCTCATTGAAAGTATTTGACAACATGGCTGAAAACATCATGCTAGAAAGTATGATAGCAAGCACACAACCCTGTTTCACTCCTTTGGTGACTGGGAAGGCATGAGAGCATTGTCCATCACCAGAAACCTGGGCAAACTTGCCATTATAAAATTGACATACAACACTAATGAACTGCTCAATTCTCTTATTACAGATGTAATAAATAAATAACAGAGTTGCATTAGAACTCAAATCTTCTGAATGCAAATTAATTGGGAGTGATGGATGAATATATGATTTGGCAAGAATTTTGGGCAGAGGTATAAAGAGAGAAATGTTTGGACCAGAAGGTGAAACTATCTGTGGATTAATTTCTTCACTACATTGCTTTTCTTTTGTCCCATAGCTTCTAAGGAGGAAAAACAAACAAAAAAAAAGTTTGAAGCATCTGACCCAGACATTTTCTTCTTTCTTTTTCTTTCATTCTCACTTTCTCATATTTATGACAGTTGACCTAGTCTCTAAGTGAAGTATCACTTAGTTAATGTCATCTGCTGTGATGTTCTTTCAATTCTGTCCTCCATTTCTCAAAACTCCTATCCAGTTGCTGAAGAGGTATCTTCAGTCTTTCCTCATTCCTCTTTCAGTACCATTTATCCTACTCTGCTTTCCCTTTTTGAGGACCTTCCTCTTCCATTGCATTTTCAAAGTGATTAGGGGCAATTAGCAGGCCCTGTTAAACCTATTGGAGGAGATAGTATGGAGAAGAGCCTGTATGGTAGCATGTGTGTTAAAATTGTGTATTAAAAAGTTGTATCTTGTTCTGGTGCCCTTTATTATCTACCCAGCTCCTTCTAATCAATGTAGTAAAAAAGATTTTAAGTAGCCAATATAAAGTGGAAATAAGCACAAAATAAGATTGTAAAAGGGAACCTAAAACAGTCACATACAAACCACCCCAAAGATCAAAGGAGCATAATTTATCAATTTTATCATATATTAACCAAAATTCACATCCTGGTAATATGTGATGAATCAGCAGAAACCATCTAAGTGCTTCTTGTCAAGGTTTCTGGTCCTGTGATATGTAAATTCCAGATAAAATCTAGACCTCCTTAGCTCCAGACCAGAGGAACATCCAAAAGATGCTGATAACTTTGAGATGTAACTTTGACGTTTTACTTGTAACTTTGAGATGATTTCCATATAGTAATGAACAACCCTAAGGTGGCCCAGATAGGAGTTGGTCTGTTTCTCCCCCAAAATCTATAAAAATAAGAACTTAAATGCCTAATGCTTCACCCCTTCAGCACACTTTTATTTCTATAGGTCCATGCTGCCTAGTGCTCCCAACTCTAATCATGGTTATCTGAATGATATTCTTTGTCTCTCCCCCACCCATCCTCTTCCTGACACTGCCTTCCTTCACTGTTCCATTCCCCCATCCCTATTTTATAATTTCATGCATTATTAATTCATAGGATCAATTCAGATTCTACTGGGTGTGTGTATGTGCATGTGTGTGTGTGTGTGTGTGTGTGTGTGTGTGTGTGTGTGTATGTGTGGTGTAAATAAACCCAGAAATTTAGTCAGGCATTATGAAATGGAGGGCAAAGCTGGTGTTCAAAATGAGGGAGAATTCAACATGACATATATGCATTAATAAAATTTTAGTGTGAAAGCAATATTTGTGGTGTTTGTCCTTAATCTTAACAGACTGGAGCATTGGATTAGGTCTAACAAGATAAAATTCAAAAAGGATAAATATGAGGTCTTATATGGTTATAAAAAGAAATCAAATTCACATGTGTAAGACAAGATGAGTTTGAATAGATAGCAGTGTTCTGAAGAGAGACCTAGGAGTTTCAGTATGATCTGTCAGAAGGGTGATGTGGTCACCAAAACAGCTAACGCATCCTAGAAATTCTGTCCTTTGCTTCTGGTTCTGTCTTTCTAAGGCCACACAAAACCAGTCAAATTCCTCTGACAGCCCTTTAGAAACTTGGAGACATCTATTGTTTCTAATTCAAATGTTCTGTTCTCTGAGTTAAACATGATGAGATCTTTCAACTAGGCCTCAGATGTTATGGATTTAAGGTACTTTACCATCCTCCTTGTCCTTCTCTGCACATTCTCCAGCTCATCAGTATCTTTCTGGGGGCCTGGAACAGAACTCCAGATGTGGTCAGAGTAGGCTAGAGAACAGTGAAACCATCATCTCCCTCTTCATAGAGGCTTCATTGAGCCCAACATCATGTTAGCTGTTTTTCTTAGACCTAACCCAATGCTCTGACCTGTTAAGATTCTTTTGGATCTTGAGTCAATTATTCAGTCTGTTAACCTTCTCTCAACTAAATGTTATCTGCAAATTTGATGGGTCTTTTTCACAAGTAATTAGTAAAAGTATTAAGCGGCATGGGTGCAATAAGAGATGTGTGGGATACTTCACCTTTGATTTTCTTACAGATATGCACTCAATCACTGCTTTTTGAGTCTGGTCATCTAACTAGTGCTAAATCTATCTGTTTCTATTATAACCTACATTTCTCCATCTCCACAATAATAACATGAGATACTTGATAAAATCATGGCTAAAACTTAAGTAAACTATTTCCACAGCCTTCCTCTTGTCGTGTTTACTAATCTTGTGAGAGGTTGGGGAATAGAAAGCGAGTTAATTTGGAATGATTTGTTCCTGATGAAGCTGTACTAGTTCTTGTAATTAGTGTCTCCATTTCTGGACAGCTGACCTAGTATTTCCTAAGAACTGGAATCAAGATCATTTGCCTAAAATTTACATGCTCGGTTGTCCTGTGTGTGTGTGTGTGTGTGTGTGTGTGTGTGTTTCAGAGGATGCTATACCAATGTAGACTGTCTAGTATTCTTTGTATATATACTATTGCTTCTGCAAATGATTAACATTTCATAGTTGGCAGAGGACTAGAATCTGCAAGTTGCCTTTAGAGAGTTCAAAACTTCCAAATTTTTTGTTGTTTTTTCCCAATTAATTTGATTCTCATGCTGGAAATAATAATTAAAAATTACCTTTGGGGGAAAACAATTATACTTTCTTTCAAATATATGTTAAATGATTCATGAAAGTCAGTCTGTCATTCCTAAGAGTTTGAACAAAGAAAATATTCCACAATATTCTCAGAGGAAAGTTCTTCAGTAAAAACTATCGCTAAAAAATGTATAATAAAATTCAAGTTTAGAATGAAATATTTTTTAAATGATTGTTTTTCTGTAGTCCATTAAAGGTAAATTGATTGTTTTTCTATTAAACCTAAAATGCTTTCTGCAACCTAATGTAATTTACTCATTTATTCCAATATTGTCAATGCCTATCCCCAGCCTCAGGGAATGTTTGGCCACTCTCTTGATAAAAATTCTAATGAAGATAGGGTCAATTATGTGCCCTCAGGGCTGACCCACTACTGTAGGGCATGAATCTGCATTAGACTGAATACTGAAGCTATGATGAGCCTCATATCACTCCAGAGGCTGTGACTTAGGCTGCAGAAGTTGATACCAAATATTGAATGAAGATGATTCCCCAGAGTAAGAACTGACATTCATATAGTGAGAATGCTTTAAAGTTCACAGTATGCTTTAGATATTATCTCATTAGATCCAGGCATCTACTCTGTGGGAGAGATAGCAAAAACATTACGATCTCCATGTTATAGATGAAAGAAACTGAGTCTCAAAGAGGTTAAATAATTGATTTGTGGTTATAAGACAGAATTGGAAGGTGAATCCACACCTTCCAACTACCAATCACTACTATTTCCACTAGGTTATGCTGTCTTTAGCCAATGAATTGTTTAGAAAATAAAAGCAATACATACATATATAATACATTCCTAACACATTTACATGTATATGTGATGTATGTATTATATCTGTGTATATATATATATATCTGTATATACATATATAATTATATTTTTAATTTGTATGAGGTTCCTTCGGTATCTAGAATGGGAAAATCTTGCCTACTACTTTTTAATTCCATAGCTTCTTATCCTGTTTTCACTAATGCTCTGCTAAACTACAACCCTGAATTATTCCTGCCATCTGCCACCTTTACTCTTACATATGGATTGTTGAATGTCACTGGAGAAAGTCATACAATAGAATACATTATAGCCATTATAAATTTATGTTCTCTAATCTCAACAGAGCCCTCATAACTGCATAGCAATCCTTTTTATAACTTCCTATTACACTCTGCACGGCAGCTGTTCCAAACTTGCTTTTCTCTTATTAAAGTCTTTTAAGTTACTCCTCTACTGACCCTCTCAGCAGAGAACCTCACTTCTCATTTATACCTAGAGAAATGATAATTCAACTGGAACCCCTACTCATTCTTTCCAAATCCACAACTCAAAACTCTGCAACATCTCCTACTATTGTCCTTTGCTCTAATTATCAACCATTATATTTGTGCTCTTTAACCTACATCCTCCCATCTCTTCCAGAACCTTGCTCTTTCATTCATGCACTACCTCTCTAATCACTGATTTATTTTCTCCATCATCTCTGTCCCTGATGCCTACACTATGCCCAAATTTAAACTTTTCTATTTCTACCAAGGGAATCGTTACAATTTCACTCATCCAAGTTCTCAAACTCAGTCATCTTTTATTCTTTCTCTCACCTACAGTGATTACTTTCCAAATTTGTCAATTCTACCTTACAAGACAACTCCTTCTTTCCACTAAGAGGTCCAGAACCATAGTTCAAACCCTTATTATTTCTTTAGTGGACTATTCTAACAGCCTCACGAATGGATTACTAGCTTCTAAACTCTCCTAGGTTCAATCCATGCACAATACCACTGATAAAATAACCTTAAAATATATGTCTTTGCCAATCTCCTTCTTGTTTGAGAACTTTCCTTGGTTCCTCATTGTCTCTTAGATAAAATACAAGTTTCTTGAATTGTTCTTTAAATACCTTAGCAATCTGGCATTGAGGTAGCATTCTAGGCTTATTACACTTTACTCTCCTCTTTGAACTCTACAAGCAAACTAGACTTTGTGTTTAAATTGTAAACTTCTTGAGGGCAGGGATTATCTTTTGCCTCTTTTTGCAACCCAAGTGCTTTATAGTACCCAACACATAGTAGGTTCTTAATAAATGTTTATTGAATTTAATTAACTTGAATTACATTTCCACAAAATGAAAATACCTTTTTAATCCAATTCTGCTTTCTAGCTGAATAATTATGGTTCTAAATATGTGAGTGTTTATGTAGTATAAATAAAAAATCCACATGATTGAAGTCAGTTTATCAGTTTAGAGAAAGGTGAGGTTGGTATAATATGCAGAATTTTTCAAGTATTTTTATAAAATTTATTTTATATACATTTTTATCTGTCTCCTATCCTCCTACCTCACTTGAAAAATTAAAAAAAGTAGATAAAAATAAAACCTTCATAATATATATACAAGGACCAACTTAACAAATTTCCACATTGGTCATATCTAAAAATGTCTGTCTTGTTCTGTAATTTGGGTCCATCATTTTTCTGGCAGGAGGTGAGTTCATCTTCATTCTTTTTCTGGCATTGTGATTTATCATGGCATTGATTAGAACTCTAAAGTTTTTCAAAGTTTTTCACTTTTGCTATCCTGATATTATTGTATGTGTTGTTCTGTTCTCACTGTTCTATGTATCATAGAATTGAGATCATATTTATATTTTTAATTAAATTATTTGTTTTTGGTTTTTTGCATTTACTTCCATAAGACTTAGATTTTCCCCACCTCCTTCCCACCTTCCTCCCTGAGATGGCATACAGTCTGATATGAGTTCTACATATACATTCTTATTAACTACATTTTCACATTTGTCATGTTGCATAGAAGAATCAAAAAGGGTGAGGGAAACCATGAGAAAAATTAAAACAAAACAAAACATAATACAAGAGAAAATATTCTGCCTCATTCTGCATTCCAGTTCCATAGTATTTTCTCTGGATGTGGATGGCATGTTGCCTCAAGAGTCTTTTGGGAATGTTTTAGGTTCTTGCATTGCTGTGAAGGGCTAGGTCTACCAGAAACAGTTGTCACAGCCTGTGGCTGATACTGGGCACAATGTTCTTCTGGTTCTGCTCATATCACTCAGCATCATTTCATATATGTCCTTCCAAGCCCCTTTGAAGTCCTTCTGCTCATCATTTCTTATAGTACAATAGTATTTCATCACATTCATATACTGCAACTTGTTCAGCCATTCCCCAATTGATGGATATCCCCTCAGTTTCCAGTTCTTTGCCACCACAAATAGAGCTTCTATAAATATTTTTGTACATGTGGGACCATTTTTATGATCTCTTTGGGATACAGTCCTAGAAGTGATATTACTGGGTCAAAGGGTATGCACATTTTTGTAGCCTTTTGGGCATAGTTTAAACTAGCTGTCCAGAACTGTTGAATCAGCTCACAGCTCCACCAACAATGAATTAGTGTTCTAACTCTCCCACATCTCCAATATTTATCATTCTCTTGTTTTGTCATGTTAAATGATCTGACAGAGTTGTTCTGATGTGCATCTCTCTAATCAATACTGATTTAGAGTATTTTTTCATATGACTATAGATAGTTTTAATTTCTTCCTTTGAAAATTTCCTTTTCATATCCTTGGACCATTTATCAATTTGGGAATGACTAGTATTCTAGTACATTTGACAGAGTTCTTTATATATTTTAGAAATGAGACCTTTATCACAGACAGTAGTTGCAAAAATTCTTTCCCAGTTTTCTGTTTCCCTCCTAATCTTGGTTACACTGGGTTTGTTTGTGCAAAAACTTTTCAATGTAATGTAATTGTCCAGTTTGCAATTCATAATATGTCTATCTCTTGTTTGGTCATAAATTTCTCCATTCTCCATAAATTTTACAACTGCACTATTCTTTGCTCCCATAATTATCTTACCTACATCATGTATTTATTTGGACTTTACTTTTGTGTACAGTGTAAGGAGTTGATCTATACCTAGTTTTCATCACACTGTTATCCAGTTTTCCCCGTAGTTTTTGTCAGACAGTGAGTTCTTATCCCAGAAGCTGGGGACCTTGAGTTTATCAGACAATAGACTGCTATAATCACTGACTACTGTGTCTTGAGTACCTAGTCTATTCCACTGGTCTACTCCTCTATTTCTTAGCCAGTAACAAGTGATTTTGATGACCGCTGCTTGATAATACAATTTGAGATCTGGTAGGGGTAGGCCACTTTCCCTAGAATTTCTTTCCATTAATTCCCTTGATATTCTGGACCTTTTCTTCTTCCAGATGAATTTTTATATTAATTTCTCTAGCTCTAGAAAATAATTTTCTGGCAGTTTGATAAGGCACTTAATAAGTAAATTAATTTAGGTAGAATTATTAGCTCAACCTACCCACAGCCAGCTGATATTTTTCCATTTACTTAGATCTGTCTTTATTTGTGTAAAAAAGTATTTTATAATTGTGTTCATATAGTCTCTGGGTTGGTTTTGGCAGGTAATTCCTAGATATTTTATGGTGCTTACTGTAGCTTTAAATGGGATTTTTCTTTCTATCTCTTGCTGTTGGTCTTTGTTAGTAATATAGAGATGCAAATGATTTATGTGGTTTTATTTTGTAACCTGCAACTTTGCCAAAGTTGTTTATTGTTTCAAGTAGTTTTTTATTTGCTTCTCTAGGGTTCTCTAAGTATATCATCATATCATCTGCAAAGAGTGAAAACTTAGTTTCTTCTTTGCCTAGTTTAATTCCTTCAATTTGTTTTTCTTCTCATTGCTAAAGCTAATATTTTAGTACCATACTGAATAACTGTGCTGAAAATGAACATACTTGTTTCACCCCAGATCTTATTGGAAATGCACCTAGCTTATTCCCATTGCATATAATGCTTGCTGACAGTTTTAGGTAGATATTGCTTATTATTTTAAGAAAGATTCCATTTATTCTTATGCTCTCCAGCATTTTCAATTGGGATGGGTGTTGTATTTTGTCAAAAGTTTTTTCTGCATCTATTGAGATAATCATATGATTTGTGTTAGTTTTTGGGTTTGTATGATTAATAATGCTGTTAGTTTTCCCAATATTGAACCAGCCCTGCATCTCTGGTATAAATCCTACCTGATCATAATGTATTATTGTCATGATAAATTGCTGTAATCATTTTGCCGCTTATTTACAATTTTTGCTTCTATATTCAGTAGAGAAATTGGTCTATATTTTTTTCACTGTTTTGGTATCAGAATAATATTTGTATCATGAAAACAATTTTCTAGGACTCCACCAATTTTCCAAAATAGTCTATATAATATTGGAATTAATTTTTCTTTAAATGTTTGATTGGATTTACTTGTAAATCCATCTAGCTTTGGAGGATTTTTCCTAGGGACTTCATTGATGATTTGGTCATTTTTTTTTCTGAGATGGGGTTAAGTATTTAACTTTCTCTTCTGTTAATCTGGAAATTTATATTTTTTAAAATATTCATCCACTTCACTTTGATTGATTGTCAAATTTATGGGCATACAGTTGGGCAAAGTAATTTCTAATTATTATTTTAGTTTCCTCCTCATTGGAGGTCAGTTCACCCTTTTCATTTTTGATATTGGTAATTTGGTTTTCTTCTTTTTTTAAATCAAATTGACCAAAGTTTTATCAGTTTTATTGATTTTTTCATAAAACAGACTTCATTTTATTTATTAGTTCAACATTTTCTTACTTGTAATTTTATTAATCTCTCCTTTGGTTTTCAGTATTTCTAATATGGTATTTACTTGAGGATTTTCAATTTGTTCTTTTGCTAGCTTTTTCAGCTGCATGCCCAATTCATTGATCTCCTCTTTTTCTATTTTATTCATGTAGGCATTTAATGCTATAAAACTTCCCTTAAGAATTACTTTTGCAGCATCCCATAAATTTTGGTAGGTTGACTCATTATTCTCATTCTCTTGAGTGAAGTTATTGATTGTTTCTATGATTGGGTGTTTAACCCACTCATTCTTTAGGATTAGATTATTTAGTTTCCAATTAATTTTTGGTTTATCTTTCCATGGTCTTTTATTACATATATTTTTATTGCATTATGATCTGAGAAGGATGCATTGATTATCACTGCCTTTCTGTACTGCATTGTGAGGTTTTTATGTCCTAGTACATGGTCAATTTTTGTATATGTCCCATGTACCACTGAGAAAAAGGTATATTCCTTTCTATCCCCCTTCAATTTTCTCCAGAGAGTTATATTATCTACTTTTTTCAGAGTTCTATTCACCTCATTAACTTTTTTCTTGTTTATTTAGAGGTTAGATTTATCAAGTTCAGAGAGGGGGAAGTTGAGGTCCCCCACTTGTATAGTTTTGCTATCTATTTCTTCCTGTAACTCCCTTAATTTCGCCTCTAATAATTTGTATGCCATACCACTTGGTGCATATGTATTTAGTAATGATATTGCTTTATTGTCTATGGTGCCTTTTAGCAGTATATAGTTTCCTTTTTTATATCTTTTGATTAGATCTATTTCTGCTTTTGCTTTGTCTGAGATTAGGATTGCTACCCTTGCTTTTTTTTTTTAACATCAGCTGAAGCATAATATGTTCTGCTCCAACCTTTTACCTTTTTCTTATGTGTATCCTCCTGTTTCAAATGTGTTTCTTGTAAACAAGATATTGTTGGATGATGGTTTTTAATCCATTCTGCTATCCACCTCCATTTCATAGGAGAGTTCATCCCCGTCACATTCACAGTTATAATTACTATCTATGTCTTTCCCTCCATCCTATTTCCCTCTCATTTATGCTTTTAATTCTCCCTTCTCCTCTACAATACAATTTTAATTTTTGACCATCACCTCACTCACTCTTCCCTCCCTTCTATCATCTCTCCCCCCTTTTATTCCCTTTTTACCTTATTCCTTCTTCTCTTCCTTTTAACCTCCTTTCCTGTTTCTTTCCTCTTTTCCTTCCTACTGCCTATATGGAAAGTTAGATTTCTATAGTTAACTGAGTTTGTTTTTCTCTCCTTGTGACAAATCAGATGAGAGTAAATCTCAATCAGTGCTCATCTCCCTTCCTTCTTTCCCTCCAATAAAACATGTTTTGGTGCCTCTTCCTGTGATGTAATTTATCTTTTTCTGCCTCCTCCTTTTCAAATCTCCTGTTACCATCCCTTCGTACCTTTAAGTCACATTTTTGTCTCACATCTGTTAGTTTATATCCACTCCCTCTATCTATGTATATGCTTTTAAGTATCATAATAAATATAAAATTTTCAAGATTAACAGGTATCATCTTCCCTTATAGAGATTTAAATAGTTTGTCCATATTGAAGAACAAATTTTCTTTTTCCTCTGTTTACTTTTTATGCCTCTCTTGAGTCTTGTATTTGAGGATCAAATTTTCTATTGATCTCAGACCTTTTCATCAGAAAAGTCTGGAAATCCCTTATTTCATTGAATTTCATCTCCTTGTCTGAAATATTATGCTCAATTTTCCTGGGTAATTGATCCTTGGTTGTAGTCCAAGCTCCTTTGCTTTATGGAATATCATATTCCAATCCCTCTGATATTTTAACGTATAAGCTGCAAGGTCCCATGTGATCCTGATAGCAGTTCCTTGATATTTGAATTGTTTGTTTCTGGATGCTTACAGTATTTTCTCCTTCACTTGATAGTTCTGTAATTTGGCAACAGTTTTCTTTGGCTTTTTCTGCTTGGAATCTCTTTCAGGAGGTGATTAGTGGATTCTTTCCATGACTATTTTGTCTTCTGGATCTAGGACCTCAGAGCAGTTTTCATTTATGATTTCTTGGAAGATGTTTTCCAGACTCTTTTTTTCATCATGACTTTTTGGTAGACTGATAATTCTAATATTTTCTGTCTTGGACCTATTTTCTATGTCAGTTGTTTTTCCAATGAGATATTTTACATTTTCTTCTGTTTTTTCATTCTTTACATTCTGTTTGACTGATTCTTGATGTTTGATAGTTTCATTAACTTCTACTTGTCCAAATCTAATTTTTAATAGATTGTTTTCTTCACTTAAATTTTTGCATCTCCTTTTCCACTTGTCCCATTGTTCCTTTTAAGGAATCATTTCCTTCATTTAGGTTTTGTACCTCCTTTTCCATTTGTCTAATTTTAATTTTTAAGAGCTATTCTCTTCAGTGAATTTTTTTTTTCATATTTTTAAAATCATTGACTGATTTTTCTTCTACCACTCTAATTTGGCTTTTAAAATCCTTCTTGAGTTTTTTCAAACATGCTCTTTGGACTTGAGACCAGTTCATATTCCCTCCTGAGGTTTCAGATGGGAGTATAGTCTCAATGCTGACCTCTTCTGTACTCATGTTTGGGACTTTGTCCCCCATAGTAAGATGCTATGATCTTTTCTGGTTTGCTTCCTGCTCATGATGATTGCCTTTTTCCTGGTTTTTAAAGTGGATCTCTGTTTCTGGGGCTCAAGGGCCTCAATCCCATAATTCTTGTGCTGAGAACTTGAGACTTTGTGTGTTGTGGCTTCTGAATGCTACAGCTTACTTGATGTTGAGCTGGCTTGTGAGCAAGGCAGAGGACAGGTGAAGTCTTTCTGAGTTTCCTTAGAATTACCCTGGATCTTGCTGTGTGAGGTGTGGGGGAGGAGTGTTCTGTCCTTAGGAGGTCTCATCTCCTGATCTAGAGCACAGGCAGACTTAGCAGTTGGTGAATCCCTATCTGTGCTAGTGTCTTTCCAATTCCCCTGGCTGTGCTAAGGCATGCATGAGGTCCTGGTGTTGATGATTACAGGCTCCACCCCACTGAGGCTCAGGATCTCTTCCTGTTTCACTGAGATGTGGTTGTCTGGGAGAGCTCTTGTCCTTCACTGGTCCCCTTCAGTCACAGCAAGAGGATCTCTCCTTAACAATTTTCCTAGCCTCTCGAGTGAAGAGACTGTTTACCCCTTTGGCTGACTCCACTATTCCAGCATTTTTCCTGGGAAAATATTCTCTGTGTTTTTCAAGGTCAGTAAGCAGAAGGTATGAACACTTACAGATCACTCTGCCATCTAGGCACCCCATAATATTATTTCATACACCTCAATAATATTCCATTATATTTTTACACTATGCTTAGCTACTCCCCAGGTGAGCACTCCCTGATTTTGGGGTTACTACATCGAGTTGCTATAAACATTTTTGGAGATAAAGGTCTTTTCCCCCTTTCTTTGGTCTCTTTGATGGGTCCTGTGTACAGAATTAATCTATTACTCCAAGGTTGCAATGCACATTTTCCTAATGCAATGCGCATTCTGCCTCCCAGAATGAATCTGTAGCTTCCTTCAAGGCTTAGCTCAGATGTGTTTTCCCATGGAAAGAATTTACAATCCCTTAAATTATTTGTAGTCTTTTCCCCCTCCCTCTACCATTATGGTTCTTATTTACTATATTATTATTCTGTGTTCTGTCTTTTCAGTTGCGTTAGACTCTTCATGACCACATTCAGGGTTTCCCTGCAAAGAAACTAGAGTACTTTGCCATCTCCTTTTCTAAATCATTTTAGAGATGATGAAACTGAGGAAAACAGGGTTAAGTGATTTGCCCAAAATCACACAGCTGGTAAGTATCTAAGACTGGATTTGAACTCAGGAAGATGAATATTCCTGACTCTAGGATCCCAACTTTGAACACTGTACCAGCTATTTATGCAAATATACATATGTGCACATATACATATATTTATAAATATGAATATATATATATATATACATACATATATGTTATGTATAGGTAGTTATTGCTTAGCGTAAGTGGACCATTCCACAGTCCCTTCAGGGACTGCATGTGGCACTGCCCCCTTCATGGCTTTGGGGCCTCCAGAGCCTGAGCAACCTCAGTACCTGGGCCCCGATAGCCTGAGTGGCTTCAGTACTTGGAGCAGAGGACAAGCAGCTCCCAAGCCAGATTCTCACCAGGGGAGTCAAATTTTTTCAAATGAGTATTTACATAATGCTAGAACTGTTTGTACATGTAAATATATACATATACTCATATATTTATTTTTTTTAATCTATTGTATCCTCCCAGAATAATTTAAGTTTTTGAAGACAGGTCTTTTATTTCTCTTTTTTTGAAGGGGTGGAGGGTCAAGGCAGCTCCTTATATTGTACCTTCAAAAAAGCAAGCAGTTAATAAATGACTGTTGGATTGGATTGGATTATATTAGAATGAATTGAACATGTAACTGCTTAGTAAGTGATTGTCAAATGAATGAGAATAAGCCCTATCCTCATGGAGAGCTTATGTTTTAACAGATTGAATTTACATTACCTCCTAATCTCCCTTTAAATTTCAGACAATAAATAGAAACTAAACTTGGATTTTAGGTGGATACCTAAATATATTTTAGAAATAAAGTAACTGTGTTAGTATGAACATTTCAGAACCCATTCTTTTGAAGCAGTTAACAAACAAAGGTGTTTTTTTTTAAACTACAGGAATGATTCCATTTACAAAATTGGGTGGGGAGTGTGGAGGCATGTTTAGATTCCTCCATTTGGAACTCACTGTTCTTCAATTTTGCCACCTAAATTAACTCATATCCAGCCTGTTATTAAAGAACACAACCACCTGCCTCCTCCATATGTCAACGTTCAATTAGAAATACTTTCATTTGAAAGTCTTGCACCATTTTTACCCTCACCCTACTTTCTATCTATGATGTAATTAGGAGAACAAAATATTTTGGGATGCTTTCATGTAAAATCCTATTGAAGAATGCAGCAATAAAGAATCATTTTGTAATACATCTATTGTTGAAGCTTCTCAGATAGCCCATATTGATGGGATTCTCCTTCACCATCTGATTACAAAAACCATTTTAAGAATGTTATAATAAATGTGTCAGCCAGCAGCATGGAAACATGGCAGAATAGATAGAGAGCTGGCTTTGAAGTAAGGAAACTGTGAGATCGCATCTTTCCTCAATTATTGTCTGTGTGACAATCAGTAAGCCATTTAAACTCTCACTGCTTTAATCAACCATTTAACACTATAAATTGCAGACAACATTTTACCCTGCATTGGTCAAGAGATTTTCCTCATCTGGAGAGACTTTATACCAATGGAAATGATAGGCCCAGTTCTAGTCCCATTCTTTATATTATCCAACATTATTTAGGGGGATAAACATTGGATTTATAGTCTTCTGACCTGGGTTCAGTTCTAGCTCCCTCAGTTTAGCAGTATGGTGACCTTGGGTAAGTTGTTTCACCTTATAAAACTCCTCATAGTTTTAGCATTCGACAAGGTTTTCCTATTCAACAAATGTTTCCTTTGGTACCAGCCCAAGTCACAGTTAACTCAGTCAACCACTTTTCAAGGGAGCTAAGGAGGATCTTCACAAGTATTTTGTTTTGCCATTTCTCCTTTAGCTAGGCCTGAGGCAACACTCTGAATGAGGAAACTTATCCTACCTACTACATGGGATCAAATGTGAAGAATAAATGGAAAGCACATTTAATTTCTGCAATATAGAAGTGGCATAAGGTAGTGTCAAAAAAACTGGACAGACAACTTAAACGAATTCCTTAAGTTTCCAAAGCCAGTTAGTGCAATACAAAAGTTCTCTATTCATTTAAAAATATTTATTCATTCCGTGAAAAAAATATTGAGCATTTGCCATTCAAAGAGAAAATATACATAGAATGATGGAAACAGAGTTTTATTTTTGACTACCAATTCCCATAAAATTAGATTAATGTTTATACATGTTAAATATTTGCATGAAAACAACATTTAAGACATAGTAACACATATAGATTTAGAACTGACAAGAACCTAAGGAATCATCTGGCCTAACCCACCCCATTTACAGATGAAAACAGTGAGATCCAGAAGGATTCAGATTTGATGACTTGCCCACAGTCAAACAGGTCAGTAGAGTATTTGAATCAAAATCTTTGGATTCCAGGTCTCATGTTCTTTCTAGAGCTTCCTCCCAGACTAACCAAGTACTTCAACATTATATATATTTTTATATATGACGTGGTGATAACCCAGTTTTTTTTATTATTCTAAACTTAAGAAATATATTAAATATTTCCATAACATAGTAGAGTAGGGTAAAAAATAAACAAAGATTGTGCACAAAACTGCATATCTTTATATGAATTTGATGTTCTTTAAAAATATATATATATATTAGAGTTATCATATAACTTTGTTTTTCCTTTTTCTCTTCTTTCCTGTTTCCCTGCTCCCCATAACTACCATTAGATACAAGTGTGTGTGTGTGTGTGTGTGTGTGTTTGTGTATGTGAATGTGTATGTGTGTGTGTGTAAAATCATTCTATACATATGTCCTTGTATTAGTTCTTTACATGTATGGACAAGTTCTTTCTTGGTGCAGAATTCAGCCTGTGTTCCTCTAAATTTGCTGTAAATTAAGAGAATTTCTAAAGAGATACAATAAACCAAGAGGCATGAGCAAAGAAAAAATCACTTAATTAACTTGTTGTTGTTGTGGTTGTTTGGGAGAGGGGGAGGGAACATGGGAAGAGAAAAAAATGTTCAAAATATTTTTAAATTGAAAGTATGCAAAATTTTTGCTGAACAAAAGTATTTTAAAATGCATTTAAATCAGATACTTTGGCCAAGTTAGTTAGTGTACCCTTTGAGGCATGAGAACTAATTCTCTTGACTTCATTCTTTCATGTTTATATTTTGACCTATGAACCTATTTCTGAGAGCCATTTGTATCTTGGTTATTTCTAGTCTCCAAGACACTTAAAAATTACTTCTAAAAATATGCCTTTTTATTGTAAGGGGTGAGTCAACAAAGTAAAGGCATTTTATCCTCATTTATACCTATAATTGCAACTTGGAAAATCCATTTACAAATGACCTCAGGCAGTCATGTAATTTGGTTTTACACTGAGTACTTGAGAGTCCGAGGAAACAATTTCTAAAGATATCTTTCACACCTTTTTATCATACTGATAATAGATTACATACTTGTTAGTTTTGTCATTTTAAGATATTTAGTCCTTTTTTTTGTTCATACATTTTTTTGTATGAACTATAGTTAGGCTGTCCTATGGAAGAATATTCCTTTACCAATATAGATTAACCAACTGGCGGCAAATTTATAATTTTAGTTGTTAGAACACTGAGATATTGAATTACTAGCCTTTGGTGACACAGTTAGCATGTTGCAGAGGTAAGACTCAGTCCACATGGAAGAATATAACACTAAGTCCCTCATTATGCTGCAAAAATTAAAAATTTGTGTTTTAGGGCCCCCTGGGTTCCCTTTAATTGAAAATTAATTCCAAGTATGGAGGCTTCTCAACTCTATGAGAAATCAAAACCTGCACCTAGATCAAGAAAGGAAGATCTTTAGTTTATCCCTGATTTAGGAAAAGGGCTGATCTTAGTTCTCACATGTCTTTCCCCTGTGTGTAGGAGTGTTATTGTTTTTCCCTTTGGAAAATTATTCAGAAACCCTAACTGAACATTGTACTTTGGTGCCTTTTTGTTTATTTTTTTATGATCGTGGGTTTCTGAGAAATTTCATCTTTTGTTTCAAGAATACTATGAAATGTAAGTTGTATACTGCTTGAGACAAGGGTTTTTCTTATTATCCAGGGGAACTCTGCTAGCCTTTCTCTAAGAAACATGTTTTTAGATTAATAAATGTGTCTCTGATAGATTTAGCTAAACATAGTATGTAGGTTGTTTTTCTTCCACACTCAAGTCTTAGTGACTCCCAAGTTGACTCTAACTCTACTATGGCATACTGCCTCTACTCTAATAAAATGATAAAGATTATTTTACTTGGGGAAATGATATCTCAAAAGGGATTAGTAACTGTATAAAAATATATAATGTAGGCAAAATTCACTAGTATTGAAATTGCATATAGTGGAAAAAAGACTCCATTTGACATTTGCCTTCTGCCTGGCATATAAAAAACACATTATGAATGGTCTGTGTTTTTTGGTCTCTCTGTGTATCTCTCTCTCTCTCTCTCTCTCTCTCTCTCTCTCTCTCTCTCTCTCTCTCTCGTCTGTCTGTCTCTTGCCTTCTCTTCATTTATACAGAATAAAACCAGTTTCATTTTTTTTTAAAGTTTCAAGAGCCCCTCCTTTGGGGTTGGGTATACCTTTTATTAATCGTATCAGCTCAAGCTGCCGTCCCTTTGTTAGCTAGCAGTAATTAACTCTCTAGTTCTTTTAAAAAAATTTACATTAATTAAATCTACAAAAGGGTATTTAGTTAGAAAATTGCACAAGGACAAATGTGCAGACCTTTCCCACAGACACTTGAGGGGAACGTACTCTACTTTAACTTAGTGGCATCTTACTCTGCTATTCCCCCATCTTTCTTATTGCAGTTGAAGAAGACTAAGAAAAAATGGACACAACAGAGTCAGAAGCAACTGCTGGACCAGTTGCTCCCAGATTCATTTCCCTTCTCCACTTGCAGGTTCTCAGTAGCTTATCCTTCCTCTCAATTGCCAGAAAATTAGGAAAGAGCTTGTGGCATGAGATGGTTCCCAATTGACTGATGCCTTTTTGAATGGACCCTAATTCTGACACGATAGCCAATCCAAGAGGTTTTTCTTCACAACATAGTAGCAGATCAGAACCAGTAACAAAATGTCTGTACAAGCTCCAAATCTGTCCATGGCACTTCTATTGGATGCCATCATTCCTTTCCAGCTTGATTCATGTAGGGGATTCATTCAGTACCTCCACTGAATTATATCTATCCATCTATCTATCTATCTATCTATCTATCTATCTGTCTGTCTGTCTGTCTGTCTATCTACCTTGTCTATCTCTCTATCGTCTATCTACCCTGTCTATCTATCTATCTATCTATCGGTGACTTCACCTTTTTAAGACTGTTTTCTAATGTTTATACCACATATCTAGCTCAAGAAAAATAATGAGGGGAAAATTCTTTAAACTGTAAAATGATATAGAAATATGAGCCAATATGAATGAATATTGACTTGATTTTCCATCTAGGTGCAGAGAAGCAAGTTTAAAGAACCACCTGATTTTTTGTTCCTGGTCTTACTGCTATCTTTTGTGATTTCAGCAAAGGTATAAACATATATAACATCCTTATAGTTTATCATTTATTTTTTTGCAAATTGACTACTTATCAGGATAAAATACAATTTCACCCTATCTCATTATAAATGCTAAAGACAACATTCTTTGAAAATCAAATCCTGATAGGCAAAGATCTAACTAACTGAATGCTTCTACCACTCTCATAAATTTAAACCACGATAATCAGAAACATGAACAAATACAAGAACTGCTTTTGAAAAAGCATTGATATTTATACTTAAGGTAAAATATCCAGGTGCTTTGTGAGGTGGTGTTTGTTGATTTTTATTTTCAGAGGAGAAAAAGTCTGCCTTGTTGCTTTGAAGAGTGAAAACTGTCAAATTTAGTTACATCCACCAAATAATTGTATCTATGCATCCTTATAACCTAGAAACATAGCTTCTTGATGGCAAAAAAAACCCCTCAGTAATAATTGTTTATAATTTTCGCAGTATTTGTAGGAAACATTAGTCTTATTTTAGTTTATAACCTTACTGATATAACATACAAAATAAGATACTATATATGACAGGAGAAAAAAACTAACAATTACAACTTTGAAGACAAGTGTTTTGAATTATCTGATGTACAAAATGGCTTAAAAAATAAACAGTGTATTCCTTACAGGAAGCAAACGCAAGACAGAAACATACTCACAAATGTGAAATGAGAGATCTCAGTTAAATATACTGTGCTTCAGGGGCATTCAGAGCTTTAGGAATTACAATGATATTAGCCAAAGCTGAATTCAAATTAGAATGTATTAAAAGCTAAACATGGGGATTATAGTATGCTTAAAGGTATTATTGACAATGCAAGATCTGAATGGAATTCTGAAAAATGCTCAATTTTAAAGCTACATAGAAAGAAAGGGTCATTTAGTGGCAATGAATATTTAAAGTTAAAATACTTTCTTATGTAACCCATTTTGGGGAGTGATTTTGTTCTGGGATTTCAAAGACCAACTCAATTACATATGTAAGTTGCATGGAAGATTTACAAAAATAATCTAAGATGGGTTCTTAACCTTTCTTTAGGGTGTCACAGAACCACACACAGAACAACAAGTTTAAAAGAAAAATTTTTTGGTATATTTTATTATAGGATTATAAAACACTTGTATTTTAATAGTTATTAAGATATTTGTTCAAAATCTAATTTGTGGACCTTTTTAAATATATACACAGACCCCTTGTGTGCTCAAGACCCCAGAATTAAGAAACCTTGATCTGATCTGAGGCATAAGGGTTCTGTAAAAAAAAAATACAGAAAAGCATTCTTTAAAAAAAAAGTTTTTTTTTAAAAATAAAACACAACGTAATAAAATGGTAACCAATAAAATTAGCATGACCAATAGAGACAATACTGAATAGAAATTTAAAATCATTTCCCAAATAATGCTTGGGTCAAAAATAAGCATGTTAGTAGATCTGTGATTTGTAATCTCAATGACATCCATTAAGGCAGATTCCAACTGATCCATTCCTTCCTATAATTATATGATGTTTTTCTATAGATCCTCCACAAAAGATTTAGGACAGGTGGTGCAGTGGATAGAGTACCAGTACAGGAGTCCCTTTCACTTCAGACACTTGACACTCACTGTGTGACCTTGGGCAAGTCACTTAAGCCCAATTGCCTCATCCTGGGTCATCTCCAGTCATCCTGATGAATATCTGGTCACTGGATTCAGATGGCTCTGGAGGAAAAGTGAGGCTGGTGACCTGCACAGCCCTCCCTCACTCAAAAAAAAAACAGTCAAGTGCAAGTCATGTCATTATTTCTCTGATAGCATGGTCTGCTTTGGTAACAAAGGACAAACATACCATACCACAGAAGATTTGACCCCTTTCTTCCAGCTGTATATTAACAGTAATTGTTAGCATTTATATATCACTTTAAAATTTGTAAAAAACCTTTTGAATCTCACAACCACCGAAGGAGGTAACTGCTTTTGTTAGTGCCATTTTACAGATGGGGAACCTGAGGTGGAGAGATGTTAAATGATTTACTTAGTTATACATAGGGGAGCTAGGAGACACAGTGGATAGAGTGCGGGATCTGGAGCCAGGAAGACCTGAGTTCAATCTGGCTTCAAATACTGGTTGTGTGACCCTGAGCAAATCATTAAGTCCAGTTTGCCTCAGTTTCCTCATCTGTAAAATGAACTGGAGAAGAAAATGGCAAGTCCACTTTAGTGTCTTTATCAGAAAAATTTCCTGATGGTTTGTTGTTGAACACAACTGAAACAACTGAACTACTGAACTTAGGGTCACACGGCTAGTATCTGAGATTGGCTTTGAACTCAGGCTTTTTTTGCTTTCTATAGTTCTAGAACTTATCCACTGTGTCTCACTGTCTCTTTAAACATTGCTGATATTCACTATATATGTACTGAGTAACACAGCATCTAAATACTTGATGCTTACCTGACTTAGATTTAGATAAGAGAACAGTAACAGCTAGAAACTTCAATATAATACTTTCAGAAAGACAAATTTAACAGAAAGATAAGAAATGACTTAAGGATCTGAACAACTTATTAGAAAAACTGAATTGTCTATAATCTTTGGCCTAGATATTCCACCACAGAGATTTTATATGGAGTTTATTGACAACTGGAAAGATTAATATACACAAAAATGTTCATAGTGGCATTATATGTAAGAGTGGATAGTTGCAAACAAAATACATGCCCAATACTGAAGAATGACTGAATGAGTTACAGAATGCGAATGTAATAGAATATTACTGTACCATAAGGAATCAAAAATATAAAGAATTCAGAAAAATATTAGAAGACAATATAGAGCAAGGTTAGCAAACTATGAATTGAGGGTTAAATCGTATGCCTTCTGTTTTTCTATGGCCTGAGATTAATCACACACACATAAACATACATACACATATACATATATACACATGTACATTTGTACACAGATTATACATATATATGCATATGAATATACATATATGTGTGTATACACGCACACATATATAGATATAAATAAAGTTTTCTTGCATTTAAAAGTGTGAAAAGCATCCTTAGTTCAAAGGGCCATAGATTGTATCTCCCTGATGTGGAATGAAGAAAGCAGAGCAAAATGAAAAAAGTGCATAATGACTATAACTATATAAATATAAATTTAAGGAATATAAAGTCAAGCTAGAGAAACCACAACATTCTGCTCAATAACAAGGATCAGTCTTAATTTTTGAGAGGCAGAAGGGAAAAGTGAATAGAGAGCTGACCTCAGTGTCAGGATATGTCTTCTTGAAATATATTGGATTTATGAGACATTTAACTCTTTAGCATCCACTTGATAGACCTTCAAATGCTGGAGATAGCTATTATGTTACCCTTTCCTACCCAATACTTTCTTTTGAAGGCTTAATATTCCCCATTCAATCAATCAAATTTGGTATAGCATGTAATTCCTATTACTGTCTTGGTACCCCTCTTAAAGCAACCATTTAGTTTTTCTGTGTCATTTTGTACTTACTGCTACTGTGGTCTGTAAATGTGAATGTGGTAGAACTGTGACAAAATGTAGACTGTGATAAAACTAATATTTTCTTTTGTGGAACACTATGCCTCTTTTAATGTAACCCACAACAGTTCCACATTGAAGTTTTTGGATGCTATATCTTATGCTTGTATTATATTTGTAAGCTTGTACAAAAGCTCCAAATTTATTTTTTCAGACCAACTTTGATCTACCCAAACCTCATAATTTCTGATTGTCAAATTCATTTTTTAAAAATTTTAATTTATTTTTAGTTTTCAACATTCACTTCCACATGATTTTGAATTTCAAATTTTTTTTCTATTTTTTCCTTCCCACAACCCAAGACAGTGTGCATTCTGATTACCCCTTACCCCAATCTGCCCTCCCTTCTATCACACCCCCCCTTCTCTTATCCTCATCCCCTCTATTTTCTTGTAAGACAAGATAGATTTCTGTATCCTATTGCCTTTATGTCTTATTTCTCATTTGCATGTAAAAATAATTTTTGACATTTGTTTTTAATACTTTGAGTTCCAACTTCTCTCCCTTCATCCTTCCATGCCCATACCCACTGAAAACTCAAGCAATTTGATATAGATTATACATGTGTAATCATGAAAAAACACTTTCATAACAGTCATGTTGTGAAAAACCAACTATATTTCCCTCCATTCAATCCCCCCATTTATTCTATTCTCTTTTGACCCCATCCCTCCTCAAAAGTGCTTACTTTAATTACTCCCTCCTCCCATTTAACCCTATTGACCCCTTCCTCAGTACTTTTCTGTAGCGTAACATGGATTTTCATACCAGATTGAGTGTTCATATTATTCTCTCCTTAAGCCAAATTTGATGAAAGTAAGGTTGACTCTATTCCTCTCATCTCCCCTCTCTTCTCCTCCATTGCAAAAGATTTTCCTGCTTCTTATGTGGGAGATAATTTACCCCATTCCATTTTTCCCTTTCTCCTTCTCCCGATATATTCCTCTCTCACCCCTTAATTTTATTTTTTTAAATATCATCCCTTCCTATTCAACTCACTCTGTGCCCTATATCTATATGTATATAATCCCTCCAAATATCCTAATACTGAGAAAACTCTCAAGGGTTACAGGTATCATCTTTCCATGGAGGTATGTAACCACAATTCAATTCATTAAATCCCTTATGGTTTCTCTTTTCTATTTATCTTTTCATGCTTCTCTTGATTCTTGTTTTTGAAAGTCAAATTTTCTATTCAGCTCTGGTCTTTTCATCAAGAATGCTTGAAAGTCCTCAATTTCATCAAATGACCATTTCCCCCATGAAGTATTATACTCAGTTTCTCTGGGTAGTTAATTCTTGGTTTTGATCCTAGCTTCTTTGACCTCATGAATATCATATTCCAAACCCTTCGATCCCTTAATATACAAGCTGTTAGATTTTGTGTTATCCTAATGGTGTTTTCACAGTGCTCAAATTGTTTCTTTCTGGCTGCTTGCAATAATTTATCCTTAACTTTGGGGCTCTAGAATTTAGCTATAATATTCCTAGGAGTTTTCCTTTTGGGATCTCTTTCAGGAGGTGATCTGTGGATTCTTTCAGTATCTATTTTACCCTCAGGTACTAGAAAATCAAGGCATTTTTTTCCCTGATAATTTCTTGAAAGATAATGTCTAGGCTCTTTTTTTTGTTATAACTTTCAGTTAGTCCAATAATTTTTAAATTGTCTCTCCTGAATCTATTTTCCATGTCAGTTAGTTGTTTTTCCAATGAGATATTTCATATTACCTGTTATTTTTTCATTTCTTTAGTTTGTTTTATAATTTCGTGATTTTTCATCGTCATTAGATTCTATCTGCTCCAATCTAATCTTTAAGGAATTATTTTCTTCAGCAAGCTTTTTGACCTCCTTTTCCATCTGCCCAATTCTGTTTTTTAAGGCATTCGTCTCCTCTTTGTCTTTTTGGATCTCTTTTGCAATTTGGATTAGTCTATTTTTTAAGATGTTATTTTCTTCAGCATTCTTTTTGGGTCTCCTTTAGCAAGCCGTTGTCTCATTTTTTATGATTTTCTCACATCATTTTCATTTCTCTTCCCAATTTTTCCTCTACTTCTTTTACTTGATTTTCAGAAACCTTTTTGAGTTCTTAAATGGCCTGAGATCAATTCATATTTTTCTTAGAGGCTTTGGATTTTGGAGTTTGACTTTGTTGTCTTCTGTTTGTACTTTTGGGTCTTGTCACCAAAGTAACATCCTTTTTCCAATTTTTGCTCATTTTCCCAGCCATTTTTTAATTTTTGTATTCTTTGTCAAATGGTTCTCTGCTTCCAGTGGTGATGTGGGGCCTACTGTCAGCTGCTTGATTCCTCCATAATCTAGGTCCCTAGAGCAGTTACTGCCACTGAACCTGCTGCTTCTGTGGGTGCCATGGGCTACTCACCTCATTGATGCCCCCCTCCCAGGGCTGAGGCAGAGCACTCTACTCTCTCACACAGGTCAGATTTTTTCCCACTGAACTTCCAATTTGTCCTTGGCATTTCAGTGTTGTGAAGACTGGAAACCACCACAAATGCCAGAGATTCAGTCTTCCCGAGGTCTACTCAGGTTCCATATATATGCCACCGTGACCCACTCTGAACTGCTGTCTGCTCCCAGCATGGCACAATAGGTGCTTTCCATCAACCTTACAGGCTGTCCTGATCTGAAGATTTACTTCCCCCTATAGTTCTGTGGGTTCTGCAGCTCTAAATTGCTTAGTCATTTTTATAGGTCTTTGACTAGGTTTGTGGAGAGAGCTCTAGCAATTCCCTGCTTTTACTCTGCCATCTTGGCTCTGCCTCCTGTGAAATTCAATTTTGAATCTAAGTATAATAAATATATAATATACTCACAAAAATTTCATCTTATTAGATTTAGCAAGATGTCCTAGAATGTCATTTTAAAAAGTCCTGATTGTGTCATTCAGTATTTTAGCAATCCAGTTATCATTGCTGAAGTTTGGTAAGCATTTCAACATTTGTTTTTAATCTAAGTCATTAGTGAAAGTGGGTAAATAATATTGATCCAAGGATACATCTGGATCACTTTGTAGACAATCTCTTTAGACAATGACACTGGTCCAATAATGAATGTTCTTTTGGTCTATTCATTCAATCAGCTGTAAATCTAGTTCTACCCTTACACTCCACATAGATCTTCATTTTGTATAGAGAGATTGAGTTATTGAAATATATTTGAGTCATTGTGACTAAACATAACTACTTTTCATCTCTCATAATTTTCAAATGAAGTGAAGGGGCTACAACGATGACAAGAACAAGTTATGAAAGGAAAGAATTCATCTCAAGGAAAATCTCTTCATGGGAGGAAAAAAAGAAACCTTAGAAAAAATGAGAATACATAAAACCTAATCCTATCAAAAAAGAACAAGTACCTTTGGATTAAAAACAATGGGAAGAGCTTTTTAGAATAAAAGAATGATACCACAACAACTATATATCCAGAAGAATATTTAGATCAGTAAAGGAACCTTCAGAGTAGTTAGATCTGTAAGAGAAATAAAGAAAGAATTGCCATTTATAAATTCAATGTAAAAATCAATGAAAGAAAAGAGAAAAGGTGAATGTAGTGAGACTGATAGAAAAAGCTGGTAGAATAGTTCAGTAAAGAAGCATATTCTCTATATGATAGAATCAGATAAAGAAAGAAAGAAAAATGAAAAAGAGAGAGCGAAAGAAAGAAAAAGTAAAAGAAGGAAGAAAGAAAGAAACAAAAAAACAGAAACAGCAAGAGGAAGTAAGAAAGGAGGAGAAAGAAAAAATCCAATACACATATAGCTGATTGAACTTTGTGTATGATGTGAATGTGCTTTTCTTCCCCCTGAGGGACCAAGCATAGTGAGGCAAATTAAGAATTATTGTTCTCCCCCAAGTTATGAACAATCTGTCTGATTCTAAATGCATATATCTTGATTTTTCATGCCCATCTTGTAACAGTCTATCTACCCCTTCATAGTTCATGTTAACGCTATAATTCAACACATTTTATTCCTTTCCTAAATCTTGTTTATATTCCCTGTCATAGTCCATTTACATATCAAATTTCAAAATATTATGCAAGAAAAAATTAAAGTGTCAAGTGCAAAATGATAGAAATACTAAGGAGAACAAATCACAAATCAAAATATACTAACTTGAATCATACAATTTTTCTGTGAGAGACAAAGAAAGAGAGAGATAGAGAGACAGAGAGTGACAGACACAGAGAGACAGAGACAGAAAGACAAAGAGAGACAGAGAGAAAGAGACAGACAGAGACACAAAGAAAGACAGAGACAGACAGACAGGTAGACTTGCAGTGATTTACCAAAAAGGAAAGAAAATCTGTCTTTACTCTAAAATTTCAAGTCCCCCATAAAAATTGTTGTATTTCTTCATACAAACCAATGAGTCTTATGTCATCGCAGAATTTCAGGTCTAACTTCTATAGACTCCTTGAATACTTATTTTGCCCTCTGGATCTAGAATATCAGGGCAATTCTCCTTGACAATTTCATGAAGGATGATGTCTAGGCTCTTTTTTTGATCATGGCTTTCAGGTAGTCCCAAAATTTTTAAATTGTCTCTCCTGGATCTATTTTCCAGGTCAGTTGTTTTTCCAATGAGATATTTCACATTTTCT
>CM053770.1:79029072-79051160 GCA_028658325.1 Potorous gilbertii
ATTGAATATCTATTTTGGATGTTTGGGATACAGAAGCCTTGACTTCTATGTCTTTCCCTGATGGTAAGCATTGTTATTCCTCATCAGAAAGGAAAGGAGGAAATATCTGCTCACCAAGAAAATAACCTTCTATGGTCTTATTGTTTTTCCTTTTTCTGATCATTTTCCCAGCCAGTTACTTGACTTCTGAGATTTCTTTCCACCGCTGCCTCACCTCCAGATCCACCCAGCTAGTGCTTGAGGGCTGAGATTCTTATGCTACTTCCCAGCCTCAGGGCTTTCAGCGGGGGCAGGGCTGCTAATCAATGTAAAATTAAATTCAGGTGCTCAGGTGTGGGCAGGGCTGCTATTCAGTATGAGATTAAGTTCATGTTCTTAGGTGGGGGCGGGTCCACGGGGATCAGTTCTCTCAGGGGTTTTATGCAGAGACCTTCAACAATGGATCCGAGCTCCTGCCTGCTTTGGGAGCCCCTGTCCACTGCTTCCCCCACTCCCGCCCCCCGCTGCTGCCTCCCCAGGGGGCCTGAGTTATGGAGACACCCTGGCCTCTTCTCAACCAGTCCAGAAGGCTCTCTCATGGACCTGTAGAGACTGTGGGTTGAGGGACCTTTGCAGCTGCCAGAGATTCCGTCCCTGAAGCCTGCTTGGATCTACTCCTCTCGGGGCTGCACGACCAGGGCAGGGCTGGGCTCTGTTCCAGGTCTGGTGCACAATGGACCTTCAGTGTCCGTTTTTCAGGGCTCTCTGGGACAGAAATGTCCTCCACTCCGTTGTTGTGCAGCTACCACTGATCCAGAATTTGTTGGAAGTTCCTTTTTAGAGGTAATTTATGGGCTGTGGATTTGGAGCTAGCATATGTGAATCTTTCTACTCTGCCATCTTGGCTCCTCCCCCATTAGTGAATTTTTGAACACCTATGTGATCAGTTACTTTGTTGTTAGCACCAGCATAGATCCTATTGCCAGATCAGAAATTGTCACTTGTATGTTAAAGTTTCCTAAAGCTCTTGCTCACATCTTTCTTTCTATGGCTTATCAAAATTCCCATTTGAAAGGAAAACTCTGTCTAACCTACTATTGTCAACTCTTCCCCTAGCCAGTCCCTTGGATTTGTGCTTATTTATTATACCAGACAATCTCTAGTATCTGATCGAGTATCCCTTAAATATTCCCTATTTTCACATATGCTATTTTTGTCTTACTGTGGTTAAAAAAAACACTTTTTTACTAAACCACCAGATATTAGAGCTAGAGGGAACCTTATAGGTCAGATAGGTTAAATGTTTTATATACAGATAATTTGAAGTCCAAATAGGTTTAACTATTCTCTTAGAAGGAGCATAAAATTCCCTTGTTCATCCCCTTCCTCAAATAATTCCCTTTTATGTGCTCACTTTACTATCAAGGCCAGCAAATAAACCAAGTTAGGCCTTCTAGCCTCCCTGACTCATTACTTTAATTTCATCTCAGTATCTCAAGATTCTATATTCTATGATGTATGTTTTGTTTCTTAGCATGCTTGATATCATTTTAGCTAGCATATTAAATGATTAATAGTTGAATTTCCCTTTCTTTAAATCTCAAAATCTCTAATACCTTCATTATTCTTGATAATGGTTTATAACAAGATAGATCCCTGGAATGCACTTACTTTTTGACTCTCCCATGGGGTAACCTAATATAATGAGAGTTCTTAGTGAATATTTGATTCATTAATCCAATATGGCTATAAAAGCATAGGAAATATTTTGAGTAAGGAGACCTTTCCCTATGGTTTTTAATTCACACCCAAGGGTAACCATCAGTTCAGTGTAGTCATAAAGCTGACCCTGCTGGTGCTACCTTACTTCCAACATTTCCCTTATACTTCAATCTGTCTCTTTACTTTGTCCATTCAGATTAATTACTGCCCTTCACAACCTGTATTCCAGTTGCCAATAGTACAAAGTACTGTATGATTGAGAAGTTACCTGGGGTAGTATATTTCTTTTATCACCTAAGTGGTATAGTAGATAAAATGCTAGACTACGGATTGATGAAGATCTGAGTTCAAATTCTGCATAGACATTTACTAGCAATGTAATCTCAGACAAATCATTTAACCACTCCTTTGCCTCATTTTCTGTAAAAAAATGTGATGAGTCTAGTACTTTCCTTACAGATTTCTTGTGAAGATCAAATGAGACAGTATCTGTAAAGCATTTTGCAAACTCTAAATTGCTATGTAAATGCTAATTATCTTAGATGTTCAATCCACTCTGTATGAAGTATAGTAAAACAAGGCTTAAATAAAAAAAAAAATCCAGTGGCTAGAAATATTGCTACAGTAGAGATCTAGGGGTTTTAATAGATGACGAATAATCTAAATGGCTTTCTGATTGCTACTACACATCAGTGTTAAACCATGGTGATAAACATATACTGTGAATGAGAAACAGTCTCTTACACAAGAGTAAAAATTTGAAATAGCTTATCTGGTTCCTTGAATCAAGTGTTTACACCTTTGGGGGCTTACTGTAGAATTTTTAAAGAATATTTTCTGATGAAGGAAAAAAAGATAAAAAAAGATAAAAAATATAATTGGATATTCTTCTTGATACAGTTAGAATTTTTCTTGATCTACTAATTACATAAATTATAGGAAAGTAATTATATGATCAGATAGACATACACTGTCACAGTTTATTTGGGTCAAAAACATGAACATAAAACAGCATGTGAAATAGCACTTTACAATATAAAAAGTTCTTGACATGTCATCTCCTTGACTCCTTACAACAAACCCATTTTATAAATGAGGAGGCTGAGACTTCATTTAAGTGACTTCTCTAGGATCACAGAACTAATAAATGAAATAGGACTCTTTATTTCTGCACACTGACTTGTGTGACTGATATTTGTGTATTTAGCACATGAGTATGTTTAATTGCACATTTTATTATTTATTTTCTGTCAATAATTTTCTAAATGCTGTGTATATATACATCTTGAATCACTGGTATGACTGGAAGGTCCACAGGGACAACATGTGGTCAGAAGCCTATCTACCCTATAAATGGCAGGGATAATAGACAAGGTTCAGGAGCAAGACATCAGACTGATGTCAAGAATACAAATACAGATCCCTACTGCTCAAACACCCTCTGGGTTCATTGGATGCTAACTCCTGAGTATGGGACTCAGAGATGTCGAGAGATTGTTCAGTGTAGATGACAGTCAGTTTCCCTCCAAGGGAAGGCAGATGCTGCTCAAGTGCCTGGTCCCCTGACCTGTGGGAGGGAGAGTAATCCGGACCACACCTAGCACCCAAGGAGGTGGATGATCATAGTGGAAGCAAGGCAAAACTTTGAGTTCCTTCACTTTCACCTTTCTCCCCATTCTCAGAATACACAAAAACCTTTCAGGAGACCAGCTTTACCAGCTATAGTAGCCTCAAAGATGAAGTAAAGCTGACCCAATTCTTCTGGGTTCAGGGTGAAGGTTCTGAAAATTGTTGTTGAATTTTTTTGTAATTGTTTCATTTTTATTTTTCTCCAACATCCTCATTTCCCAGGGTTTTCTGCCCTTCATTGTTAGGCAGACACAGAGAAACCCATAAATACTTGCTTGCGTAATTGTTTTGTATGTTAGTTTTTTGGCAATGCAATGATGTCAAAGTGACTTGCCCAGAGTCACACTGCTTTTAAGTATCAAGCACTTAAAGCTGCATCTGTGGTCAGTTCCTCCTATCTCCAGGGTCTGTGTTCTATCCACTGTGCCATCTAGTGCTTCTACCTAATTTTTTTTTTTTAACATAGGAAGAACTGACTAGTTGATACAGTGGATAGAGTACCTGGACTGACATCAGGAAGAATCTTCCTTCTGAGCTGAAATATGATCTGAGACACTACTACTTGTGTGTGACTCTGAGCAAGTCACTCACCCTGTTTGCCTTAGTTTTCTCATCTAAATGGCAAATTAGTCTAGTATCTCTGCCAAACAAACAAACTAATGGGGTCACAGGGAGTCAGAGTTGACTGAAATGATTGAACAACAGTAACACAGTGTTCAATGTAGATTTGCTGAATTGAATTAAACCAGAAATAGCAGTCATTCTTAAAGATTCTAGCACCTAGAGACATTCAGTAGAAAGAAATGCCTAGAGGGCCCAGTAGAAAAATTAGGGAACACGATAAGGAGTAAGTAGGACTAGTCCTGAGCCTACTACAGCTGTTGAATGAGACAAGAGGGGGTGAATTGACCATTGCCTCTTTCTTTGGCACAGGCAACGCTGGAGAATCCTTGATGTCCTGAGTAGAACATTATCAAGTCAGCATTAGGATGTCCTGCCCCAGCCTGTTACCAAGCATCCAGGGAAGAGGATTGATAGCCATGAGTATCTGGGGACTGACAGCCTAGGGAGTCTTGAAGGGATTAAGGGGGAAGGGATGCAGATCTGGTGGGTAACATTGGGGTGGGACACATTTTTATAGTGGTTATTATTCAGTTTTTTCAGTCATGTTGGACTCTTTGTGACCTTATTTGAGGTTTTCTTGGCAAGGATATTGGAATGGTTTGCCATTTCCTGAACCAGCTCAGTATATGGATGAAGAAATTGAAGGAAACAAGGTTAAATGACTTACCCAAGGTCACATAGATAATAAGGGTCTGAGAGAAGATTTGAACTTAGATCCTCCTGACTCAAGCTGTGGCTTTCTATCCACTGCGCCGCCTACTGGCCCAGAGGCACAACACTGGTATCCACAGCCATGGACCCTCTCTTGCTTTGTGTTCTTCTTTGTAACAAGTTATGCTACATCACGAATGAATGAGTGCATAAAAAATTATTTCACACTTATCATGGACCAGGTGCAATGTAAAATATTATCTTTTTGTTACATCATTTCTTCAAAGGAAAATGCTAACAGTATTATATGGCAGTGATCCTCATTATTTGGCAAAATATTCCTATTTTCTTTCTATCTGCCATTGTTAGGTGACCATGAGTAAGTCACTCAGCTCCTTTAAATCTCTTCCTTTGTTAGAGAAATAGGTAATTAGAACACTTTTACACAAAGGGAGTGAGTATTGATTGTAAATCATTCTAAATAGACAAGCTGTCACAAGTGCTAATGACAATATGCATTTTATGAAGTTTGTATTTAATGACAAAAAGCTTTCTGTCTTCTCCAGCATCAAAATGACACTTATATTTGACACAAAATTAGACACATAATTGTTAATGCTTTGGACAGTATATTATTAGGGCTAAGTTTTGAAGTATGGAAGCAAATCTGTCATGATATTTTTTTTTTAACATTAAGGAAAGTACACTAGTACTAACCCCTGTTAGGCTGGCTGTCATCATCCCCAAAGCTTCTGAGAGATTTGAGGTCTCCCTGGTGAGGGTTAGGAAGGCAGTGATAGGTAGACATGATATATCAGGAGGTGTACTTTCTTCCTGTAATTTATATCCAAAGTATGGTAGAGGGACTGAATAATATTTTATAGTTCCTACCCAATTAAACTTTTCCCCCAGAAAAAAAGATAACCAAAAGATATCAGAACAGTATGACTAGAGCCTCTGAAAGGCTGGTGAATACAGGTGGTGTTTACATTTTCCATTTCAGTTGATGGTTGTGAGTTTGGAAAAGAAAAAAAAAAGATGTGAAGGGAATGAACAGCTGGCTATGAAAAATCATGCTGCAGAGCAGTGTAATAAAAGTTTGGGCATCTGGAATACCCAGGGAATACATCAGTGTGTATTTCTGATGTTTCCAGATAACTGAGAAATTACATCTTTAAATAGCAAGTCTTTTTGCTGTCATTTTGAACATTTTGGATGAAAATCTTTCTTAGAATAATTGCAGAACTCCCTGCCTTTAAAACAAGTCTATACTGAACATAATTAAGCCTTTTATTTTTCGTGGTTGAGGTTCATCATTATAAACATTCTGCATTATATAGTAATGCCTTCAGAATACATTCATGTACATAATATGCTTTGCCCTTACAGTTGTATGTTTTCAATTCTCCAGTCTCCTTTTTTTTTGATTAATTTATTTTAGTTTTGAGCATCCATTTCCACAAGATTTTGAGTTCCACATTTTATCCCAATCTCTCCCTTCCCCCTCCCACCTCAAAATGGCATGCATTCTGATTTCCCCTTCTCCCTGATCTCCCCTCTATCACTCCCATCCTTCTCCCCCTCCCCCTCACTTTTTTGAAGGGGAAGATAGATTTCTATATGTCATTGCCTATACATCTTATTTCCAAGTTGCATGTAAAAACAATTAAAAAAAATTTTTAAACTTGGAGTTTTAAATTCTCTTCCTTCTTTTCTCCCTACCTATCCTCATTAAGAAAGCAAACAATTCAATGTAGGTTGCACATATGCAATTATGCAAAACACTTCCATAACAGTCATGTTGTAAAAGATTAACTATACTTCCATCCATTGTGTCCTGCCCCCCCATTTATTCTGTTCTTTCCTTTGACTCTGTCCCTTTTCAAAAGTGTTTACTTTGTATTATCTCATTCCCCAATCTGCCCTTCTTTCTGTACTCCCCATTCTCTTATCCCCTTCCCTCTACTTTCCTGTAGGGTAAGATACCCAACTGAGTGCATACATTATTCCTTCCTTAAGCCAAATTTGATGAGAATAAGATTTACTTTTTCCGTCTCACCTCCCCCCTCTTCCTCTCCATTGCAAAAGCTTTTTCTTGCCTCTTTTACGTGATATAATTTACCCCTTTCTATCTCTCCCTTTCTCCTTCTCCCAATATATTCCTTTCTAACCTCTTAATTTTATTTTATGAAATTATACTTTGTACCTTATTTTATAGGTATCATCACTTCATATTCAACACACATGTATGTGTGTGTGTGTATCTATCTATCCATCCATCCATCTATCTATCTATGTCTATCTATCTATCTATTTATCTATCCATTCCCTCCAACTACCCTAATCCTGAGAAAGATCTCATGAGTTACCAATAGCATCTTTCCATGCAGGAATGTAAACAGTTCAATTTTAATAAGTCCCTTATGATTTCTCTTATGTTATGCTTCTCTTGATTCTAGTATGTAAAAGTCAAATTTTCTATTCAGTTGTGGTCTTTTCATCAAGAATGCTTGAAAGTCCTCCATTTCATGGAATGTACATTTTCTCTCCTCTGAAGTATTATACTCAGTTTTGCTGGGTAGGTGATTCTTGGTTTTAATACTAGCTTCTCTCACCTCTGGAATATCATATCTCAAGCCCTGCGTTCTCAATGTAGAAGTTGATAGATATTGTATTATCCTGATAATATTTTGACAATACTTGAATTATTTCTTTTTGATTGTTTGTAATATTTTTTCCTTGACCTAGGAACTCTGGAATTTGGCTAAAATATTCGAACAGTTCTCCTTTTGAGATATCTTTCAGGTGATGATGGGTGAATTCTTTCCATTTTTATTTTACCTTCTGGTTCTAGAATATCAGGGCAATTTTACTTGCTAATTTCTTAAAAGATGACATGTATGCTCTTTTTTGTCCTTTTTGATCATGACTTTCAGGTAGTTCAATAATTTTTAAATTTTGTTGCTTCTGGATCTATTTTTCAGATGAATGGTTTTTCCAATGACATATTTCATGTCTTCTATTTTTTTATCCATTCTTGTGGCTCTGTTTTATAATTTCTTGACATTTCATAAATTTATTAGCTTCCATTTACTCTGTTCTAATTTTTTAAGGAATTATTTTCTTCAGTGACCTTTTGGACCTCCTTTTCTATTTGGCCAATTCTGGTTTTTAAGACATTCTTCTCCTCATTGGCTTTATGGACCTCTTTTGCCCTTTGGGTTAGTCTATTTTTAAGGTGCTATTTTCTTTAGTGCTTTTTTGGGGGGAGGTCTTCTTTAGCAAGTTATTGATTTGATTTTCATGATTTTCTTGCATTGCTTTCACTTTTCTTCCCAATTTTTCCTCTACTTCTCTTACTAAATTTTCAATATCCTTTATGAGCTCCTCCATAGAATTCATATGTTTCTGGGAGGCTTGGGATGTAGGAGCTTTGACTCTAGACTCTGTTGTCTTCTTCTGGTTTTATGTTTTAGTCTTCTTTGTCATCAAAGTAAGATTCTATAATCTGAGGTTTTTTTTTTTCATGCTCTATGCTCATTTTCCCAGCCAAATATTTGACTTTCTAACTCTGTATTCAGGTCGAACTCTGCTTCTAGTGGGGGTGTGAGTGAGTGTATAGTCTCAAGCTTGGGCAGCTGTTTTCTGAGCTAATTCTAGGTGCCTGTAAATTTTCAGTTCTTCCAAGGTGGTGTGACTAAAGGAGAAGTGTTTACTCCTTTCCTGGCCTGGGCTCTGGTCTGTGAGTAACCACAAGCACTGTTTTCTCCTTTGAAACTGTGAGAAAGACTCCCTCTCCAATGTAACCACAAGCTCTGCCACACCAGCACTTCTCCTGACCCAAGGACTACCTCACAGAATTGTCACCCAGATCCAAGGAGGGCAAAGCAAGAGAAGCCTGCCTCAGCATCAACAAAGAGATCCCTGAAATTGTCCTCTGATCTTCTGCTGCATCCCCCCAACATTTGTGGACAGGGAGTTCTGGAAGCATCCACTATAGTGGCTGCTGCTGCCACCACTACCACCACCTCTGCTTCTCTAGGGTGAGACTCCTCTCTTAGCCTTGTCCAACAAAATTTTCCCATTGACCTTCTATGCTGTTTTTGGTATTTGTGGGCCAAAAAGTCTGACAACTGCCACAGTTGCCAGTGATTCAGTCCCCTGAGACCTGCTCTGATCCTATCTCTGTCTGTTTGGCCCATGCCGGATTGTGTTCTGCTCCCAGCCTGGTGTGCTAGACCCTTCCTGTTGATCTTCTATGCTGTCTTGGTCTGGAGATTTGTTTTACTCCATCATTTTGTGGGTTCTAAAGTTCTAGAATTTGTTTAGGTCATTTTTATATATATTTGAAGGGGTTTTGGGGAGACCTCAAGTAAGTCCTTGATTTTACTCTGCCTTCATAAAACTATACAGAATAGACCTGCTTAACCTGGAGTCTGTGAACTTATTGTTTTAAAAAATATTCTGATAGTAGTATCTCAAAATAATTGGTTTCCTTTGTAATCTCTTGTATTTTATTTCATGCATTTAAAAACATTCTGAGAAGGATTCCTTTGATTTCACCAGATTGCCTAAAAACATTCATAAACACACAATAAAGATTAAGAATAGATGCTATAGAGCATAGCAAGTATGATAGAATGAAGAGAAATAGTCCAAGAATTAGAGCATTTCACTTGAGAAAATAACAGTAAAGGGGGCTAGGAAAAATACAGAATTGGAGTAAGTTGATGGGGTGCTTGCTACGTTTACAGTGAGGAAGATTTATATAGAGCCTAAGTCCCTAACCTGAACCTAAATCTCATTTCTGGCACTAGTTCTGTTACCCTGGGCCAGTCATGTAAATTCTCTGGACTTTAATTTCCTCATCTGCAAAATGATGAGGTCAGATTCCATGACTGCTAAGGTTCCTACTACTCTATATCCTATGACCTTTTAGTGCTGTATGATCTCATATCTAAGTGGCTAAGAAAAAGAAGGTAGTTTTAAAAATGTGAGCTTGAAATTTTAGCACAAGGAGTACCTGACAGGTATATCACACTTTGGGCAGGTAGTTGACACAATACATGAGTGCCTAGTCTGTAGTCAGAAGGGCTCATCTTCCTGAGTTCAAGTCTGATCTCAGACATTTACTTACTATGTGATACTGGACATGTCACTTAACCCTATTTGCCTCAGTTTCCTCCTCTGTAAGATGAGGTGGAGAAGGAAATGTCAAACTTCTCCAGGATCTTTGCCAGGAAAACCACAAATGGGGTCACAAAGAATCAGACACAATTGAGAAATGACAGAATAATAAATCCAAAATTGTCCTTTAAAGTTTGAAAAGGATTTTGCATTTAAGTCTCGCAACAAACTTTGTGAGAGATGCATTGTTGTTATTGTCACTGTTGTCATTTAACACGTGAGAAAATTATATAGTTACATGAAATACCCAGGATCACATAGGTGGTAAGTATCTGAGCAGGCATTCAAAGCCAGAATTTTTGATCAATTTAATCCCCAACCTCTAATATAGATTTCCGAGGTATTAAAATCTTTTGGAATTAGACTCTATTGGAAAATAACAATGAAGGACATACCTTGTTCCAAATAAACATATTCAAGTGGAGAGAAAGGATAGTAACATCATCCATTTAAAAAAATCAAGGGAAAATATCTGTATAGGAATTTATGAACCTGAAAATGAAAATGCACCAGAGAGCATAGCGTGGAGATAAAAGAGAAAGAAAAAGTTTTATGTAAATCCCCTACAGACTGACCAGGCAGACAAAAATATGTACAATGCTTTCCTAATGCAGATGACAAAACTGGTGCAGAAGCAAAATAGACTGTTGATGGAGCTTTTTTTTCTTTTTTTTTACTATACTGACATCATGACATTTGATGCGAGTTCAATTCAGCTGAGAGCAGGGTTTCTGATAAATTCTTGACTTCCCTTGCTGAACAATTTCATTACTCAGAAGGCAGAGGAATTAACAAGGAGGACTGCTTTTCTGGATTTAATTCTAACCAATAAGGAGAAAGTGATTGGGGATATGGAAGTGACAGAAACTTTGGGAAAAAGTAACTGCATCACTCTGGAGTTGGTAATTGCAAGGGAAGGTAATTTAAACTGTATAGTTTTTGCATGTTGCACAGACTTCAAGTAAACAAATTTCAGAAATCTGTAGAAAAAAATTAACATGATCCTGTGGTTAAAAATTCTAGCTCATTAGAAATGGTAGATTTTACACAGTGGAATTGGTAAGCAAAGCATCTAAAGAAAGAATTGCAGTCAGTTGAGATGAGATTTAAGATAGAAGTGGAGGCATATAGACAAAGACTTGTACACTTCAAAATAAGAAATGAGTCAATAAAAATGTCAGGGGATCCAAAGCACAGAGAGAGAAAAAGGGGAGAGAGACAGAAGAGGGAGCAAGGAAGGGAGAGAGGCAGAGAGAGACAGAGATAGACAGAGATAGAGGTGGTGAGCTTTTAAAACCGCATTCAGAGAGATGGACTGGGGAGGTGTTATCTTGCCCTCCCCAATGCAGTCGACATGTCAGGGAACATGTTAGAGAAATTTGCTTGAGACAAGGAAGAAGGCCTTATTTGGTGGGAAGGCTCTATATGTAATTCATGTGAAAAAGATTTTATTTAGTGAATTTCAAGTTTAATATGAGTCAGTAAGATAGCCATATGCAATCTTAGGCTGAATTCAAAGAGGCATAGTATCCAGACTTTGGGACAAAATAGTTCTGCCAAGATCAGACCATATCTGTAGTACTGAGTTTATATTTCTGTTCTTGTTTTGAAAAAAGACTTGAGTACACTAAAGAGAGGAAAGAAGAAGGCAACTAGGATTGTAAAAGGTCTTGCATTCATGACATGCAAAGGCTGGTTGAAGGAAGTAAAGGAGCTTAACTTAGAGAAGAGAAGGTCTAGGGAACATGAAGCTCGCTTGAAGTATTTGAAGAACCCTCATACTGAAGAGAAATTAAACTGAGACTGCTTAACTCCAGAAGGCAGAACCAAGATCAAAGGATGGAAATTGCAAAGAGGCAAATGCTTTCTTGATATAAGGAAAATCTTTCTAACAATTAGGCATATCCTAAAGTAAAATAGACTGTCTTGGAAGATAGTAGGTTCTCTCTCACTGGTAGTCTTTGAAAAAAAGAGAGATGACAAATTATTTGGTTTGTGGTAGAAGGGGTTCTTGCTTCAAGTGTAGGTTGAATTAGCTGGCCTCTGAAGTTATTTCTGATTATAAGATTATGAGATTCTATTGCTGTTCAGTCATATCCAACTCTTTGTATCCCCATTTGGAATATTCTTGGCAAAGATACAGGACAGGTTTATCATTTTCTTCTCCAATGCATTTTACAGATGAGAAAATTGAAGCAAACAGGGTTGAGTGATTTGCCCAAGGCCACACAACTAGGAACTGAGGCCAGATTTAAACTCAGGAAAATGATTCTTCCTGACTCCAGGCCAGGCACTCTAGCCACTGCACCACCCCACTGCCCTTGAGAGTCTATAGTATTGTATATTAAGTAGATAATAGGAATAAACTAAAAGTCAGGCCAGAACAATTATGAGAATGTCAATGGGAAACTAGAACTGAAAATAGAGAATTCACAGCCAAGAGCATCACTAGGAGATCAATAATAGGAAATGCAGATATTGTGAGGGAGTTTGCTCTTCATCTGACTTTAAGAGCTTCTACAGGTCTTCATAATTTAGTCTTGCCATACAGCCCCCACTGAGTGATGGTCTTAAGAAGTCATCTTTTTCCTGCTGACTCAGTCATCACTGCTGAGTTATGTCCCCCTTTAAGGATAAATAAGCTCAGTCAGGAAAATGTTGTAATGTTAACAGTTGGCAGAGCTATTCAAGTTCTGTTTTGATTCCATTTTTTTCCTTTGTACCTTGAACATTAAAACATGTTCATTGAATCGAACTGAAATGGATTTTGTCCACAAGATTGCTGTCTTTAAGCTGTGAAAGGTAGAGAAAATACCATTAAGAAAGAATTGTAAAGAGAAAGGTGAGGAGATAGTAAGAGGGAGTATCTACCCACTTTAAATGAATTTAAGACCCTAGAGCCAGAATAATTACATCCTAGAGTGCTGAAGAATCCAGACATCCACTATTGGCAATGATTGAGAAATCACAGATAGAGATGCTGAAAGACTGAAGGTGGGCAAATGATTTCGTATTTTAGGGGAAAGGGAAAGGAATTCATTCAGAGGCAGTGAGTTGATACAATGAACAGAGCATGGAAATTGGAGTCAGGAAGACTTGAGATCAAATCTTACCTCTGATCCCTTACTAGATGTGTGGCCCTGGGCAAGTAATTAAACCTTTCTGTGTTTTAGCTTCCTCATCTATAAAATGGAGAAAAATAATAGGACCTACCTTTGAATAATGACAACATATCTAGAGTCCTTTGCAAACCTTAAAGCAATATATAAATGCGAGCTATATTAATTTGATTTATAAACTTGATATCAGTTCCAGAAATATTAAAGAAATAACTTATTGGTGTTTGAAAGAAAATACATTTATTGGAATTAGATCTCTAAAGAGGTCACTAGGATTTCATGTCGCTTCAATAATACCAAATAATGACCAGCAAACTCCATCTTTTTTTGTATATTATTATTAGATTAAGGCCAAAGACACAGTGTATTTCAATTTCAACAAAACAGTAGGAAATAGTTGTGCAATTTTTGGAAAAGATTCTGAAAGCTATCTCGATGTTAGTACTGATAGGCTTATTTGAAGCACATTGAACAATGATAGACAAAAAATATTGTTCTCAATTTCAAACTGAAGTAAGATTCCTAATTTTAGTGTCATGTCCATATCTTATGTCCTAATTTCACTGAACTTGGCCCACTCCTATTAAACATTTTCATGCATGATGGATGAGAACACAATAGGTATACATATGGAATTTGCCAACAAAACAAAGCTGGGTGTTTCATTTAATGGCATAACAAATTCAAGATTTTAAATCATCTCAACTTGTTTGAAAAAAACACAGTGAAATAAACAAAGTCTAATACATTAGTGATAAGTGCAAAGTTCTGCATCTAGATTAAATGATCAGTTGAACAAATAGAGAGGGGGGAAGATGATATTCAGCAGCAGATTCTCTAAATTGTGTAAGGTTTATACTTGATGACAAACTCACTATAAACCAACAATGAGATGCTAAAAATTATCAATGTAAATTTAGGCTTCATTAATAGAAGAATAATTTCTAGCTGATGGGAAACAATAGTTCTCCTTTACTCAAGAACATCTGGAGTAGGATGCTTAGTTTTACTTACCACTTTTTAAATCTTATTTTTAATTTATGGAAAAAAGCCCTACATTTCCATAATATAGTACAATAAAAAAGATGACTGAACATGAAACTACAAATCGGCTATGCACAATTTGCTATTCCTTTCAAATATAAAACAAAATAATGTTGTAAATTTCTTTTTATTCTTCCCTCCCTTCTGTGTCCTAGAGATGACTACCATTGGATCCAAATAGGTATGTGTCTGTGCACACACACATACTTATGTAAAATCATTCTATATATACTTCTATTTATCAGGGATGCTCACAAATTGAGTGTATCTAAGGCCTGCTGACCCAAGACACATCCTCAGTAGAGTAAAGGGGTTTGAAACCATGTCATATGTTGAAGAGAACTGAAAATAGTTATCTTGAGTAAAAGAAAAAATGACTAAAGGGGAGGAATGCTAAATACTTTCAATACTTCAAGGACTATCCTATGGAAGAGAAAGTAGACTTATTCTGTGTTATTACCCTTACTCTGTGAAAGAACTAGAGTCAGTGACTAGAAATTATAAGGAGCAATTTTTTTTTAAATACTCAGTTCATTAAAAATATATTTTTGTACACAGTAGAAACCACACATTGTGAGATAACTTTAATAGACTTTAATAGATTTAGCTCTTCTCAGCAACCCAAGGACCAAAAACAACTTCAAGATTCATGATGGAAAATGCCATCCACCTCCAGAGAAAGAAGTATGGAGTCATGCAGATTGCAGAATACTATTTGCTTTTTTTCTCTTTCTCATATTTCCTCCCATTGGTTCTAATTCTTCTATACAACATGACTAATGTGAATATATATATTCTTGTAAAGTAAGAAGCTCTCTGCAAATTGAAGTACTGAAGTGAAACCTGATTGGTTAATAATAGTAGAGATTTAAAAAAAAAATTCATGAATTGTAGAGGGAGACTAGTCTCATTGTTCTTTAAGATGCACATCAAACTCTCATCTTCCTCTAGTACCCACTGCTCTAGCCTCTCCAACTAGTTCAAACCCTGCACTGTGTTCAGTTAACTTGGCCAGTTGACTGACTCCAGAGATAATGGCTCTTGTTCTGCCAATGCTGAAGTCCAAGAGCAGTTGCTACCTTATAATTCATCTCTTCCACAGACTGCTGAAAAGTTGAAGAAAATAGTGACCTTTCCTTCATTTTAGCAGACATTAAGAATGTTCAGTGTTACCTTAGTCTCGCAATAGCTTGGCCCATCTATGTGTCAATTTTGTTTATCAAATCAACTAGTAGTTGTGGTTGAATAAGAATGATGTTGAAGCATTTGGCATAGTCATACAGAAAAATGCGAAGTCAGACCAAGAAAAGGAGATAAAAAAGACAAGATAGTTGATGAGGATACATGAATTTAGGTTATTTTCTGTCTTTTGAGATAGTGGAAATTCATAGTAATTAAGTGACTTCAGGAGGAGCATTAGTTCATTGAATACACTCATGCCTTACAGTACAAAATAAAGGACTTTTATTTTAAAAAAAACTCTTAGAACAATAATAATGTATTCTAAAACATCAGCCTTTGGAGTAAAAGTGAAACACAGCGAAATATACTCTTTAGAGGAGTTTTTCCATCTCTTTGACTAGCTCCTCACTTCAGGTCCTCCTTACCTTTCATTTGACCCATTATATTAAACTAATTTCCATATATCTCAGCTCTTCATTCTTTAGTTTAGTTTGCAAACTACTGTTACAGTAATCTTAACAAATCTCAAAAATCTTAATGCATAACTGGGTAATATAATAGATACAATGAGAGTTAGACTCAGAACTGAGGTTCAATCATTCCTCAAACACTTTTAATTTTCCATGTGACTCTGGATAAGTCACTTGACTTCTCTCAGACTGGGATTCTTTATCTGTAAAATGAAGATAACGTTAGCATCTCTATCACAAGGTTGTTGAGCAGATCAAAGGAGATAATGTAAACCCAATGTTTTGCGAGCCATAAAGTGCTAAAGACATCTATTATTTGAGAAATATGAAGCATTACCATAGTGTTTATCTCATTCTTATCTTAGTTCAATGGAATTCACAAAGTGATCCTTGAACATTTAAGTCACTATTTTGCTCTTACTGTTTTAAGTATAGTATCCTGCAGATTCTTGAGCAGGTAGGTATAACCTCTTTTTATAGATGAATACAAGTATTGAGATATAAGTTCATCTTCTGTAGGTGCCTAGAAATCATCTTTAGGATAATACTAGTGCTGGACAGGATGATAGACTTCATCCTAATCCTATACTTTTTTCCTTTTGCTATAGATTGAAAGCTTTCTAATTATACTTAGCCTGAATATTAGAAATATTTTCTATGGAAGCATCTTTTTAAAATATTCTTATATTTTTATGAAACATTGTTAGGTCCAGGTGGCTATATGTGATATTTTTGACTATGATGATACTTTGATTCCAGTGAAGTTGATTTGTTGATTTCTACAGGAATTTTGATTTCTGCACTTGTAGTACAGGGATTTGTTTTCTCTTAGTTTATGAAATATAGAGGACTTCTGGTATATAATTCTGACCACCAAGTCATGTCTTTCTAGATATATTTTAGGTACTATATTTTTGAAAACTATGGTAATATATTTTCTTGTATAATCTACATCAGTAAATAAGTATGGCATTCTTTCTATAAAATCTGGTGGCAATTACAAGTTCTTGAAGCAGTTTTATAAGCCTTTCCATTTAATGTGGATGATTATGATAAATGATATTTATCATCAGCAGCAGTGGCAGCTCATTCTTTGCATTTTTTCAAAATGACATTTTGTTAGAAATCCTACCAGGACAAGTAGCTATTGTAGTAATCTTTTAGATTTAAAGTTCTGTTGACTATGATTATTAATATGCTGCTATATTATCGAATTTTAAAACCTTTAATGCTTCCCTATTGCTGGCCAAATAAAATAAAATTTCTTAGACTGGCAGTCAAGGCTCTCTGTAATTGAACCCAAATTCCCTTCTCTCACACTGCTTCCTTTTATACACCTTGCATTTTATATGTATTAGACTATTCATTATTGTCAAAATTTATCCTGCCTTTTCCTGCCTATAGACCTTTAAACACACTATTTTCCATAAGTAGAATGGTCTCCCTCCATAGCTATACATGTTGAAATCTTTTCCTTTCATCAATCCGTTTATCCAGCTCAAGGACTTTCTCCTCCATAAAGTCTTCCTTGATCCCTTCCCTCCCCTCCTACCATCTTCTAACTTGAATCTTTTCAGGTTTGTTTGGATCTCTGTGTAATTTTTGTGATATACCTTATATTAACATTATTTTTATTGTCTACATAGTCTCCATTTAGATGGTAAGCTCCTTGTGTAGAGACTGTATATTGTTTTATCCTTGTATATGTATTGTCTTCTGTGCTAAAGACCTATTCTAATACTTTGTTGTGGTGTTGAGGTGATCCTAGGTTCTCTAAGCACATACTTGAAAGGCATAGACTCTGATAGATTCTACCATTTTGGCGATGCAGAAAGAGTAGATCCAATGATGGACTATATGTCTCCTGCAGAGAAATAGCCTATGTGAATTCAGAGAATTCTCATCACCAGGATGAGACATCACAGGGGGACAAATATTTTGGTTACGTAATCTCTCAAAAACCATACGACTGAGGGGTTGCAATATGCATTAGAAAAGTGAGCATTCATATTGTAAGATAATATCACAGATCTTTGAAATAATGAAGATTTCTTTTACCTACCATGACAAGTTGTACCTGGTAGACATAGCATAAATATTTGATGGATTGAATTGTCTTCTGCTACACAGTGCTTAGTAAATAGTTATCATTATTTAAAAAGAAAGGATTGAAGTAAGGGAGAGAGGGAAGGAGGGGGAAAGGGAAGAAAGGAAAGAATAAAGAAAGGAAGTAAGGGGATAAGGTCTGGAAGAAGGTAAGATGGAAAGAAAAGATCAATTAAGTGTCAACCTAGTGTTCAGAGTCCCACTGATCTAATTTTGGAATCTCAAACACACATATACACACACACACACATACACACAGACATAGACAGGCACACACACAGATTATAATGATGAATTTTCCAAAGACTAGCACAACATTTTCTTTTTGTATTAATTCTGATGCACCTTATTAATTGATAATGAAATAGAAAAAAAAAATTCTGCAGTAACAATGTATATGAGATGATGCCAACACAGAGACTGAAATCTTGAATCCAATAGTGAATCTAGTCCTTCTGGGGAAAAGGATTAAACTGTTCAAATGTTCTTAGTCAGACATGGGCACATGCAGGCATTCCTGGCTGTATTTACTCCATATTTTCATAGTGAGAGTTGTGGTGCCACATATTATTTTAACACTTTATGTTTCTCCTGCGATATTTATTTGAGAATGATATAGCCCTCCAGGAATGTAACAGGAGTTTTATATGAGTAAGCCATTCCAAGAGGGAAAAAAAGACAAGAACTTTATAAACATAATCTGATGCATATGAGAAAAGCAGAAAACACTTACCTGAGTCTGTCGGAAATGTATTGTGCCCCCTTTTGATTTTTCTTCCCTTGAAAATTAATATATTATCAAAGAACAATAAAGCTACAGAAATTGGATCTTGGGGAAATGATATTGTCATGTTTTTGTTGCCAGATTTCAGTGCTGAACAAAGTGAAACCTGGACTATGTTTGAAGGTTTCCAGAATGACTCATGAGTGGAGTCTCTCCAGTCTTTTCCCATTATTGTGACTAAGTGAGTTGGCTTGGTTTGTAATAACTGGCTTTTGTTTCTACTAAATATCAAGAGGCTTTACAAAACCTTTTGATTGTGTTCATAGAATGGGGAAAAGTTCGCCATGTTTTTGCTGGAGTTGAAAAACTATTCATAAAACCTTAGCTGGAAGTAATAATTTCACATTACCTAAACATCTGCTAAGAGAACCAAGGAGAATTTTTCCCTCAGAGAAGAAAATTGGTCATGGCAGAAAAGTGCAAGCAAGCTTTTTGGATGCCCTTTAGCAATCAGCACTGTTTCCATTTTCTAATAATAACAACCAAATAATCACATAACAAAACAACCTAATGTCCCACAAAATACTCAAAGAGGAAAGACTGGCAGACAACACACCATCCAGAGTGATTTAGTCATCTAAATGCAGGAACAGTTCATTCACTGATAGCGAACTGTCATTGGAAAAGCTTTACGGAGTGCTTTGGACTGGAAGAAAGGCCAGTCTGGGCCAGTGGGAAATCTGAACTATCTAATATTTTTAAGAGAAATTCAATATTACTCATTTCAAGTACATATAGCAACTAAATGAGCTAATGAAGGACTCTCCAACAGGGACCTCTTGAAGACTTATTTTAGGGATTAGATAAAATGAATGTTTGATCAGCACATTAATTATTTGTGTGCAAATGACTTTCTAAATAATTATAAATCATTTTGTTTTTTTACTTTGGTTAAACATTGCTGCTTCTTTCATTGTCCTTGAGCTTTCTTCCTTCTCCCCAGAACCCATACTCCGGTATATTATTCCTTAGGACAATTGCATCCTTAGCAGTAGTAGACACATCCTTGAAATGTTCCTTATGCTTGTAGTTACATGTCCTACCTCCCCAGCACCAAACAGTCCTTTAGGAGTGCAGACATCTCATAGAGTTCCAGAACATATCTATTTCCTCTTCTTTGTGGCCTCACCCAAGGTCTTCTTCTTGGGCTCACTACTTGTTCCATGACATATTTCTGTAACCTGACAGCTATAGCCTCTTCTCCTCCCCCATCCCAAGAAGCTTAAGAAACACTAGATTTCTTCCCCTTAAAAGCTGTACCCCTCCATATGCACTCTTCTCTTCTAATCCCCAAACTGAGACAGGTGAAAAATCTTCTGTGTCCACTGATTTTTAAAACATTTTTTGAAACTCAAAGTCAAACTTCAACCAGATGCCCGACTGTTGAAGAGGTCTCATGGTCCAAATAGAGATCTCCAACATGTTTTACGATGCGTTTTGTGTGTGAGATCAATATTAGTGCCTTATTACTTTTATGGGATCATGGGTTTAGAGCTAGAAAGAAACTCAGATTGTCTCTAGACCCATCTCTTCATTTCATAGATGAGGAAAGAGATTTGGAGAGATTAAGTGAATTACTCCAAATCATACATATACCATACATATACCAGATCATACATATACATATACATATACCATACATATACCAAGAGCACAGTCAAAATCTAAATACAACTCCCTGGGCTCCAGTTTAAGCCCTGGTTCTTCTATTAAAAACCAAACAAATAAAAAACTTGACAGTTTTGAATTATAGTGTTGCAGATAGAAAAAGAAAAGTGTCATCTGCTGGACAAACTTTTGGTGATAAAACTTGCTGAACTGGCTGGTCCTTGTATACCAGACAGAGAGTACATCACTGAGCCTATGCTCAGAGCATTTCCAAAGTGACAGAATCTGCCAGAACTTGAGATCCTCTAGCATTGCCTATAATGTAGAAACTGCAGCAAAGAACATTTAGCTCCCCGCATCATAAAGTCAAAACTACCATTTTCAGGATTAAAAAGTATGGATATTTTAGCTATTTTATTTGGAATTAGAGTTCAAATTACCAGGCCTCAGTTGCTTTTTCCAGTAGATTTCCTTGCAATTGTTTTTGCAGGTCTTGTCTGCTTACCTTCTTTTTCCTGTTGTTTCACTCTTAGAAGTATCAATTCATGAGGGAAGTAATGAAGATAAAACACAAACTCATGGCCAAAGTTTCTGTGTTCCAAATTCTGCTCCCCTGTCCTCCTTGTGACCATTCCCTTTCCCATTCGCCATGCAATTTTCGCACTATTCTATATGCTACCCCACTTCTGAGAATTGATTACCCATACAAATTTTTATTTTCATTTTCCTGAGGCAAAATGTTTTATAAAGAGACACAAACTATTTTAGAAGAAGTGGTTTCCTGGTGGATCTAAAGGTTAGGCATATTGTAAGGGCCCCATTTTCCAAAATATTTTGATTCTCCAATGGAAGTGCTGTTGAGTTGGAATCTCTCTCCCATTCATTTGAAAATTTTCTCTTTTGGGGAGAAGCCAAGATGGTGGAGTAGAAAGAGACACATACGCTAGCTCTGAACCCAAAGCCTATAAAATACCTGTAAAGAAAAACTCCTAACAAATTCTAGAGCAGTGGAAGCCACAGAACAATGGAGTGGAGGAGACTTCTGTTCCAGAGAGACTAGAAAAACTGACAACAAAGGTCCATCACACACCAGACCCAGAGCAGAGCCCAACCCTGACCTGGTCATGTGGCCCCAAGAGGAGCAGATCCGAGCAGGCTTCAGGGACAAAATCTCCAGCAGCCGCGAAGTTCCCTTCACTCACAGGTGCTACAGGTCAGTGAGAGAGCCTGTTTGGCTGGCTGAGAAGGGAATGGGGTGTCTTCATGACTCGAGCCCCCTAGGGAGGCAGTAGCAGAGACAGCAGCAGACAGGGGCTCCCAAAGCAGGCAGGAGCTCAGATCCATTGTTGAACATCTCCAGGTAAATGCCTTGAGGGAACTGAGCTCTGTGTGGTGACCCTGCCCGCTCCTGAGCAGCTGAACTTAATCTCACATTGAATAGCAGCCCTGTCCCCACTGAAAGCCCTGAGGTTGGGAAGTAGCATTTGAATCTCAGACCCTAAGCACTACCTGGGCGGATCTGGAGACAAGGTGGGTGTGCAAAGCAATCTCAGAAGTCAAGTAACTGGCTGGGAAAATGCCCAGAAAAGGGAAAATAAAATAAGACCATAGAAAGTTACTTTCTTGGTGAGCAGATATTTCCCCCCTTTCTTTCAGATGAGGAAGAACAATGCTTACCATCAGGGAAAGACATAGAAGTCAAGGCTTCTGTATTGCAAACAACCAAAATAGATATTCAATGGGCTCAGGCCATGGAAGAGCTCAAAAAGGATTTTAAAAATCAAGTTAGACAGGTGGAGGAAAAACAGGGAAGAGAAATGAGAGAGATGCAAGACAAGTATGAAAAGCAGGTCAACACCTTGCTAAAGGAGACACAAAAAAATGCTGAAGAAAATAACACCTTGAAAAATAGGCTAACTCAATTGGCAAAAGAGGCTCAAAAAGCCAATGAGGAGAAGAATGCTTTCAAAAGCAGAATTAGCC
>CM053770.1:79051660-79084429 GCA_028658325.1 Potorous gilbertii
TCTCTCTCACTGACCTGTGCGTCTGTGGGTGGAGGGACCTTCGCGGCCGCCTGGAGATTCAGGTCCCTGCCACCTGCTGGGCTCTGCTCGCTCCTCTCAGTGCCGCGTGGCCAGGGCGGGGGAGGGGAGCGCTCGGCTGGGCAGGTCTCAGCTCCCGTGTCCGGGGTACCTTTGTGGTCGGTTTTTCAGGGCTCTCTGCAACGGAAATCTCCTTCACTGTGTTTCTGCGCGGCTTCCACTGTTCCAGACTTTGTCAGGAGTTCTTTTTACAGGGAATCTGTGGGCTGTGGGTTCGGACCTAGCATAGGTGAGTCTTTCTACTCCGCCATCTTGGCTCCGCCCCCTTAAATTTTCTAAACATCAATTTTCTCATCTCTAAAATGAGGATACTGATGCTAGAAGTTTCTAACTCTTAGATTACTCGAAGGGTCAAAGGACTTAGTGTATAAGAAACTATTTTGTAATCAGTGGGCATGAATGTGAATTATTATTAAAACATAAGATAGAACTAAGAAAAATAAGTTGACTATATCAGGGAGGGGAGATCATTGTCAGAAGATCAAAGACTGTAACAAGCCATGTGATGTAGTAGAAAAAGAATGATTACAAAAAAGAGTAAATTATTTTCTAATATCATTTCAAGTAATGGCAATTGTAACTTTTATTTAGACCATAAGAAGGGAGAGAAATGGACTAATCCTAGAGCCTGGACAATACTAAGCACTGATATTTCATTTTCTTTTCACACTAACTTTCTATGAGACTCATTATGGCGGCCAGAACAATAATTTTCGATTGTTCCCTAACGTGAGTCAGTGAGATTTGGGTAGGGGTGGTAAGGAAAATGGGTAGCAGCCATTTTAATTGGTGGAAGTTCAACGTTGTTGGATATATTTAAGTTTTACAGTAGAAGGAGGTCTTAGGGGACATTAGGAAACCATTACAGAATTACAAGGTAGTTTGTAGATGTAATTTATTCTGTTTTGTATATCCAAGAATTGCATTGCTATGCATGGGGGTATTATTGAAAGCGCAGTGCAGAATAAAGAGTTACTACCTTATCCAAAAGGGAGTACCTTGTATCTGCCTTGTGATTATCCACCATTAGTGCCTACAATTGGCATATATTCTGGTCTGTGTTTGGTTATTACTGTCTTTGCTAGGTATAATGGGTGGGCAGGAATTGGGTTTCTCACAGTACCTTCCGTCAGCTAACTGATCTAATCACAGAAAATAAGGACCAGATAACAGAGGTATTAATGTGCCAGCGATGCCTATGCCCAACATGAGGGAGGTCTTTACTGAATTATAAGGGCAGCTCCCCATTCACTAGGGCAGCTAGCTGACATTGTAGAAAGAGTCAGGAAGACTCTTCTTTGCAAGTTTAAATCTGGCCTCAGATACTTACTAGCTCCGTGACCCTAGGCAAGTCCCTTGATATCCCGTTTGCCTCCATCCTTCATCGGTAAAAATGAGTTGGAGAAGCAAATAGCAAAAGTGAAATTTACCAAGTAAATCACCAAGAAAATTCCAAATGAGTCATAAAGAAATGACTGAAAAACAACCATAAAACACCCTTCTTGACCTTAAAAAATGCTAAGCCCAGGAAGCCATGAAGGCAGTTGAATAGTTCAAGATGTCAAGCAGTCCAAGGCAAGGAGCAAAGACACATTCCCCATACAGACATAGGTTCAGAGAGACAGCTTTCAAGGCAAGCTATAGCTTCAAGGAATGAGACTTTTGATGTTTGGTAACGCTCAAGAGAACTGATGGATTTAAGAGGGAATTACCCCTGGCATCCACATTTGAAATGTAGATAGAAGACCCAGGGATCCCACTTGAGCAACCCTCCCCAAAAAAACATTTTATCCAAAGGATGAGCAGTGTGGGAGTACTATGAGATATGAGTGCCTTGGCTATATGTGTTTACTATACACACACATGCACACACACACACACACACACACACACACACACACACACACACTTCACTACGAGTACTATACATTTTTATTGATATTGAGGGTATCTGTGAGTTAGTGTTTCCATGTTTATGGAAGATACAATTTTGTTATTATCTTTTGTTTTTTTTGTTTTGTTATTAGTTATTAGCTTTTGCTCTACAACATCTTAATAAATACTTTGAATTAGTTGGTCCAACTCAATATTAAAAGGTAAGATCAGTACTAGTGGGGGAGGGTGGTTATGAGCAGGAACTCATAGAGTAACCCTTTGAATTTGGAAGTAGGCCACCTTGGGGGAACTAATCTATAAATCTATAGGCTTCCCCCAGGTGCTACAGAAGTGCTACATAAGCGCTACATAAGCTATCAGAATCAGTTATACATGTCTTTACTACCTGTAGCACATCATTGAAATGATTTCCTTTAGTATATCACATATACACTTATCCTGATGTTTTAGGGTTGTCTTCCACTCCCATTGCATAACTAAATAGGAAGAAGGTTGTAGAATGTTCAGAGAAGACAGGCAACACTGGTGTATGACTTTGTCCACCTGTCACTCAGCTCTCACTTGTGACTCCAAGAAGCTTGTAGCAAGCACAGTACCCATATCCCAGTACAACTACCTCAGCAGATGGACTAGACCAGATTGAGAGTAACCTATAAGTTTCCAACACACTGCTGAGTTAAGGGAATGTCTATATCAAGCATGTGAAGACTTCCCCCAGAGGAATGGGTGGATGAGATCAATTTGTTCCATTCTCCATGAAGGCAGCTGAAGTAGGTGCTGTGGGGCATTTAGAGCTGGATCAGAGATCAGAGACACCAGGGTCTTCCAGTACATCCCAGGCCATTGTGCTGGACTTTTTTCTTGCCACCAGACTCTGATGATTTTGGAAGAGAGAATGAGGCTGATGACTTTGTATAATTCTTCTTCACTTAAATCCAATTTATGCATGAGGCAAGCTATCACCCAGTGATGTCATTAGTCCTTGTTGAAAATGAAGGATGAACATTCATAACAACTTGAAAAAGATAATTAAGTGATAGTTTTACCAAAGAAGTTTTTCCACGTTGTTCAACATGACCAGGAAATTTCCTTCTCCTTCAAGATTCATAGTATTAAGTGATCACTAGATACTTTTCAAATTTAGGAACCTGTTCTTCTGTGTAATCAAGTCATTGTTGATGACTTGAAGGCTCAAGAGCCCAAGGACATTTTGTCACTTTTCTTTTGCCAAAAGTTGTTCCTGGAATTCCATTACCAATGGGAGTTTTAAAAAATTAGCCCAAACTTATAATTTGGTTATGAAGTTAAAACTATAAGTTCTGCCTCTGCCATTTCTGGTTGAAATTCATCATTGCTACTGTACTGCAAATCTACCTTAGCTAAAGGGAAAATCTGATGTTTTCTGGCATGCTGTATTTTTCATAAGGAAATATTGTATGGGCATTTAAAAAATCTTGGATGTAGTTGCCATAAGACCAATTAGTCTTCAAGTCAATTTAATTATATTAATTTCAAAATTAAATGAAAATGAGCAAACTCACTATAAGGAAAATATTTTTTCTAGACACAGGACAAGATCCAAAGATTAAATAAGATAAGATTCCTGTTTCATGAAGCCAAAAACCTACTTGGGATAAGGAATACAAAATGTACAAAAATAACCAAGAATATAGGATAAAGCATCACTCAGATAATCAATACAGGTTTATCAAGTTCTTACTATATGTCTGGCACTATGCTGAGTGCTGAGAATACAAAGACAAAAATGAGTTAGTCTTGGTATTCAAGACATTTACATTCTATTGGATCAACATAATTAATTCATAAGTAAGTCAGATTTATTCCTGGGGAGAGAATGACTATTTGCCTAATGCTTTTTTTTTTTTTGGTATGCAGTTAGGCAGTGTGATAGAATACTGATAAATGGAGTCAAGATATTTGTCTTCTAGATGTGTTTTTGTCATTAGCTGACTATGAGACTTTGAACTAGTCATGCAGCTTCTCTGGTCCCACTTGCCTCCCTCATCTGTAATGAAGAAATTCACCAAGATGATTTTCCTATACTTAAATTCTGTGATCTTACATTTGGTGTATAAGTCTTAAGCTAAGGACTCATGAAAGGCTGGCAAACTTTCTGAAGAGGGTAAGTAGGCTAATGTCTCATTTGTCTAATAAAAAAAATACAAAATAAAATAGTGGTGAGCCTTGCATTATATATGATCATTTTTACAGTTATATATGGATGTGCTCAATTGTCATTAAAAACCAATATTTGGAACATAGAAGAGAACAGGCTGTTCTTATATTATAGGTATAGCTTTAGCAAAGAGAAAATGAATTTTGTAAAATAGCCTAAGCCCTATAAGATTAATGGCCCTTGTGAATTGGAGTTGGAGTTGATGGGAAATGGTCAATTTAAATGAGGTTTTTGATTCTGTCCAGTGTGACATGATTATTGACAAACTTAGAAATTATGGCATAGATAACATAATTTGTTGGATAAGATGATCTCTTGAGATCCCATCCAGTTTACGATTTTATGAATTAACTGCTCGTATATATGATCTGTCAGTCTAGGGAGACTTAATAAGTTATGTTGCCTAAAAATTTGTCCTCATATTTGGTCTGCTTTACATTTTAATTAATTATGATGACTGAATAAGTATGTTGAGGAAGATTGCAGAAGGTGTACTAGCTGGTGAAGCAGGAGACCTGTGTCCTATTCCTAGTTTGGTCATTAACTAATCAAATGTAGCTTTAGGTGGCACAGTATCAGGTCTAGAGTCAGAAAGACTCATCTTCCTGAGTTTAAATATGACCTCAGACAACTTACTGGCTATGTGACATGGGCAAGTCACTTAATCCTGTTTGTTTCAGTTTTTTCATCTGTAAAATGATCTGGAAAAGAAAATTGTAAATCGTTCTAGTATCTTTGACAAGAAAACCCCACTGGGGTCACAGAGAGTCAGACATGACCAAAAAAATGACTGAACAGTGATAAAAAAGTTTTAAGCAAATTAATTCAGTTTTCTGGACCTCAAGCTTCCTCATCTCTAATGTTCAGTCAAAAGCCTGCTTATTTGTCAGTAAACCTGAATCATCGTGAACACCATCCAAAATAAGTCTACAAAAAAACATATATAATGGGTAGGAACCTGACAACCAAAAACAAAATTCTTTTCTCCTTGAGTATAAAGAGAACTATTCAATTTATATTGGCACTGCATTTCTTTCTATTTATCTGAATATATCTAGAGGAGACTTGCAAAAAAGTAAGATTTGGAATGCTCTTGACATACATCATCATTCACAGTAACGTTAAGAGAGAGAGAGAGAGAGAGAGAGAGAGAGAGAGAGAGAGAGAGAGAGAGAGAGAGAGAAAGAGAAAGAGAGAGAAAGACTGGAATAATTTAGAACAATTTAAACCAGTGATGCTTAGAATTATCTGCAGCCATCCAACAGCCTCCTCAATGTAAACATGTAAGAAAAATAAAAATTTACAACTTTAAAAATAAAATCACATCTAGCTAGTTTAAGCTTTCTACTTTTTTGTAAAACCTTGGTCCAGGGTTGAAAATGTGACAAGATCCTGACTCTTAGATGGAACACAAACAAAAATGCTTTTGAATTTAAATTTCAGAATCGATAAGAGATGGCCAGAAAAATAAAACTTGTATTACTTCAAAAAACACTTTCCTTCCTTTGTTACAGAGTTTGTGAAAGCTTAATACATTTTCACTTAGAGAAGAAGGCATCAAAGACAGAACCAGTAAGCTAATTTCCTTATCTCCTTCACAAGGTCATAGTCTTCTAGATGGAAGAGGTCTTTGAGGTAATCTAGGCCAGAGATGCCCAACCCAATGCTCAGCTAGCTGCCAGAATCAGATAAAAATGTAATTTAGAAATATTTAACAAAATCAAAAAAATGCAGTTCAACACAGAAAATAATTCAATATGGTAGCCCCAGAGAATTTTAATGTATCCTTTTCTATCTGAATTTGCTACTACTCCTCTAGGCCAATTCCATCATTTTGCAGATCAGGAAACTGAATCCTAGAGAGGTTTAGAAATTTGCCAACACTGCTCTTGAATTTTCCCAGCAGATTTTTTAAAAATTAAAAATCAAAGTGAGTTCTTATTTGCCCCAATAATGGGAATAGTTTTGTTTCTTAAACACTAGACTACTAGATTTGTTTGCTTTAGTACAGTATCTTGTTCCATTGATTTACCTCTACTTTCTACCAAGCACACAATTGTTTTTAGCAATTCCTCATATGTAGTACAGAGATCTAGAATAACTAGGTCCCCATTGTTCCCATTGTTTTCATTATTTCACTTGAGATACTCAATTTTTTTTGTGTCTCCACCTGAATTTCTTTAACTTTTCCTAGTTCCGTCAAATGGTTTTTTGATAGTTTGATTGATATGGCACTGAATTTAAAAAAAAAAAAAAACAACTCATTTTTTCTTTCAAAAATTTCCAGCTGTACACAATATTGACTGCAGTAAAAATGAAAAGAAATCTTGGCCTAGCATTGAAGACTGAGCAATCTAGTTCCAATCTAACTTTTCAATATATCTTCTTCCTAGTAGCCTACATAAATGAGTTTATCTACTTTTTTCAATGTCCCTCAGCCCAATCTATATGTCTTCCCCACTCCCCACTCACTCCTCACCCCATCCCAGTCCAAAATGTCTCTTTTCATACTTCTGTTCTGGAATAAGTTCCCTTGTCTTTTTTGTTTATAGGAAGTCTACTTATCCTTTAAGGCTCAACTCAATTTGTTCCTATTCTAGGAGACTTTTTTTTGACAACTGTAGTTCAAAAGAGCTCTCTTCACTATAGCATTCATTAACTATAGCAATTATTGTTAGTACCATTGATGTTGGACTTCATATGCTTCTATGCCTTATTATTTAACTTCTTATGTTCATAAGTCTTATTTCTCCAATTAGACCAAAACCTCTCTCAGTGTTCTGCACATAATAACTGGTTAATAAATATTTCTCAAGTGACTAAATAGATAAATGAGTTTGCAATTTGAGATAATTATGTTAAGAGTGCAATTTGGCTACGGAAAAGTACTAAGCTGACAGATCCTGGTATGTCTGAATGATTGTATTAAAGATTCTCTGACTAACCATATCTAGAGAGGGACATTTTCCTTTCTTTGCAAAGAGTCACCATAATATAGCAGAATTTGTTTGTTAAATCTGATTTAACTATTATGGCTAAGATACAAGCAAAATCCACTCAAAGTAATTCTATTGATTGATGACTTATTGATGGGACCTGTGCTTTTACTGCAATAAGGAATCTGGATAAGAAAAGCATCTCTACTAAAGCAAATAAGTGACGAAGTCTGCAATTGAGAATTCTAGAGATTTGATTAGGGCACTATAAGGTTTAAGTGACTTAGCTAGGATCCCACAGCCAGAAGTGGAACTTGAATTGAGATTTTTTGACTGAGCCTTGCTCTCTATCTACTACCCATTGCTGCCTGATTTTTACTATTCTAAACAAAATAGATTCTATATTGTCACTGTAAACATTAATATTATTATAGTCTATAATGTACAAAATTATGTTAAATGAACCTCCATTCTCAAGTAAGAATAAAATTCAAAGAACTCTGCAGTCTTTAATGCGACCCTAATATTCTTCCATTTCCTCTTATTACTTCTCTTTACCTTCATCTATAGATTGTTAACCTTCCCTTATATTTCCCTTTATATCTGAAGCCTTGAAAGCTATTCAAATTCAGGGACCATTTCTCTTTGGATTTCTACTAAGTAAAGTTCAAACTCATTTGTCTGACATTTTTAAGGTTCAGTAGTCATTTTAAGACACAGTTTCTTAACCTTTCCTGTGCCCTGAACCCCTCTGGCAGTCTGGTAATGTCTATGGATCCCATCTCAGAATATATTTATAAATGCATAAAATAAGGTACATAGAATTGAAAAAAAGGAAACTAATACCAATATAAAAAAGGTTCATGGATTCCATTTTAAGGATTTCTGTTCACTGTATATTCAATATGAGACAACAACGTGATTTGGCTACCTAAAAAGCTAAAATAATGTGTAGGCTGCACTAATAGAGGCACAGTATCAAGAGTAAGAATTGTCACAGTCCTACTTTACTGAGCACTGGTGAGAGCCTAGATGATAATCCTTTCCCAGTGCTCCATTTTAGGTAGGATATTAACAAACTAGAGAATGTCCACAAGAAGTCATTCAGGTTAGTGGGAAACCTGGATGCAATTTGAGATGAGGATCCGTTGAAAGAACTATAGATGTTTAAAGTTAGATAGTGACGGATGGATGGCAGCTGTCGGCAATTATTTGAAAGTACTCTCCAGTAAGCGGAGAATTAGATTTAGTCTTCTTGACTCCAGGGATTAGAACTGTCTGCAGTGGGTAGAAGTTATGGAGTGGCAGATATAAGAAAGTGTAAGTATAAAGTATAAGAAAGAAAGAAAATCACCACCACCACTACTACTACCATGGACTACCACCACCACCACCACCACCACCACCACCACCACCACCACGGTAACAACTAACAGTGAGAGCTGCTGCAGAGTGCAAGGATTGCCTCAAGTGGCACTGGTTTCCTTATCACTGGAGACCTTCAAGGGAAGGCTATTTAAAAATCTCATTTCAGTGATATTGCAAAAGAGATCCTGTTTTGGTATCATTTAGACCGTATGTTGGAGATTCTGTGATTTTTTTCAGTGAGACTTTAAAAAAAAATCATCTACCCTTGCCTTTTCATCTTTGTATATCTTCCTGTATAGTAAGTAACATAATATATTGAGGCATAAGGGATGTGCAGATGTTGGAATACCTGAGCTACCTTTTTATTTTCTGCTTTAAAAAAAATTTCCCTTAAACCTAGTTTCTGAAAGACTATGAAATATTTATAAAGTATTGTCTTTCATACGTACCAGGTTTAGACTTTTTCTGCATAGTCATCTAGAAGCTTTTTTTTTTCATGTTTGGTTTCAGTGTGCTAAATGAGGAACACTAAATGGGAAATAGTGAGACATTTCCGCTCACCATAAGGAAGAATGTCTTGAAAACTAGAGAAGCCTAAAAATGAAATGGGATATCTTATAAAATAGTGAATTTCCTGTCATTGAAAATATTCCTGTGATTTCATCAGTGTAAAGGAAACTCTTAGTGGGAGAATGTTTCTCCACTGGTGCAAATCAGCAAAACGGCTGTAATTTCTAATATTCAAGTGTTGCCTGAAATTACTGAGAGGGAGGAGAAGTGATTTCTTGCTGGTCTTACAACTGTTAGGTGTCAGAGTTACTCTTTGAACCCAGATCTTTCTAACTCCAAGGCTGATTCCTTTATCCACTACACTATGTTGACTGTTCAAATGTATATCTGAGACAAAATGGAGACTTTATAAAATTTTCTTATAAAACTTTCTCTTCAGTGAATTATTTTTATGCCTATTAACCTGTGAATTATGATTTATCCTCAGAATTATAACCTAGTCTTTTAAAAATAGAAAGAGAATATTCTTTAAATGAATACTTACATAATTATATCTAAAAATTCCCCACATTTACAGATAATTATTAAAAAACAGCAACCTTTTCTGTTTTTAAACGAATCTTGAATTCTTTGGGATTTCATAAAATATAACCAAACTGTATAGTTTCCTATATGAATATTTGAGTAAAAAAAAATCCTCAGGTATACTTTATGAAATAAAATGGTTATACTATTATAAATGGTAGTTGTGTTAATAATGATATTAGCCTTATTTAACACTTTAAGGGTTGCAAATGCTTTACAAATATAATTTCATTTTATTCTCATAAGAACTCTGAGAGGGAAGTGTTTTTAATCCTCATTTTACAAAGAAAGAAACAGGCTGAGGGACGATTAAGTGACTGGCCTAGGGTCATAAGATAGTAAACGTCTAAAGCTATATTTGAATTCAGGGTTTTCCCTTAGTCTAAGTGCAGAGCTCTGTTTGTTGCACCTCCTAGCTGCCCTCAGTATTTTCTTCTTATCATTCATTCTTTTTCAGTAGTATCCTACTCTTGGATTTCATTTGGAGTTTTCTTGGCAAAGATACTGGAGTGGTTTGCCAATTCCTTGGAGATGAGGAAAAGGAGGCAAAAAGAGTTGTGACTTATCCAGGGTCACACAGCTAGTCATTGCCTGAGGCTGGATTTGAATTCAGGATGATGAGTCTTTCTAACTCCAGGCCCAGCACTCTTTGTGCTGCACCACCTAGTTGCAACTTAGAATATTAGGTCTGTATATCTCATTTCATTCAGGAACAGAAATATAACACCAAATGAGAGATGTAAACAGACCTTCAGAAACCATCTAGGGCAACCTTTGTTTAGAGCAATAATCCCTCGGCCATGGAGTGCTAGCAGAGAAGTCCTCCAGTTCCTGCTTACTACGTTTGTTTTTCAGTCATGTCTGACTCCTCATAACCCCATTTTGTTGTTTTCTTAACAAAGGTACTAGAGTGGGTTGCCATTTCCTTCTTCAGCTCATTTTATAGATGAGGAATTAAGGCAATTCAGGTTAAGTGACTTGCCCAGGGTCACACAGCTAGTCTGTCTGAGGCTAGATACGAACTCATGAAGAGGAATCTTCCTCATCCCAAGGCCCTGTGCCATCTAGCTTTGTGTGCTGAAATTACAATGTACCTTCTTGTAGGATGACAAACATGGAGAATTCTCCATAGAGTTTTCTTGAGTTGTTGGGGGTTGGGTCAGAGGACTTAGATTTAAGGCCAAGATCCCAAACATCCTCATTCTGTGACCTTTGATAAATTGTATGACTGCTCTGAATCTGAATTTTCTCTTCTGTAAAGAGGAAAAAGGATGACAATACTTTAACGACAAATCACAGGATTTGGGGAAAGAAAATATTATTTTTTTTAAACTGCAGCACACCATGTAACAGTATGCTGTTGTCAGCTCTGAATATTTTGACACAGTTGAACACTGCATTATATTATCCTCTAATTGTTTTGGGTATATTTATCTTTATTCCCAACACAATTTTATGATCTTTTAGATTGGGGACTGAGCCTGTTTCTGATTTTGTTTTTATTATGAGTACTTAGTGCAGCATTGAGGACCTAAAAGTGGCATGGCATGCTAGAAAGGATATAGAATCTTGAATCTGAGAAACTGATCAGTCACTTGCTAGATATGTGACCAGGGTAAAGTCACTCTCTGAGCTTTAATTTCAACTTTATAATTGAAGGAAGTACTAATTTCAGTTTACACTTAACAATAACTAGCCCCTTTGGGTAACATTTGATGTTGACTTCATCAAATATCTATAAAGTGCCTACCAGTGCAGGGTACTTAGTAAGGAAAACATTTAAATAAAACATTATCTTATTCCTCATGAAGCTTACAATAAAATATATACTAAGGGAAGGAAGAAAGGAAGTGAAACAGGGTAGTGGCCCTTGCTTAGATACCATCAGCTTGCTTAGCTGATAAATGCTCTATGCATAGGATACGTAGGGAGCTGCTACCAGGAAAATTGGAGTAATAGGTGAAGTCTCTTGAAAAGAGTGTGGAGCAAGCGTGGGTATCATATATCACGTTCTATTTAGCTAAACATATGCTTTGGAGGAGCCTTTTATTAATTGATTGTTCAGTAGGAACTGAGGAATCTTTGAAAAGGCCTTTGTCAACTATCTATAGTTATATGAAAAAATGCTCTAAGTCACTGTTGATTAGAGAAATGCAAATTAAGCCAATTCTGAGGTACCACCTCATATTTATCAGATTAGCTAACATGACAGAAAAGGAAAACAACCAATATTGGTGGGAGTGTGGGAAAATTGGGACATTAATGCACTGTTTTCGAGTTGTGAATTGATCCAATGATTCTGAAAAGTAGTTTGCAACTATGCCAAAGGGCTAGAAAACTGTGCATACCCTTTAACCAAGCAAAACACTGTATCCTGAAGAGATTTTAAAAAGGGAGGGAGCAGATCTATTGGTACAAAAATATTTATAGCAACTCTTTTTGTAGTGGTGAAGACTTGGAAATTGAGGGGATACCCATTAATTAGAGAATAACTAGACAAGTTGTGTTATATGATTGCAATGGAATATTACTGTGCTATAAGAAATGATGGCTAGGGTGATTTCAGAATAACCTGGAAAGACTTTTATGAACTGATACAAAGTGAAATGAACAGGGTCAGGAGAACATTGTACACAGTAACAGCAACAATGTGTGATGATCAACTGCAATTGACTTAGGTATTTTGAGAACGTAATTCAATGATCCAAGACAATTCCAAAGGACTCAAGATGAAAAATACTATCCACCTCCCGAGGAAAAAACGACGGCATCTGACGATGGCATCTGAATGCAGATTGAAGTATATTATTTTCACTTTCTGTAATTTTATGTGTGTTGCTGTTTTTCTTTTGGGTCTGTGTCTTCTTTCACAATATGACTAATGTGGCAATATGTTTTGCATATTTGAATTGCTATAATTCCTATAACAAATTGCTTATTTTGGGAAAATAAAGGGAAAGGGCAGGTGAGGGAGGCAGAAAAAATTTGGAATTCAAAATTACATGTAAAGAAAATTTTAACATTCTTTTTTTAATTAGGAAAAAATAAAATATTACTAAAAAACAAAAACAAAAACAAGAAAAGAACTTTGTCAGCTTCAGGCATCTCTTTGCTTCATTTTACCCTATTTGAGTCAGACCTAGGGACTTATTAGTTGTACTGATCTAGCTAGGTTGTCAACAGCCCTAGGATGATGAATCCATAGCTGGAAAGGAGCTTGGATACCATATAGTTCAAACTCCTCTTTTTACTGATGAGGAAACTGAGACTCCAAGGAAGTTTAGCACCTTGTCCAAAAAATGAAGATGGGATTTGAATTCAGATCCTCCAAATCTAGAGGAAGCACTCCTTCCCCTGTACCATGCTTCTTCCTGCTTGAAGATTCCTGTATTGTCTGATTCATCAGATCTGTCTCTGTCAGTTCAATTTATTTTTTTTATAAAATAAATAAATAAAATAACTTATTTTTAAATAAAAATAAATAAATTTGTTTTTTTAATAAATTGAGCTGACAGAGACAGATCTGATGAATCAGACAATCTAGGAATCTTCAAGCAGGAAGGAGCATGGTACATGGGAAGGAGCGCTTCCTCTAGATTTGGAGGATCTGAATTCAAATCCCATCTTAGTTTTTTGGATAAAGTGCTAAACTTCCTTGGAATCTCAGTTTCCTCATCAGCAAAATGAGGGGTTTGAACTATATGGTATCAGAGCTCCTTCCCAACTCTGGATTCATCATTCTAGGGCTGTTGACAATCTAACTAGATTAACACAAACTAATAAATCCCTAGGTCTGACTCAAACAGGGATATAGGAATGCTCAACGTATTTTTTCTTAGATTGTCCAGAGAGAAACCATAAAGCAAGGAAAAAGACTCTAGGGACCTCTTCCGTACTTAGATCACATAATTCTAAGTCATTTGCTTTCTTTTTCATTTGGAGCCTCTGATCTTGGACATTTCAAAAGTCATAAGAGTGAGCTGTAGGAAACAAGAACTAAAAATCCAGTGGATTTTGTAGCCAATGGAACACTGATACTTTGAGGAATAAGCAATGCTCTTTGGGAGTGGTTTTTGTAACCTTAGCCAAGTCAGTCTATGAATATTTACTACCTACCAGGCATTGTCCTAAGTGCTAGGAACATAAAAAGAGGCAGAAGACAGCCCCTTTTCTCATGGAATTCATAATCTAGTGGAGAAGACAATGAGCAAGCAAATATGTACAAACAAATTATATAAGGATAGTTGGGATATCATGAAGAGAATGCAGGTTCTAGAATTAAGAGGGGCTGGAAAAAGTTTCATGAGGAAGATAGGATTTTACTTGAGACTTGACAAGAGCCAGGAGGCATGGATAAGTGTGGAAAACATTCAAGGCATGGGAGATAGCCACAGAAAATGCTAGAAGCCAGTTAAACTGCAAGGAAGCCAATGTTCCTGGAAAGTAGAGTGGGAAATAAGGTGTAAGAACATTGGAAAGGTTGGAGCAGAGGGCTAGATCAGAAAGCACAGCAGAACTTGCTCAGTTGTCATGCTGCATCTGAATTCAATCTTGGTGGGATGAACAAGGCTATGCTGCAAGAGAGCTAAGTTTTGCACCTATATTTGCAAGACTGAAGAGGTATAATATTATTAATAATCAACAGACTTTTGATGATTTAAAATGATAATAGCTAGCATTTATAAAGTACTTTGAGGTTGGAAAATCAGTTTATAAATATATCATTTTATTCTTATAACAGCTTTGGGAGGTAGGTGTTGTTATTAACCCTGTTTGATGGATGAAGAAACTGAGACAGACGGAGGTTAAGTGACTTGGCCAGAGTCATACAGTCTAAAGTAGGTTTTAAATTTAGACGTTCTTGACTCCAGGTCTAGAGTTCTATCCACTGCAGATAGTATGCCCTTGAGGTATCGAGGGAAATGTTTACATATTTGTTCTAGTCATATCTTTGAAGCAAATATCTTGTTATAAAAGTTACCCAGTGTTAAGTGGTCAAATGGAACTCAGGTGCTAGCCACTGGCCCCAAACTTGGAGGGGAACACAACTGCTTCAGATTCAAACCAATACAAAGAGGTTTAACAATCCATAACATGCTCTCTCTGTACTTTGAAGAGGAAATATAACCTACCTAGCTCTAAGAAAGGGTCAGAACATACACATATATTATGGAATGAAGGAAAGAGAAAAAGAGGGAAGGAATGAAGAAAGGAGGGAAAAAAAGGAAAGAAGGAAGGAAGAAAAGGAGGAAAATAAGAGGACATGTAGATGGACTTATATGGCTTATTTCACATAATCATAGAGAGAATTAAATTAGGTAATGTGTATAAAAGACTGCAACTATAAAATTCTATATCAGTATAAGGTATTACTATTATGGTAGGCACTTAATAGTGCTTGTTAAATAAAATACAGTAAGAAAAATTTTACTTAAATGCCACTTTCAAGAAGAAAAGAAGCATTAAGCCAAGGGATATAGCTGACTAGTTATTATATTTTAAATGTCTTAGTATGATCCAGTGGAGGTAGCATAGAATAGTAGATAGAGTGCTGGACCTGAAGTCAGGAAGACTTGGATTCAAGTGCTGCTTCTATAGCAGGCAATTCAATTCAGGAGTAACCTTTTCGACTCTTAGGAAACTCACAATATTATAAATTCTAGAGAGTTCATTATCCGCATAAGATGGAAGTATTTGTCACACTGGAAGTTTCCACATCAAAATAAACACAGGTCCTTAATGCATTGGCGTATGAGTCAGTAATATTATAGGGCCACTAAAACAAAAAAACAACAAAAACTGACATCACCTTAGGCTGTATTTTCTAAGTTGTATTCAGAAAAAAGAAATTTAATAGATCTTCTGCTCTTTGCTATGGTAAGTTTAAATTTAAAATATTATGTTCAGTTCTGGGCTCCACATTTTCAGAGTTAAATTGACAAACTATAGCACATCTACAGTAGGGTACCATTGATGACAAGAAAACAGAAAACTCAGCAATAGGAGGATCAGCTGAAGGAAATAGGGACATTTAGCCTGGAATAAAGAAAACTTGTGGATGAGATGATGGCTGGCTAAAAGTTTTGGAAGGCCATTATATATAAGCATGTTTACTCTTATTCTACTGATGTCAGGAAGTAGAACTAAAAAAAAAATGGGTAAAGGTTAAAGATTGGCATGTGTGGCTCTATATAAGAAGAAACTTTTTAGAGCTGTGCTGAAATAGAAATAGGCTGCCTTTGGTAGTGAATACCCCATTAGTGGAGGACTGCCAGGGGCCAAAGAATGAATGTTTGATTGTTGGAGAAATTTCTTTTCAATTATAGTTTGAACTCCAAGACCTCTAATGTCATTTCCAACTAGGAGGTGATATGATTCTCTGAACATTTTTGTTGTCATTTTTGTTGCCAATAAATACTGAAATTCAATAACTTTTAATAGTCAATAAACATTGATTAAATGTCCATTATATGTCAGGTACTTAGATAAGCTCTGGGAATATAAATAATGAAAAGAAAGACAGATCTTGCCCTCAAGGAGCTTATGATTTAATGACTGAAGACAGTATATAAAAGAAAATTGAAAGGTGGAACTTAAGATCTTCTTGGAGTCAAAACCCAGCACACCAGTTGATGAGAAATGAAGTTAGTTAACAAAGTCTGAGCCTTCTATAAAAAGAAGTTTAGGGTGGAATTTATTGCTTCAGTCTTCAGGAAGAGGGGAGAGGTAACTGAGGATACTGAGGAAGTATGGAGTATCCAAAGCTAAAGCAGTCTCCCTCATGATTGGATTTCATCTCATGAGCTTAACCTGCAGGAAACTTGACCCAGAGTCAAACCCAAGCAGAGCAGCTGCCAGGAAAGGATGACTTTCAGAGTTGCTGGTTGTTACCATATTGTTGTCATTCATTACATACATTTTTCTCCTTCTGCTCACTTCAACCTGACCTAATTTATACGTCTTCCTGAATTTTTGAAATCAATCAATCCCTCAATGCTTATTAAGTGCTACTATGTGTCAAGCACTGGGCCAAACACTGGAGATAAAAAAGAAGGTAAAAGACATTCCTTGTCCACAAGGAATTTACAATCTAATGATATAGACAATGGAAACATACATACATACAAAACAAGCTAGGATAAATTTAGAATTACTTCTATAGGATAAAAAGAAAACAATTAACGGAGGGAAGGCAATAGAATTGACAGGGATTTGGAAAAGCTTCCTGCATAGGATCAGATCAGAAAAAAAGGGAAGGAGACTTAAAGAAGCATAATCCCTCCTTCCCGTTCCCCCCTGTACACTCCCTCTACCCCTACCCCTCCCCTTCTCCCCTTCTTCCCCATTCCCTTCCATTCACCCCCCCTCCCCCTCCACACCAGACCCCCACCCCTCAGGCAGTGGTGGGGAGAAGGAATGTGGTTTTGTGGAAAGACAATTTTGCAAATCAAGAGAACTCCATTATAGTCCTTACTCTGCCACTAACTCATTTTATTTATAATCTTTGCAAGTGATTTAATCTCTCTCACAAGTTCCCGATCTGTAAAGTAAGAATATTTGATCTTGAATATTACTTAGAGCTTGGATATTCTATGTCTTTTCCCTTGACTAAACTGAGCTATCTTCAATAACTATTTAATTTGCCACGTTCTCTCTGCAAACCCATTCTGAATCTTCTTTTTGCATTACAAGATTGTCCAGCTACATTGCTTGTAGTGGCTCTAACTTCTGGACAGCACCCTTTGCATCTCAAGTCTTAGCTTCAGTCGCTTTGACATATGAGAGTTTGGCATGAACATTAGGTGCTAACACCAGTTATCAACCTGCATGACCTTGAGCAAGTCACTTAATCTTCCTGTAACCTAATTTTTCTTGTCTATTAACTGAGAGTATTGGACAAGATGGTCTCAGAAGGCTGCTGCTCTAGAATACAAATTTAAACTTGTTGAGTCTGTAACCTAGGAGTTTATCTCTTTGCTATATTAAAGTCTATTTTTACTTTGATGAAGCTATTAAAGATTCCCTTCATAAGAGCAGAAGAGTCTCTGTTCCCTTTCCCCTCATAATTAAGTAGAATCAAGGACTAACCCCTCATAATATGAATGTTTTTCCTTTTAATGATTTCCTATTTATCTTGTATATAAATTGTGCTGTATATCTGACTTTGTATATATTTTGTAGTCTCTTCCATTAAATTGTAAGCTCCTTTAGGACAGGACCTGTCACTTGCCTTTTTGTATTTCCAGCTTTTAACACAGTGCTTGGCACATGGGAGGTAGTTAATAAATGTTTATTTATTGATCAATTGACTTTGAGAACATGGAATCTTGTATATAGCATAATCTTCCACGACAATCTTATTCCAGCATCAACTCTTTCCTTTCTATTGACTGATAGATTTTTATTTTACATTAGCTTTCCAGTTCTAAGTCCTACAGTTTTATAGCACCTCAGTTTCAGACTAGCATTTCTTTTTAAAAGAATTATGTTCATTTTTCTAACTGAATATTTGTTGTAAAAATCATCATAGGATCACTCTTAGATGGATACTGAGTTTTCTTCACATACATCTTGAACTTTTTTCTGAAACCAGCAAATTAAATAATGAAAATAAGGCTCATAGAACTTAGCACACTTAGGGAAAGCAAAGTCAATAGAACCTCTTAACAAATATTTCAAAATGTCTTTCCTTTACTGTTGTTTAAATTAAACAGTGATTGAATGATTCCCATAACCTGAGAAGTTTAACGTTAAATTTGAAATTTAGGGAAATTTATGCTAATAGAATAGCCCTAATCATGCTGCTCAAATGCTTATTTTCCCCTCTGTTTTCTCTTCCAAGGTGAATGACCATTGCATTAAAAATGATAGAACAAAAATACTTTAAAAGGAGTTGATAAATAAGGAGCTAGTAAAAGGACTATTTGATCTTGCTGAATTTAAGTCACTTAGATAAACTATATCCTTAGGTCCTGAATGAACTGACTCTAGTGATGAACTGGCTCCACTGTCAGTAATATCTGAAAGATCATGGAAAGAATGAAAAGTATCACAAGATTAGAAAAGGGCAAATGTTGCCTCAATTATAAAAAGAGCAGGGGGCAGAATAAGAAGGGAAGAGAATGGAGTTTTCAAACTGTGGGGCAGAGCTAGATTTCTGGGAAAATTTTGGAATGGTTCATTAAGGAGGTAGTTGGTAAACATCTAGAAAAGGAGGTGGTAATTAACAATGAAACCACATGCTTTCCCAGAAAAGAGTTCACACCAGACTAAGCTCATTTAATTTTTTGACAGGATTCCTAAAGTAGATGAGGAAAATGTGGTGAATATAATTTAATATAGATTTTTGATAAGCTTTTGATAAAGTTTTTTGTTTTTCAGTCATTTTTCTGTTGTATTTGTCTTTATGTGACCTAATTTGAAATTATTTTATCAGGGAATGGTTTGCTATTTCCTTCTGAAGCTCATTTTATAGATGAAAAAACTGGGGCAAAAAGAGTTGACTCACATAGAGTCACACAGCTAGTAAGAATCTGAGGTCAAATTTGAACTCATGAAGATGAATCTTCCTTACTCTAGGCCCAGCACTCTATTAGTGCACCATCTAGTTGTCCTTTTTGATAAAATATCTTATACTGTTCTTGTGGATAAGATAGAGAGGTGTGAAATAAAAAAAAATAAACTTAGAAAGATTTCGAGAAAGTTGGATGGTCAGACTCACAACAGTATGGTCTGAGTTTTCTAGCAGTTCGCCTTAGGTATCTGTTCCATGGTCCTGCACTGTCTAACACCAGTGAAACAGTGCTAAATATTAAAATGAAGGTATAGAAGGAATGCTCATAAACTTTTTAGTTGACATAAATCTAGTATGGATAACTAACATAGTGGTTATTGTGAACAGAATCTAAAATGATCATAAAGGACTACTAGACCATCATTCTGAATTTCAAAATTCAAAAAGAACAAATTTAAAGTCTTATATTTGGGTGCAAAAGTTTAACTTTACCAGTACAAGATAGAAGCATCATCTTTAGACATCAATTGTTTTGAAAAATATCTAGGCATTTTAGTGCACTACAGTCTCAATAGGAATCAGCATGAAGCGAAGGAAATCTTCCAAAATTAAGCAGGCGATAATATTCCTTTACTCTGCCCTCTGCTGACCTGTCCGAAGATGAATTCCATTTAGGGACCATAGTCTGGGGATATAATACATTCAATTTGCCAGAGCTCTTTGTCTTCTTAGTTTATTACTTCACAGCTATGTTCTGTTAATCCTTACTTTTCCTTCACGAAAGCCCAACTTAATTTATTGGTCATATGTGTCTGTAATAATGTCTTCTATGACTCTTCTTGCAAACATACTGCCTTAAGTAATATGCTGCAACCAAATTATATACACCATACTGATTTCCATTGCTTTTTGGGATACTTAACATTTATGTTTCTTCTAAGTCATGGTGCTTCATGACTCACAGTAATTTAGCATCTCTGAAAAAATTTTGGTATTAAAAAGATGTTCTCTGGGAGCATAGAATGACTTGCTATTATTGAAAGATCTGTACAGTTTCCCAGATTTAATTTTAAATTCTTCCTCTTCATTTCTAGGTCTAGTTCATTATCCATACATATTACCAAGATATATGTAACTCAAAGGCTATTCATTCAACTGTATGTAATAGTTTAGGCAATATACCTTTTTCATGTACTTTATTTTTCCTGTGTTTATTACTAGGGGCATTTTTTTTTGAGAAGACATGAACCTTACTGAATAGATTTTATAATATCCCCCAAACTCAAAGCAGTTAAGACAATTTAATGCACAAATAAGAACATTCTGGCTCCCTTTTACTTAAAAAAGAAAAGTTCTTTTTATTTTAGGATTTTGTGTAGGATGTGATCTAAGAAGATCATCAGTGAAAAATAATTTGAAATTTAAGGACTGTTAGGCTAATATATTTTGCATAATTAAGGCATTATTATGAATACCAAGAGATTAATTAGGGAACTAACTAGCACTCCTCAGAGACATTAGAAAGTAGTAAACATTTGGTATGGGTAGAAATAAAGCTTAATATCTAATTCAATTCCTTTTTATTTACCTTTCTATTTCTGGTACTTAAGTTCTTTATGACATGAATTTTGGTGATGAGGTTGAAAGTTGTTCATTTGAAGAGATCAAATAGTGCTGTCACTGGATCTAACTGAGAAGGGTGCTACATATAAAACAAGAATCATTGCAAGTAGATGCATATTAGAAAAACAACAATATTATATTAAATATGGGCCCAAGCGGACATTGCTGCCATCCTGGGGCCAGGGCTGAGGCCGCTCCATACTCCCCTCTCATCCAGGTGAAAGAGCTTTCTTTCTGACCTCTGAAGTTGTCTTTGGTGTTTGTGAGTTGAGAAATCTGGAAACCATAGCAACTGCCCATGATTCTGTGTCCTGAAGCTTACTCCAGTCTTGTATATGCCACGTGGCAAAGACTGAGCTGTGCTCCACTGTGAGTCTGCTGCAATAGATCTTTCCTGTCAGCCTTCCAGGCTGTCTTGGCCTGGAAATCTCTTTCACTCTGGCATTTTGTGGCTTCTGTTACTCTAGAATTTGTTTAGAGTCATTTTTTAAACAGGTAATTTGTCTGGGGAGAACTAGAACAGGTCCATACTTCTACTCTGCCATCTTGGCTCCACCCCACCAAGGTGTTATTTTCTTCAGCATTTTTGGGGGGTCCTTTCTAGCAAGCAGTTGACTTGTTTTCCATGATTTTTCTTGTTCTATTTTTTCCTCTACTTCTCTTACTTGATTTTCAAAATCTATTTTGAGCTCTTCCACGGCCTGAGACTAATTCATACTTTTCTTACAGGCTTTTGATGTAGGAGCTTTGACTTGGCTGTCTTTTGGTTATATGTTTTGATCTTCTTTGTCACAAAAATGAGATTCTAGAGTCTGATTTTTTCCCCCTGATTTTTACTTATTTCCCCAGCTCATTATTTGACTATCTAGCTCTTTTTCAAGGCAATTCTATGATTCCACTGTGGGTGCTCTATCCCCACAATATCTGTGGTCCTAGAGCTCCTGAAACAGCCTCTGCCTCTGCCACTGCTGCCACTGCTGCTGTTGTGGGCTCCTATGCTCCCTATACCACCCAGAGGTTGGTGTTGGACTGCACTACTTTCTCACCTGGTACTATGCTCTGCTCCCAGCCTGGTGTAATAAACTCTTCCCACCAACCTTCCAGGCTCTACTGAGCTGGAGATGTGTTTCACGTTGTCATTCTGTGGGTTCTGGAGCTCTAAAATTTGTTTAGAGTCACCTTTTGCAGGTATTTGGGGGTTTTTTTGGGGAGAACTCAGGGAAGTCTCTACTTTTACTATTCCATCTTCTTTCTGCCCCATTTCAAAAAGAATTTTAAAAATCAAATAAGAGAGAGAAAGGAAAAATTGGGAAGAGAAATAAGAGTGATACAAGATAATCATGAAAAAAGAGTCAACAGTCTGGGAAAGGAGGCACAAAAATAATACTTAGAAAATAACTAGGCCAAATGGCAAAAGAGGTCCAAAATTCAATGAGGAGAAAAATGCCTTGAAAAACTAAATTGACCAAATGGAAAAGGAGGCATAAAAGCTCACTAAAGAAAATAATCCCTTGAAAAGTGGAAGCTTAATGATTCTATGGGCCATTAAGAAATAATAAAACAAAATCAAAGGAATAAAAAAAGGACAATATGGAATATCTCACTACAAAAATTACTGATGTGGAAAATATCCCATTAGGGATAATTTAAAAATAATTGGACTACTTGAAAGCCATGAACAGAAAGAGTCTAGACATCATCAATCAAGACATTATCAAAGTAAACTGCCCTGATATTCTAGAACCAGCAGATAAAATAGAAATTGAAAGACTCCACTGATCACCTCATGAAAGAGATCCCCAAATGAAAACCTTCAGGAATATTATAGTCAAATTCCAGCCAAAATTTTCGAGGTCAAGGGGAAAATATTGCAGGAATCCAGAAAAATACAATTTCAGTAGCATGGAGCTACAGACGATATAACTCAGTATTTAGCAGCTTTTACATTAAAAAGTGGTGGCTTGGAATATGATATTCTTGAGGGCAAAAGAGCTGGGATTACAACCAGGAATCCCCTACCCTAGAAAATTCAAAATAATCCTCCAGGAGAAAAAATGGTGTGCATATGTGTGTGTGTGTGTGTGTGTGTGTGTGTGTGTGTGTGTGTGGGTCTGTGTGTGTATTTGTTCTTATGAATTAGAAGTATTATCTTTTCAGGTAAGAATGTAAACAGTTTAACCTTATATAGACAGAAGGTAGAGTTATGACTTGAATGTGATGAGATGCTATCTAAAAATAAATCAATGGGTGAGAAAAAGGAATGTACTGGGATTAGAGGAAAGGGAGAAATAAAATGGAGTAAATTATCTAATATGAAAGAGGCAAGAAAGAGCTTTTATAGTAGAGGGAAATATGGAGAGATGGTGGGGAATACTTGAAACTTTCTCTCATCAAAATTGACTCAAAGGAGAAAGAACATGCACATCCTGTTGAGTATAAAAATCTATCTTACTCCACAAGAAAGTAGGAGGGGAAGGGGATAAGAGAAGGGTGGAGGTGCTGATAAAAGGGAGGATATATTTGGGGAGTCAGTGGTAAGAAGCAAAAAAAAAACATTTTTGAGGATGGATAGGGTGAAAAGAGAGAGAGAGACAATAGAATAAATAGAGAGGAAATAAAATAGAGGGATATGCAGTTAACTATCGTAACTGTGAAAACATTTTGAAGGCCAAATCTCTCAGATATATAGAGAAATGAGTCAACTTTGTAAAATTAAAAGCTATTCTCCAATTGATAAATGATCAAAAATTATGGAGTCAATTTTCAAATGAAGAAATCAAGACTGTTTATAGTCATATGAAAAAAAATTCTGTAAATCACTGTTGATTAGAGAAATACAAATTAAAACAGTTCTGAGATACAACCTCACCCCTATTATATTGGCTAATAGGAGAGAAAAGGAAAATGACAAATGCTGGAGGGAATGTGAGAAAACTGGGGCACTAAAGCACTGCTGGTGGAATTGTGAATTGATTCAACCATTATGTAGAACAATTTGAAACTATGCCCAAAGGTCTATAAAATCATGCATACCTTTTGAGCTAGCAATACCACTACTAAGTCTGTATCTCAAAAGAGACGTACAATATATATACAAATATAAAAATAGATCTAGATATATAGCAACTCTTTTCTGGTAGCAAAGAATTAGAAATTGACAGGATACCTATCCATTTGGGAATGGCTAAATAAGTTGTGGTATATAATTGTGATGCAATACTATTGTGTTTTAAGAAACGATGAGCTAGATACTCTCAGAAAAATCTGGAAAAACTTACATGAAGTGATGCAAAATAAAGTGAGTAAAACCAGGAGAATTGTACACAGTAAAAGCAATATTGTAAGATGATGAACTGTGAATGATGTAGGTAATCTCAGCAAGATGATGATCTAAGACAATTCTGAAGGACTTCTGATGAAAAATGCTATCCATCTCTAGATAAAGAACTAATGGAGTGTGAATATAAATCAAAGCATCCCTTTTTTAAACATTTCTTTGGTTTTTATATTACAAAATGACTAATATAGAAATGTGTTTTACATGACTACACATGTATAACCTGTATCAGATTGCTTGTCTTTTTTATGAGGGGAATGGGATAGGGAGAGAGAGAATTTGGAACTAAATTTTAGAAACAACTGTTGAAAATTGTTTTTTCCATATAATTGGGGAAAATGAAATATTAAATAAAAAATAACTTAAACTTAGGTGCTGTGACTTCAAATACACTGTTGTTTTCAGGTGTTACACATATCAAACATTCAAAATTTATAGCAATTTAGCAGAAAATTGTAAGATTAAGAACAATTCCACAGTGGATAATCAATCAACCAATCAACCAATTAGCAAGCATTTTTTAGTGTCTACCGTGTGCAAGGAGCGATTCTTGGTGCTAAAGAATAAAACGAATCCTATTAAGTCTCTCAAGGAGCTTAGTGTATAATGTTTTCAAAAGAAAAAAATGCTTTGAATATAAATATTTCAATATCACCTTGAAAAAAATCTCAGAAAAACTATTAATGATTACTAACACTTATGCAGTGCCCTCCGTCGTCACAATAACAATATTAGGTACATCTTATTATCGTCCCCACTTTCAGACATGGACACCAAGGCTGAGGAAAGTTAAGTGATTTGACTTGTGTTACTGATTTTGCCCAGTGAGCTGATAAGTACTTGAGATAATATAAAAGTAGAATGAACAAGCCTTGGTTGGTATCTGGTCATGAGAAAATGAAAAATAAGCAAGAATCAAAGACAAGTTTGAGGCTTTGATCACAGGTGACTGTGTACCATTGACAGTAACAGTAAAGTCAGAATAATGGATAGGTTTAGAAGAAATCTTGTCCGTACTGGCTTTGAAGTACTGTTAAATTATCATGGTAGAAATGTGTGGTAAGTATTTGGAGATGTAGGTCTGGAGCTAAGAAAAGAGGTCAAGACTAAAAACATTGTGTGCTGGAGCCAGTTTGACCCACCTGCGAGAGCCAATGGTTAAATTTTCGGTGTGAAAATTGAAACCTCATAAATCAGCTAATGATACAAATCAGGGCTTGATTTATGGTTTTACTGATTATCTAGTCAACAAAATATTAATGATGAAGATTAAATTGAAAAATTTATTGTCTCTTTTTTCTCAAAGCAATGTTATTTACTAACATATACTGGTTTAAGGTATAGATTTGGGAGTTATTTGCTTAGAGGTGGTAGTTGAAGATATGAGAATTAAGGACACAAAATAGGCAGGGAGTGTATAGAGACAAGAGTGCCTTTGAGCATACTCACCTTAATGTGTCAGAAAAGAAGAGGGGCCAAAGAACTGTCAGAGGCCATGTGGTATCTCCAAAGACAATGAGTAGAGACTATCCAGAATGAGGAGATGATTACCAATGTCCAATGATGCAGAGGACTTAAGAAAGATGAGGCCTGGTAAAGGAGGTGGGGGTAAGGTCATTGAATCAGACAATAATGAGATGACAAGGTGATTTCAGTAACGAAATATGGTAGAGTGTTGGATTTTGAGTCAGAACACTTGTATGGGAATCCCAGATCTCCTCATGTGATCAAAGAAAACATTTAACTAATCTGGGCTTCAATGTATTTATTTGCTAAATTATGAATTTTGAATAGAACATTTTCCTCTCTTAGAAAAACAAAGAAGGTCTCTGTAAGCTAAATTCCTATTACGAATACTTTATAATTGCTTGCTATTTAAAGGAATTTTATTGTGAATCTTTTTACAAAGCAAATCATCATTTTTAGTTCACCTGACATATTTTCCTTTTTATAGAAAGTGAAGTTATGTTAGATGATCTCTATGTTCACTCAGCCTGAATAATGCTTCATTCCATGAAATTTGACTTTTCATATTATTATTGTATAGACATTCTTAAGGCAAGTTTCATGAGTTCACCATTTCAAACCTCAAAGACCAGTACAGTGACAAAAATCAGTCTTCTAGAGAGATTCTGTGGAGGTAAGAATGAAAAGTAGACTGCAAAGTATCATTTAGCATTGCTGCTTTCCATTAATTGCATATTTGTGGAAAGAAAATGTCTTTGTAAGTATTTGTATCTATTTGTATAATTCCTGAATGTGGCACACAAAAATTTGAACTGAAAGTATTAATTAAGATTGAAAGGGTATTGTAACAAGTATCCTAGTAAAATTTTTTGTAATAGTCTAATATGTGGTTTAACCACATTTAAACATATAGAGATACCAAGGATCTTATTGCTATAAGATATTCATTTAAAAAAAGGCAGGAATTTTAAGCAAAGGAACTAGGACAGAAGTCGGAGATCATCAAGCAGAGCTGGACCTTTAGCTCTTGGCCCAAGTTACCTGGCCCAAGTTATGTTCTATCCTATATCTAACCTATCATGTCAAAGCAGATTTTGAAGTTTGAAGCATTTTTAATCAAAACTGCACTCCATGAATAGATTAAAGTAGCACTAGCAGAAGAAGGATTAGGTCTGAAGTAACCACTTATGTGTTTTTGACTTGAGTTTTGTTTCCTCATTTGTTAAAACAACGAAAACAAAAAACAAAAAATGACAGACTGCATGACTTTCTTTTCAGATATTGATCCTATTATCCATTAATGCAAGTAAAAGTTTTATAGGAAAAATATTTTGTAATGTACACATATTTTCCTTATGTAGCATTATCAAATTTAGTTTTAACTATTTCAAAAATGTGAATACAAGCAAGGCATATTGTATATACTCTCAGACAAATTGCCACATTGTTGGATTTGTTAAATTGTATTTCTTTGTTACAAGGGAGAGTTGAGATATGTGCAGAAAATACTGGTATAAAAACAAAAGGTATCAATGAAATAATGGAATGGAAGAGAAAGGCATGTATTTTTTTAAAAAGCACATTGTATGTCACTAGGGAAATTAATTATTAGAAAAGAAGATGGGATAGTATTCTGGCAAGACGATAAAAGTTAGCTGTCCAGAATTCTACATTTGTTCTGCCCAAAGCAAAATCCCCTTCAGGAAAGCCTAAGCATATTGGATGGATTCTCCTGTGAAGGACAACCAAGTAGTATATGGACAAAGATTCAGCAGCATAAGAAGACAAGAAGGGGTTCTGATCTACACTGATGGAAAGAATACTTCTGTTTATTAAATTGCAGAATCAGTGAGTTACCATGTTACTATATATCAAAATTGTGTTAGCAGCCTAGCTTTTAAATCTACAGAGGATAGTAAAGATACTAATGGTATGCTAATTCAAGATGTTTAGCCTGGAGAACAGAAGACCCAGGGGAGAAAATGATAGCTGCCTTCAAGTATCTGAAGGGCTGTCATATGAAAGACATGTTCTATTTGGCCTTAGAAAATACAGCAATAGGTGAAATTTTCATTGACACATTTCAAGAAGATACAAAGAAAAACTTTCTGTTGACTAAAGTCTCTTACAGCTCCAAATTGCATCTATATCTGTATATGTACATATACATTTTATATCATATGTTATATATAAATTCATGTATGTATGTGTGCATGTGTGAGTGAATGATACATTCATATATATATATATGTACATACATATATATTTATGTAGAAAAAGATCTATATCTACCTGAGGTTTTGTTCTTTACAATATTTCAAACTATCTGTTGAAAAAGAGAATTTGCGGGGGCAGAGCCAAGGCAGGGAATCAGTTGAGCTCTACCCCCAAACCCCTCCAGATACTTTTAAAAATGATTCTAAACAAATTTTAGAGCAGTCAAACTCACAAAAAGATGGAGTGAATCAAATTTCCAACCCAAGACAACTTGAAAGACTGGCAGAAAAGGTCTGTTGCCCCAGGCTGAGAGAGGAGCACAGGCCTTGCTAGCACAGAGCTGGCCCCAGCAAACCTGAAGTAGGCATCAGTGTGGCTAAATCACTCCCAGCAGTGGCAATTTCCAGACTTCTCAGCCCACATACTCCAAAATTAACTTAGAAGGTCAACAAAAAAGGCCCACTGCACCTGGGTGAGAATGGAACACAGTCTAGCTCATGCCACAACAGCACAGCTCTGGCCCCCGCAATCTAGGAACAGGCTTTGGGAGTGACTGAAACAGCACCAGACCCAGTGTCTGCTTCTGGAGTTCTCACCACACAGATGGTAAGGGGGTTGAACAAATGATCAGAATGAGTTTATAGAGGTCTTTGCTGATACTGAGGCAGGACTTTTGTTGCTTTGCCCATACTTGGATCTGGATCCTGGGTGGTCGTCCCAGGGTGAGGAGGAACCCTAGCACAGCAGAGCTTATGGACACAGTAAAGGGGGGACTCTCCTCATAACTCCAGGGTAGAAAAGAGTGCTTGTAGTCACTCATAGACTGGAACAGAGAGTGGGAGAGGCATAAACACCTCTCCTTAGAGCATACCACCTTGAAAGAACTGAAAATGGATTGGTCCCTGGAAGTATCTATAAAAATAACTTCACAAAACCTCTGAATCTTGGGACAGTGCACCTTCCACTCTGGAAGCAGAACCATATTTTAACAAACAGTTAAAGGTTAAGTAATAGGGAAAAGAGTAAACAAATTCAGAGGAAAAAAACAACTTCTCACTATAGAAAGTTACTATGGTGACAAGGAATATCAAAACACACACCCAGAAAAAGAGAGCAAAGTCAAAACTTCTACATCCAAAGCCTCCAAGAAAAATATAAATTGGTCTCAGACCATGGAATAGGTGAAAAAGGAATTTGAAAATAAATAAGACAGATAAAGGAAAAATTGGGAAGAGAAATGAGAATGTTGCAAGAAAATCCTGAAAAATGAGTCAACAGCTTGGTAAAGGAGACACACAAAAATCCTGAACAAAAGATTACCTTAGAAAACAGAATACGACAAATGGCAAAAGAGGTCAAAAAAGCCATTGAGAAGAAGAATGCCTTGAAAGCAGAATTGACTGAATGGAAAAAGGAGGTCCAAAATCTCACAGAAGGAAATAATTTCTTTAAAAAATGGAGCAAATGGAGACTTTATGAGAAATCAAGAAGCAATAAAACAAAACCAAAAAAATGGAAAAAAGAGAAGACAATGTTAAATATCTCATTGGAATACTGACCCAGAAAATAGATCCAAGAGAGAGAATTTTAAAAAGTATTGGACTGCCTTGATCCATGATCAAGCCATGATCCAAAGAAGAGTCTAGACATCATCTTTCAAGAAATTAACAAGGGAAAAAATGCAATTTGTGTAAGGCTGTAAAACCAGCACTAAACACCAAATTGGAAAAGGATACATACAGAAAAGTCACAGGGAGGCTGCATGGTATAGTGCACAAAGTGTTAGACTTTAGACTTGAGATCAAGGAGTTCTGGCTTTGAATTTCATTTCAGGCACATACTTCTACAAGATGATGGAAAAATCACTTAACCAAACTGTGACCAATATCTCTCTCCTCAGTTTTCCTTATACTGAACTCTTTACATCTATGTTTCATTCTCTGTCCTCCTTCCCAATAGAATGAAAGGTATTTGGGGGCAGGGACTATTTCATTTTTATCTTTATATTACCGGCCCCAAGGCCAATGCCTTTCATAGACTAAGCACTTTATAAATGTTTGACTTGAAATGAATTGATTAGATGGTCTAGAACCCAGATTTGACTCCATGCTCTTGTAAGGTACTGTCTTTTTTTGTAGGTAAATGCTTAAGTTGTTGGAAGGGAGAAGAATTAATCAGTAAGCAAATATTTTTAAAGTGTCAGGCCCTGTGCCTGATGCTGGGAGGAATGAAACAATCTCTACTAGCACTAAATATATGTGTGGAAACACAGGTTCTCAGATAAAATAGGAAGAAACACACACATCCGTTCCTATGATCAGAAAGAGAACTGTCCCTTGCATGAATGTATTAGGACCTGTTTCAAGGCAAAGGAGTATTTGAAATAATAAGAATTTTAAGGCATTGTAGCCTCTCAGCTTTTTTTTTTTTTTGCATATGCCTACCTTTAGAGTTGTGAAGTTCATAACTGACAAAAATACACATCAGATAACTCTATATGGACAGATAGATTATATAAGGACTATTGATTTCATGATGGATATAAATTTATTGAATTTAAAATGATAAGGTAAATGTGAGCTAGTGACCACCAGGAGGTTCTGATTTCAGATACTGGAGGTTATTAAGAAGATAGTAGAAGGAACTGTTTTGTTTGTTTCTTTTGTATTGTTTTTGTTCTTTAACATAGGATAAATTAAGCAAAAGCAGCAGCAAGAGAGTAAGCTAAACATAAGAAGAAGCTGGGGACAGAAGACAAAAGAATTTTCAGTTACTTAACTGAGAATTTGCTGATTGGCTGAACAAGGGCTGGAGCAGCTTGTGGAAGCTCATTGGTTAAAAGCTGCACCCTGAGCTATAGGGTCTATTATTTAATGCTACCAAAGTCTTAGGTGAAACCTCTCTGGGGTACTGGTGTTGTCTTTTCCTCCCCTCTGGTTTGAGAGGAAGTACAGAAGGGGAAAGGAAGGCTTGGCATCTCTTTTGCTGGGAACCGTGATTTTTTGTGAGGAGAGCTGGGACTTAAGGATCAGTCAATAAATATTATTTTAAATTCATACTATGGGCTAGGGACTATGCTAAGTAAGTACTAAGGATACAAAAAAGGGCAAAAAATGGATAATACAGAATTTATTACTTGCAGATCTGAGGATCTGGATAGTTTTGGGGCATAAGGGAACTGCTTCACAATGAAAGATCGTAGTGCTTTTGGTCAGCATCCCATTGGGGATGGCTACAAGCATAAAGGGTTATGATTGCTCCATAGGCCTTGCAGCAGAAGAGACTTTGCTCAGTAGGGACCAGAAGGGAAGCAGCCAACAGAAAAGTAACTTCACCTGGTATAGATTATTACTGAAGGGAATAAAGACATCAAAGCCTCTAGTCCAGAGATGTGATTTGCCCCAGGCACATGAATTAACTCAGAATATCTGGCTGATTTTGTGTAATGGAGGTTTGGTATATCAGCTTACTAAGGTGCTATATTCATGTAGAGAAAGCTAGAGCACTGCTTCCAGGAGAGTTGTCACATCAGGTAAGAGAAGTCCCTTGTAGAGCATGTAACAGGCATGAACATTTTGTAACTAGGATGACTGGGTGAACTGCATACATATGTGTGTGTATATATGTGAAACCTCTCTCCCTCTCTCTCTCTTTCTCTCTCTCTCTGAAGTAAATATATCTCTTTGTAAAAGCCATCAAAGTCATTGGGTCTTTGAAATGGAGGAAAACAGTCAGGAAGGGTTCAAATTAATAGTAGAGGAAAGGGAAACCTACAAATCCTAAAACCTTGAAGGAGATGTAACCTGAGAAAATAGGTTCAGAGTCAACCATGTTATACCTGTATTTGACTCAAGAGTTTGGGCATTTGTAAAGCATCTTCTATTTTATCTGAACATTTTGTTTTTACAAATTCAAACATTTTGTTTCTACAAATTCAAATGCCATCACATGCATGAAAAAATTATTTTCCCACTCAAGACTATTATTAAAGACCATATTGTTGTATTGGGTCAGAGAACATATAAACAAATAATTCATTTTTTTTCCCAAAGAGGGGAAGGATTGCCTTGGGATATAGTAGGTTCTGCCTTTCTCAAGTCTTTTATCAAAGTTTGAATGACCATATGCTAGGGATGTCGTAGGAAGAATTTTCTAGCCAGATTTGTGTTGGAATAGATGACTTCAAAATTTCCCTTCCAACTCTAAGATTTTACATTAAAACTGAAGGATAACATTTTTTCTAGACTATTATTTCCTTTTAATCATAACTGCAAATTGAAGGAAGCAAACCATGTAAAATATTAATTAGAATAAGTTTTCATATCACATGTCAAATGTTAAGGAAATTTGCCTCAAGTGGTGTGTCAATGCCATAGATTTTCCACTGAATAATAATGTACATTAATGTACCATTTTTCAGTGACAAACATTTTTCTCATAATAACCCTAATGCCCATTCTTAGCCAACATTATGATGTGTGAAATACTGACTGATATATATGCTTTTGTGCATTTTGGTATTGTTTTTATTTTATTAGTTCAAACCAAAAATAAAAAGTAGAATCATTTTCTCCCTAAACCTTTTAAAAACTCAACAAATCAAGAATCATTTTGCTATACATACATATATATGTACATACCACTTATGTATATGTGTATATATGTATGCACACATATACCCACATACTTATTAATCCCTGTGCCAGTTAAGTGTACCTTCATTTCATAGCCTTCTTAACACCCTGCAGGACTCTACTTGCCTTCTCACTAGCACTTTTCCTCGCACCCTGAACCAGGCAAGCCTTATTTCTTTTCACCATTGGCCTTTTCTAGCTTCTTGTTTCATCCACAAACCCTGGTAAACCCCTCTCCAGCCTCTACCTTCACCATTAGTTCCCTGATTGCTCCCTTTTTGGACTTCTTCATTGGACCTTTCTCTAAGTCTTGCCAACTAACCCCCACATGGTTATGCCCTAAAGATCTCTAAAGGGCCCTCTTTTCTCTCTATGTGCTACCTCCCTCGGTGAATTCATTAGCTTAC
>CM053770.1:79084929-79109868 GCA_028658325.1 Potorous gilbertii
CAGATTGGTGATATGGGTAATTAGAATGTCCAGTGTATCGAGGAGGGGGGAGGGGACAAAGGGGGAGAAAATTTTGGAACCCAAAATCTTGTGAAAATGAATGTAAAAGTTAAATAAATTTATTTAAAAATAAAAAAAAAAAGAAAATTTAAATTACTTTCCCATGATCACACAGGTAGTAAGAGATAAAGATGAAACAGAGAGAGGATTCTAAGTTAGGAACCCCTTATACTATGCTGCCTTTTAGCTCAACACTAAACTAGAAATGGAGCAGTCAAGTAGTTAGCTAGTCTGTCAGGAAAACCTGAGCGCAAATCTGCCTTCAGACACTTATTAGCTGTGTGACACTGGGGCAGTCACTTAACCCAGTTTGGTTCAGTTTCTTATCTCTACAAATGAGCTGGAGCAGGAAATGGCAAACCATTCCAATATCTTTGCCAAGAAAACTATAAATCGAGTCACAAAGAGTTAGATACAACTGAAACAACTTAACAACCACAAACCAGATATGATCTCTGCAGATATATCTATAAGGAAAAGAAGTGCTTTTGGGGGAACTAGGACTGGCCTGTATGTCTGTTTGAATTATTCTGATTTTTGAGGCAATGGAAGCCTTCCACCATTTGCTTTTCCTTGATTTTCTTTGACTGAAGGGAGCCATCTAGCTTGCCAAGTCAAAGTAATAATATAGAATGAGTTTCAAACACTTGCCGTACAATCAAGAGGCTTTCTGATCGCTGAGAGGAAGCTGGTGATTATAGACAGGGCAAATGATCTTAAACTAACACCACCAAAAGATCAAACCTCAAAACTAGCTTGGCGGCCTTTGGAGGAATGAAGTACTATTCTCTTTATGAAGGAGATTCTAGGAGAATGGATGCTCTACACCAAGTCATGATGGGCTAAGCCCCAGATTCTATAGCTAGACAGGATAGATCAGAAAATCCCATATAAAAGAGGATTAAGTAGTAATATTTAATTTTTGACTTTTAATTGTTTTGGGGACTTTACTTCTAGACTCTTACATGTTTTGTTTGACTATACTTATGTGATACAGGGTCTTTTTTTATGTGATTGTAGAAAGGTGGGAAAGAGGAAAAAAAAAGAGTGACTAATAACTTTTAACATTAATTTAAAAAACAAAGTGGCTATACATTTTTTAAAAGAAAGTTTTTGACTAGGGACATGGTCTGATGATATATCCCTAAGGCTTAACATAGTTCCTGGCATACAGCTGATGCCTAATAAATGTTTACTGACTAACTGACCATTCAACCACCAAAATGATTTCTTAAAATAGAGGTTCTACCATGACACCTCCCTTCTCAATAAACCCTAGTGGTTCCTTATCCTCCAGAATCAAATACAAAATTCTATGTTTGATTTTCAAAGTCCTTCAAAACCTCTTCCCTCCCCCCACCTCCATGCCACCTTTCCTGTCTTACTATATTTTAATTCCCAATTCCATCCAGTGAAACTGGCCTGGCAGATGTTCTAAGAACAAGATACTCTTAAATGTTCTAGATTTTTTTTTTTCTGGATATCTCCCATGCCTAGAATGTTACCTCTCCTGGTTTCTCAGGCTCTCTAAGTCCCAACTAAAATCCCATTTTGTACAAGAAGACTTTATCAACCCCTCTTAAATTCGTCTCTTCTCTCTTAAAGATTTACTAATTTTCCTTTATATATAATATTTGTACATGTTTGGTTGCTTGTTGTCTCCCCCATTAAATTTTGAGCTCCTTTGAGGTAAGGGACCTTTTTTTTTTTTGTGGTATCCTCAGCACTTAGCACAGTGCCTAATGCATAGCAGGCACTTAATAAATGCTCATTGACTAACTAATTTTCTAGCTTTCATTAAGATTTGATAGAGCACCTAACCTTGAGCCTTGGGCTCCACAGAACTATGTTAGTTTCTAGTTTGCAGTTCCACTGCATGGTACCTTAGACAATGAATGATTACAGAATCCCATTTCAAGACCTTGAATCTTCTTGCTCTTATGGGATTCTGAATCATTTGGGCTTCCTGGTTTCAGGGATCTGCCATATGATCCTTGATTTGCCTTTTCCTCTTCTACTGTTCTTGTCATTATAACTGGATATCCAGGCTAGAACCCAGTCCCTGCACTCTTCCCCTTCTACCATTCCTATATACATTCATGACAGACCAAATTAGTGACTTTTTTAGAATTAATTTACAAAGAAGAAAAGAATTTGTTTCTCCAGGTTAGGGATTCTACTTCCTTCTCCTTAGGATTGAAAAAGACAAATAAAATAGACCAAAACCCTAAGCTTATTTCTTGGGGCCCACATGACCCAAAGGAGAGGAAGGTTGGAAGTGATTCTTAGGATTCTCCCCTAAACTCATTGTGTCCTCCCCCATCCCCACAAACATCTGCCTTACAGTATGTTGTCAGGAACTATGCACAAATGAGTATCTCACCCCTTGCTAGAAAAGAAAGGCAAATGCAAAATGTCCACATGAATGTTCCATTTTTCTTGTCTCCCATAAGCAGATCCTTAGATATCCTTTGTTAGTGATTCCATTTCAGGCGAGGTGGACATTTGCCAAACCCCTATTACACTTACATCATTCTTCTTCTAGAGTTGTGGTAAGATGATGTCAGGTGTGAAAGGAGTCAGGTCAATTTGGATTTAAGGCCTCAAAATAGTTCTATCATTGGTAAGGTAAGTTAATTCATTTATTTCTGATTTTAAAAAAACGTTTTTCAAAAAAACTTTATTATTGTTCCTGAATATTATCAGTGGTAGAAAGCAACTATATCAAATAACTGAATGTGATTCTAAAAAGAGCTCAGAACAATGAGATAAATGTTGAAGCAGCCCTGATCTCGCAACTGAGGTAAGACAATCAGATGCCTTTTGAATATCAAAGGAGCTGCCAGACAGAGCTAGGAAACTGACCCTAGGGTTCCCAAAGAAAAGAATAAACAACCATCTTTCCTTCCCACATGGATAAAGCCTTTGGAATTTAACTGCAGAATACAGCTATTTCAAAAATTAACTTTGTAGTTTCCAAATGAAAGCATAACTGTTTCCCTGTCCCTGTGCTGGAAAGCTGTTCAGCATTTCAAAGGCAGATGTTTATAGCTGGTATAGGACAGTTGTTTACTGGTTCCCTGCTATTTACTGTCTAAGAGAACTGCCTGTGTGACCAGAGCAGTTTAACTCTAATTCACTCATCTCGGAATTTAATGACCTTCCTATCTCTTCTTTCTCAGTGTCTTTTTCTTCTCTCTTTCTCCTTTCTACACTTTTCCTCTGTTCCCCTTCTCTGTGTTTCCCACACACCAGAGAAGACCCACCCTGGTCATTCTTTGAGATTTTTAAATTGGGCATTACTTCCCTGTGATCACAATTGCCCGGCACACTTCACATCTGCTTTGCCTGCCCTTTGCCTCCCACTAGGAAATCAAATCTCTCCATTCTTTGTCTTCACTTAGCCCTTTCTGCTTCCTAGAGATTTTCTATCCAACTATGACTTCCTGCTTAGGTATTACCTATTATATTATAATTCCTTTACCCCTTGGAACTTCAACCATGTCAATACCCAATCCTGATTCCTCTCATAATCTCCTTTTGCCTAGTTTTCTTCCTGGGCTGTAGATAATTACTAGATAAAGAAAGAGAATGAACTTTACAATCCTGGCATATACTGTCCAACTTCTAACTGAGTCCTTGCTGCTGCTCAGCAGTCTTTTTCATTCTTTTCTAATTGACTTCTCAATGACCTTCCCAAAGCAGCTGCTAAAATTGGAGGAGCTCTGGGGTGGAAAGATGCGGTTTTGATCTAAATCATAAACCTTGCCCACAACTTACCCAACAAGTGGCCATCACCCTTAAAGATTTCCAAGGAAGGCCATTTTTTTGTTGTTTTGGAAAGTTTAAATTATTATGTACCCTACATTTAAACCAATCTGTAACTATTATAGTCTCCCTTCTAGGATCCTAAACTTGAAAGCTAGAAGGGATTTTGGTCACCACTCAGTCCAAAAGATAGGGAAACTGTGGTAATCATTCAGTCCAAAACATGGGGAAACTAAGCAATTTACTAATTGTTCAAGGTCATGTAGGTATGAATGAATTAAAAAAAAAATTTATGAAATACTTACTGTGTTCAAAGCATTGTGCTGAGGGTCATAGATACAAACACAAGAGTGGAGACAATTCCTTAAAAAGAGACTTGATATATGAACTCAAATAAAATTTTCTGTGCACAATATCCATACTCATAAGGAACATAAACTCATTTCCCACATTAGTGAAAATTCAAAAGTCTCATGGCATAAATTACCCTACCAAGATATGAATAGTTCTTAAAGGCAAGAACCATGTGTTTATAGGCAGCATAATGGATAGAGTGCTAGCCCTGGAATCAATGAAGTCCTGAGTTCAAATCCAGCCTCAGGCACTTATTACCTATGTCACCTTGACAAGTCACTTAACCTCTGTCTGTCTCAGTTCCCTCAAATGTACAATTGAGATAACAGTAACTACCCCCCTTAGGTTATTTTGTGAGGATCAAATGAAATAATATGAGATTATAAAGAGCCTGAGGGCAGGAACTATCTTTGGCCTCTTTTTATATCCCTAGCACTTAGCATAATACTATATATATATATATATATATACATACACATATATACGTATGTATATACATATATATGTATATACATACGTATATATGTATATATATTAAGTACATGGTTAATAAATATTGCTACTGAATGAATGATATTTATAAAATACTTTATATAACTTTAGTGCTATTATTATTCCTCAGGACACATAGTATCTTGAACATTATTAATATTGGATAAAAGTTCGTTGAATGAATGCATAAATGTACTTTTGTTTCTATACTTTACTTAGAATCACAAGATTATAAAACCATACAACTTTACGGGTGGAAGAGACCTAACCAAGGCTCCTAAATTCACAAAAGGACAGAAAGCTGAGGGCTAGAGAGATTCAATAATTATTCACCGCAATGTACAAAGAAGGGATACTGCTCTTCTTCCCTATAGTATAAACTTAGGCCCCAAGGTTTAACAATTTTCATACAGGTATTAATAAAGGAATCCAATGTATTGTGCTGCCTCTTTATTCATATTGGGTTGGACCAGTTGACCTCTGAACTCTGTGAAACTTTCCAACATTAAGATTTTTGTATTCCGTGTATTTTTATTTCAACATTAAGATTTTGTATTCTGTATATTTTGAATTCTGTACGGTGAAGGAGAAATTACCATTGATAATTTCCTCTAACAAATAGAGATTTCAGCTTTTATTATTTTTGTGTTTTGCTCTAGAACTGTGATTTCATCAGTGTAGGCAACAGCTAGGCTGGAAACTCTCGTCACCCATACATGCCAGGAACTCTTTCAAAACATATAAGTTTAGAGAGCAACCTGGGGCAGAGATATTGAATGTTGTACCCATCACTCAGTCAGTATGTGTCACAGGTGGGATTTAAATTCAAGTCTTCTGAATATCAATGCTAGATAAACTAATATGCAAGTGTCTGTAATGGCAATTTAAATGAGATCTTTCCTATTCATTAATAAGCCCATGTGACCTGCTTGAGTTACATAGAAGCCTGAGTCACATGAGTTTGAGACACACAGAGCCTATGGTGGGAGGAGTTTGCTGAATGGATGAAAAAGGAAGAATGGAAAAGGAAGAGGCAGAGCTAGAGCAGAGTTGAGAGAAAATTGTCTAATAGGAGCTGGAAAGGTTGCAGGTAAGTAGACAGCTGGCTAGTGAGAATGAAAGAGCTTATTTGTGATTTTGTTTTAAGGAGCCTGCTTGTGATTTAAGGAGCTGGCTTGTGGGAAGCCTAGAATGGGGAAAGCTTGGGGACACTGTTGTTCCCTACATTGTTACTGTGTCTAGATTTTTGTTACTATGATGGATTTGGCTCTCGGCTGTCTGAATAAATGTTTTGGTTCTGACTTCCACATGAAGAGTCTGTTGTATTTCAAGATTCAGAACTGCACCAGGATATTCATGGCTGCCACAAGTGCTGTAAATAGTGTGTTGGCACTAGAGTCACTCAGAAAATGGTATTTGCGGTTGTTTTTTTTTTCTTTTTAGATGAAGTCTACAATAAATATAGGAAAGTACCAAATAGAAATGGGTGATTGTCTTGAATAATGCCCCTTGCAGTCATGCAAATGAGTGCAAGACACAAGGATAGTGGAACTAAATTATAGCTTGTCATCTCACTTAATAATATTTCCCTTTTTTTAGATGAGAAAACTGAAGCTTGGAGAAATGAAATTACTTAACTCATGGCAAACAGTTAATATGAATGGCAAGATTTGAACCTACATCTTCATAATTCCAAGTCCAGTTTCTCCCTACTATATCACAATAGTCCCAGCCCTTAAAGACTGAACAGGGACAGAGTTAGAGAGAGGGATAGAGAAAAGAAAAAGAGAGGAAGAGAGATATTTTCTTCCCTGGTTCTAGCCAATATTGATATTTCTGTGTCTCTATATTTCTGTCCCTTTCCCTGCCTCTGTTTACAAACAAAGACTTTTGTCTTTGCTCAGAAAGAATTATCATTTATTTATTCAAAAAACTATTTAATATTCATTTAATAAAATGTAGTGACTCCCTATTACTTACAGGATCAAATGTTGACTCCTGTTTGGTTTTAAAGGCCTTCATAAATGGTCTCTTCCTATCTTTTCAATTGTCTTAATACCTTATTGCCCCACCTAATGAACTCTGCAATCCATTGACACTTGCCTCCTTGCTTCCTCACACAGGACACTCTGTCTTTCCACTATATGCTTTTTCAGTGACTGTCCTCTATCCTCAGAAATTGATTTCTTCCTCATCTCTGTCTGCTGGATTCCTTGGCTTTCTTTAGGTCTCAGCTAAAGTCTTCCTTCTACAAGAAACCTTTTCCACAAATTAATGTCTTCTCTCTGGGAGTACACCATATTTTAATCTCTTTGTATCTTGTTTGTGTGCAATTGCTTCCTTCTTTTCCCTCCCAGTAGACTGTGAGACCCTTGAGGACAGGGATTGTCTTTTGCCTTTCTTCATATCCTCATTGCTTAGCATAGTACCTGACATGTATTAGGTACTTAATACACGCTGACTGATGATTCTATATAATCTTGTATATATTAGGTATGAGTAGTTCAAAACTACCCAATAAACTCTTCCCAAAGGATCTGATTCCATTCTTTGGAGTTGATTTCCAGCTGATAGGTAGGTGTTTATATCTGTTACAGACAATTCTCAAAAGTAATCACAAATCTCAGAGAGACAGGAAAGAGATGTGGTGGATTTTCCACTACAAGTGTCACCAGTCTTCACCAAACATGTTAAGACAATGATAGGTTCAAGTCCTGAATCTGTTACTTATGAACAAATATGAGTCTATCTGAGTATTGGCAATTCATTTGAACTTTCTGAGCCTTACTTTCCTCATTTGTAAAATGTGGGTAATTAGTAAATATAATAAGCATAGCATAGGATTTTCGTGAAGGTCAAATGAGAATTTATGTATTTTGAAATTATAAGGTACTATGAAAGTGAGTAAAAATAATCATTTTTATCATTTTTGTCCATACATAACATTCCATCATTTGCCCCTATGACTTTTTCATAGATGTTTCACCACATCCTTACTACATTTTTTGAGGATCCTTGGTTTCTTTCAAATCACAGCACAAGTACCTTCTCTTACATGAAGATTTTCCTATTCCACCCTTCCCCAGGTGTTAGTTCTATCTACCTCTTGAAATACCTTTATTATTATTTGTCAATTTACTTGCCTGTGCACCTGCTATCTATTTTCCCCATTCTGTTCTCCACGACCCCAATAGGGCACACTCTGAAAACAGGAAATGCCTAATTTTTTAACCTCTGTGTCCTTACAGTCTAGCACAACAGCATAAGCATAGCATTTGCTTAATAAATGTTAGTTCAATTGAATCTATGGTAATTTCTTCATTGTAAGACCAGGAAAAAAATCTCCTAAATGGCAAGGCCAGGTTGCTGGGTTGAAGCCTATAAAATCCATTCCCTAGATGTAAACTAAACAAGTACTAGTCACATGCTCTCCTTTTACAGATATTTTATTATGTCCCTGTATAAAAACATACTCATAGGCATAGACCAAAGTTTTCCTCTGCCTGATTCCTCACAGGCCAATGACCTTTTATAAATGACAGCAAATCTCTGTTGAGTGGAGGATGAAGGGAAAGAGGAAAACATTAAGATATTTTGTCCTATTTTTCTGTGGCTTGTTGGAAATAATCATGGGGCCTATTTGTCAAGCTCCTGCTATGTCTCCTTTCCCCAGTCATATCTGACAGGCTGAATGAAGGAAAAGTAAGTGAAGATGAATTGGCAGAGATATCATTTCTGGTCTGTCTCCTGGTCTTTCTAATTTCTCTTCAGATGAAATATCTATACGATATCAAGTCAGTTAAGTGAAAGAAACATTGGTGGGAAGAGGAAAAGGTATAGAGGTTTTTCTCTAGTATAAAAAGAACCTTTCAGTGCTGTCATTTTCAGTTTTAACAGTCCACTTACCCTTACCATTCTTTCTATTTTTAACATGAAAATGAGCTTTCCTTATGAAAGGATAAATTGAAAGATAGTCCGTAGGAAAACAGCACTCTTGAACAGAATGACACTGGTGTCACTTTGCTAACAGTGAGCTATTTAGTGATGGAACTGTCTGCAACAAGAAATTGTGCCAATTGGACCTAAACAAGAAATATCACTGAAGAAGAACAACAACCAGGCATTGATAGTGTGGTCAGAGAAGTTTCATTCACCCTATATATGTTTTTGCCTTTGTACTTACTAGATGAGAAAGCCATGGTCCTTACCCTCATAATCTAGTCATAGAATCTAGAAATGTGGGGGAAGGTGACAGAGCCAAGATGGTGGAATAAAAGCAGGGACTTCCCTGAACTCTCCCCCAATGCCTTCCAAATACATGTAAATAATTACTCTAAAAAAATTCTAGAGCTACAGAACCCACAAAACGACAGAGTAAAACAAATTCTCAGGCAAAGACAACCTGGAAAGTCAACAGGAAGTGTCTATTGCACCAGGCAGGGAGCAGAGCACAATCCAGACTGGGCTATACCAGCATAGATTGGCCAGAGTAGGCCTCAGAGGACTGAATAATTGGCAACTGTGGAAGTTTCCAGACTTTCAACCCACAAACTCCAAAAAGGTCAATGAGAAAACTTTATGGGACCTGAGTGAAAGAGAAGTGCACAATCTGGCCTTATTGGTCCCAGCCCCAGAGCAGTTGGGGGTTGGTAGAAGTGGTAGCCCACCCAGCAGGGGCAGCAGCTACTTCGGGAGTTCTAGCCCACAGACAATGGGGGATCAAGTAGCTGATACAAAATCCCTGAAGCCTGGGACAGTTCACTCACCCCTACTCCCACCCCCACCACCACTGGAAGCAGAGTTCTACCTTGACAAAGAGTTAGAAAAAGAAGTATTTGTCTAGGAAGATGAGTAAACATCATAAAACAACTCAGACTGTAGAATCTCACTTTGGTGACAAAGAAGATCAAAACATACAAGCAGAAAAAGACAATAAAATCAAACTCCCATATTAAAAGCCTCCAAGAAAAATATGAAATGGTTATAGGCCATGGAAGATTTCAAAAGGGACTATGAAATCAAGTGAGAGAAGTAGAGGAAAAATTGGAAAGAGAAATGAGAGTGAAGCAAGAAAATCATGAAAATTGAGTCAGCAGCTTGCTAAAGGAGACCACCCCCAAAAAAATACCAACAAAAATAAAACCTTAAAAAATAAACTAGCCCAAATGGCAAAAGAAATCCAAAAAGTCAATGAGGAGAAGAATGCTTTAAAAACCAAAATGGACCAAATGGAAAAAGGAAGTCCAAAAGTTCACTCAAGAAAAAAATTCCTTCAAAATTAGAAAGGAGCAAATGAAAGTTACTGACTTTATGAGATACCAAAAAATTATAAAATAGAATCAAAAGAATGAAAAATAGTACACACTGTGAAATATCTCATTGGAAAAACCACTGACCTGGAAAATAGATCCAGGAGAAATAATTTTAAAATTATTGTACTACCTGAAAACTATAATAATAAAAAAAAGAGCCTAGATATCATCTTTCAAGCACTTATCAAGAAAAATTGCCCTGATATTCTAGAACCAGAGGGTAAAATAGAAATTGAAAGAATCTACAAATTGCCTCTGGAAAGAGATCCTAAAAGGAAAACTCCTAGGAATATTGTAACCAAATTTCAGAGTTCCCACATCAAGGAGAAAAATATTGCAAGGAGCCAGAAAGAAATAATTTTATTACTGTGGAAATACAATCAGGATAACACAAGATCTAGCAGCATCTACATTATGGAGTCAAAGGGCTTGAAATATGATATTTTGGAGGTCAGAGGAGCTAGGATTAAAACCAAGAAACACCTACCCAGCAAAACTGAGTATAATCCTTCAGGGGACAAAATGGACATTCAGTGAGGACTTTTAAGCACTCTTGATGGAAAGACCAGAGCTGAATAGAAAATGTGACTTTCAGACACAAGAATCAAAAGAAGCATGAAAAGGTAAACAGGAAATAGAAATCATAAGGGACTTAATAAAGTTGAACTGCTCACATTCCTACATGGAAAGATGTTATTTGTAACTCATGAGACCTTTCTCAGAATTAGGGTAGTTGAAGGAAATAGATGAATAGATAGATGGATGGATGGATGAATAGATAGGTAGATGGCATAGGATGAGTTGAATGTGAAGGGATTATATCTAAAAATAAAATTAAGTGGTGAGAGAGGAATACATTGGGAGGAGAAAGAGATAGAATGGGGTAAATTATCTCACATAAAAGAGGCAAGAAAAAGGTTTCACAATGGAGGGGAAGTGGGGGAAAGTGAGAAGAAATGAGTGAACCTTACTTTCATCAAATTTGGCTTAAGGATAGAATAAAATACCACTCAATTAGATATCTTACCCTACAGGAAAGTAGAGGAGAAGGGCATAAGAAGGGGGAATTATTGAAGGGAGGGCAGATTGGAGGAGGAGTTAGTCAGAACCAAATACTTTTGAAAAGGGACAGGGTCAAAGGAGAAAATAGAATAATTGGAGGGTGGGATAGGATGGAGGGAAATATCATCCTTCACAACATGACTATTATGGAACTGTTTTGCATAACTACACATATATTGAATTGCTTATCTTTTCAATGAGGGTAGGTGGGAGGAAAGACAGGAGAGAATTTGGAACTCCAAGTTTTAAAAACAAATGTTAAAAAAAATAATTTTATATGCAACTGGGAAATTAGATATACAGGCAATGGGATATCGAAATCTATCTTACCCTTCAAGACAGTAAAGGAGAATGGGATAAGAGGGGGATTATAAAAAGGAGGAAAGACCAAGGGAACGGGTAGTCAGAATGCATGCCATCTGGGTGGGAGGGGAAAGATGGGGAGAAAATTTGGAACTTAAAGTATTATACAAAAACTAGAAATAAATAAGTAAATTTTAAAAATAAGTTAAATAAAAGGGAAACCCCCTCAAAGAAAAAGACTATAGAAATGGAATGTACCTTGTCAGAACTGTGACAAGCCATCTGTGTCCATCAACAGGACTGAGAGTTGCACCTACACTAAACCCCATCCCACATTTAAAAATTGTACTATCTATGTTACCACCCACCAGAGAACTTGAACTTTCACTGTCAAACATGCACTTTGACTTATCACAAAATTAATACCTATGTGACATAGGAAGCAGACTTTTTTGATGGTGGGAAATACTCACACTTAAAATTCTTAAAAGAATCCTTTATCACATACTTCTGCACACCAGTTCCCCAAGTAGCTTTTCGCCTCTAGTTCTATTTTTATAATGAAAATGTATGTTCCTTCCAGAAAGAAAAATGACAGGTGGTCCAATGGATACTTGGACTGAACAACACTTTTTTGTGCTGCCAGTCCCTAATTTGCTGCCTATCTAATGAAGAACTGCTTTCTGTGCCATCCCTTATGAATGCTGATCCTGTCTCTTCTCTAGTACTTGCTTTGATAGGTGCTCAGTATCTTGCAAGCTGGTCTCATCTATCTATTATCTCTTCCCCTTCTCTAGATGTAAATCATTCTGCAGTCTCTGGTTATAGTTGTAAATCTATCTAACCATATAATAATATAATTTACTTTCCTTCATCTTTTCTATAGATCTATAAAGAGAAACGTTTTTTTTCCAAATTCTATCACTATCACATTCAATTTCTTACAGAATCATAGAATTTCAGAATTGGAAGAGGGCCACCTCAGTACTCATCTAGACCAACCCATATCTAAAAATAATTCTCTATGCAAAATGCACAAAACGTGGTTATCCAGTGTTCACTTAAAGAACTTCAATGAAAGGTAATCTCTTACTATTCTCTAGATAGCCAGTACTATTTTTTTTAATATAGCTATACTCACTAGGAAAGGCATCTAGATGGCACAGTGGATGGAGCACTGGACTTGCAATCAGCAAGACTTTATCTTCCTGAGTTCAAATGCAATCTCAGATACTTACTATCTAGTTTTCCTCACTTCCTCAACTGCAAAATAAGTTGAAGAAAGAAATGGAAAAACTACTTTGTATCTTTGCCAAGAAAACCCCAAAATGGGATCTTAGAGATACAACTGAGATAACTAAACAACAAAACAACATAGTTATTAGGAAGGCTTTTCTTCAAATCCAAATTTTTCTACCATTATGTTTCTTGGCTTCCATCACATAATACTGACTCAAATTGTGATTACCATCCAATAAAACTTCAACATCTTTTTCTTTAGACATACTGATATCTGCCTAGGTCTGTTCCACCTTATACTTGGGATGTTTATTTATTTTTAATACAAATATATGAATATATATTTGCACCAGTCAGATCTTTTTTAATAGAACATAGGATTAAATTTGTCCAGTATTCTAGCCTAAGAACTTTCTTGTGTCCTGATCCTGTCATTCATTGTGTTAGCTAGTCCTCCTGGTTTGATATCCTCTGCAACTTCGATAAGCATATCATCCATAACTTTAACCAAATCTTGGATAAAAATGTTAAACAGTATAGAGCCAAGAATGATCCTCGCTGCTCTACACTGTAGACCTCCTTCTAAGTTGGCACTATGCCATCAATGACTTCTCTTTGGGTCCCTATAGTAATTATTTTTCTCTTGGGAAGCACCTGGGGTATACCACTTACCTTGAGTTTAACTACTGCCTTCAGAGGGTTAGAAAGAAAGATTTGTTCATTAATTTGGAGAAGCAATTTCTCCTTTTGCCTTTGATGGCAGATTCAGTTAGGTTTTTAAGAACTTTAAGTGCACTAACAAAGACAGTATTCTCTCTTACTCTCAGTTCTTTGATCTCACTAAAAGAGAGGCAGGCCCTCTCTAATGCCTCCAAATTAGCAAAGAGATTCCAACTCTAGTCGTAGCAAACTAAAAAAAGGGAGGAGAGGGGCAACTCAGAATGTCTCTCAACCTGCAGGGACAAACCAAGCAGAATAAGACTATTCTAAGGAGTCAATTAGCTGGGGAATCAAAGCAGAAATAAAGGTTTTCTCTGACCCAAAAGAAAAATAAACATAGTAATTAATGTCCTGTGCAGGTAGGGGTCCATGGTGTAGCTTGTTTGTATCTTTGGATTTCCTATCCAACTTGTAATAAAATGTAGTGGCAAAAGGATGACAGTTTATAAATCCAGAGTGTACATTAGCCCTCTCTCCTCAACTCCCCCCTCTCCCTTCTTCCCTCCCCTCCCTTCCCTTCTCCATTCTCTGTGCTAAACTGCGTCCTACATTCATTTACTGATGAAGAAACTGAAGCTTGATGAGATTAGCAGCTATCTTTTACCAGGAGCCAGTAAACAACTATTTATGTGACTCCATCCGTGCTTTCTGCATTTGTTCTTTTTCATTCATTCTGAAGGAATTGGAGACTGTATTCTTAGAGCATGGCCTCACTAGGAGAGAACTCCCAAGTTCTTTCCCTTTATAACATAGACTATCACTGGACATTGTAAGGGAGTGACCACGATCCCTCAAGAGTGAGTTAGGCAAAAATGAAAGCAAAGAAGGGAAAGAAGAAGAAGCTGAAGCTTTTGAATGCTTTTGGAACTAAAGAGCCTTCTTTTCATTGTCCTTAAGGTTGTTTAGCCAACCTGACTAGTTCTAGAATGTTCACACATGATCTATTGTCAAAGCATTTCCCTTGTATCTCCTCGCAGCTCTTCTGAAAGTGAGTTCTCCAGCATCTTCCCAATGGAAAGAAACCATCTGAGGCATTCTGCACCAGACACCCATCATGCTCAGAAACACCAATTTTTAAGACTCAATATATAATCAACTATTTTACATATCTATCCCTTCTGTAGTCAAACTTTCAACTGGAAAAAGAGAAGAAGATGTCACTTGTACCTATAAATCCTTCAGTTCACATACCCAGTATTAAAAAAAAATCACTGGAGATAAGTCCCTATATCTTCCGGTATTATTCAGCTCCATATTTATCCACAGAAATGGATTTTGTGTGAGCTTTTACAGGCTTTACATTATGACTTGATAAATGCTATAAGAAAATTGCATACCTTCCATGTAAATCACCTCCTGTGGTTAGAGAAATATCTTAACTCCTACCTTCAAATACATTGGGCTAGTTTTTCCTCAAAAAACAAAAGGTATCGAGACCATTCTTGACACTTGGTTGGTCCAAGAGGAGAGAAATAAGTGCCACCGATGTGCCAGGCATGGGTTAAGCCCCTATCAGATATTTTCTCAATGTAGTCATCCTAACAGCCCCTCAAAGTAGATGCAATTACTATCATCTCTGTTTTACAGTGAAAGAAACTGAGGCAGACAAAGGTTATATGACTTGCCTACCATTATACAGCTACTAAATGGCTAAAGGCTAGATTTGAATTCTGATTTTCCTGACTTCAGGCAGAATGCTCTTTGTACTCTACTACCTTTCTATCTCTAAGTCTGCTATCACTTCCCGGTCCCCAGATTATAAAACAGACACAAAGAGCCTATTCTCAAGCTTAGCTAGAATGCCATGATGGGCAACTCAGACAAGGGAGCATGGCTGAGTTGAATCAACTAGGGATATCCTTGATGACTATTCTTCTTAAATATCCTCCTGCTATGGCTAAATAACTCTTCTTTTGTTAACTGCTGAATAACCTATGAGTGTTCTGTTCTAGTATCAAACATCTTATATGAGGGGACTGACCTGACATAGTCCCAGCTCAAAGCAACTTTAACATTAGCAGAGATAATCACTATAAGTTAAAATGTCCTAGGGTTATTAGCAGGGTTCTTAGCACCAGTTTGTCACAGTCAGCAAGTTAGGAACCCTTGCCCTAAACATTAGTAATTTACATTAATTTTCAATAATGTATGAAATTGACCCCCTACCATGAAAATATTTATAAAGCATTTATTAAGTATCCAGCATGTCCCAGACACTGTGCTAGTACCAAATGTTAGGGATACAAAGTACAGCAAAAATAATCCTTGTTATCAAGAAGCTTATAGTATAATGGGGGAGACAATATGCAAAAATTATGTACAAACAGGATATATACAGTTCAATTTAGAATTAGTAACAGAAGAAAGGCACTAGCAGTAAGGATGATCAGGAAAGGCTTCTTGTAGAAAGAAAGATTTTAACTGATATTTGAAGAAAGCCAGAGAATGAGAGACAAAGATGAGAAGGAACAGAATTTTTATTTGGGGGGACAGAATAGCCGTTGAAGAAGCTTACAGTGACAAGATGGAGGTCCCTGTGTAAGGAACAAGTAGGCAGCCAGTGTCACCAGATTGTGGATTATATGGAGACTGGGAGCCAAGTATAAGACTGGAAAGGCAAAAAGGACCCAGTTTACGAAAGGTTTAAAAAGTCAAATAGAGAATTTTATATTTGATCCTGGAAGTAATGGGGAGCCATTGAAGTTTATTGAATGTGCTTGTGTGTGTGTATGTGTGTGTGTGTGTGTGTGTGTGAGAGAGAGAGAGAGAGAGAGAAAGAAAGAGAGAGAGTCCCATTTTAAGAAGATCACTTGTAAAGCTGAGATAATGAAATCAGTTCTGGACATAATGAGTTTAACATGTCTCTTGTATCCAGTATGAGATATCTAATACGATGGAGAAGAGATGGAGGTAAAGAGACAGATTAGTCCTGAATAAATAGATCTGAGATTTATCCACCAAGGGATGAGAATTGAATACATGGGAGCTTATGATATCATCAAATGAAATAGAATTGAGTAAAAAGAGAAGAAGGCTTATACTAGATCACTAGAGCCTTGTGGGAAACCCACAGTTAGCAGGCATGACCCATATGAAGACGTGCTAAAGGATACTGGAAAGGAACGGTCAGACAAGTAGGAGGAGAATCAAAAGGGAACAGTTTCAAGAAATGAAGAGAAAAGAAAGTATAAAAGAGAAGAGACCGCATGTCAGTATCTAAAGTAGGGGTGGGAAACCTGCATCCTGGAGGTCACATGTGTCCCACTAGGTCCTCAAGTGTGGCCCTTTTACTGAATCCAAATTTCACAGAACAAATCCTTTTAGCTTTACATTCAAGAAGGATGAGGATTGAAAAAAGGCTATTAGATTTGATAATTAAGAGATCATCGCTAATTTCAAAGAGAACAATTTCAATTGAATGACACGAAATCAGATTACAGAAAGTTAAGAAGAAAGTGAGAAAAAAGGAAAAGGAAACACTCATTGTGGACAGCTTTCTCAAGGAATTTATCTGGAGAAGAAAGGAAAGATATAGGACAGTAATGGGGACTGATGAACAGTGAACGTTTTTTGAGGAAGGTAGAGATAAAGGTGTGTCTGTAAGGAATACCGAAGTAGATATTGAGATTTAAGATTAATGAGATCTAGGATGGGAGGGGAGGGGTGAAGGGGACAACTGACTAAAAAAAAAGATAAGCTGGAATGGGATCACTTGTGCTGTGGAAAAGGATTTGGCCGTTTTAAGAAGAAGGGCCACCTCTCCATGTGAGACAGGGCTAAATGTAGTGGTAGGAGGCATCTGAGTGACATGAAATGAAGAGGACTGAAGAACAGGGAGTTCTCCTGAATTTCTGTTGTTAACTGAATAGATCATGACAAACCATCAGAGATAACTAGAATTTCTCTCATCTCTCTCCTAACCCCATTTATGAGATCCTAGACTTTTGTTCGCTGGGTTTCTCTTTGGAAACAGGTTTCATGCTGATGTGTCTACTTCCCTCCCTTTCAGTTACTAACCTCTGCTTATGTCTTCTATCGTCTTTTGTTTGATCGTTAGCCAGAGGTCCTGGTTTCCTAAGGTCTCTTTCATCTCATTTCCCTATGATTCCTTGATTTGCACTATGTTTAGTAATTTCCTTTAAGGAAATGAAAAGACCTTCTCCCAAAAGAGGGAAAAAATGAAGGAAGTGGGCAATGACTCAAAGAACTTGCAAATTGGTATCATTAGCTGCCATTAAAATACATTTTCTCCCATTTGTTTACTTAGTATTTAATGAAAGCAGCAAATAACTTCAAAAAGCAATATTCTGCTAAAGCTCTCTGCACCCCTTGGATTATAATGATGTTGAATGTATACTGGCATTGAAAGAATAATCATTTGTATTTATCATGGCTATATGACTAAGATTGTAATATAGGGAACATGTATAGGGGCTAGAATAACAAATAAGCAGATGTTCAGGAAATTCATTTTTTCTCTAAAATTGATGAGAATTGAAAAACAGAAGACAAACCCATTGCACTGAATTAGTTTTTCTATCACACTTTCCAAAAACACATAAAAGGTTTGCATAATTGTTTTAAAAGAGTTTGACAACCTCCTTATCTAAGTAGTTCCAGTCAGGCTAAATAAAGCCTATAGGTTCCACTGGTAGGTGTAAGACATGCAAATGTAAGAGAAAATAGAGTTAGAATTCCATAAAAAAAAATTTATTGTGTGCCTATTATATAGGAAGCATTTCCCTACCTATTAGAGATACAAAGATGAAAAAAATGAGTGCATAAAAACTGTACTAAGCACTATATTGTGTTGGGTATATTATGTAATAATATATAGTCATATAATATAATAACAGTATATAATTATATGCAATATGTTATATGATTATGTAATTTTGTAATATAATTACATAAGTAAAGACAGTCCCTCCCTTCTTAGGAGTTTATATTATATTGGGTGAGAAGCTCACATAAGAGGGTGGTTGCCAAAGAAGGTCACTTTGGTCTGGAAAGTTACTGCATCAGTGAGTAGGACCATAGGTGAATTGGTTCACATACTCATTTAGGAAAAAGGGGCAGAATTGATTTAATCATGATTCATAGTTCCAGAACTGAGAGGGAAATGAAAGTAAGGAAGAAAAACTATTGGTGTGAAAAGCAGGTGGAGATAGCTTGTGCAAAGGCAGAGATGGGAAATGAGCTGTCAAGTTCAGAAAACAAGTAATAGGCTATATTAACTAGAATAATAAATGCATAAAAAGACACTGTATGAAATGTATGGAAAGGTACCTGGGAGCTATATTGTAAAGAGCTGTAAATTTCAGACCAAGGACTTATCCTAGGGACAAAAAGAAATTTAAAAGAGATTTTTAAGAAGGGAAATGATTAGTAAAATGTTAATTTAATAGCATATGAAGTAGAGGTTGGAAAGATAAAGTAAAACAAGGGAGGTCACTTAGGAGACTTTTGCAATACTCTGAGGAAATGATGGTACACCAGCAGTTTGAGTGGAGACAGATAGATAGGTGAGGAAGTACTGCAGAGGTCGATGAAATGATAATACAATGGTACCTGACAGATCTTGGGGGGAGAAAGGCGAGCAAAAGGAAAAGAATTAAGTAGAAGCTAAGAATATGAACCTATGTGATTGGACGGTTGATCGTGCTGTCAAAGAAACTGGGGGGTCGGTGGGAGGTCATTAAGAGGGATTTAAAGAAGTCTATTTTAGACATATTGAATTTGAGATGCGAATGGAATTTGGTAGAGATGTTCAAGCAGTCAACAATGCAACTATCAAGTTTAGGAGGATAAGAGTGGGCAATATTTCAGAGGACTGCTGATAAAGCATGCTACCCACCATGAGGCATGATGAACTTCAGATTAAGAATGAGATGTGATCGATGTAGGAATTTGTTTCACTATGCAAAGCTATGTATTTTCCAGTAGGGGAAGATGAAGGAATTCAAGGATGGAAGTGGAGGAAACAAAAATAAATTTTTGCTTATTAAAAAACTATTAAAGAAATAGGGTAAAATATAGTTAATTTGGAAGTCCTATGTACAGATAACAGGAACATATTGAAAGTGATGAGATCACCAAAAGAGTGTAGGTGCTCAGGACAAATCCTTGGAAGACGTACATACTTAAGAGGTAGCCTATGAATGCTGATCTTCTATAGGAGACTGAGTAAGAGTTAGATTGGTAGTTGAAGGTCCAGGAAGAGAGAAGAATCATGGTAGTAATAAGTACTTGTTGATTTTGTTTTTTCCATATGAATTTTGTATTATTTCTAAACCTTTGGTAGTTTGTTTGAGCTGAGTAACTAAATTAACTTAGGTGGTTTCGTATTTATTGACACAGTTCAACAATGAGTGATTACTATTTCTTCAGTTGGTGATTTCAATGTTTCTACAAGGCCTGTTTTGTAGTTGCTCCTGTATGTGGTGTGGTAACTGAATTACTAATATTTTGATCATTTTATAGTTATTTTGAATGAAATTTGATTTTTATAATAATATACAGAAATGCTTATGATTTATGTGTGTCAGAGGTAAGGCTCTAATGCCAACACTTCCTTAGTTTAGATTTGATGTTGGGATGTAATGAAACACTTGCAAGTCATTGTGTATTTAACACCAAGAGGTTTACTTTGTCCTAATGGAGCAAGGATACTGTGGCACAATTTCTCTGAACATCTTCTCCTTTCCCCTGAGTCTTTATACACAAATGAGTTTGGTCAGCAAAACTAGGTAAAGTGACTCAAGTGGCTTTTGGATATCCAAGTAAGAGGGGTGTAAACTTTATGTGACTGGGATTTTTATTCCCTTAGATGATCAGGAAATTGTGTCAGAGAAGCCAGAACCATTCATGTATACCATTCAAGTCTAGGGGCAGGTTTGTCCTTTTTTAAGTAAAGTCTCTCATGTTGTAGGTTGAGAGAAAGATACTGTGTCTTATCACATTGTTAAGACCTTACCCTGAGAGAGCCAAGGTGTCACATTCATCCTGGGACATCTCCAGTCATCCTATGAATAACAGGCCACTGGACCCAGTTGGCTCAGGAAAAGAAAGTGAAGTTGGTGCAAATCAAATCAAAGTCAACTGCAAGTCATGTCATCATCTTGATGTCATGGCCCCCTTTGAGAATGAAGGACAAACATAGTCTGGAGAAGGAGGGGTTGGTTGTTGACAGTATCAGAAACTATAAAGAAGGAAAATAGCTTAAGAACTAAGAGGCCATTGAATTGAGCTGTTAGATGTCCACTAGAGTCAAGTGGTGGAGAGAGAAGTCAGATTATAAGATGCTGAGAAGTTATTGGAAGGTAAGAAAATAGAGACAATGAGTATGGATGTCTAAGAGTCCACCTACGAAAGAGGGGAAAACATTTTCAGGTAGCTTTAAGGTACTAGAGAATTGGAGATTTTGTAATGGATACAAGATACTCACGCATACCCACATACAAAAAAAACTTCTTATGAGGTTTTCTGGGGTAGAGTCCTAAGAGCTAGTTTTGGATTTACAAGCTAATCATTAGGGATCTGACTAGAATTTGAAGGAATTTTCTAAATTAATCAGATAGCTGACCGGGGTTAGGATGCCCTGTTACCATCTGCTGGAATGTATTTACTAGGAAACACCTTCCCATGTGGGTGAGGGCCAAACTCCCTGGTCCTGACTAGTAATTTACCTAGAGGTTAAGACAAATTCTTTATAATTTCTTACAAATGTCTGATTGTCAGACTATGACTCTGAAACCAAAATCTATCTTTGAGACTCAACCCAATGAAATCCTAGAAAAGTAACATTTTATACCTTCCCTGGCTAAAAACACGTACAATCCATTCTTTTCTTCCAGGCACCAAATACTAGCAACTAAGTAAAAGTGTAAGGATCTGAAAACATTGCAGGCTCCTGTGGACAATAGTCATTAACCACAATAATAACATTATTAATAATCATAGTTTAAAGGCATATTAAGAAATCATATCTGAGAGCTTTTCAATTAATGACATTCCTTACAATCAAAATCTTCTCTGTTATCGCACATAGTTATTTGGAATTTTCTGCCTTTTTAAAGAAGAAACAGTTTTAGAAAAATGTATCCAAAAAGAGTAGTATATCTTAGAGGGAGAAAGAGAGATCCCAGGAAAGAGATGGACTCTTATGCCTGTTGAAACCACAGTGCAAAGAGGGGGACAACCTCAGTTCCATCATTCTACGGTCTCTGGAGTGGTCATTGGTTTCTTTTGGACTTCGGTATAATATGGAAAATGCTTCATTATTTTGGTCTTCGTAGAGGTCACCGTGGAGGGCCCTAAACAAATATAAGGTGACTGACCAATCATCAGGTCATTTGAAATACAAGTACAAAAGAAATCAGGTCCCACTTGCAATTTTTTTGAGTAAACTTAAGGACAAATCTCCAATTATCATTTCCCTAGTATGTCATAACTACAATATTTTTTAGAAAAAAAAGTGTTATATTGAGAACAGCAAAAGAACCATCATTTCAGCTGCATTTTTGGAATGCGGCACTGTGATTCCCCCCCCCCATACACACACAAATACACATACACATACTTAAAACACAGGTGATAAATGTTTTATTTCTTCAAAGTAAAAATGAATGCCACTCCTTAAACTGCCTAATTGCTAAAACAAGGGGATCTTATTTTTTTTAACTCTTTTTAAACTGTCAGTTGCTCCACACATTTTCCTTGAAAGAAATAATTGCTTGACTTAGAAATGATATAGCAGAGAAAGTAGTTTTGTTTCAATTTTCAGCAATATTTTAATAATGCTTTATGTTGAAGTAATTTAGCAGTTAGCAATATGTTTCTCATTATGTTTCTTAGGAAGATTTTAAGCTATCTAAAAATTACTCATTTTTTTCAATTTTATGTTGAAAAATAGACATTTCATTATTAACAATGCAAACCTTGTTTTAATTTTATTTTTCATTTTTAACACAGTTCAGATCACATAAAACAATTCCAACTTTTGGTCAGATGATACTTCTTTTTAAAGCATTTACAATATACTCCATAAAAGAATTTTTTTTAAACATTAACCAACTGAGGCACAAATAATATTTATGTATGCTAACTTCACAAGCCCTTGACCTAATTGTCTCCACAGTATTACTAAGAATTAAAGGACCCTAACTTGTTGTTGGTCTAAAGTCCAAAGCCTAAAAGCTTAATTTTAGAATTAACTTCAAGATAGTCTCCTACGAACAATCTATAATTTAATAGATATAGTATTAAGCTTATAAACCTTTTGACAATAGGAAATTGTCGCTAAGAGTAAGGGAACCAATATCTCCCAAACTTCATGTCAATTCCAGGTAGGAGTAGATTGTCAACTTGCATTCAGTCAGGCTTAAAGTCTGACAGGTGTCAGTGGGGAAATTGAGTCAGGAGAATATTACCTCAGCCTAGGCTGAACAGCCACTCTCCCACCCTTCCCATGAGATCACTTTTTTCAGTTCATACCAGCCTCTCACAGACTTAATGGCATCATAGATTGGAGGCTCAGATCACCTTTCTTGCTATGCATACCTGGAGTTAGAAGAACAGTCATGTAATAGTCCCATAGCATCTTAAAATAGCAAGTTCCAATAACCAGGTTTCAAATATGACTATAATTTCACTTTGGCTAAGGAACATCTTTTGAAGCAAGTCTTAAGTCATTTATATGCCTTTCTATATGTGTTCTGGTTCCTGATTAAATAGCAATCATAAAATCAGATGTACCATTAAAACCTTAACTTTTCCATCAATGCCAAATTTTACCCCAGGTTACCTGCCTCTAGGAAATTTAGAGTAAAATTCTTTACCCCAAACTAAAGATGTCTTTGATTTATTCTCAGTAATTAATTCAGTCAGTTGTTTTAATAGTAATTATTTTTACATCACTTCGTAACATGTCCAATTTTTCTCCCCATCACTCCCCTCCCCTGCTTCCTAATACTTTACATTCTGATTACTCCTTTCCTCAATGTACCCTCCCTTCTATCCCACCTCATCTTTCCCTTACCCCTATCTTCTCTTATCTTGTAGGGCAAGATAAATTTCCATACCCCATTCCCTGAATTTCTTATTTCCCAGTTATATGCAATAAAAATCTCAACATTCATTACTAATACTTTGATTTACATCTTTTCTCCCTCCCTCCCTCCCTACACATCCCCACTGAGAAGACAAGCAATTCAATACAGATTAAGTATATGTCATTTTGCAAAAGACTTCCATAAAAATCATGTTGTGTAATATTACCTATATTGACCTCTATCCTACTCTATCACCCCTTATTTTTTATTTTTATTTTTTTATTCCCTCATTTGAACATGTCCCTTTCTAAAACTATTTATTTCTAGTTCCTTCCATTTGCCCTCCCTTCTATCATTCCCCTCACTCCACTTGTTGCCTCCTCCCCTGCTTTCCTGTAGTGTAAGATAGATTTTCATATCAAATTTAGTGAGCCTGTTATTCCCTCCTTCAGCCATATGTGGAGAGAGTAGCTTCACTTTTCCTCTCTCTCTCTATTTTCTCCTCCACTGAACAAGATTTTTTTTATCTCTTTTATGAGTTATAGCCTGCCCTATTCCATTTCTCCCTTTTTCCTCCCAGTATTTTCCTCCCTCACCCCTTAATTTTTATTTTATTTTACTTTTTGTGTGGATATCATCTCTTCTGATTCAACACAATCTGTACTCTCTGTCTATATATGTGTATGTGTGTGTATATGTACAATCCTTCCACCTACCCAAATATTGAGAAAAGATTCAAGAGTTACAAATAGTTTCTTTCCATGTAGGAATGTAAACAACTCATCTTTAGAAAGTATTTTATGATTTCTCTTTCCTGTTTACCTTTTCATGCTTCTCTTGATTCTTGTGTTGGAAAGTCAAATTTTCTGTACAGTTCTGGTCTGTTCATCAATATGCATGCTTCAAAGTCCTCTATATCATTGAAAGACCATTTATTCCCTTGAAGTATTAGACTCAGTTTTGCTGGGCAGATTCTTGATTTTAATCCCAGTTCCTTTGACTTTTGGAATATCCTGTTCCAAGCCCTTTGATCCCTTAATGTTGAAGTAATCAGATCCTGTGTTATCCTGATTGTATTTCTACAATATTTGAATTGTTTCTTTCTAGCTGCTTACAGTATTTCCTCCTTGATCTGGGAACTCTGAAATTTGGCCACAATATTCCTATGAGTTTCTATATTCGGCTCTCTTTCAGGAGGTGATTGGTGAATTCTTTCAATATTTATTTTGCCCTCTGGTTCTAGAATATCAGGGCAGTTTCAGGGCAGTTTTCCTTGATAATTTCATGGAAGATAATGTCTAGGCTCTTGTTTTGATCATGACTTTCAGGTAGTCACATAATTTTTATTTATTTTTTTTTAAATAAATTTATTTAACTTTTTACATTCATTTTCACAAGATTTTGGGTTCCAAAATTTTCTCCCCATTTGTCCCCTCCCCCCTCCCCAATACACTGGGCATTCTAATTACCCATATCACCAATCTGCCCTCTCTTCTTTCATCCCTCCTTTCCCTTACCACATCTTCTCTTTTGTCCTGTAGGGCCAGATAACTTTCTATTCCCCATTACCTGTATTT
>CM053770.1:79110368-79148346 GCA_028658325.1 Potorous gilbertii
GGCTCTCTGCAACGGAAATCTCCTTCACTGTGTTGCTGCGCGGCTTCCACTGTTCCAGAATTTGTCAGGAGTTCTTTTTACAAGAAATCTATGGGCTGTGGGTTCGGACCTAGCATAGGTGAGTCTTTCTACTCCGCCATCTTGGCTCCGCCCCCTAGTCACATAATTTTTAAATTGTTTCTCCTGGATCTATTTTCCAGGTCAGTTGTTTTTCCCATGAGATATTTCATATTATGTTCTATTTTTTCAAACTTTTGGTTTTGTTTTTTAACTGCTTAGTTTATCTCATAGTCATTCATTTCCCTGAACTTAATTCTCTCTTTCAACTAATTATTTTGTTCAGTGAGCTTTTGAAGCTTCTCCTCCGTTTGGCTAATTCTGCTTTTTAAAGCCTCCTTCTCCTCATTGACTTTTTAGACCTCTTTTTCCAATTGAGTTAGCCTCTTTTTAAAGCTGCTTTTTCCTCAGCATTTTTTTGGTTCTCCTTTAGTAAACTGCTAACTTATTTTTCAAGGTTTTCTGTTGCATGATACCAATTTAAGTTCCCTTTGGAGGCCCTGAAGGCAGAGGCCTTGACTTACTCTGACAGTATGCCTTTTTCTTCCTCATCAGAGAGGGTGGGGGAAGACACCTGTTCCCCAAGAAAGTAACCTTCTGTGGTCTTATTTTTCTTCCCTTTTTGGGGAATTTTCCCAGCCAGTTACTTGATATCTGAATTTCCTCTCCACAACCACTTCACCTCCAGATCCACCAAACCAGCACTAGGGGTTGAGATTCAAATGAGCTGCTCCAATCCCCTAGGGGCTTTAGGCAGGGGCAGGGCCCATATTCAGTGTGAGATTAAGATCAGCTGCTCAGGTGGGGGCAGGGCTGTCACACAGGGCTGAGTTCTCTCAGGGGCTTTACAATGAGGCCTTCAACAATGGATGCAGGCTGTTGCCTACCTTAGGAGCTCCAGGCTGCTGCTGCCTCTGCTGCTGCCACCTGAGGAGGCCTGAGTTATAGGACACCTTGCTCCCTCCTTGACCAGCTGAAAAAACCCTCTCACTGACCTTTATCACCTGTGGGTTGAGGGAACTGTGCTGGCTCTGGGGATTCTATCCCTGAAACCAGCTTGGTCTTGCTCCTCCAAGTGCTTGAGGCCAAGACTGGGCGGGGCTCTGCTCCCTGTCAGGTGGGACAGACCTTTCCCTTTAGTCTTTCAGGTCACTCTGGGCTAGAAATCTCCTCCACTCCATTGTTCTGTGACTTCTGCTGCTCTAGAATTTGTTGAGAGTCCTTCTTTACAGGTATTTTATGATCTGTGGGGGAAGAGCTAGTGTATGTGCATCTTTCTACTCTGCCATCTTGGCTCCTCTATATCACCTTTTCTTAAATGATATAGCATATCTATCTCATCTAGCAAAACGTATACTTTGTCACAAAACATTAGCTTTTGATTGAAGAGATTATAAACAGAAAAAAATGTGTAATTTGTGACAGACTATCATAAAACATGTAGGAACTAGATAAAATTTGGAGACTCTCATACCTTTGGACCTTAAACTGAACAAAAACCCTTAATTAAAAAACAAAAAAATCTCACTGTCCAATATTGCCTAGTGTGTTGGCACCAACCTTCCCTACAAGGAGGTAACTCAGAAAAATAAGAATAATGAAGTTTCATTGAAACAAAACAGAATTCCAAAAGAGTACATGCAAAACAAAAAAAAAAATCAACCTTCTAATAAGCAGACTTGCCCTAGAGATCTTAACAGGCTTTCACCTACTTTAGTCATACCTCGGTGAGAATCTAGTAGGTGTTACCATTTCAAGTCTCCAGTGGCTTCTTTGTTCCAACACAGTTTCTCCTATATTTTGGCATGACTTCCAGGAACTGGGTTCATATTTTGTCCTCCATCATAGCTCTCTTTGAAATTCTGAACATATCTTAGTACACAGCATCAGGTGTCACTTCCAATAACTCCTACTACAGTTCTCTATAACTCTTATCAGGTATCATGTGGCTCTTTCTACAGTTCAGCAGAGCCTTCAGTAGTAGGTGGTAGCCAGTGGCATTCTTGTGGCAGTTCTGCATAGGTTTTTGTGATCATAGATCAGGAAGGGACCTCAGAGTCCATTAAGCTCAAGCTCTTCATTTTATAGATGAGGAAACTGAAGACCACAGAGATTAAGTGGAAAAAGCAATGGACTTTTTACTAGTGATTCTAAAGTGTTGTGGCATAGTAACCATTCATATCAATGAAGAAGCAAATTGGTAAACCCACAAGTCGATTTGGAAGGCTGGGTCCACTCCCTTGGAATAGAACTGTTTACTTCATCAATTGTTTTCCTCTTAGTCCATTCCTGACCCATTTCTTCTTTCTCAAATATAAATATATGACAAAATGAATAAGAAAGAACTCCACTCAGAGATGATCAAGGCAGAAGCACATTGTAAGGAACAGAGAAAAATGATCATATTTATGTGGGTAAAATCCTTTATAACCTAGTGATGAGAAGCAGAGGAAAAGCAGGAGTATACCAGGATCCTTCAGCACTCTTACTTGGCTCTCACCTTGTTTCAAGTATTTAGTTTTAATAGACTCCATTAAGTTAAGAAACATTCTACATATTTTTAATGTAATCTATTACCTCTCTCTACTTAAAGAGGCAACTTCAGTGTTGGAATATCCCTAATATCCCCAATACTTATAAAGCTAAAAATGTAGGAAAGAAACTATATACACATAGTCTTTCCCCTAAGCAAAATGAATCTGAGTGTCCTTATCTCACTTGCTTGATGAGATGTAACCAAATTCTGATACTAGTTCTTAGTAAAAAGAGGATGAAAATTCCATTGTCATCTAAAGGATACTGGATTCCTGAATAAGACAATATCAACATAGGAAGAAAATTCACATTGTATATCCAAATGAACATTGAAAGTATAAATATACCATGTTATCCCATATTTAAAATATGGGTTCCAGACACAACATAGAATAAAGTAGATGTGGCATGATTCTCAGATTCATTTGATTAAGGAAATTGAACAGGAAGACAGTCGCCCAAAGAAAATTACAATAACTAATCTTAATATTTTGATATCTTATAGAATCATAATAATTACCACAGCCAAAATGAATATGCAGGCACATGTATTTTTCATTAAGATAGAATTTCATTCCTTTGGGCCTTTTCAAAAAAATTATTTTAGAAATTGTGAAAATGCAACATGGTACTTGATACTTAAGTTTAAATATGTGAAAGTGGAAGAGAACTCTTTGATCAGGAAACTGTGATGTGATTGTGCTTGTTTTTGACAGCAAAAAAGTAAAGGTATGTTTTTTTTTTGTCCTTTTGTTTATTTCACAAGACATCAACTCTGCCAAATCTTTGAAGTTCACATTAATAATAAGACAACTTTTATTACAAATTCTTGAAATGTTTTTCCATTTTACCGTAGAGTTTTGCATTTTTTTCAGAGAAGGACTAGTAAAATTGATCATGGAATTTTAGAGTAGGGAGGGGCTTCGGAAGGGGTGGTCTCACATTTCATCCTGAGCCATTTCCAGTTGTCCTGATGAATATCATGCCACTGGACCCAGATGGCTCATGAGAAGAAAGTGAGGTTGGTAATTTTGCATAGCCCTTCCTCACTCAAATCAAAGTCAACTGCAAGTCATGTCATCATCTTGATGTCATGGTCCTCTTTGAGAATGAAGGACAAACACAACAATAAGGTATGTACCATGCTTTACAAATTTTAAAGCACTATATGCATGTCAGTTATTATGGGAATGTAGATTTGTGGGGGAAACCTCAAATGATTTCTAATCCAACCCTTTCATTTTAAGGATGCAAAACTTGAGATCTAAGGAAGTTAAAGGAATTGTCTGAAGTCACATGAAAGTGTTAAAGATGGAATTTGAACCTACTCTACTGACTACAGAGTGACTGTTCTTTCCACTATATTCCCCTGTAATTTTTTGGACTACATCCATTTTGTTTCTTTATTTTTATTTCCAGATGCAAGGCTATCAAACAAAAATGTCTTGTCATAGGCCATAAGGGTATATCTTGAATGGAGCTGGAAGCAACCAAATTTCTTCAAAGTCAAGGAGAGGGAGGAATAGCGTGAGAAACTAGTCTAGGATTCTTTTTTCTATTTGCTACTTCCTTTGCTTTTGTTTTTGTTGTTTATTATCGTTACTAACATGGCATGTGCTTGTGAACTAGGAGGCACTTGGTTCCCAATATAGTGATTTTCCCAAGTTCAAAATGGAAGTTCTGGCAAAAGAAGTATTGTATGAGGTTTCCCCACTGCTAATGCAACCCTTTTATTACTTAGCCTTTCAAACAAAGGAGTTAGATAAGATCCCTTTAAGTTCCACAATAGGCAAAACTGAAATGAAAGTCACTGCTAGAGAATAAAGAAAATGGTGATGTCCTTTCATAGTCATTTTTATGACCAGCTCCAAACTTTATGTGCAAGCTAAGGGTTCATTGTAGTGATTAACCCAAGAACCAAACTCTGCTAGTGTATTAATTGATCTAATAAAATATTTTACCTTAGGCTGCTTTTCTGTACATTTATTTTATTGTAAAGTAGCCAACCAGTCATAGTAGCTGTAAGTCAATCTTTTTCACAGAAACACACACACATACACACACACACACACACACACACACACACACACACACATAGTGTGTTAAAGACAGAGAGAATGACGTGCTAACCCTATATAAATTTCTAGTAAGGACTAGAAGAGTAACTAATGCAATGTGTCTTAAAGTGTAGAAATTATAAAAGTAAGATTTAATTCATGAAACTGGAACCTTTCATTACAAATGGATGGATTTTTCCTCTAGCCAGAACACAGATTTTGTTCCCTCTAGCTATGACAACATTTTAAACAAAGTCACCTTGAAAATTGGACCAAATATAAAAATGATAGCATTAATTTCATAGTATCTCAGAGCAGGAGGGCTCCTCTGAGAATACATTTACTTCAGGTTGACAAATTCAAAATAGCCACCAAAAAGTCTTTGGTATCAACTGTTCCCAAGATCCTAAATTAAAACTGAGATGTTACTTTTAAAAAAGGAATTCCCATAATCCTGTCATGTCCTATGTTGTGTTGGAGATTGCTCTGCTACTTTCTATCTTCAATAAAGAAAGGCAACTTCGTTACTATCACAGGGCCTTCACAGAAAACCTAACCAGACTTAGTCAATGGACAACTCAATACAATTTATTAACTCTCTAGGAGTTGCTTTTAAAGGATACAGAATCAAAATAGTTTATTTTCCACACTGAATCTGGTAAAACTCATACCTCATCTGTAATGACTTAATACAGATAGCATGTTAATGTAGGATAAAGTCCCTTCCTATATTAATATGTACATTGGATAAGGTATCTAATGTACATGTTAATGTATAAAGGGACCTAATTTCCTAATTTTACAGATGAATAATATTAGTAGTTGGCAAAAACACAGTACTTTAAAGGTTATGAAATGCTTTTCATCCATCAGTTCATGTCTCACCAGAAAAGAGATAGCAGTTGTGCAATGGAAAGATCACTACATTAGTATCTTGCATCTTACACCTACTGCCTATGTGACCTATGAATCACTTAATCTCACTGGTCCTCCTTTCCCCACATGTAAAATGAGAACTTTGTACCAGATGGCGTCTAAAGTCCCTTTTGTCTCTAAATATATAATCCTATGAAACTCATGGGATAAATGCAAACTCTTACTATCTTCATCTTTTCAGATTGAGAAATGGTAGAAAAGTGAAGTGACTTATCCAAGGTCACATAGGTAGCATATAATTTAACTGCCAGTAGTGGAATTTAAACCCAGACATTCTTGCCTCCAAATCCAGTGTGTATTCCCTGAAACATGGTGCTGATACATCAACTTAACAAAGCTACCTCCTTGATTGTTCTAGTTGGGACAAAGATGCAGTTATCCCCATTCATAATCCAGTGCACACTTTACCAAATGTTTCAATTGCACCTTGGGGATTTTTTTAGCAATGATTTTTCTGAGTACAAATGCTGAAAAATGACATTTTGTTTATGAATTTTCAATACAGAGTTGCAATGTCTTCATAAAAATTCTTTTTGCATAACACATTTATTAACGTCTTAATGATCTAGCTACCAATCTGGAAGGAAGACAGTATGGTATTTTTTCTGTCTCATTATGTCTCATTCACAATACTCTAAGGCACAATATCATAGTATCGAGGGTTAGCAGTTCTAATGAACTGCCTTTCTGTTTTTCTCTAATACTAATGAAAAGAACTTTGTTTTGTTTCCTATGTTCAAGTCCTCTTTTTGTTTCTAGTATGCAAATTAATTTTTTTTTTAGTTTTTGTTTTTGCTTTTGTTTTTTTTAGAAATATAGGTTGTGTTTTATAAGAAGCCCTAAATCTGAAAACTGGGTTACTCACCTACCTCTAAGCAAGGCTGAATATTGCTTTTTAAAATTCCTTACAGGCACCCTACTATCTATTTTCAGAACTTTGGAAACTGATCACCCAGAGTGGCCTCTATCTGTCTCTGCCTGGCACATGGCAATGTGTATTGGGTGATACCTCCTTTTCTTCTTACTTCTATGATATTTTTGTTCATTACCTCCCCTTCTTCTGGAATTCCCCTACTCTAGGTTTTCCTGAACATTTTCTGCCCATATTAAAGACCAAAATCATATTCCATCTCTTCTGTGAAACTCCTCATGTTTAGCCTCATAGACAGAAATCAATTCTCCCTCCCCTGAACTCCCACTGTATTATATTTTCATTTCTCTTATTATATTTGTATATACTGTATACATGTTATTTCTTATGATTATTTTCATATTATAACTTATATTCCAGTTATTTGTACAATAGTACATGTGCTACAGACCTTTCAGTTCAATAAGCTCTTCATGTCTGTGCCTCTTAGAGCCAAACATACACGGAGCCCTTCATTTTTCTTCTTGTTATTTGCTTCACTTTGGGTTATAGAAGGATTTTACAAAAGTCCATCAGTTATGGAAATAAATTTATAATGTGACCACTACACGCTCAGTCTTACATTTTCCAGTTCCTCCCAAGCTATACCTCATTTTCTGCCCACCATCATCTCCTTGGTAGGATTGTTCTGTGTCCCTAAGCCGTACTTCTCCCCATTATTTTCTCTCTCAGTTATCAGTCGTTATTTTTTATTCTTATCTTTTCCACGAGTCACTTAATTTCCTTTCTCCCCTTTTTAACTTTTTCTCTTCTCATCCAGCCATCAAACCTAGCAAGACAAATCCCTGCTTTACTCCCATCCAGGCTCCTTTTCAATAAAACAAGTAAGACTTGATGTATTGGCTGAAAACATTGGGTTGCTTTTCTTCTCGGTGTGTCATGTCAGTGTCTGAAAAGACTTTTTTTTAAATCCTTATATTGTTCAGTGAGTTGTTTATTAGCATCCTAGAAAAACATCAAAACAATAGCAGTAAAATGAGATAAATCAATCCAGATGATCAGGAAAGGGGAAATTTAAACTCAGAAAATCACATCCTGCAGTCCTCAACTTAGAAAATATGTTCCCAAAGTATATGGGTAAGTATGTTGTTTCAAACTGAACACATTTTCCCTTTAGAAATAATACCATACAAATTGTGGTGTATGGATGAAGTGGATATTATTGTGCTGTAAAAAATGACAGACATGAGATATTTAAAGAAACATAAAATTTGTAAGAACTAATAAGATGGACATAAGCAGAAACAAGAAGCCAGAATATATATTAAAAACATTTGTTATATGCCAGGCACTGTTCTAAGTGCTAGGGATACAAAGAAAAACAAAAAAAAAATTCCCAAAAATCTCTGTTCTCAAGTAACTCATAATCTACTCAGGGAAATTATGTGGAAATAAGTATCTACCCACAAAATGTATACAGGATAATACCTCCAAAGTTTATACTCCCTCTTAACTATCCCTTCCATCCTTGTTGAATGTAAGTTTTTTGTTATTTAGGCATGTGTTCAACTCTCCTTTGTCCATTTCAGATTAAAGTGAATTTCATCTGACCACTGTCACCTCCACCTTTTTCTTGATGTTCTGAATACTTTTCTCACGTACCCCATTGGTGAAAAATAGAAGTTTCATTGCTTTCTTCCTCCTTTCTATACTAGTGTATTACTTTTTCTCTGTGTTCTCTTTTCCTTCTGAAAAGCATTAGAATAAAACCAATCTATTTTAGGTTCTCTATTTTTATAAAAATCCCCTGATGCCCTTGGAAGATACTGAGATTCTGAAGAAATATTCATTTTTTCCTTTCTTATTTTATTAGCACTACACCAATATATAGCACTTTCCAACTAATTAAATTTAAAGTTCTATGTTTCCCTGAACTCTTACATTTTCACTTAAATGTTCCTACTCAGCACTGGTCCTTGTATTAGAAATGATTGAAAGTCCTCTATTCCTTGAAATAGCCAAATTCCCTTTGTAGGATATTCAGTTTTGTAGGGTTGTTGCCCTTGGTTGTATACCTATGTTGTTGTTCAGTCCATTTTTCAGTTATGTCTGACTCTCTGTAACCCTATTTGGGGTCTTCTTGGTAAAGATACTGGAGTTGTAAGTTATTTCCTTCTCCAGCTCATTTTACAGATAAAGAAACTGAGACAAACAGGGCCAAGTGACTTGCCCAGGGTCACACAATTAGTAAATGTCTAAGTGCAGATTTGAATTCAGGAAGAAGAGTCTTATCTTCAGGACCACCACTCAATCTGCTTCACCACCTAGCTGTCTATAGCTTTTGCTTTTTGGAATACTGTGTTCCAAGATCTCTTCTGCTTTGTAGCAGAAATCTTAAGGTATTTTGCCATGTTGACTGTGACTCTCTGGTATTGGAATTTCTTTTTTTACAGATGCCTGAGATGTTTTCTTTGGCTCGAAAGCTATGAATTTTGACTCTAGCATTCCTGGGATTTTTCATTCATGACTGTTCATGAGGTTATTATTGTATATTTTTTGTCATCCCTTTGCTTTCTGGTTCTACTAGACAGGTATTTTTCATTTACAATTTATTGAAATATATCCAGGTGTTTATTTCTTAAGCTTTGTTTCTGAGAGTGCAATGATTCTCAAATTATCTCACCTTGACTTCTTTTACAGGTCAATTGTTTTTAATTTCATGTATCTTACATTTTGTCCTATCTAAAAAAAAAATTGATTGTGTTCTAATATTTCTACTTTTTGTTTTCCATAAATCTCTGCTTGGTTTCCACTCTCACTGGATGAGCTTATCACCTGAAATTTCAAGACAATGAATATTGACTCAGCTTTGATATTCAGAACCTCCCTTGTACTCTGAGTGGTCCCTCTCCTCTGACAGGAGGGCAGGGTGATAAACTCCTCCTTCCTTTTGGGGTAGCCAGGTGAAGCAGTGGATAGAGTGTCAGACCTGAAGTCAGGAAGACTCATCTTCCTGAGCTCAAATCTGTCCTCAGACATTAGCTATCAGACCCTGGGCAGATCATTTAACCCTGTTTGCCTTAGTTCCTCATCAGTAGAATGAGCTGGAGAAGGAAATGGCAAACCACTCCATTATCCTTGCCAAGAAAATTCCAAATGAGGTCATGAGGAGTCAGACATGACTGAAACAAGTGAACAACAAAAACGTCTTCCTTTAGAGAGGGCTCAGAATTTTCCGTAACTTCATTTTCCATCAGCTGCTTGGCTTGGCTTGGGTTCAGTCATTCCAGGTACCTTCTAGCAGTCCTCCCAGGCCCATTTTCAACTTCCTTTTGTGTACTATCTTCCCCCATTAGATAGTAAACTCCTTGAAGGCCTTTACTATCTTATTTGTGTCCTCAGTGCTTAGTATAGTGCTTGTCACATTGAAGGTAATGTTTATTGACTATGAGTGAAATTAGGTTAAGTGAAGACTTCTCAGGCATGAATTTCCCAAAATCCCCATCCTTCCTGCCAAAGCTAAAATAACTAAGTATCCCCCTTAGGCAAATAAAATGCTCCAGGATGGAGGAGAACCACCAAAGTTCCAGTCATCGACCCGGTGTACTCACCCCCTTCACTTCCCCTTCTCCACCTCCTTAATGCATCAGCATTATTTCCTTAAGTTCCATATTTGGTAACAAAAACCTTCATTGGTGAGCAAGGGTCCTTTCAGTGTTCTTTGTCTCTGGGGTAGATTCCTGTGCTTAGACTGTATGCCTGGATACCCAGCCAATAGAAAGCGAGGCTAGTGGGCTTCTGTGTTAGGGACTATATAATATTACACGTCGCTCCGCTTGGGTATACTCCCTTGCTGACACTACCCATGGTTTCCTAGGAAGTGCCCTTTCTCATGAGATTCTAATAAATTCCTTTTTGCCCTCTACCTTGAGAAGTCTCTGAGTTTGAGTAAGGGTAACTGTATCCCACAAAACTATTTCTTATTTTCTCATGTATCCTTAATTTCTGATCATTTTCCACTTTTCTGGGAGTTTGTTACTTGGGTAAGATTTACAACTTTTGGCCAAGATATTTATTCTACCTTCCAACTCCAACCTTGAGCTTTCATTTCATTTTTTATCTCTTGCTTCATTTCTTCTAGGTACTCATGTAATTCTTGTGGAAAATCCATTTTCCCCTTTGAATTTCTACTTGGAGTTCTAATGGAGTTCTATACGTTCCTTCTTTGAGAGTAAGGAGGAACCTCTAAATCTATCTATCTATCTATCTATCTATCTATCTATATGTCTTCTTAATTGGTTGATATTTTCTTTTGTTTACTGATGTCTAATTATTTTATTTAAGGGGGCTTTAGGGCAGAACCAGGTTCCACCATCTGTAGTACTTTAAGGGTAAGGTATCACCCCTGTTTGATCTCATCCTAGATTACTTGGGTTCCTGTGTTGTTTTCCGATGGGGTACAAGCCCATGTCCAGGCCTTTGTCCCCTGGGCCAGGAGAGTTTTGGTCTCATTTGTCTAAAGAGCCAGCAGAAAGCCTGGCCTTGGGGCTCCTTGGATTCCCCTTATCTGATTTTAGCATTCTCTTGAAGTCAGCCAAGCCCAGATACTCCCTACCTTTGAACCTTGATCTTATCATAATTTTATTGTCCAGACTACAGGCCACTATTTAGTATTCTCTTGAGGTTCAAGTTACCCAGCCTAGATTGCGGATTGTCTGGATTACAGGGGATTCACATCAATATCCGCCCTGGATTTGATTTACATTTCAGGCTGACCTCCCCTATCAAGACCGTTCCTGGGGCCCCAGACCACTTGGCAACACCTGAATTCTTCCTTTAGTCTTTTTCTGTATTTCAGATCCATCTTGCCTCCATGAAGGGACTGAGATTTAATATTCTTCTTGGAGGAATCATTCCCTTTGTGGTTAATAAAAGGAACTAGTGAAATGCCTTCCCTCTTTTTCCATCCAGTTTTTTCCATGTACTTTCTCTCCTCTGAATTTTCAGAATGGAGATGGAGTAGCTTTTTCCCTCTTCCTGGTTTCCCATTACATCAGTCAAGAAATCCTTAAAATGTAACCTCAGGCACTGGGAACACAGCAGAGATTTTCCAAGGTGCTATGTTATATGTTTATCTCTATAGGAAAATAGTGTATATTTATTCCCATGGAAGGTACCTGTTCAATAAAGGTTTCTCTCTTTTAATCTCATTATATTGACCAAAGTACTCATTAGATTGATTAGTGACTTCTCTGATCATCTCCTATTGTACTTACTCAATCTGTAATGTAACTGAACTATAGACATCTGCGTTAAAACTGTATCTTTGTTCCATTTCTCCTCACCTCCCCCCCCTTATAGTTACTACAGTAAGTCTATATGTGGCTAGGATAAGGTTACAACAGTAGGAAAATTGCAAAGGGGAACGTAGAAGTCACTTACAGACTATTCCATAAATTAAGGGAGGATGACAATTACGTGCAAACTGTCTCATAAATTAGGGGACCATAGGAAGCACTGACAACTCTCATAAATTACCCAAAGCTATACCCTGAGACTATGTCCTAAATTAGGGGAAGCTAGATGGACTGTATTTAAGGGTCCCTTTTCTTGCTAACTGCTTGTGGTCTGTAAGCTTCAGATATGTTTCAGTCATGCCCAATAAGACCAGGAAAAGACCAGTAAGCAACAAGCATCACAGTAATAACTAAACCAAAGGTGTGGCTGATAATTTTGAGATGATGTTAATGAACTAATCCTGAGGTGGCATAGACAAGAGTTAGTCCATCCTCTGCGACCAAAATCCCATAACATTGAGACCTGCAACTCCTGCGCTACTTGTACCATTCTTCCATCTGCTCTGAGCCCATGTTGCCTGAGTGCTTCCAACTCCACTCCATATTTAAGTGAATTTCTGTGCACATCCCTTTCCTCATTGTCTTCCCCACCTAGCCTGCCTCTCTCTACCACCTCATCTCCTCCCCACCATCACCATACCATCTGACTCTGTACCACCCTGCCCCACCAGGCCATTTGCTTCTCTACTCTCTGTGCCTTCTTAAAGTGTGATTGAAGCATTGCTCCCCACTTGATGCCACATTGGTTGTTTCTAGAAAATATTTTAAAAAAACAACTAGGCATTTCTTCTCTCCTATGTCCTTAGGGATCCCCTAGAAATCCTATTCCTTTAATCATAAACTGGGAGCACAGGACTAACACTATATGTTATTCATAACCAACTGTATCCCTGAGTTAGTAAGGCATGATGAATTAAAGGGTAGAAAGCAAAGGTAAACAGCTGAACCTCTTCCCTTTTACTTGGTGTAACAGCAAGGACCCCGACAAACACAGGAAAGCCTGCTGTACAAGTTTTTAGATCTGCTTTTCTAAAAAGAAAGCAACTTTTGAGGGTTAAGCAATCTACTTTAATCAAGCACATATATCATTCACTTCATTCAGGGGAAAAAGTCAGCACTTTGAACTTCATAGAAAATACAAGCAGAGAAATAAAGATCAACAGACAGAGTTTCCAACTGTCTGACCATGAGCAATACATATATCACAGATGAACAGACAGATTCAACTGTCTGACCATTACATAGATACATAATTACCAGAGGGAGAAGTACCAACATTTGTATTTTCAAAACCAGGGGTTCCTTAGTGGTTACCTAGAGTCTCATCTGGCCAAACACTTCCAGTGAGGAAACCCCAAATTGTATGTGTGTATATAAATATATATATATATATATATATATATATATATATATATACACATATGTATATATGTATATATAAATATATATATGTATGTATGTATACATATATGTATGTGTGTATATATGTATCTATGTATATATACATATGCATATATGTATGTATATATGTATATATACATAGATACGTATATACACACATACATATACATATATATGTACTTTTCAGAGTCAGAGAGCATTATAACCCTTGAGAATCAGTGATTCAATCAAAATTAACAAAAGATATGGGCCTTCCTACAAAACAAATCTCCCCTAATCAAGCTTCCCATAATATAGTACCATTAATGGGTGGGGAAGATCTTTAACTCTTGTTAACATAATTAACATTACACTTGGGTCGTAATCAATCAATAAGTAATTCCATAAATTTATTGGCAATTCAATTTCAGAGAAGTATAGTTTTGAATTGTATCCATGGAAAAATGAGTCCAGCTGAAAGTACTTACATTGAGAATATGTCTCATCAAATTCCAAGTTTCTAGAACAGAATACTCTCTCTACCCTTAATCAAGTAGTAAAAAGAATCCCTTATGCTCACTTCTCATGAAACAAGCAATGACGAGAGGGGAGATTCTCACTTAGGCAATCATTCAACTACCAAATATTCATTAAGGGCCACTATATTCCAGGTACTACAAAGAGTACTTAGGTATAAAAATAACAGAAAACAAACAGTCCATGCTATTAAGGAGCTTATATTCTATCATAGGAGATATGTTTTTATGTAAGTATACACAGAATAAATGCTACAAATATATATATTCTGCATATATAATTATATACAGAAAAATATTACAAATCAGGGCTTGATTTATTGTGTTGTTGATTATCTAGACTTAAGAAAGGTAGGTTATGTATACGATTGTTAATTTGTTTGATTCTAGCAGCAAGTACATGGGAGGAAGCTGGAATTAAGGATAAGAGTAATGCCTCTATTGAGAGAGCAAGAAATGAGAATTTTGTGGAGATATTGTGGAGAGAGGGAAAGAAACATCTAACAGCTCTGGGAGCATTAAAAGGAGTAAATTTCTTTTTAAACTATCCAAGATACTACCACCACCATCACTACATTCCTATATAAGTGATTCATATGTTGGATTACTTTTATTAACAGTCATACTATTTCCCAAACAGAAACACAATCTAAGGGAACTATCAGGAAATTATGATTAGTCAGATTGGAAATTCAATACGACCAATGTTCCAGGTGAATATTAAGAGGCAGACAGCTTAATGAGATAGAATAGAAAGATTCTTCTTACTCCATATGGTCATAAAATCACCAGGGTACATTTTTTTCTCTCTTCAGACTTAAAGAAATAAATCAGCAAATTCATATAATTATATTCAGAGCTATGAGTAGCAATTCTGGAACCTTGGAAAGCAACATAAACTATGTCTGTGGCAAGCAGCATGAAAGGCTTGGTCAAATCAAATTTTTGCAATAATTTCTGTTGGAGGAAAGTTGGGAAATGGGAGAGAAAGACCTCAAACATGAATCCAAGGCATGATGGGAAATAGAAAACCGAAGACACTAGGTGGTGTTGTTGTGGTCAGGGAACCATGATGTTGAGGTTTGGGGCTGCTCAGGAAGGAAGGAAAAAAGGAAGTTGGGTCCCCACTCAGGCAGCTCAGTCTATTCATAGGTGTATAACCTTCGTTTTCACAAAAGAGTATGACATCAGAGAAATGATGACATGACTTTGAGTGAGGGAGGGTTGTACAAGGTCATCAACCTCACTTACTCCTCTTCAGCCATCTGGGTCCATCCCATCTGGGAGGGAATACTACTTCACAAGGAAGGAGTTAAGTGGGGCCAGGCCAGCAAAGAGCATACCTGAAATGTGGTGGTTAGTCAATGGCAGTCAATAAATATTTACTAAGCACCTACTATGTGCCAGAGGAATGAAATGCTACTGGAAGCTTCTAATTTTATCAAATTATTCTTAATAACTAGGTATTATTAGGCCAGGGATCTACCTTCTAAGGAGCACCGTGTGCTATCTGTTTTATCACCTGAGCCAAATCCCTAATTGCCCTTCCATTGTTATCACTGATTAGGTTCATCACTCTGATAAATCTTTCACTTGAACTCTAATTTCAAGGGATTACTTATCATTCTTGCTATTGTTAATATTTACCTGTTCTTAATTCTTAATAATTCCTCAGTATTCACTGAATTTCTTAATACCATAACTATTAATAATATTGCATTTTTACTTCTAATCACAGGTGATTGCACTTAAATGGCAAACGAAACTGTGGCTTTTAGCCCTGATTTATAGAGCATCTGAGGAATTTTTTTAAATGGAAAATAAAAGGGAAATTCATTGAGACATTTTTCCAAAGTTATTTTATCTGTCAACAGGTATTTAAATGTTTACTATGTGCCCCATATTGCGCTAAATGCTGAAAACACAAATACAAGTAAAAAATGAAAGATAATCCTTGCCCTCAAGAAGTTTACATTGTAATGACAGAAGTAAACACATGAAAGGAAACTGGTGTCCTAAGCAAGTCTTTAATCCTGTTAAGCTTCAAAAGTTTTGTTGTAGTTATTTTTCAATTATTTCAGACTCTTTGGACTTCATCTGGCGTTCTCAGAGTAATTTACCATTTTCTTGTTCAGTTCATTTTACAGATGAGAAACCAAGGCAAACAGGGTTAAGTGACTTGCCCAGGGTCACCCACCTGGTGAGTATCTGAGGCTGGATTTTAACTCAGGAAGATGTCTTCTTGATTCCAAGTTCAGTGTTCTATCTACTGCACCATCCTAATTATCTACTTGGACCACAAGCTTTTAGCTGCCTTCTCACTCATTCTTATCTTCCTTTTCCTTTGCCTTGTAGTTCTCTGGAACCCTAGAGTCTTACTTTCATTGTTTCCATCTACAATCCAGCTGAACTCTGGCCCTCTTCAATTCAGTCATGCTAAATCCTTTCCTGACCATTAGTATATAGAATGTTTGGGAATAAGTTTTAGGGCAGCCCCAAATTCGTAAGCACCTCTTCTATAAATATAATCATCTATAATTAAGTGCCGTGATGGGATATTCAAGAATACATTCTCAGTGATGATTGGACCAGCAGCTTATGAAGCTTCAAATTATATATGCTAAATGTATCACTGTACTTTTTGCATGGCAAGATGTTTAACGTTTTGGGGTTTTTTAGATACTTTCATTTTCCAACTCTCCCCCATGGCTTGATGTACCCTATTCTCAGAGTGGTCTTATCCTTCATTATTGCCACCATTCCTGAAGCTTGCTTTTTAACCAAGAAATTAATTTAGTAACAATTGAGAAAGAGCATCATTGTTTCTCTCTAGACATTGATTTATATCATTTGACTTAATCCTCCTCCTTCTCATCAATACCCATTATCTGATTAGATTAAAAAGAACATGTTTGGTAGCGTGGAAGTATGAAAAAAGTTTTGGCTCCAGAACCAGAGGACAAAAGTTCAACTCCAGAGTCTGATACAAGAGTTTTGTATTGCCAAGCCAACATTCACAGCACTGGTGATGACTACGAGTATGCCAACGAAGTTCTCAGTCACAAAATATAAAAGATTCTCCATATAGAAGGCAGAAGAAAAACATTTATTTAAACATCAGAAAGTCAAATCCCAGAAACAGAAAGCAAATTCCATCATAGTAACCAAGAAGTTAATAACCATGATCACAGTAGGGGGCAGAGCCATTCTCAAACCTCCCCTCCCTCAGCCAGGGCCTTCTCACTATCAACTGTCACACTGCGTCAGTTGACCTGTGTCAGCTGGCCTACATTCTATCCCCTCTGACCTGACCCCACTCATTTACTTCCTCCCAGTTCCTCTCCATCCTTCCTGTTCTGCCTCTTCAGAAAACTCCTCCCACCACATGTGACCCAGGCTTCCAGGCAATTTAAGCCCATCATGTGGGCCTATTAATTAATGAGAAAGATCTTTCCATTTAAATTACTATTACAAGTTTGCACGACCTTGAGCAGCCATTTAACCTCTTTGGGTCTCAGGTATAATGAGAGGGTTAGATTAGAAGTCCTTTGATGCCCCTTCCAGTTCTAAAGCTCTCATCTTGTCATTAAAACTCTCTGGCCCTCACTGGCTTAGACAAAAAAAGATGGTGAATTTTGGAGAGTAACAATTGACCCAATTTACTGACCAAGAATAATTTTTTACCCGGAGCTAAAGGTGACGAGTGCTAATTTAGGGGAAATGATTTTATGATGAGAAGAACCAAGGCAACCTTGAGAAGAATCAGTCCTTGAGTGAGAGGGTGAACATTTCCTACTGCAAACCCAAAATTGGAATTGTGGGTAATAAAATCAGAGAGAAGGGAGACTGAAAGAAACGGACAGTTTAGAGAGAATGAATGTAAAATGCAAAAAGGTTCTGAGGATAAATTCTTCTGTTCTTGCTTCTGGTTTGATTCTATTGAAAAATTCAAGTTAAAGGCTTCTCCCTAAGTTATTTTTTTCTTTTTAAATATTATCATATTATAAATACTATTACTAAATTATTTTTACCAATCACATATAAAAAAAAATTTAACAATTATTATTTTAGTTGTGAATTCCAGATTCTTTCTCTCCCTCCATCACCATCCTTCTCATTGAGAAGGCAAGCAATTTTAGACTGGTGATATAAGTATAGTTAGCAAAACATATTTTCATATGTTGTGAAAGAAAAAAGAAAAAAACAAGAGAAAATTTAAAAGTTTAAAAGTATCCTCTGATTTCTATTCAGAGTCTATCATTTCTTTTTCTAGAAGTGATAGCATTTTTTCATTCTCTAATAGGTGTGGCGTGGTACCCCAAAGTTATTTTAGCTTGCATTTATTTAATCAATAGTGATTTAGAACATTTTTTCAAATGACCATGGATAACTTTAATTAGTTTGTCTGAAAATCACCTGTTCATATCATTCGACCCTTTATCAACTGGGAAATAGCTCTTATTTTTATAAATTTGACTCACTTCTCTATATTGTTTTTAGCAAAGTCTGTAATTTTTTTTCACAGTGATGATCACTCACTGCATATTTCCCCCCATCTTGTCCCCTCCCTCATTTATCCTATTCTCTCCTTCTTTTGCCCTGTCTATCCTCTGTTTTGCTTCTGAGTATCGTTACCCCCTCAATCCACCTTTTCTTCTATCAATCCTTGCCTTTTCTCTTCTTCCCTCCCCCTCTTATTTTCCTGTAGGATAAGATAGATTTCATTATCCATCTGAATGTGTATGTTATTCCCTCTTTGATCCAATTCTAATGTAAGTAGGGTTCAAGCAGTCCCCCCTCCATGTTCTCCATCTTCCCCCTTTGCTATGATAGATCTTTTGTAACTATTTTATGTAAGATAGTTTATTCCATTCTTTCTCTCTTTTCCCCTTCTCCCAATGCATTCCCCTTTCTCACCCCTTAATTTTATTTTTTTAGATATCATTTCAATATAGTCAACTCACATTTGTGTCTTCTGTTTTTGTACTCTCCTTCCAATTGCCCTATTCTTAGGAGTTACAAGTATCAACATTGCATTTGGAATGTAAACAGTTCGATTTTATTGAGTCCCTAATGATTTATCTTTCCTGTTTAGTTTTTTATACTTCTCTTGAGTCTTTCGTTTGAAAGTCAGATTTTTCTATTTAGCTCTGGTCTTTACATCAGGAATGCTTGAAAGTCCTCTATTTCATTGAATATCTATAGTTTTCCCCTGAAGGATTATATTCAGTTTTGCTAGGTAGGTAATTCTTATTTGTAATCCTATTTCCTTTGCCCTCCTTTAATGTAGAAACAGCCAAATCATGTGTTATCTTGACTGTGGCTCCACAATATTTGAATGTTTCTTTCTGACTGCCTGCAATATTTTCTCTTTGACATGGAAGCTCTGGAATTTGGCTGGGAGTTTTCATATTAGGAACTCTTTGAGGAAGTAACTGGTGGATCCTTTCAATTGCTATTTAACCTCTGGTTCTAGAATATCAAGGCAGTTTTCCTTGATAATTTCTTGAAAGATGATGCCTAGGTTCTTTTTTCAATCATCATTTTCATGGTCCAATAATTCTTGCATTCTCTTTCCTGAATCTATTTTCCGAGATCAGTTGTTTTTGCCATGAGACAGTTCACATTTTCTTCTGGTTTTTTTTAATTCTTTGATTTTGTTTGATTGTATCTTGATATCTCATAAGCCATTAACTATCTACTTGCCCAATTCTGATGTATTTTCTTCAATGTGCTTTCATACCTTTTTTCTCATTTGATCAATTCTGTTTTTAATGAGTTTTCTTCAGTGAATTATTATATACCTTTTTCTTCCATTTGGCCCATTCTGCTTTTTTAAGAGTTCTTCTCTTCGGTGCATTTTTATGCTTCTTTTATTATTTGGCCTTTTTTTTGTTGTTTTTAGCGTTTTATGTTCTCCAGTATTTTTTGTGCATCTTTTACCAAGCAGTTGACTCTTTTTTTGTGTCTTTTTCTTGAATCACTATAGTTTCTTTTCCCATTTTTCCTCTGCCTCTTTTATTTGTTTTAAAAATTTCTTCCAGAAATTTTGGGGGGCTGGGGGTGAGAACGATTCACATGTTTTGAGGTCTTGGATGTAGCAATTTTTATTTCATTGTCTTCTGCTGAGGTTTGCATTTTGATATTTCCTGTCACCATATTAACTTTCTATAGTTGGGGTTCTTTTGGTTCTCATTTGCTCATTTTTATAGTCTATTTCCTGCCTTGTAACTCTCTGTTAACATGGGTCTCTTCCCTAGGTTGGAAGGGGCACTGTCCCAAGAATCATGCCTTTCTTGTTTTGGTTTTCTAAGCTAGCTCTGGAGGGTCTTTAATTTTATTTTTCAGTTCTTCCATTATGGTGTGACCTAAAAAGAGATGTATGATCCCTGCTCTTCTAACCTGTGCCCTGGTGTGAACAGTCACAAGCACTCTTCCACCCTGGAACTATAACCAGGGTCTCTGCTTCCCTGTAATCATAAACTCTTATATGCTAGTATTCCTCCTCACTTTTGACCTAGATCCACATATGGGCAATGCAACATAGTCCAGCGCCCAGTGCCAATAAAAGAACCCCATAATTTCCTTGTGACCAGCTGTCTAACCCCATTGCCATCTGTGGACTGAAAGCTCTGGAAACTGCTGCTGCTGCTCCTGATTCAAAGTCTGCTTGCTGTTGGGTTGCTGGGGTACAGCCTATGCTGGTGCAGCCTGAACTGGAGTGTGCTCTACTCTCCTCCCAGTAGGACAGACTTTTCTTGCTGACCTTCATCCTGTCCTTTTGTGGGTTCTGCCAGCTTTAAAGTTGTTTGGAGGGGAATCAGGGGAGCTTAAGTGAGTCCCTGCCTTTTCTTTGTCATCTTGGATCCACCCTTCTCTCTAAGTTCTAGGGATCATCAAGTAAATAGTTATCTATTTGATTCTGCTATAAATATGTTACTGATTCTGGTTCAAGATAAATTATAGCCCTGGTAGTTAAATGGTTTTCAGGTCTCTTTCTGATATGAAAAGTCCATGGAATCTTAGGTTCAGAACTATAAGGAGCATTAGATATCATCTAATCCCATTCCTTTTTTTTAGGTGAGAAAACTGAGGTCTGGAAAGGTTTAGTGACATATCAAAGGCTACATAGAAACTGTGTTAGAGTCATAAATAGAGCAATGATCTTCTAACTTCACATTCAGCTTCCATTCTTCTGTTCCTAGTAAAATTTAATTTTAGGATTTCACATTATTTATGCCTTTAAAAAAATCATTTATCCCTTAATATAGGTCCATTCCTAGGATTTATGGTTCTAGAATGCCTTTTTTTTTCCTCTGCTTAACTTTATTGAACCTGACAGTAGCTAATAGTATAAAAAAACTCTCTGAAACCTTATTCTATTACTGCAGACCTAGTGATAATATTGTCCTAGCAGGCAGAGCTCAGGTGGTCAACAAAGACCCTGCTTATCATGATCATAAAATCATGACCTTTCCAGATCTCTATAGGTAGTTCCTAATCCTTTTTTCTAATACTGACCTACCCATGATTTAAAAAAAATATATGCTAGTGCAGTAGTTAACTGAGTTATCTCTGCCAATTGGGACCAGAGGCTGTGAAATAATTGAAATCACAAATAATCTAAAACTTTGTTTTAACCAATACTTTTAGCCTCTTGTCCGGGGAAATCTTTTTTTTTTTCTATTTTTAATTCTCTACCAAAGCTGATTTAAATTTGATCTCCTGCTCCTACTGCTATACAGAGGTAAAGGTGCTAACAAGCAGGGAAGGTCACACTTATTACCTGAAATAGCAGGCCATAAATCACCAGGTTATTTCACTATCTTTAGAAAACATAGAAGCAGGTCTTTTCTCTGGCACTGTCTGGAAATGAGTTATTCCAAATAAAGGAATTTTCCAAATGATTTAACCTCTTCACATAACAAAACAGTTTTATTTTAAATATTTTTGTTAGGTTATTTTTTGTTTTGTTTTGTTTTAACACAGATCTTTCCCAAAATAAACAATTCCATGCCATCTCAAACAGAACATACTACATATAGTTTAATGTTTTCTTGATGAATTAAGGTCATCAATAAACACACACACAAAAGTATTTTCGGAATAATTTGAGCAAGAGAAAGATGATATAGAGACAGCCATGTGGTGCGGTGGATGGAGTGTGGGACCTGGAATGAGGAAGACCTGAGTTCACATCCTAGTTTAGATACTTAGTAGTTGTATGGACCAGGGGAAGTCACTTGCTTCCTCTCAACCTCAGGCTCCCCTCATTTGTAAAATAAGTATAATAATATCACCTACCTCCCACAGATTTTGTGAGAATAAAATGAGATAATATTGATAAATAACTTTGAAAACCTTAAAGTGTGATATAAATGGAATAAATTGTTATTATACAATAGAACATGTGAGGATGTTGCAAACATAAAGCTCAGAAATCTTTCCGAGAGGGATATTTACACTCATCCAAAATGGCTTGTTTGTTGATAGAGTTTTTTGTTTGCTGGTTTTTTACTCAATTTTTTTCCTTTTTTTTTTTTTTTTTTTTTTAGATTCTCAGCTCCTATTTCTTGCTGCTGCAACTATGTCTATCTTTATGGAATGTGATACCTCAAATATAAATCTTATGCTTCTAATCTATTATGAACTTTAAAACCAGATAATCAAACTTGTTAGATTTTTTTGTCTATTTGTTTTATTATTTTTTTTCTAAAATAAAAGTCAATAGGCTAAGAATTAATCCAATGCAGGTGGATGACAAGTCCATTGAAATGCTTTATAAGGAGATGTATCTTAGATAGGCACTGCATATGGATAAGAGGCTGGAGCTAGCGTTGAAAAGAACATTGGAGCAGATCATGTTTGGGACATTTAAAGTGCTCTCCATGATTAAAGGAAACTCACTATCACTAAAGACAATCTTATTTCATTGCTTCTATTCCCCCCCCCCCAACTAATAGCCATAATAGTAATAGCATTTATTTAGTCCTTGCAGATTGTGTTGTCGTTCAATCATGTCTCACCCTTCCTCACCCCATTTGGGATTTTCTTGTCAGATGGCAGAGTAGTTTGTCATTTTCTTCTCCAGCTCACTTTGCACATGAAGAAACTGAGGCAAACAGGGTTAAGTGACTTGTCCAGGGTCACACACGCAGCTAGGAAGTGTCTGAGGCCAGATATGAATTCAAATCTTCTGACACTAGTCGCGGCACTCTCCTCGCTGTCCCACCTCGCTGCCTCTAGGCTTCTTTTGTTCAATTGTTTGTGGTTTTTTTAAGGTTTGCAAATATTATCTCATTTTATCCTTTTAACACTTGGAGGCAGATTTTATTACCGTCTTCATTTTATGGATAAGGAAACCGAGCTAGTCAGAAATGAATGCTGGCAACCACATAGCTAGTGACAGTCTGACGCTGGATATTAATGCAAGCCTGCTACTGTATGGGCAGCATCCTACCTATCACACTGCCTCACTGCCATGAAAACCTTTAGCTGTCTAACGCCCTATAACCTGACTTCTAATCTCATAATTCAAAAGTTCTCTAAACAATAATTCTTTCATTGTCAAACCCAAAGGCCTTTTCTCAGTTCTCATTGTTCTTTAACTCTCCCTAGTTCTTGAGAATGTGCTCTCTACCTGAAAGATATTTGTTGACATCAGTAACCTCCCATCAACGCCATTGGCTTGCATCATAGAAAACCATGAACTCACTATGAAATTATGGTACGAAACATAATTTCAGGTGACTGGAAGACAATGGAAAGCTATATAGTGAGTATAAGCACATTTTAGTGATTTTGCAGGAGAAATGATGTGATTAAATACATGAGGGTTGCTGCTTTTTGTTCTCAAAGAGAACCAAAATGACATTGCTATGCTAGAGTCAAGCTACAATATGGCCCAACTGTGGCTTTTCAGACCAATATAAGCTCAGAATGCTTTACTCCAGATTGGGCTCAAATAGTCCAAGTGAACATATAGGGTGGATTCTCTCACATTTCTCTTCAGCTACTTCAATTCTGCTTTGCCTGTAGAGTACAGCATCTTCCCTGATGAGGGCATGCCATTCTGGGCATCCCTGTGCTGCTGTCTTCCATGTCACACAATCAATTCCAAAGTTTAAAGGTACGTTTGGCATTCAAACAAATACCATTGGAGCTGCACTCTCTACAGCAGAGTTTGAATGTCTGGCCGTTTAGTTGGAGAAAAGATCTCAGGCTCTAGTATCTTATCCTGAAAGGTGATCTTCAGAATCTTCCCAAGGTAAGTCAACACACAGACACTAGGTTATGGATGATGCTTTCACACTTTCCCAGTCACCAATGGAGCAAAACAAGGCAGTGTGCTGATTCTCATGCTTTTAGTATGATGTTTTAAGCCCCATCATCAAACACCTTCAGTGAGGATGAACATGGCATCAAGGTCATCTACTGCACTGATGATAAATTCTTCAACTTGAAAAGGCTATAAGCTAAGACCAAAGTGGGGGGAGTATTGGTACATGACTTTCTGTTTGCAGATGATTGTGCACTCAATGCAGCTTCTTCTAAAGCTGAGATGCAACAAAGTATGGATAGATTCTCTGCTACTGTGCCCTTTGGCCTAACAATTAACACCAAGAAAACACAGATGCTCCAACAGCCAGCACTACACAATCTGTATGTGAAACCATCATTTGTAGCAAGTGGAGAAGTTTTGAATGCTGTGGATAAGTTCCCATACCTTGGCAGGGATTTACATATTGATAATGAGGTTGAGGCACACAATGCCAAAACTGACTCAATGTTTAGGAAGCTCTAAAGGAAAATGTAAGAGATAAGAAGACTGACTACCAAACTGAAGATCTACTGAGCCATTGTGCTGACCACATTGCTGTATGCCTGTGACACCTGGACAGTATACCAGTGCCATGCCAGGAAACTGAATCACTTCCATTTGATTAAGGACATATATAAGCAATAAAATAGCAGCAACAGAATTCACAAACTGTTCAAATAACCTAAATACTGGAAGAATTTTGTACGGAGGATTTACAGAAAGAGATTTAAGAAAGCATAAATAAATGGTTGATACTCTATAGACTCACAATTTGCATGAGTAGAAGGAATATACACAAAAAATAGATCAGTATCTGTGGAAATGTGGAATTATGCAGTTTATATATTCTTAAAACTAAGTTAAAAGTAAAGTCACTATTTTTAAACTATCCTGATATAGTTTAATACATTGGGCTTTTTAAAAAAAATTGCAATTTGAACTTCTTGTAAGGTAGCTAGCTTCCTCCTTTGGCTCCAAACTGTTGAGTGGTTTAGACTGGTTCATTCTGGCTCATTCAAAGGCTGGTTCATTCTTCAATTCCTTATCGAAACTATTCTCTTAATAGCCACCAAAACACTGACTTAATGGATCTGTACTCCCCTGTATTCAACCTACCAATCACCCCATGATCATATATATCTTCATGTCATTCCTGCCACTTTTTACATTTAAGGAATCTTTCATCCTTTGTTTCTACTAAACAACATCTTTAGTTGTTTGTTTGTCAAGTAATGCCTTGCAGCATTCTAGCTTGTATCTAATCAATCTGTTGACTCATCTACTTTTCTAAAGCCTTTTTTCCCCCTCTTAATCACTATCCTTCACTACCAACCAATTCTAAATAAACAGTTCATATGGGTAGTAATAAAGCCATGTTCACATTTCTTGGACTCACTGTCTCCTAGTTTATTAGTCAGTTCTGCCCCACTTCATGTGTAAATAACCTATTTCATTAGGCTTTCTCATTCATTATATCATGAATAAACATTTATTACATGCCTTCTTTGTGCTAGGCCAGGCATTCTGCTACACCTGGGGATACAGAGACAAGAGGGAAGCAGTATGAGCTCTTTCAAAGTGCTTACATTCTGTAATAATCTAGTATTTATTTAGTACTCTAAGGTTTAAAGGGTAGTTAGGTGGCATGGTGGATAGAGTATTGGGCTTGGAATCAGGAAGACTCATTTTCCTAACTTTAAATCTGGCCTTAGACACTTACTAGTTGTGTGACCCTATGCAAGACACTTAACCCCAACTCCTTAGTTTCCTCCTCTGTAAAATGAGCTCCAGAAGGAAATGGCAAACCACTCCAGGATCTTTGCCAAGAAAACTCTAAATAGTATCAATGAAGAATCAGACAGGACTGAAAAATGAATAAAGAATAAAAACAACAGGGGAGTGGAGCAAGATGGCAGAGTAGAAAGATGCACATTACTAGCTATTCTGCCACAGCCCATAAAAGACCTGGAAAAAAAGACTTTCAACAAATTCTAGAGCAGCAGAAGCCACAGAACAACAGAGTGGAGGAGATTTCCAACCCAGGGTGACCTGAAAGCCTGACTGGAAATATCTGTCACACCACACAGTGCAACGCTGGGAGGAGGATGCCAGCAGACCTCGGGGGTGGAATCCCCAGTCACAGTAGCAGTGGTTCCAGATCCCTCAAACCACAGGCACCAAAGGCCAGTGATGGTTTTTTCAGCTGGCCAAGAAGGGAGAAGGGCCTTTCCATAGCTCTAGCCTCAGGCAGTGGCCACAGAGGCCACATGGGGTGGGCGGCATGGCTTCCACAGCCACCCCTACAGCAGCCCATATCCATTGTTAGATCATAAAACCCTTGTAGACACTGAGCTGCTGATTCTTACCTCAGCCTTGTGTAGTAGCCCTGCCTCCACCTAACACTCTTAGGGGATTTGAGCAGCTGATCTTTATCTCACACTGAATGGCAGCCCTGCTCCTGCAGCCTATCTGAATCTCACTCCCAGCGCTGGTTTGGCACAACTGGAGGCTAGGTGGCTGTGAAGAGGAAACTCTATTACTCAGATTCTGGGCATAAAATTTTCTCCTTGCTCCCAGACCATGAAAGATGATGTCTAGGCTCTTTTTTTTGGTCATGGCTTTCAGGTAGTCCCATAATTTTTAAATTATCTCTCCTGGATCTATTTTGTGCCCAGAATCTGAGGAGAGAAAAAAGGGGGAGGTGAGAAAGAAAACATGAAGCTTACTCTCATCACATTTAACTAAAGGAAGGAAAAAAATGTACACTCATTTTGGTATGAAAACGTATCCCACAATACAGGAAAGTGGGGGAGAAGGGGATAAGCAGGGTAGGGGTGATGATGGAAGGGAGGGTAGTGGGAGAAGGGAACAATTAGAAGTCAACACTCTTGCAGAGGGACAGGGTCAAAAGGAAGAATAGAATAAACAGGGGGCAGGATAGGATGTAGGGAAATATAGTTACCTTACACAACACAACTATAATGGAAGTAATTTGCAAAACTACACAGATATGGCCTATATTGAATTGCTTGCCTTCCCAATGGGGATAGGTGGGGAGGGAGGGAGGAAGAGAAGTTAGAACTCAAAGTTTTAGGAACAACTGTTGAGTGTTGTTCTTGCTACTAGGAAATAAGAAATACAGATAATAGGGTATAGAAAAGTATCTTGTCCTACAGGACAAAAGAGAAACTGGGAATAAGGGAAGGGAAGGATGTTAGAAGGGAGGGTAAATTGGTGATAGGGGTAATTAGAATGCTCAACCTTTGTGGATGGGGGAGGGGAGAAATAGGAAGAACATTTGGAACTCAAAATTTTATGGAATTGAATGTTGAAAACTTAAACAAATTTTTAAAAAGAATAAAAACAACAACTAAGGTTTACAAAGCATTTTACAAATACTATCTCATTTTATTCTCACTACCACCTTGGGAGATAGGTGCTATTATTTTCTCCATTTTAGAGATGAGGAAGCTGTGCCAAATAAGTTAAGTGACTTAGCCAGCACTCTATATCTGTTAAGTGTCAGAAGCTGGATTTTAACCCATATCTTCCTGACTCCAAATTTTATACTCTATCTTCTGTGCTATTTAGTTCCTTCTGTAGGGGAAAGAGTATATATGCATATAAGTAAATTGAAAGCATTTGCAAAATCAATACAGGGTAACTCAAAAGTCTGATTGTAGCTTTTTAAAAGCTTAAAACTGAACTCAGACTTTTGGGACACTCTCCACAAATTTGGGGAGCACTAGCAACTGGAGGGATGAATAAAGGCTCCACATATGAGTTACAACATGAGCTAAGTTTTGAGGGAATCTAGATATTTTAAGAGGTGGACCTGAGGAAGAAATACATTCCAGGCATAAGGAATAGCCTGTGAAAAATCACAGAGACAAAAGACATTTAGAATATCATATTTGATGAACAGCAGCAAGTCATCCATCTTGTTCTTCTCCAGCCTGTGCTCTGAACTTCTCCAACATGTCGCACAAACCTCTGCATCCTGCATCATTTAAGGCCTTAAATTCACAGATTAGAAGTACTCCTGGCTCCTTCAGTTTCCCTCTCTGACTGGATGTCTCATTCCTAGGACCCCCATTTAAGGAAGATACTATGCCACCTGAATCTCTCTAAGCTGTAATCCAGACTTTATCATCTCCTCTCCACTTCCACTTAAACTTTCTTTTAAGTGCATGCTTCTGTTTAGTCAGAATCTAAGCTCCTTGAGGGCAGGAACTACTTCTTTTGGCTTGTGTTTGGATTCTCAATGTTCACACAGTGCCTGGCATATAATAAGTACTCAACAAACATTTGTTGACTGGTTAGTTGAAATGTTGAGTGTGTAAAGAGAAATACTGTGCAATAAGTCTTGTAATGTAAGTTGAACCCAAAGTGTCACAGTCTTTAAATACCAGACAGATGACCATGTATTTCTTGTATTTTTTTTTATTAAAGGCAATAGGTAGCACAAGAGTTTCCCCTTCCACAGTGAAATGAGATGGTCAGAGTTGTAATTTAGAAACATCAATTTGGAGATGGATTAAAGGAAAGAGAGAGAGAGAGAGAGAGAGAGAGGGAGGGAGGGAGGGAGGGAGATAAGAAAGAAGAAGAAAAAGGAGGAAGAGAAGAAGAAGGAGGAGGAGGGAGGGAGATCATTTAGATGGCTATTTCAGTTGTCTAGGAAAGAGACAGTGAGGGTCTGAAGTGGAGAAGGTAGCCTTGTGAATGAAGAAGAGACAGATGTAATAGTTGTTATAAAGGTAAAATGAAAAATACTTAGTAACTGACCAGATATGGCATAAGAGAGAGTTTGAGGAGCTGAGGATATTGCTGAAATTGTGAACCTGGAAGACTAAATAGTTAATGTATCCTTAAAAGAAACATAGGAATTATTAAAAATGGAAGTTTTGTGGTGGGGGCAGGGACAGAAAGAAGACCATGAATTCTATATTACATGGTTCATTTAAGAAACTTACAGGATATTCAGTTTGAAATGTCCAATAGACCACTGTTGATGTGTGATTGGAACTCAGAAGAGAATCTAGGACCGTCATATTCCTGGTATGTGTCCTTCAGTTGGGGAAAACTGCTAAACAAATTGTAAGCCATACTTTATTGGACTTATAAGAAATGACAAACATGAAGAATTCAAAGAAACTTGGAAAGACATAAAACTGTCACAGAGCTTCAAGTAATCACAACTAGGAAAACAATAAAGTGAATGACTTCAACCTTATGAAAGGAAAGAATAAAAACTATATATTCATAATGACTGAGCTCAGCTCTGGAAATGTGTTAAAGAAACAAAAGTGCAGTCCTTCCTTTGAAGAAGTGATGGGTCATGGATTTGGCAGTTGCATATGGTATTGGACATAGTGATAACATGGATAGTCTCACTATTTGTTTGTTCATTTTTCCTTTTTTACCTTTGTTACTCAGAAAAGAAAGAATCACTGTGATATAACTGATTAGAGGAATAACCTTGGATCCTCTGCCACATACTGACTGTGTGACCCTGAACAAGTGACTGAACTCAATCTGGATGAGTGCTTTTTAAATTGTCAGTCATGACCACTCGTATGGGGAGCTGAAAGTGTTGGGAGTGGAAAAACTTGAAGAAGCCTTGGTCTAGATGACTCCCCAAGACTGGAAGTTGCAAAGAATGTGTTAACCTGAATTGGAAGAAGATATCCTTCACTGGGAGTTCTCCAAATCATTTCCATCAAAGGATGAGTGTCTATCCTTATTCTTCCTTGAGAAAACTTACTAGATAGAAGCAGGAAGAGAGAGAAACTATTTGGATATGAATGTAAAGACAAAAAAGTATCCAAAACATCTTTTAGAAAAATCAGCCTCACAAATACAAAATTATAGTCATGGCTTGGAAACAACTCAGCTAAAAACAAGATAATAGAGGAGACTTTAATGTAGGACATGCTCAATGTGAAAAAATAGTGTCCCACCCCTCAAAAAACAAAATGAAACAAAACATTACACTTTGGGTTTGGCCTATATTAAAAAGGCTTATTACACAGTATTCCTCTTCCCACATTAAACAATCAACAAATGTTTATTGAGTCTTTACTATGTGCCAGGCACTGTTCTGAGCACTGAGAATCCAAATGCAAGCCCAAAGAATGACTGTACCTTAATCATCCAGAGAAGACTGAAAGAAGGGCAAGCAATATTTTAAGAGGACTCAAAAGCATGACATGATAAACAGTTAAGGGAACTGATGACATTTAATAAGCCTGTGGAAGGGAAGAATTAAGAGGAGCATGATAGCTGTCTTGAAGTAATTGAGAGTCACAGAGGGGCAGACTTAGATTTGATATAAGGAAAAATTTCTCCAAAATTAATTATTTCAAAATGGAACATATCCTTTTAGAGTTAGTGGCTTCTTCCTTCCCAGATATATTCAAATAAAACCTAGATGGATGGCCAAATGTCAAATCTTGATCCTGAATAATTTGGAAAAGATATCCTCTGAGTTCCCTTCTCACTCTGAAATCCTCTAATTTCACAATACACAAATTCATGTATATATTGGTGATTTTTACCACATTTATGTGACTTGTTCCCTCAGAAAGAAGTGATATTTAGCAAATCGAATCTAAGAAGACATTCAGCATACAGAAAATATCTTTATTATGCCCTAGTTTCATCATGTTATCCTATTAACCGCTCAGTGAGTCCAGAACACAAACCTGATTATACTTTTATATTTCACAGTCAATATATACATATTCATAATTATATATATATATATATATATATATATATATATATACATTCATACATATTCATCTATTTTCTCCCAGCATACCTATTTTCCTTATACCAAAGTTCTTAATTACATTGCTTCTGATTCCCTCCCACTGACCTTGTTTACATTTCTGAATATTAATTTATGCAGTCTGTGTTTTTCCCACTTTCTTTGCCTAAGCCTAAGGAAGCCAAAGTGGCATGGAACTGTATGTACCAGGAGCACCAGACTTGGAATCAGGAAGCTCAAAGTTCAACTCTCCCTTCTGATGATCATGAGATGTATCAACATGGGCAATACATGATTCTCACTTTTCTAGTTTGCAAAATAAAGTAAAATAAGATCTGGCAGTCAACTAGCACTTATATACGCCGGGACCTCTGCTAAAAGGGATGCCGTGAGTGTCAAATGAGACGATTTATTGAAAGGGTTTTGCAAATTCTTGGTCTTATTAGTATGAATGATTCACAAGTGGATATGATGAAGGAGAAGGGCTTACGACCCATAGATCGTCTTCAACCTTTGCTGTCTTCAAGTATACGAATATACATGGACACAGTTGCTTAACCATATAATCATATTCCAGCAGCTAATAGGTGGTGCAGCAAATAGAGCATTGGGCCTAAAGTCAGGAAGACCTATGTTCAAAGCCTGCCTCAGACACTTCCTAGTTCTATGACCCTGTGAAAGTCATTTAATACCGATTTGCTCTAGTTCCTCTTCTGTAAAATGAGAACACACTGGAAAGGAAATGGCAAACTACTCCAGTATCTTTGTCAAGAAAATCCCCATGGTAGAGCTGGACATGACTAAACAAATGAATGGTAGCAAAAATATTCCAGCCCACAAATACATGGTTAGAACTTGTTTCAAAGTAAAAAAGCAAAAAAAAATTCGTAGACCAAAATATAACCCTCTCCAGTGCTCTCACAGCCTAGGCTATGAGAACACTATTATAATTGGGTCCTAGAAATCCAGATAAGCTAAAAATGGATGTTGAAACACAATCATGTCTAGAGGTTATTTTACTTAATCCTAGGACTATACTCAAACCAGCATCTCTCACACCAAAGAAATCCTTGATCTTTGCTGTACAGATATATTTTATATCTATATCATGGAATGGTTCTTGCAGTTTTTTTTTCAGATTTAAGGTTGACTAGTCCATTCTAATCAAGAAGAAATGACTATGATATTTAGACAAGAAACTTTATTTTTCTTTTGACAAATCTGTATCAGCTTCCAATTTGGTCCAAATACTTCTGTTTTTCTTTTCTATCCCATCTTGAAAAATGATTACTGCATTTTGCTACTGGATTTACTCTGATTTTTAGCCAGCATATTGATTTCTAAATTTTATTCCTGGCATATCATCATTCATTTTATAAGGCACATCAGTCTTTTTGGTAAATTGTTATTTCAAATATTCCATCTCAGATATTTTAGACTGATAAATATCTTCTGCCTACTTACCTTTACTTCACTGTAGTTTGTACTAAAGACAGTTACGGTAGTCTTGTTTTCAAAAGCAGTTTCCTTTTATTTGTCCCTTTGTTAATTAGGAAGTTTATGACGTATAGGAAAATTACTCTCCAAAGTTTATTTTTGGAGTACACAGGGATGTTGTGAAGTAGAAGTGGCAACCAGAGACAGAGAGATCTGAGCATTACTGAAAGTCAAGTTTCTACATCCTCAAAACCAGACAGACACTGGCAATGTTGAACAATGTTGTAGCTGTTTGTTTGTGTTTGTTTTGGAGGGAATACTTAGAGAATTCCAGGAAAGAAACCAGCCAATAATGTTTTTCTTTAAATGGTCCTTTGTTATGGTCTCATTTTAAAGTACACGGGGGAAGGCAAATAATTTGAAAAGGGGTAGGAAAAGAAGAGAGGAGGAAGGAAAAGGGGGGTAAAGATACATTAGGATCATGGTCACCTAAGAGATGAGGATATAGTTGGATTAGATCTCTTGAAAGGCAGGATGCATCCACTGTTTATCCAGCAAGGGAATCTGGGACTTAAATGAGATAATTTTTCAGTGTGAAGAAGGATTGACAATTATTTGAGAAGTTCCCTGGAGACATGTTATTCAATTTATGCAGGGTTCTCATCATCCTCCTCCCTGCCTCCCATTTCTTGTGCATAAGTCTGGGTTAATATTTGGCAACAGAATCTTCAATAATTTGAAAAATGATCAGATATTTTGTAGCCATAGGTGGTGTCTCAAGGAACTGCAACTGGTTCCTCCCCTCTGAGGTTACAGGAGGAGCCATTCAGCAAGATAGGATGGGAGACAGAAGTTCTACGATGGAAAGTGACTGGTAGATTCCATAGGCAGAAGAAGTTCTGACTAAAGGACAGAGATAGTCTATTGAAGAAACTCTGGACATGGAAAGCTAAAAAGTTTTTGTTTGGTTTGGTTTTGGGTTGTTTTTCTGACTGCAAAAAAAAGCTATGAAAAACAGTGAATATTTTATACTACAAAGCATTGTGCATATTGGGAAATGTTGTAGGGCACCAAATGTACATCTTATGTATTCAGGTTGAAGCAATTCTGGGTTTTTAGTCAGCATGTTGAGATTCATACCTCACCTCTAACACCTTAAGCAGCTGTTTCTTTACTTCTTGAGGTCTCACATCTGTAAAATGAGGAGATTGCAGTAAATTGCCTGCAAGATCCCTTACATCCCTAAATCTCTCATCCTGTGGTCAATGTTTTCCTCAGGGAGAGACTGTAGCCTTGCAGATTCTAAGGTAAATAAGTGGCACATTATCTGAACTCTTGAGTAGTCTCTGCTTATTGTTACTGACATGGATTGAGAAGGTTCTTTTTGACCCTTTCTTGGCTTCGGTCAGGAAACAACCTAATCTAACCTAATAAATATTTATTAAGTGCTGAGCACTACAGACACAATTAATAAAATGGAAGACAATCCCTGCTCTCAAGGAGTTTACAGTCCAAAAATAGAGAAAACACACAGAGGAGGCAGGAAAGTTGAGAGGAGGAGGGATAAGATGGGGTAACTCGTTCTTGACCATCTTATTTGATGGGCTGAAATGAGGCAGGGCAGCAGATGCAAAGGGTAGGGATGTGAGAGTTCACCTTATGTCCTCTATAAAGGAAGGCATTGCAAAGAGTTTGGCACTCTGCCCTCTGAACAGGGGGAAGAGGAGGCTGAGGGAGGCAGAGTCAATCAAGACTTGAGTAGCAGCATGACAGTAAGTTTAGAAGCATGGAACTTATCCTGGGCGGGGGAGAGGAGGGTCAGGGAAGGAGGAAGGACATCTTATTCCTTGATGATGAAACCAGGAAGGGTAGCATATGCCAAGTGGCAAATGGTTTATAAAATAAAGACTCTTTAGCCATCTGTCTCAGATGTTTGAGAAACTCTAGTTACATATCAGTGATTCATGGATGCAAAATTGAATTGTATTGGCATGTATGTGTCAGAAAACAGCATCCTTATCCATCTCCATTACCTCCAACAAAACAGTACAGAAAAAAAATTCAAGCACCTAGGACCTAATGTTTAATAATCTGGTTTTGAATTGTATAACAAAATCCTTTTATATGGAATAGCATATAAAGGACTTTAAAAAAAAATCTAGTACCTCATCAGATTTATTACACAAGTGAACCAGCTAACTTTCTGCCACTCTTCTACAAGCAGGCTCTGACTTTACTAACCTTGAAGTTACCTTTTCATACACATGACCAGTACAAGCCTGTCTATTTGCAGTTGAAGCCCCCTGATACTGCTACACCCCACAGAAGCCATGTAACCACAGAGGCCTTTTCAAAAGTCACACTTTGTGGGCAGGTAGGCTTCATGGCTCCAGAAGAGTGTCTGAATAAATTAGTTTATATCTCTAGGGCCAGGGCCTTTAGAATCAGCCAGGAGAGGCAAACCCATGATAGAAGAATAAAGGTAGGGACTTGCCTGAACTATCCCAGATTCCCCTCCAAACAACTTTAAAATAACCTTTCAAGCCAAATTCTGCAGTGGCAGGAAAAAGAAAAGATTAGGTTTTAACAATTTTTTAGCCCAGGACAAGTTAGGAGACTGGCAGGAAAGTTTTGTCTCAGTGAGTGGTTGGACCTGATACTGAACAAGCAGTGTAGGGCAAGTAGGGTTCCAGTAGCAGGTCTTAGAGAAAGGAGCAGCTTCTAAAACTGTCAACTCACAGATGGTAAGGGGGTCAGATAACTGGTCAATGGGAGATGACAGGGAGCCCATTTCTAGCACCAGGTACAAGACTATCAAATTGCCCATATGCAGTTCTGGGTTGCAGTCCCAGAGCTAAAAGGAACCTTCCCTTCCTACCACTTATAGCCACGGGGATGCAGGTGCTCTGGTCATGGTTTCAGAGAAGAAAAGAATGCTTGTGTTCACTCACAAACCACAGTACAGACCAGAAAAGCAGTAACGACAGTTTTTCTTAGATCATACCACCTTGGAAGAACCAAGATCAACAGCATTAGCTCTGAAAATAGCAATAAGAAAAGTTTGAAGGAGACAGTGTCCCCTCAACCCCAAGAGTAAAGCCCAACTTTAACATAAAGTTATAAGTCAAGAAATTGGCAAGAAAAATGACTAAGCGACAAAAGGAGAACCTGACCATAGAAAGTTACTATAGCAACAGGAAACATCAAGATAAAAACTCAGAAAAATACAATGAAGTCAAAACAGTTCAATGTAAATCTTCAGAGAAATTTGTGAATTGGTCACATTTCTTTCAGAAAAAGAATTCCTGGAAAAACTCAAAGGGATTTCAAAAGCCAAACAAGAGACATAGAGGAAAAACTGGGGAAATAAATGCAAGTGATTCAATAAATTGAGATAAGATTGTCTATAACTTGGTAAAGGAGGCACAAAAAATGCTAAATAAAATAACACATTAAAAACCAGAATTAGCCAAATGGTAAAAGAGGTACAAAAATTCACTGAAGAGAAGTACTCCTTAATAAGCAGAATTGGCCAAATGGGGGAAAAGAGATATAAAGCTCACTGAAGAAAATGCTTTAAAAATTAGAACTGGGTAAGTGAAAGCTAATGACTCTATGAGACATCAAGAAACAACAAAACAGAATTAAAAGAATGGAAAAAATATGAAATACTTCATGACCTAGAAAATAGTTCGAGGAGAAATAATTTAAGAATGATTAGACTATTTAAACTCATGATGAAAAAGGAACCTAGATGTCATCTTTCAAGAAATTATTAAGGAAAACTACCTTGGTATGCTAGAACCAGAAAGTAAACAAGAAATTGAAGGAATCCATTGAGCATCTCCTGAAAAAGATCACAAAATGAAAATTCCCAGGAATATTATAGGCAAATTACAGAGCTCTTAAGTCAAGGAAAAACTATTTCAAGCAGTCAGAAAGAAATGATCCAAATATTATGGAGCCATCATCAGGATATTTCAAATTTAACATCTTTTACATTAAAGGATTGGAGGGCTTAGAATACGATAATTTGGAAAGAAAAGGAGTTAGGACTATAACTAAGAGTTACCAACCTGAGTATAATCTTTCAGGGGAATAAATGGATATTCAATGAAAAAGAGGACTTTCAAAACTTCTTGAAGAAAAGGTCAAATCTGAATAAAAAAATATGACTTTCAAAAGCAAAACTCAAAAGAGGCATAAAAAGATAAACAGGAAAGAAAATTCATAAAGTATTTGATAAGGTTAAATATTTTGCATTAGTACTTGGGAAAAATGATACTTGTGACTCCAAAGAACTTTATCATTATTAGGACAGTTAGAAGGAGTAAACATAGACAAAGGGTATAGGTGTGAGTTTTATATGATGGGATGATTTTTAAAGAATAAAATGAATGAGATAATAAAGAAGGACATGTTGGAGGAAGGCAGAAGGGAGGTGCAGAATGAAATAAATTATCTCAAATGAAAAAGGTACAAAAGGAAAAGCTTTTACAGTAGAGGGGAAGATGGGAGTATGGAGTGGTGGGCAACAGTTGAACCTTACTCTAATCAGAATTAACTCACAAAGGGAATACCATACATATCTTATTGGGTACAGAAATCTGTCTTGCCTTATGGAGAACAAGGAGGGGAGGAGAATAACAGTTGGGGATGGAGTTGATAGAAGAGAAGATAAATTGAGAGGGGCAGAGTATACAATGCACAATAGTAAGTGACCATAGTAAACTAGTATGTGATAAACCGAAGACCCAAGGTTTTGGGACAAGAACTCACTATTTGACAAAAGTCCATCAAAAAAAAAAAAGGAAACAATCGCTGCAAAGTAGTTTGGCAGAAACTAGGCATAGACTAACAATGAGCCCATGATTTACACAAAAAATGGTTATATCATTAGCAAATTAGAGAAGTATAGAATATATTTCCTGTCATATGTTTGGACAAGGGAAGAAGTTATGACCAGAGAGAGAGAGAAAGAATATTACAGAAGGTAAAATGGATAATTTTGATCTTATCAAATTAAAAAGTTTTATACAAAAAATCCAATGTGGCCAAAATTAAAAGGTCAACACATATGTACAAAAGTATTTATAACAGATAATTCTGTGGTGATAAAAACTGAAAATTGAGGAAATGTTCATCAATTGGGGAATGGCTGAACAAGTTATGGTATATGATTGTGATGGAATGCTATTGTGCAATGAGAAATGGGAAGCAGGATGCTTTCAGATAAACCTGGGAAAACTTACATGAATTGATGCAAAGTGGAATGAGCAGAACCAGAACAACACTGTACTCAGTAACAGCAATATTTTACAGTGATCTGCTGTGAATGACATAGCTATTCTCAGCAATACAATGACCCAAGACAATCTGAAGTATTTACGATTAAAAATTCTACATGGCGGAGTAGAAAGACTCACATATGCTAGCTCCGAAACCACAGCCCATAATTATCTATAGAAAGAACTCCCAACAAATTCTGGAACAGTGGAGCTGCACAGCAATGGGTTGATGGAGATTTCCATTCCAGAGAGCACTGAAAAACTGACCCCAAAGTTCCATGGCGCACAGGATGAGAGCAGCCCCAGCCCTGCCCTGCCCCGGCCACACAGCACAGAGAGGAGTCAGCAGATCCAAGCAGGCTTCAGGGACGGAATCTCCAGCAGCTGCGAAGGTTCCTCCACCCACAGATACACAGGTCAGTGAAAGAGAC
>CM053770.1:79148446-79159696 GCA_028658325.1 Potorous gilbertii
TAGAAGGTTATTTTCTTGGTGAACAAATGATTCCAACCTTCCTCTCTGATGAGGAAGAAAATTGCTTACCATCAGGTAAAGACATAAGAGTCAAGGCCTCTGTATCCCAAACATCTGAAATTGATATCCAATGGACTGAGGCTATGGAAGAGCTCAAAAAGGATTTTGAAAAAATTCTACCTATCTCTACAAAAAGATGGAATCTGAATTGTAGACTGAACTGTATTTTTTTCTGAACTTTCTTTTTCTTTTTTTTTTTCTTTGTGGAATGCTTTTTTTTTTTTACAATAAGGCTAATATGGAAATGTTTTGCATGACTTCAGATTTAATCTAAACAAAATTATTTGCCTTCTCAAGGAGGGAGGAAAGAGCAAAGAAGGGAACAAAATTGGAATTCAACATTTTAAAAAAGAATGTAAAAATTATTTTACATATAATTGCAAAAATTAAAATATAACTTTAAAAAAAGAATCAACTAGGGGAAATGTGTTTTTTTTATTCTTCTTTACTATTTTGATTTCTATTCTCCTTGCCTTTCTACCTGGAATATAAAAAGAAATCTCCTACTTGGTCACTTGTCCCTGGCAAAATACCCTCTATCTTGCTCAGCAGATTTAGGGTCTTGATGAATGAATCTGATACCCTTCAGTAGTCATTGTCACTGGTTACTGAGGGGAAATACCCAGCATCCAATAACTGAAAAGTATTTTTTATAGATAATTTGTGTAGGCACATCCACTTTCACTCATCCTTTCTATAGTCAAATCATGCAGCTTTTTCTCAGTCATGAATTGACAGGTCACCCCTGCTTAGCAGTCTTGCTATGTGAATCCAAGTTCCACTTTACCTGAATGACTTACTCTAACAACCTCCCAGTCATTATTTTTTCTTATATGGTGACCATAATTTGCAAACAAATCTAGTTGCTAGTTGGTCAGCATGAATCCACAAACTGTTTGTTTAACCTCTTTCTGTTGTTGTGAACATTTTGCACCATTGTCCTATTACAGTAAATCCTAAAACACAATTTGATGGAAAAGAGGTCTTTCTCCCAAATTAAAGGGGGAAAATGGTCTGAGTTTAGCAGTTATAAGTGATTGCCAAGTCACTTATATTTAGGGTCTACTTTCTCTTTTGGGAAACTCTGAAAGTCTCTATTTCTTTTTAAATAAAAGTTCATCTAAACATATTCTCCATAAAGACAAGAAGTAGTGATGTAGAACTTAACTCCTGCTACATGTAACTGTTCCCTAATGAGTTGATATTTAAAGTCTCTTCCTGACCAGAATATAGGAAAGCTAGGAGTCCATAGCTCTGAAGGAATGTTTTTTTTTTCCCGTAATTTTTTAGCTTCAGCTTCAATCTTATGGGGCAAAGGGCAGAGAGCAGGAGAGGGCATCTTTTTAAAAATGGTCTGTAACAACAAAGATATGTTCTTCTTAAATAACTTATCTGAAGTTAAAAAATGACACTGGGGTCATTGAAGTGTATTTTAGTGGTGTTGTAGAGTTCTCTTTATTGGTGCCATGCTTTATAGGAAAGTCTTCATATAAAACAAAACAAAAAGCATTCACAGAAAAATCTCTAAAGAGGTTCTGGAGTGATAGAACCCACAAAAAAGATGGGGTGAAAAAATTTTCCAGCTTTAGACAACTTAGAAGGACTTCAGGAAAGTCTGTCTCACTTATAAGTAAAAGAGTAGCACAAAACAGCACAGAAGGAATACCAGCAAGCCAGTGGGAGGCTCTTAGCCTCAGCACAGATCATCAACCAAGACCTCTCTATCCTGGATGAGCAGGCCAGTGGCACAGCAAGCCAGCTGTGAAACTTCTAGCCCTAGCACATAAGGCAAGTAGTCAGCCTTGGAAACCAGGCAAGAACAGGTACTACTAGGCCAGGCCACCTCAGAGCAGTTTACATGTTCCAGCACCTGAGGCTCCAGGACACAAAGCCAGTGACCAGGTCCCTGACACCCAGAACAAGCTTAGGACAGTGCTCCTTGTGGCCTAGGAGCAGAGTTCAACTTTAAAAGCCATGGAATATACCAAAATAATTAGCAAGAAGCAAAAATGAACACTGGTCATAGGAAGTTACTGTGGTGACAGGGAAGATCAAAACATAAAATCAGAAGAAGACAACATTGTTAATATACCTACATCTATTTCAAAGCAGAATACAAATTGGTCTCACATCCAAAAAGTCTTCTTGGAAGAGCAGATAAAGAATTTTAAAAGTAAAATAAGCGAGGTAGAAGAAATAAACAGGGAAAGAAATGAAAGGCATACAAGAGAGAGTCAACAACTTGAAAAAAAAGCACAGAAATTGACTGAAGAAAACAATTTCTTAAAAAATACAGTTAGCCAAATAAGAAAAAATACACAGAAGAAAACAACTCTTTTAAAAGTAGATGGGAATGGAAAAATGGGTATAAAAGTTAACTGAAGGAAATAATGCCTTAAAAATTAGAATTGGGCAAGTGGAAGCAAATTACTCTATGAGACATCAATAACCAGTCAAACAAAACCAAAAGAATGAAACAAATAGGAAGAAATGTATAATGCCTCATTGGAAAAATAACTGACCTAGAAAATCAATCCAAGAGAGATACTTTAAGAATTATTGAACTTTAAGAATTATTGAAAGCCATGATCAAAAAAAGTATATTTATCTTTCAAGAAACTGTCAAGGAAAACTGCTCTGATATCATAGAACCAGAATTTAACAGTCATTGAAAAACTCTATCAATCATCTCCTGAAAGAGATCCCAAAATGAAAACACCAAGCAATACTGTAGCCAAATTCAAGAATATCAGGTCAAGGAGAAAATATTGCAAGCATTCAGAAATAAACCATTTAAATATCATGGAGCCATAGTTAGGATTACATAGGATTTAGCAGCTTCTACATTTAAGGATCAGAGGGCTTGGAATAGGATACTCCAGAAAGTAAAGAAGTTTGGATTACAATAAAGAATCAACTGCCCAGAAAAATTAAACACAATCTTTCAGGGTAAAACATGGACATTCAATGAAATATGGGGACTTGTAATCATTCTTTATGAAAATATGAAAGCTAAACAAAAAATTCAATATTCAAATACAATACTCAAGAGAAGTATAAAAAGGCAAATAGGAAAGAAAAAGTACTTCTAACTCTTGAGAACTGTGTCATCATTAGTGCAGTTAGAAGGGATATATAGAGAGAGAGGGTGTGGGCATAAAATTTGATGTGATGATATAAACAAATTAATTAGAGTTGAAAACAAGGATTGTACTAAGAGAAGAGGAAAAAGGGAGATAGAATAGAGTAAATTACATCACATTAAGAGAAACAAAGATTGATTCCAGTAGAAGGAAAGAAGAGGAGGCTGAGTATTTTTTGAAAATTACTCACATTAGATTTGACTCAAAGAGGGAACAGCATACACATTCAGTTGGTTATAGAAATCTATCTTACTCTATAGGAAAGGAGGAGGAAAGAAAAGGGAGAGAGTGGATAGAAAGGAGGGCAGAAGTAGTAAGGGGAAGGGGAAGAAATATTTTTAAAAATATAAATTTTCCAGATTAAAAGAAAAGAAAATCCTTAAATAATAAGTAGCATCTATCTAAAACCATCAGGAAGTATTTATGGAGATAAGCTAAAAGATTTTCCAGTAAGATCTGGGGTGAAACAAGGATGTCCATTATCACCACTGTTATTCAATATTGTACTAGAGACATTTGCAATAAGAAAAATAAATTGAAGGAATTAGAACAGGCAGAAAGGAGACAAAACTATATCACTTTTTGCAGATGATATGATGGTATACTTAGAGAATCCTACAAAATTAACTAAAAAACTCCCTGAAAGAATTAACAAATTTACCAAATTTGGAAAATATAAAATAAACCCGCATAAGTCATCAGCATTTCTATATATTACCAACAAAACCCAGTAGCAAGAGATAGAAAGAGAAGTTATCTTTAAAATAACCATTACCAATAAAAAATAAATTTGAGAGTCTAGCTGCCAAGACAAACCCAGGAATTATATGAACAGAATCATAAAACACTTCACACAAAGTCAGATCTGAATAATTGGAAAAACATCATTTTCTGATGGGGAGACTGAGCTAATATAATAAAAATCACCATACTATCTAAATTAATTTAATTATCCAGTGTCATATCAATCAAACTACCAAAAATTACAGAGCTAGAAAAAATAATAAAATTCATCTGGAAGAACAAAGGGTCAAAAATATTAAGGGAATTAATGAAAAAATATGCCAGGGAAGGTAGCCTAACCATACCAGATATAAAACTATATTATAAAGTAGCAATCATCAAAATTATTTGCTACTGGCTAATAAAATGGTTGATAAGTGGAATAGTTTAGGCACATAAGACACAGTAATTAATGACTGTAGTAATCTACTGTTTGATAAACTCAGAGACTCCAGCTTCTGGGATAAGAGCTCACTGTTTGACAAAAACTGTTTGGAAAACTGGAAAGTAGTATGACTGAAATTATGTATAGACCAACATTTTACACCATATACCAAGATAAGGTCAAAATGGATACCTGATTTAGTCATAAAGGGTGATACCGTAAATAAATTAGGAGAGCAAGGAATAGTTTACCTGTCAGATCTAGGGAGAAGGGAAAAATTTTTGATCAAATAAGAGATCGAAATGCAACATGGATAATTTTGATTACATTAAATGAAAAGTTTTTTCAGAATGCAACCAAGATTAGAAGCAAAGCAAAAAGTTGAGGAATAATTTTTAAAGCCAGTGTTCCTGATAAAGGACTTATTTCTAAAATAGCAGTAACTCAAATAATATAAGAGCTGAAGTCATTCCCCAGTTAATAAATAGTCAAAGGATATGAACAAGCAGTTTTCAGATGAAGAAATTAAAGTTATGTATAGTCAGATGAAAAAGTGTTCTAAATTTATTAGAGAAACACAAATTAAAACAACTCTGAGGTACCACCTCCCTTCTATCAGATTGGCTGATATAACAGAAAAGGAAAATCATAAATGTTGGAGAAGATGTGGAAAAATTATGCATGAATGCTACTGCATGAACACTAATGCATGAATGATGGATCTGTGAACTGATCCAACGATTCTGAAGAACAATTTGAAACTATGCTCAAAAAGCAACCAAACTGCATACCCTTTGATCCAGCAATGCCACTAACGAGGTCTGTATCCCAAAGAGATGATAAAAGGGGGAGGTTAAGGATCCGCACATACAAAACTATTTATAGCAGCTCTTTTTGTGGTCACAAGGAATTAGAAATTGTGGGGATATCCATCAAGTGGGGAATGGCTGAACAACTTATGGTATACGAATTGTGCTCTAAGAAAAGAAGAAGCAGATTTCAGAAAAAAACTTGTAGACTTACTAATGCTGAGTGAAGTGAACACAACCAGGATAACCTTACACACAGTAACAGCAACTGTGATGATCAACTTTCATAGACTTCACTCTTCTCAGCAACACAATGATCTAAGACAAATTCCAAAAGACTCATGATGGAAAATACAGAAAAAAAATACAAAGTCTGAAGGTAGATCAAAGTACACTATTTTTCTTTTTTGTTTTTGTCTTTTTCTTTCTCATAGCTTTTCTCTTTTATTTTGTTTCTTCTTTCATAACATGGTTAATGTGGAAATATGTTTAATATGATTGTACATGTATAGTTTATATTAGATTGTTTGCCAACTTGGGAAGAGGGCCGAGAAAGGAGCAAGGGAGAAAAAAAGTTTAGAACTCAAAATTTTATGAAAGTGACTGTTGAAAATTATCTTTATATGTGATTGGGGAAAAATAAAATACCATTAACTAAAAAAATGTAACATCCATGTTTTATTGATATTTTCATTTATTTTTTAAGTATTCTCCAATTACATTTTAATCTGTTTCATGTCACCCTTGGGAATGTTGTCTCAGGGGCCAGTTAATATGTTTGACACGTATAGTCTTCATGCTCTCCAAAAGAAATGTCCTTAACCCTTTAAATGAATTCATGTACTAATTGGAAAGAGAATCCCTCTGTAGCATTTTCTCTAGAGTGTATATTAACTCCAAGTAGACAATCAGTAAGACAATTATCTAATAACTAACCATTAAAGTTGGCTATAAGAAATCTATTTCTCAGAAGCAGGTAAAATGAGCTTTCAGGCACCATCCCCCTCTTCCTCCCAACAACATCATGAAAGTACTCTCAGATTATTAACTATCCCAGTACTCCCCCAATCCTCTAGATTTTAAAAGTCCGTTATGAGATTGAGGATTTTAATTCTCCAGGATTCCCCATAACAATCATTTGAAGTATGACTGCCTCATCCCCTTCCTTGCTAGTTCTTTCTTATTAAGTATACGACATGAGTTTTTACATTTATTTCCATTATAGACGTTAAACACAGTTATTCAAATCTCATGTAGTATCTATTCTAAAGATGTCTAGAAAACCATGGAAACATGGGGACTTTTGTGTTTCCCTCAAATGCTCCCAATAATGTAATTACAAAGCTTGAAATGAGATTTTAATTCTTTAAGCTGCAAATGTATTTGCCAGTCATTAACTGATGGCACTATTGAATAGCAAAACTCAGAAGATCTGCCCACATATTTACCTCACCCAAATATCCTGGGTACTTATACACAGGCATAAATGCTTAGCCAGGAGTCTAAGACACCTTGATCTTCTTTCTTCTCTGCCTTATTCTTTTCTTCCTTTTGCCAAAATAATAATGAGGTTTTCATCTCTAGAGGGACTTCTTAATGTTGAAATTTTGCTGCATGGAACCTTTTGTAAAATGAGATTTCAGTCTTGAGAACAACAGTACACACATTCCTCATTTCCTGCCAAATGCCCTTTCTCCCAACTCCCATTTCTGGCTCCAAGCTCCTCTCCCAAACAAGTGAAAAAGTAGGAATTTAATGAGCTAAGTGACTCCAGTTTCTAAGTAAATCAATCTATTAACTAGCATTTATTTAGTGCCTACTATGTGCCAGGCATTTTGCTAAGCACTAGTGATATAAGTAAAAAATGAGATCACACTTATCCTGAAGGGGATTATATTCCATTGAACAATTTAAAAAACAACCTATATTGATTGAATGAGAATTGAGCACTTTTCTAATGTCATATCCTTGAGCCTACATTGCAGGTGTGCTCTTTCCACTGCTAACCCCCTACTCTGAGTTATCATCAAGTAATACATAGGTAGTTGTATGTAGGTGTGTGTGTGTGTGTGTGTGTGTGTGTGTGTGTATGAAACCTGTTTGCAAAAAAAAATCCTTTGGAAATGCTAACCTCATTTTTAAAAAGTTGACAAGATATTTGTGAGATTTGGATAATTTCCTATTTAATTCCTCCAACTTCAAATCTGTAGAATTATGATCATGTGAACTATCATTGCTATTGTCATAAATATCGTCCCTGTTTTTGAGATTCGCTCCAGTTTCATCGTTTGGAGTATCTAGATACGTCAGGAGAATGAAGCCACTTAAAGGTAAATAACGAAGGTAATCATTGTTTGTTGTCAATATTCGTATGTTTGGTGATATCTTCACTATATTGGCAGTTTTGCAGAAGGGAAATCACATGTAAAAAAAGCCATGAAAGATGAGATAAGGAAGCAACACTCATACTTCTGTGGCACATAGAATTATCATTTCAGGGTCTAAAAGGGGTATTTTTGGTTGCTTTTTCCGTTCTAAAGAGAAAGCAAAACACTGAATGCTCGGATTTGTTGCTCACTTGAATTGAAAATAAATGCATATGTTTAGATGATCAGAAATAATAATGTTAAGAGATTTCAAAAGGAATTAAGGGGTTTATTTTAACCTTATTAGCTAGAACATATACAATATACTATCCGGGCTTCACTAAAACATCAGCATGCACGTCAAATAAATAATCCAAAAAATGAAGTTTGGCTTAGAGGATCAACAATAAAGCATAACTTTAATACATGTCATTGAAGCTTAGCAACTCTTGAGTAATTACAGAAGAAAGAATTAGAAATGATTTTCAGGGTAATCTCCAGGTATAGTCTTTATGAGTACAGAGGTGATTTATTCTCCAATCCTATTTACAGAAGGAGAGCGAAAGCACTCTGTCACTCATTCTGTCAATGAAAAAGCATTCACTAAGCACTATCTATTCACCATGAATGATGCTAACTACCAAGGGTGCAAATATAAAATTGAGACAATCTCTGACCTCAAAGAGTTTACATTCTACTAAGGAGAGGCATCCCTAAAATGGAGCTTTGTTATAGGCAGTCACTGAGATTAGGAGGAAAGTCATAGAGAAATAGATCATTTTGGCTTCTCCAGAGGGCAATGATTATAGGAATTTGATCATCATTCTCAATGTAAGAGGTGATGAGGGAAGTAGCCAAGCAAAAGGTGGCAGGAAAGATGGCAAGATGCCTGCTTTGGTTAGGCTTTGGTTTGATTGTGAATAGTTTGATGGGATGAAGATGAAGCATTGTCTGGAATGTGTGTGTATATGTGTATGTGTGTACATGTGTGCATATATGTACATATATATACATATATATAGATTTGTGTAGACATGTATGTAGATGTATGTATGTGTGTATGTATGTTCTAATTCAAGTAGCTTAGCCAGAGAATGAGTCCCAAAGCTGAGTGGATTAATCTGCTTTGTGTGGGGAAGGATGGCAAGATCCCCAGACATCTGATCAGGAGGGCCAATCCTCCTAACAGGGAGAAACAAACTGTTCAAGAGATACTCTTCTTAGACCCAGGGCTCTTGCTGGATAACACATTCTACACCCATAAGCCAGTCACTTCATCTTTCTATGACTCAACTTCCTCTCTGAAAAAATGAAGGAAATAAACTCCACACTCCTTACAGTCCCTCTAGTCACATGAAATGCTAGGATTCCATCCTAACATTGCGAAACTTTGATTCGTCAAAATGCATTTGCCCTCAGGTATAGACATTCAATGAAGATCATATTTTTTAGGTCCATTGAGTCTGACAATACACCTTTTGTGCTGTCTGATTATATGACTGGAACTTAGGAGATAGCCATAATAAGGTGTAGTGAATCAAAAAAAAAGAAACTGAAGGAAACCCTGGGATTTTGTTTTGACTTTCAGCCTCTCCATCTGGACTTAGGCTATAATGAAACTAAATAAAATGTAATGGGTAGTGAACCATATGAACTGAAGCAGCCAGTAAAGATTGCTGATGCCATATGGTGAGTTTTGCACAGCTTCCCTCAACATTTTTGGCTCCCCGTGTGTCTTGGCCTCCTATCTACTTACTTTAGTAACAGAAAAGCAAGTTTTTAACACCATTACCTCTTGCTGAGCCAATGCAGTTATGAAAGAGCAAGCTGGATTCTTTTTTGCCTCATACATCATCTGCAATACTGTCAGCTCAGTTCCATTTGCAGACTCTTTATTACTGGTGATGATGTCAGAGGAAAGGAACATAGCTTGATTAATAGATTGCAGGTGGAATTTGCAGCACTGGCAGCAAAGAATGATCTTTTGATTTATAAACTGTGAATATTTAATATAAAAGTCACCAAGAGTGAATAAATATGTTCAAAACCTACCAGATCACTTTGGAGAATCAATTTTCTATCTCTAATTGCATTTTAATTGCCATTTAAAAAAGCTCCCTGTCTCACTGTTCTGCCTGTGGTTTGGGGTCTGCCAGAATCATTTGCCACTCTGATGAAACTCATTAGAGGTGATCATTCTACAAGAAAACTACTCTGAACTTATTGAGTAATATATTGGCTCCTGTCCCAAATGGAAGGAAAGTAGAAGAGGAGAAGGAAAAGGAAAGAAGAAAAAGAGAAAAGAAAGAAAAAGGAAAAATAAGAGGAACCGGAGAGGAGAGGAAAGGAGAGAAAGCGGAAGGAGAAAGAGGGGGAAGAATATAGAGAGGAGGGAAGAAAATAAAACGGATGAGACTATTGTAGTTGGAGTTAGATATTGATTAATACATCTCAGAATGAGATGCTCCCATTCTACTAACATTTTTAAGATGAGGGAGAGGATTCTGGGAAGATGATAGAGTGGGTCAAAAAAATTTTGACTCTCCAAATTTTCTCCACAAAAAAGATAGAACATAGCCTTAGAGAAGCAGAAATAAACACAAGATAAAGGACTTGTCTTCCTAAGACAAATTGAGATAACTCCAGGGTAGATCAGGAGACAAGGTTTGGCAAGTGCAAACACCTCCAGGGTGACTCTGCAGAATCAACAAACAACCTTTGGGGCAAGCTGGGGTTGAGAGGTCACTTCAGCCTTAGAAACTTTGATCTCCTGAACAGTGTGGGGGGCCTGATGACTGAGTAGAAGACTGAAGGATCTTCTAGGATCGAGGGATGCCAAGCACAGCTGTCCTGACCAGATGTATCCTGGGTTGTAGTTACAGAGAGAAGGAGCTGGTACACACCTGGTGAGTGCACTAGTGAGGGGCAGGGACTCTATTGGCTATGAGCTCTTATAGGACAGCAGAGTCTCTAGTTTCACTTCCAGGGTAGAGAGGACAGCTATAGTTTGCAGTCATCTGAGAGACTGAAGGGAGCAAAAACATTTGTGGGACAATGTGGTTGTGTGCCGTTGTCATATCTTAGAGTAGAGATGACAACCCAAGTTTTAGCCCCAAGACAGATCTCTGAAAATTACAGCAAGAAGGACCTGAGACTTGGGACCATAACTTGATTACACTAATAGCTGCTACAAACAAGAGAAAACAAAAAATAAAAATAAATAACAGAAGAGAAAGAATCCAAATATAGACTGTTACTATGGGAATAGAGACGATCTAGGCTCATATTCAGAGGAAGATAATGAAGCTGAAATGTCAAATGGTCCCATGCACAAAAAGAGTTCTTGGAAGACCTTCAAATGGACTTTAAAAATAAAATAAGAAAGACTGGGGAAAAATGAGAAAAAAAAATAAGATCAATTCAAAAAATGTATGAAAAGGAAGTCAACCAACTGGAAATAGAGAATCAAAAACTTAAGGAAGAAAACAATTCCTTCAAAACTAGAATGGGTAAGGGGAAATTAATGATGTTCTGAGACACCAAGAAATCATAAAACAAAATCAAAAGAGTGAAAAAATAGAAGAGAAAGTGAAACATCTCAGCATAAAAACAACTGCTCTGGAGAAAGATTAAAAAGAAATAATATAACAATAGTTGGACTACCTGAAAATTATGATTAAAAAAAAGAATCTTCATGTAATATT
>CM053770.1:79159796-79191868 GCA_028658325.1 Potorous gilbertii
GAATAACACAAGACTTAGTAGCGACTACATTGGAGGGCTACAGATCTTGGAATATTATATTTCATAGAGCAAAAGAGTTGGGGTTAACACCAAAGGTAACTTGCGCAGCAAAGTTAAGTATAATCTTGAATGGGAAAATTAATGGACATTTAATAAACTGAAAGACTTTCAGGTTTTGTGATGAAAATCCCAGAATATAACGGAAAATTTGACATACAACGTCCAGGCGAAATGTAAGATAAACATTAAAGATCAAATATAGGGGACTCAATAAGTTCAAATTGTTTACTTTGTATACGTGAAAATATTAGCAGCACTCTTATGATTGTCAGAAGACAGTCACAATAACTTGACAAGGAGATTTGGGCTGAGGAGTATGATGGGGAGATTCTAAAAAAAATAAAACTGTAGTGAGAGATAAAACAGAGTAATTATCTCATACAAGGCATAAAAGAAAAATTGATATAAAAGAAGTTGGCAGGGGGAGGATGGGTAAGACTGAAACTTTGCTCTCGTTGGGAATGGGTTAAAGAGGGAAATACACAAAATACACACATACATGTACACGCATATATCCATATGCACAGATATGTGTATATATATATACATGTATGTGTGTATGTGTATATATGTATGTATACCTGGAAGGTATAAAAGTCTTCTAAATTCAGAAAGAAATAAGAGGGCAAGGGATAGGGTGGGAGGAGAGGATAAGGAAAGAACTTTTAGAGGGGTGGGGAGGTTAAGGAATAGGAGTGCAAGGTAGTGGGTAGAAGTAAAGCAGAGGAGTAAGGAGAGATTGGAGAAATAGGGTAAGAAAAATAGTGAGGAAAACTAGGGAGGAGGAAAATACACAAGTAATTATTATAGCTTAGAAGGTGAATGGGACAAATTTATCCAAAACACGGAAATGTATAGTAGATTAAAAATTTGAATTCAAGTTATGTTGCTTTCAAGAAACATTATAAAAATGAGACATACACACAAAGATAAAATAAAGGGCAGGACTAGAATTTATTACATAAAAAGCAGATAATATTCACGATCTCAGACAAAGGTAAAATAAGATAGATTTAATCAAAAGTGAAAAATAGAGAAGCTACACTATGTGTCAGAATTATTACTCAGTTTTGTTTTAGACAGTATAAAACACCTAGACAGTATAAAATACTTGAATGTATACCTGCCAAAAGAGACACTGGAACTATACGAGCAGAAACAAAACATTTTTTTTTTTACAAATAAACTCAGATCTAAATAATTGAAGTAATATTTATTATTTATGGATAGGAAAAGCCAATATAATTTTTAAATGACATTTTACCTATCTATATGTTCAATGTCATCCCAATTAAATTGCAAAAAACAATCATTTTACAGAGTCAGAAAAAATAATAATAAAGTTCATTTGAAAGAGCCAAAGGTCAGAAACTTCAAAGAAACCAGGAAAAACTAATGAAAAGGAAGTAGATTCAGCAGTATCAGACCTTAAGTTATATTATAAGGAGAGCATTGTTCAAGTGTAAAAAGGATAATTTTGGTCATGTCAAATTAAAATTGTCTCGAATAAATAAAACCTATGTAGCCAAGAATAGAAGGAGTATACAAAATTGAGAGGGAGGATCTTTCATAGACAATCTGTCATATATGGTCTGGTTACATTGCAATATGGCTGTGGTGTAGGAAACAATGATTAGAAAAACATGTAAAGATTTGGACATATGAGGAATGATGCTATCTATGTCCAGAAAAACAGATTACAAGTGGAAATAAGCATGATACAGTCTAATAGATATGTGTTCATACACTCATGTGTATATGTTTATATATATGGATGTTTGTTGATATATATGTATATGTGTGTGTATATATATATATATATATATATACACACACACAGGTGTATATATATTAATGTGTACATATATATATATATATATATATGTATGTATATAGGCTTAGTTATAGCCTTCCTTATGGTGGAGTGGGGTGGAAGAAGAAGAAAAAATAAAGTTAAAATGGCATAGCAGAAAATAATAGAAAACCAACAAGTAAGCAAAGAAAAGCTGGGCAGCTTTGAAAACAATGTGTATTATTTATCCTTTAGATTTTCTTGAAATGAAAATTTATTGAATCCTCACGCATAATCTGCTGTATACAAAATAATGTTTTTTCCTTTTTTCAGCAATCTCAAAGGTCATTAAAACGAAAAAAGGTGAAGATTGAGGAAAAGGCAAGAAATCTGGCAATTGAGAGAACATTAAATTTTGGAGAAAAATGTTTCATTTGAGTGATAAGTTGAGAAGCCAAATTTCAAAGGCCTGAGAAGTGTGTGAGAAGAGAAGAAGTGAAGGCAAGAGGTGTAGACAACTTCCAGAAACTTGGGTGTGATGGGCAGGAGAGACACGGGATAAAGGCTTGTAGGGATAATAGAGTACAGTGACAGATTTTTGAGGTTTAAAGGTAGTTGAACATGTTTATAGGAGAGATAGTTATCAAAAACCAGAACATAAGGAGAGGAGGAAAATTAGAGATGGTTGTGGCCAACTTACTGTGAAAGAGGGGCAGGGATGGGATCAAGAATCTGTATAGAGCAGTTTTCTTTGGTGGAGAAAAATGGGATAAGAATAAGTTTCACCAGATTAGAAGGAAGGAGGGGAAATGGAATGATATCAAGGGGTTTTAAACTGCATAGAAAGAGAAGAGGGAGTTCAGGGTGAATATTCTCTATTTTCCCAATAATATGTGAATCAAAGCCACAACTGAGGGGATGCAGAGATGGTGTGTGATCCTTGAAGACTAAATAGATGAATGAATGAATAAATGAATGTACGAAACAAAGGCATTTATGATAAACACTATAGGGAGCACTGAAGATGTAAAACAAAATCCCTGCCTCAAAATTTACATTCTAATAAGCAGAGACAACAAGTACAGGAGAGTATGACAAGGGGGGTGTTTTTTGGTTTGGAAAACCGTAGGAACAGTGAGTGAAGAAATATGGAATTAGATTGACATTGTTTTTTGTAGCAATGGCAATATTCATTTGATTATGGCTTTAGATCTGAAAGGGGCAGGGATATGGACAGAAAGAGTACACGCATGGTGGAGATCAAGATGATCAAGTTGTATAGCAAAGTATAGCTGAGAATGGTTACATTCAATATGCCACATGAGGAACTCACCAGTAAGGATCATGCAAGGCAAAAGATTAAGTAATTGTTTCTCAAGAACATATAGCCCAATCAGCATAGCAGACAAAAGAAGAGGGCAGATGCCAACAGGGTGTTCAACACACAGCTCCAACTGTTGCCAGCTCAAGGGCAGTCTGGAAGCTCAGATGTGCAATAGAACATGAATCTCAAAGCCATTCAAGAGTTTTTAGATAAATAACTGATATGGCAATCCTAGGAGACTGCCAGTGAGGCAAGGCAGTGAGGTAGTCTGGACTACTGAAATTAGGGACTCCTCTAAACTGCAGAATAAGGAAGGAGTAGCAGGTAAGTTAAGCCTTAGCATACATGGATCTTGAGAAGCTAGGGTTATGTGAGTCAAACTGGTTTTCACTGATGTATAGACAGTATATTCTCCCAATCCCAATGGCCAAGTTGTGAGTTCTGAAACTGAAAGGGCTAAGTCTACACAAAGGGCATGATCTTCAAGAAAGTGGGGAAAAGTTGTGGTAGCGTATTAGCAGGTCAGCAAACAAACAGACCAACAAAAAACATTGGGGGCAGTATAAGGAAAGCATGACTTTTTTTAAGAGAACCATGACTCTAGGAAAGTGATGCCATAACTTGCAAGTGAATTGGATTTAAGTAATGCAATAAAGTTATGCAAATCACCAGCCTTACTTTCTAGATCTATCTCTAGAGATATCTGGGTCCAGTGGCAAGATAGAAATCAGGACTACTGAACATGGCCCTGGATGCAGGGGGACACCTTGACCTTTTCACACTAATGCAGAGGTTCCCAGACTTATTTTACCTACCACCCTTTTTTCAAAAAAAAAATATACTCAGCATCCCCTACCCTGAAAATCTACTTTCTTTACCCCTTTAATGTTTTTTTTTTAAATTTGTGTCATGTAAAAATATATTTTTAAATGATGAATTTTAAATTTAATAATTTATTTTAAATTTTTGGTTTTTTCTTGCATTAAAATTTTGGTGATGTGATATTGCCTCATGTAACTGTATAGTATCATATTGTAAACAAGTTATTGTACACATATATTCCTACTAGTACAAGCTAGACTTCCTGACATTGCCCAAAAGGCTTGGTTGCCAATGCTTGCTTGTGGCAGACTTGACCACTAGTTACAACTTGCATTTTGTGGGCTTATTTAGAAAATAATGTAATCCTATGACTTTAACTTTGTTATACAATAGACGAAGCATGTATGAATGGTTTTTCAGAATTTTCTTATCATCTCTTCTTTCCTTGTGCTTCCACTGACCCATTGTTTTAATTCAACACCCCTCAATTGCACCTAGTACTACTACCACCCCCCTGGATCATTCCAGCATCCCCAGGGAATGGCTTTGCCCATTTGGGGAACCTATGCTTAAGATTCTCAGGCAATGCCCATCCAGTCATTAAGACTATGTGAGAAATGAAGCAAAGATTGGCCTCTTTGACCTAGTCAAAAAAAATTCTGGGAAGGATAGACCCTCAGAGTTTCTGGTCAAAACAAAAACAGTTACTAATTACATTTACTCTGAGCCATCAGGGTCCAAACAATGACCAGGTGGGGCTTAGACTGGGGCCTGTTGTTGGCCAGTTCATGAAAGAGTGATTTGTGTCTAAGGTATGGTCCTTAAGCAAAAAACCCAGCCTGCAACCCCCAAGATATCTTGTGAGGTTTAAGCAATGAAAGTTTGCATTCCTTTGGGCAGAGCACCTGTATGTAAGGGTATTATAGCCTATGTAAATAGAGGAGAGAGAAGAAGAGGAAAGGGGAAGGGAGGGAAGCAGAGGGGAGCTGCTTACTAATAAGGACAGTATAGAAGGAGAGACGAAAAGGATTCTCACAGCCTCTGTAGGGAATGGGGAAGAGAATTAGGACTGCCTTGCTAAAGTGAGGATGCAATTAAGATTATAAAACCTAAATCTGTGGAGAAACGATTCAGGTCACTTATGTGACTTTATCTAATTCTACCCAGAAGCATATGGCTAGGAACAGAGGAAACAGAGAGAAGGCTAAATCCAAAATTGGGCTCTGACAAGACATGAGCATGGAGAGAGTAAGGGTCCAATGGATTCCAAAGCAGGTTACATTATGTCATTGATAGAGTCAGTAACGGCAAGGGACAAAAGTAAAGTCAGAGCAGGGGGACTGAAAATGTACTAAGCTCAATAAACTAGAACAATGTTCTAAAACAATCAGTGTTATGTTGAGGAGGGATAAATCTAAAATTCTTCTTTCCAATAAAAAAAAATAAAAACATTGACAGAACCATAAAGAGACTTGGGAACAGCTGAGGAAAAGAAACTGGGGTTTATCATAAGTTTAATCAGAATACACAGTCAATTGTGACTACACATTACAACAACAGCACATTCTTAGGCATTATGAATTAAAGGAGAGCATCCTAATCTTAGGAAGCAATGGTCTCAGGTGACTTCATCTGGATTATCTATCCAGTTCTGCGGAAGACCTGAGGAAGTTCTTATGCCTCACTATAATCTTTTTTCCTCCTTGCTACATCAACCTAATTACCTCAACCATTACTTAGTATATTGTTTCCAAAATCCACTCTCCTTTTCCTCTTCACTCCCCTTTAAAAGATTATGATGTAGAAGAGGGAATAGATTTCATTATGTGTTCCTTCAGAAGACAGAAATCAAAACAATACTTTAAAGCTACAAGGAGGAAGATGTAAGCTTGACCTAAGAGAGAGTTTGGGGGCAGCTAGTTGGTGCAGAGGATAGAGTGTTGGGCTTGTAGTGAGTAAGACTTCTCTTCCTGAGTTCAAATCTGGCATGAGACATGAGCTGGGTGACCTTGGGCAGGTCATTTAACCCTGCTTGCTTCAGTGTTCTCATTTGTAAAATGAGCTGGAGAAGGGAATGGCAAATCAGTCTAGTATTTGCCAAGAAAACCCGAAATAGGGTCACCAAGAGTGGGAAATGATTGAAAAACAACCGTACAAAACCTACAAAACAACCATATAAAAACCTACAAAACTTGGAGTATTTAAGAAGGGGGAAAGGACAAACTAATCTTAACAGTGAACAGCTGCTTCTAGTCCAACAGATGTAAGATTATAGGAAGGAAGGAAGGAAGGAAGGAGAGAGGGAGCAAGAAAAGGAGAAACAGAGGAAAGGAATGAAGAGAGAAAGGAAGGAAAGGAAACCAAGAAGGAAGGGATAGAAGAAGGATTTATTAATTACTAATTATGTGCAAGGCACTGTGTTAAGTCTTTAGATATATTATTCCATTTTATCTTCACAACAACCCTTCAAAGTCAGTGCTATTACAAATAAGAAAACTGAGACAGTGCTTTGTCACATAGCAAGGATCAGAGGCTAAGAAATTAGTTTGACTGTTTTTTTAGATTAATTATTTTAAGTTTATGGAATAAAACAATCATTTCCATAACATAGTACAATAAAAAAGATGGCTGAATGTGAAACCACAAATTCACTATGTACAACTTGTCATTCCTTTTTAATACACAACAGAGTTATGTAAATTTCCTTTTTTTCCCTTCTTTTCTTCCCTCTTCCCCAACTGGGCTTCAGAAACACAAATATGTTTATATGATGTATAAATGTATATGCCACATCTGTTTTTTTAAAACTTGAATGCAGAAATTAAATTTGGCATTATTCAATATAGCTCCAATAGTTCTAATCTATTTTAGTACTTCTCAGTCACACCATTAGACACAAATAGGTATATATATATATATATATATATATATATATATATATATATATATATATGTATATATATGTATGTACGTATATGTATATACATACATGTGTGTGCACAATATACATAGATATATATATACATACACATGCATATATATGCTATAAACATTTCATTAAAAAAAGAAAAAGGACCAACATGCACAAAAATATTTATAGGATTGCTTTTGGTGATGGCAAGGAATTGGAAATTGAGGAGATGCCCTTCAATCGAGGAATGGCCGAATAAATCGTGGTATATGAATGTAATGGATACTATTGTGCTATAAGAAATGATGAAGAGGTGGATTTCAGAAAAATCCTAGAAAGGCTGACATGAGCAGATGCTCAGTGAAGCGAGCAGAATCAGAACATTACACACAGTTACAGCAACATTCTGCAATGATCAACTTTCATGGAACTAGCTCTTCTCAGCAATACAATGATCTAAGACGATTCCATAGGACTCATGTTGGAAAATGTCATCAGTATCCAAAAGAGAACTATGGTGTCTGAATGCAAATCAAAGAACATTATTTTTTATCTTTGTTTTGTTTTTTTCTTTCTGGTGTTTTTTTTTTCATTTACTTCTGATTCTTTTTTCACAATATAACTAATGTGAAAATATATTTAATGATGTATAGCTTATAACAGATTGCTTGATGTCTTGGGGAGGAGTGAGGTGAGGAAAGAAGGGAGAAAAAATTTCAAATGCAAAATCTTATAAAATGAATGTTTTAAACTATACATGTAATTAGAAAAAATAAAATAATATTAAGTTAAAATAAAAGAAATGATGAGCAGGTGCATTTTCACAAAACCTGGAAAGATGTACCTGAACAGATACTAAGTGAAGTGAACAGACCCAAGACAACATTGCATGTAGCAATAACAACATAGTGTGATGACTAACTATGATAGACCTAGCTCTTCTCAGCCATACAATGATATAAGACAATGCCAAAACACTCATGATGGAAACTACTATTCATATCCAGAGAAAGAACTGTGGCGTAATGCAGATTAAAACATAATATTTTTCTTTTTTTCTTTCTTGTGGTTTTCCCCCCTTTGTTGTGTTTCTTCTTTAATAATATGACTCATGTGAAAATGTTTAACATGATTGTACATGAATAACCTATATCAAATTGCCTGCTGTCTTGGGGGAAAAGATGGGGAGGGAGGAACTGAGAAAAATTTGGAAGTCAAATTTTTCAAAAATGAATGTTGAAAACTATCTTTATATCTAATTATACAAGAATGAGATACTGTTAAGAAAAAAAATAAACATTTTGAAACATATAGGTTCTTTTCCTCTTTGCCTAATCATCTTTGGCAACAGATCTAATAGTGGTATTGCTGAGTCAATTTAGTAAGTCTTTGGACATAATTCCAGATTGTTCTCCAAAATGGTTGGATTAGTTCCCAGTTCTACCAACAGTGAATGTGTCCCAATTTTTCCACATCCTTTGCTACATTTTCACTTTCCCCTTCAATCATATTTAATTTATGTTATAATGAAGATTCTTTTCGTTATTTGTCAGACTAGACGACTGCTGAGGTCTCCTCCAACTTTCCAATTCTGTCACTGTATGGTTTGTTCAGTTATTTTTAATTGGTTTTTATTGTTATGTTGTTATTGCTAGCAAAAGTCTAAAACATTCAGAGGTGTCAAAGGAATATAATTATTTAGAGTAAGATACATGAAAGCACTTTCCCCCTTTTTTTCCACTCACATTAAGGAACATTACAAACTTTTATGTCCAAAGGAGAACTTCCCAGTCCTTGAGTGAAAGCCTGTTTTTCTGGAAGACTAAATTCTAAAGTCATAGCAAGTTAATACACTATTGCACCCATCACAACTCATTTGATATTGGCAGCTATGCTAAACTAATTCCTGTCTAGGTTCTTTATATTCCCTTTACAAAGAAACCAACTTTGAATATAGATTATATGTCTCTCCTAGTTTATAACTCATCCTCTATTTTTAATATAAATGAGCTTTGGTTTCTGTAAGTATAAGTAATTCTCTTATTATTGAAAAACCTAGTTTTATATCTCAGAAATAGTTACCTTGAGGGTTTCTTTTTGTTCTCCTCAGAGGAAAAACTAATAGTCTGCTTTTGAAATCATATTTCTTACAAATCTCTACATTGTCAATGGGAGTTGTTCGATACTTACAGCAGGTCAATAAGTCCTTTGCCACGTTAAGTTTCACTTGGAGTAGGTGGCACTTTCAGTTCAAGGCTGAACAACACATTAAGTTCTATATGACTATAAATATTTCAAGATGAGGCTGGAAGGTGAAAATAATGCAGCCTCAGGTCATGCTTGGCACTACCCCTAGGCCTCAGACAATTCTAAGAACATTTTTACTTTTTAAAACTAATTATTTAAAGAAATATAATAGAAATATTGAAGACTCAAAGTTGTAGAGGAAAAAGCAAGGTGTTTTCTGGAGACAAAGAGCATGGGTCAAATCCCAATTCCACTTACTACCTTTGTGGTGCTACCTCTGTCTTTAAGTCTCAAGTCTTAACCTCTCTGGGCCTCAGTTTTCTTGTCTGTGAAATAAAAGGATTGGAAGGGGCCTCTAATGTCTCTTTGAACTCCAAAGTTTGAAATCTGGAATCCCATGATTCCAGATGCTATATCTGAAAATATTAAGAGAAGAGAAGAGAAATGAAGAAAAAGGACACATGACAAATTCCTATTGTTGATTTAATGTGTGTATTCATCCTTTGTTGCCGAAGAAGACTATGCCATCAGAGAAATAATGACATGACTAGCACTTGACTTTGTTTTGAGTGAGGGAGGGCTGTGCAGGTCACCAGCCTCACTTCTCCAAAGTTCATCTAAATCCAGTGACCAGATATTCAACAGGATGACTGGAGATGACCCAGGATGAGGCAGTTGGGGTTAAGTGACTTGCCCAAGGTCACACAGCTAATGAGTGTCAAATGTCTGAGGTGAGATTTGAACTCAGGTCCTCCTGACTCCTGCACTGGTGCTCTATCCATTGCACCACCTAGCTTCCCCTGTTGATTAATGACATTTATATGTAATGTAGTTACTAGGTGGAGGACATGAAAGGAGGCAAGAACAGGTATTTCTAACACCTCCCTCCCTCACCCTTCTCTAAGGGACTGTTTCACAGATAACACACAAGAGGCATTGGAGGTTTTAGACTCCAGCCTCGAGCCTCTAGTAGGTGCATTCTTGATCTGGTCAGACAAGAAGACACCTTCAGAGGGGTTAATAATCAACATTATTCTAGTCTAGTCTTCTCAAAGTGTTGCCAATAATGGGAGAACAAGCTTCTAGAGCATTCCCTAATCACCCTTCTCTCAAGAGCTAGGGAAAAGGGGGGGGGCAACTACCCTTAGGTCTAGATGGGGTCAGTTAAGACAGGTACCGTTTGAGCACTCCCCTCAATCTCCTCAAGTCTCAATGGGGGCTGGTTGAGGCAAGTACATGCATTCCTCTATGCATTACCCATGGTTTTCCCACTCACTAACCAGCATCAACTTGCTTTATAGGGCAAAAGACAAGGAAGACATCTTGCCAACAACAATCTTGCATCACAGGTTCACTTTAGCAACATTGTCATTCTGAGCATTCCAAACATTACATTATGTCACCCCTTACCTTAGCCTCAGTAGGACTGCCTATCATTTTGCTTTTAGGAATTACTATCTAGGGTCCTTGGGGCTATTCTGGTAGTTTTTATCTAACAACTGGAAAGTAAACATTCCCATGGTCATGGATCCTGAGAAACTGAACTCTAAAAAGGATAACAAAATCCTTCTTACTTACAGGCTCACTAATTCCTGCCAAGAGCAAGGCCAGAGACAGGTCACTCTGCTATCTGAAGAGGGAAAAGAAGGACCATTAAATATTATTAATCTATGGGATTTAATTTTTAGATTCAAGTTATTATCCTAAAAAGCTATTTCTTAATATGGAAGGGGTACAAACTCTGTATTCAAGACTTGTCTCACTTCCCATTGAATGTAGTTCTACAATGATCACACCCATAGTAAATGGTATTATCCAAGTTGATAGCAAAATAGATAGTAGAAAAAGTATGTGTATTTACTTTCAATTTATGTATGTTTACTTATAGTTGCAAATTATAAAAATAGATAAATAATATGCAGAATTTATGCATTTATGAAACTTTTTTAGTTTTCTTTACATATAACCAGTCCACAACTTTCCTCAGTATGTTGCAAATCTCCAAAAATTCTCATTTAATTATTCATAGTCAATCTGAAAATAATGAAAACCACAAATGTGAAACCCACAAATATCAAAGAATGACTCTGTGCATATGCATGTTTGTATATACATGCACATATGTATGTGTATGCATATAATGTGTGTATATACACATATCTACACAAACATATATATATATATATATATATATATATATATATATATGTATATATACCCATATATGTGGGTAGAATGATAGACCCAGGAAGACTCATCTTCATGACAGACACTTCAGACACTTAGTAGATGTGTGACCCAGAGCAAATTGCTTATTCCTTTTTGCGTCAGGTTCCTCATTTATAAATTAAGCTGAAGAAGGAAATAGCAAACCAAGAAAACCCTAAATGAAGTCATGAAGAGTCAGACGCCACTCAAAAACAACTTAACAACAACAACATACATACATATACATACATATACACGTGACAATAGAGATTAAAGATCTCTCTTATTGGGAATGAGATATCTCAGTTTAACCCAGAGACACAGAGACAGAGAGATAGAGAGAGTCCCTGATCTCACCCAGGGGGAAATTCCCCTCAAATAATCTAGTTTAGCAAGTTAAAAGTAGGGACGTTATAAACTTCCAGCTCCTCTCCTGCTGGTTTCTTCCTACAGTCTTTCTCTCCCCTCAGTGACTTGTGAAGAGGTTGGCATCAAAGATCTTTCTCTCAAAATCTGAAGCCAGAAGAGCCCTAAGAGAACAGATGTCTCCTCTCTTGCTCTTGTGAACTCTGCACCACTCTTTACATAGGCACAAGGCACTGACAATTAGCCATTTGATCTAAAATTACATGTATATCACTTCAAAACTTCTAAGGCAATTGATTTAAATTATCTATTAGAACCGCATGACAAATCATTTGACAGATGAGGAAGTAAAGACCTACAGATGTTAAGTAATTTGTTCATGATCCCCTAGTTAGCAGATGACCAAGACAAAATCTGAATCCAAGCTTTCCTAATTCCAAATCTAGTACTCCATTTATAAGCCACATGGTATTGAGTCAGCATTAATCATGCTATTAAGTTATCATAAAATAGAGACAGTTTGATGTGGTGGAAAAGTTGAAAGTTTAGAGCTTGGAAAATGAGTACAAGTCTTAATTTTTACTTTTACTCACTTAGGTAACCTGGAACCAGCTACTTTCCCTAGCTAAACTTTAGATTTCTCGCTTTTAAGAAAGGGATAATGCATCTTTGGTTAATCTTTCTTCCAAGATTGTTTCTGTCAGAAAAGAATTTTAGTAAATCTTAAAGTGCCATATAAATATAAGATACCTGCATTATAAAAATTGGAAGAGAAAAAATTCTATATGCTGCAAAGCACTTAGATAAGCTTACTCATTTTCTCCATTCACAATTTTAAGAAGATAATTTTAATGTAAAACAGTAATGTTAGAGAGGGAAGAAATAGCAAAATACACACACATACCTCCCCAAACAGTTTTACCAATAAATCACAACTATGGACAAAATTTTAGATTAAAGTTAGCTAACATTCCCCTTCTTATCCTGAGTTACCTCTTCTAGGAGGTCTTTTCTGATCTGAATACATACATATATATATATGTATATATATGTATATATATACATATATATACATATATATATATATGTATGTATGTATGTATATATAGCTTCCTTATCAATTATTTCATACAACTTGGTATCGTCTTCTCCTATGTAGGTATCAATCTATTTTACTATAGTTACTTGCATACATGATAACTCTTTTACAAACATCTTGAGACATCAAATTGCATCTAATTTTGTTTTTGTATTCCTAATATTTATTACATAAAGAACCTTACTCTAAGTGCTGTTCTGTGATATAAGAAAAATGTAAGGCATAGTCCCTGCTTTCAAGAGGATTACAATCAAAATGAGAAGAAAACCACACAAGCACAAAACATTTATAAGACAAAATACCAAGTATAAAGTAATACGCTTTAATATGAAAAATATCTATGTTTTTATCAGTGTCAATGCTCCCTCCTGTGGTATAGATCACAAACTATCTGCAAAAAAAACCAATTACCTTGAAGAATTTCTCTAAGTTAAGTTGCTTTCACCTGTTATTAACACAATGAATTACCTAAGTAGACCAGTTATCAGAAAAAAGAGGCACAGGGCATCACTAGGCTGATCCTTAAAGCTTTACAGTTTCGTAGGATTTGTCAGAATTTATACTCTGTTGGCAGTCTTTGAAAACCCAGAGTCACCTCTATAAGGGTATCAGAGTAGTCCTCTGTAGAGAAAAATAATGAAATTCAGGTTAGATACTTTTTTATTTTTGCATTAGCATCTTTCCCACTACAAAGCAGCGATAAAACAAGGATGCCCCCTGTATTATTTGACATAGTTCAAAAAATAGCAAAGATAGAAGTAAGATAAGCTATTAAAGATATAAAAACCAACAAAGAAAAAATAGAGTTATCCTAATAGTTAGATAGCATGACTATATAAAAATATTCTCAAAGAATTAGTGAAAAAATAATGAGAATTATTAGAGGTTTTTATAAAGTTACAGAATGCAAAATCACCCCCCCCAATCATTAAAATCTCTATTTAAAATGAACAAAAACTAGAAATGATACAAAGTGAAATTCCATTAAAATAATTATTGTATTTTAAATTAATTTTATTTATTTTCAATGTTCTGCAATCACTACCACATAACTTAGATTTTTTCCCCTCCCTCCCCCTTCTTTCCTCTACCCTCCACAAGGTGGCATAAAATTTTATATAGGTTCTACACATACATTCCTATTAAATACATTTTCACTATAGTCATGCTGCATGGAAGAATTAAAATGAATGGGAGCAATCATATAACAAACCAAAAAGTAATGCATGCACAAAAAAATGATCTACTACATTCTGCGATTAAATTCTATAGTTCTTTCTCCAAAGGTGGAAGGCATTTTGTCTTAAAAGACCATTGGGAATTTTTTTAAGTCCTTGCATTGCAATGAAGTTCCAACTCTACCAGAAAAAACTCTCATACACTGTGGTCATTGCTGTGCACAAAGTTCTCCTGGTTCTACTCTTTTTGCTCAGCATCAGATCATATAAGTCTTTCCAGGAAGTCTTCCTGTTCATCATTTCTTATAGCATAATAGTATTCCATTTCATTCATATACCATAATTTATTCACTCATTCCCCAATTGATGGGCATCCCCTTGATTTCCGGTTTTTGGCCACCACAAAGAGAGCTGCTATTTTGTACATGTGAGACCCTTTCCCATTTTTATGATCTCTTGGGGATGCAGTCCTAGAAATGGTATTGCTAGGTCAAAGGGTATGCATATTTGTGTAGCCCTTTGGGCAGAGTTCCAAATTACTGTCCAGAATGGTTGGATGATCTCACAGCTCCACCAACAATGAATTAGTGTTCCAACTCTCCCACATCTTCTTCAACATTTTTCATCTTCCTGTTCTGTCATATTTGCCAACCTGATGGGTGTGATGTGGTACCTCAGAGTTGTTTTGATTTGCATCTCTTTATTCAGTAGTGATTTAGAGCATTTTTACATATGACTATAGATATCTTTAATTTCTTCCTCTGAAAACTGCCTGTTCATATCCTTTGACCATTTATCAATTGAGGAATGACTTGTATTTTTGTACATTTGACTCAGTTCTCTATATATTTTAGAAATGAGGCCTTTATCACAGACACTAGCTGCAAAAATTCTTTCCCAGTTTTCTATATCCCTATGAATCTTGGTTGCATTGGGTTTGGTTGTACAAAAACTTTTCAGTTTAATGCAATCAAAATTATCCATCTTGCCCTTCATATTGCTTTCTATCTCTTCTTTAGTCAAAAATTCTTCCCTTCTCCATAAATCGGATAAATACATTATTCCTTGCTCCTCCAGTTTGTCCATAGGATCAATCTTTATACCTAGATCGTGTACCCATTTGGAATTTATTCTTGCGTACAATGTCAGGCATTGTTCTATGCCTAGTTTCTGCCACACTGTTATCCAGTTTTCCCAGCAATTAAAATAATTATTAATACATAAATATCCAGACATTAATCTACTAAGATACATGCACTATTTATTATAAACACAACTTCTAAATATTCTTTATATTAACAAAAGAAGACAAAAATTAAAGAGATATTCATTGCCTGTAATTGGGTTCTACTAATATAGCAAAAATGTTAACACTGCATAAATTAGTTTATATATTTAGTGTTATAGAAATCAAATCAGTGAGGAAATATTTTACAGGTTTATTTAAATTATGACATAATTCATTTGGATGGATATAAATTCTTGAGTCTCAAGGAAAATAATGAGATAAAGTGTGAGTAAAAAGGGTATAATATTATGAGATCATATGTAAAACAGTAGTTAAAAAACCTTTTTGGTATTTATTAAAGAAAAAATCAGTTAATGGAGCAGATTAAGTGAACAAGCGCACAAAATAAATTTAAGAAAATTAAACCAGTTGAAATAATCTTAAAAGCATAGATGATGAGTCACTGCTTATAGAATGAAAAGAGAGATATAAGACTGTTGTCCTGTGGAAGTTCTACCTTATATAAAGGCCACTGAGGGAACCAAGAAGGAAAAGCTCTTGACTTTAAAAAATATTGATATAGTGCTTTAAATTTTACAAAGTACTTTAAATGCATTATAGCATCTGAGTTTCACAGCAACCTAATGAGATAGCTGCTATTGGGATCATCATCAACACTATAAAAAGGCCTCTTGTTCATGGCACTTAAAAAAAATCAACAGATAAAATTCTAAAAGTCAGAGATAGATTTTTCATGGTTGCCCAACAAATCAGTGTCAGGAGCAGAATTTAAATAAAGGTCTTCTTGATTTCAAGTCTAGCATTCTGTCCAGTACTGAATTCTGCCTCTTCAAAAGGAAATATATCAATGGGATAAAGGTGGCTTAATATACATATATATATATATATTTTTTTTAAATTGAGGTGCCTTCATAAAAGTCATTCAAAACAAATTGGGGGTAAGGCAGAGAGACTTTAAGGATCACAATAATGATATGCTCTGGGTAAGAGAAGATGAAACAAATCATGAAATTATAATCTCAGCAAAGGAAAAAGAGAAGAAATTTTCTTTATTTGACTGGTGTATGTAAAATGAACTACATCTATGTAATACTGATTTCAAAAAGATAGGGAGGAGCACCAGACTCGATAATTCATGTATAGGTTGTGGGAGGGAATAAAAAAAGAAAAGAGAATGTGGTAAATTTGTTGTAAGCAAAATAATCTGAAGATTTCTATTGCTAATTTATTTATTTCTTAAAAGAATACTATAAAAATATTGGAGGAAAAACCAAATATAATTTTTATAACTATGAATGTGTATGATATCAACCTGTCCATAAAACAAAGAGTATAGCAGAATGTATGAGAAAATTAAACTACTTGTTTTCTGTGCACAAAAACACACACAAACCATAAAGATTCACATCAAGTTAAAATGAAGTCTTAGCATAAAATTTCTTATGTTTCAGCTGAATCCAAAAAGAGAAAGAGTTGCAACTATGATTTTAGAAAATGTAGCAGTAAAATTAGACACTTGTCAAGAAAGGAAACAAAGAAATAATATCATATTTGAAGAAAACAAAGATAATGAAACAATATTATTATTAAATATATATAAACCGAATGCCTTGCTTTACTTAGTACTTAGGAAAACTAGTAGAATTATAGGAAGACTTAAATAGTAAGAAAATGGCATGAATAGTCTCATTGAGACTGTTTAAGATGCTAGATAAACTTAAAAAAAGAGAATAAGTAAGAGAATGAACAATGTTTTAGATATGATAGGTCTTTGACACATTTAATGTGAAACATGGGAATTATATCTATTGTTATTATATGACTATTACAAATATCATGCATTAGGGCATAAAGAATTTATTAATAAGTAAAGAAAGGTAAAAATACTAAGTACAACAAAGATCAAAGTTAAAATCAATATAGTAAGAACAAATAGCATAGACAATTTGAGTCTAAAATGTTATCTTAAATATTAGTTTAAAAAAATAACTCATTAAAGGAAATAACCATGAAATGGTGTGCAAAAATTTGTGAGATGTATGTAACTAAAACACTTTAAAAAATTTTTTTTCATTCAGTTAAATGAACAAAAGAGAAAAAAGACTGTTGAATTGAGTTTGCACCGAAAAAAAAAATCAACAGATAAAATCCTAAGTCAGAGATAAACAAAACTGGGGGTGGGGGCGGGGAGAAAACAATTAAGCTGGTAAATAACACATAGAGTTATCTTAGAGGACATTAAAATAGGTAATCCATCGGCAAATATGACCAAAATGAGAGAAAAATCAAATTGCTAAAATAAAAAATGAGAAGATGAGTTGTTTATAATGAAGGCAGGAAAAGAGATAAAACAATAAAAACCTATTATATTCAATTATACTCCAACAAAACTGAAAAATTAAATAAAAATCTCACCATTTATACAAATATAAAATATCAGTAATAAAAAAGGTAGAAGTTGAAATACTCAGCAAGTGATATTGCAATGGACTTCCCAAATGAACTCCCAAAATAAAAAAAAAAGTCCTTGGCTTATATGTGTTTTCAAGTGAATTCTATCAGACATAAATGACAAATAGCTCTTATACTACATAAACTTCACAAAAAATAGAGAAAGAAGGTTCTTTGCCAAACTCCTCCTATGTGACAAAAATATTTCTGATTCACTAGCCAGAGCACCACAAAATGAAGAGTGTAAACTATGGAGTAACATCCATACTTGATATTGATAATGCTAATACAAAAATCTAATAATATTGATTATAGCACTAATATTGATACCAAAAACCAAATAAAAAGTTGGCAAAAAACTAGAGAAAAACATTCAAAAAGTATTTAACATTATTCATTAGGACAGAGTTGGAATTAAGCTATAAATACAAGGAATTAAAAATAATAAAGAGCACAAGAACAATAAAATTATATTTTTCTAATATTCCGTAAAATGATCAAATGTTTATCAATATAAGACTAAGAGCTAGATCTGCTTTCAAAGGAGAAGCACTGAAACATTCCTCTGTCACCACAAATACAGATGTGACATTATGAACAGAACCTGGCCCACATTCACCCTGCCTAGAGATAAATGCTTCCTTTGTGGGCTACATTACAACATGGAAAGATGCACAAGAAAAGGGAAAGAGAAAAAAGGGGATCAAGAACAGTGTATGGTGCTCCAGGTTTGAATCAAGGGCTAGTGATCTGGTCTCAGAAAAAGAAAAGCCTACAGGGGGGTGGTTGAGGAGAAGGGGAGAAAAACATGCATGGGGAAGGGGAAAGGAAGGAGGCCTTCCTTTGGAATTAAAGGAGGTTACAATGATGAATGCTGCTATGGCTGAAGAAAGATAGGATAGTGAGGAACCTTAGGACAGGAGAGTGAGCACATTAAACGGGATGAAAATTGGAGGATATGAAAAGTCTACTTGTCCTGGGAACTGTGGAGGCAAGGGGGGTGGAGAATGGAAACTGGGGGTGGCGGTGGTGTTAGAACCATTGGAGGCAACTGGAACCTGAGGGAATGGGAGAGCATGAACACAGAGAAGAGATTTCCATGTAAACAGAAAAAACAAGGGCAACAAGAGAAAATATATATCAGTGGTAGGGGGAGGGGCTCTATCATGGGCCAGTGCCTCCTCTGACACCTGCAATAATTGGCATTGTTCTGGGAGTGAGGCACAAGGGAAAAGGGGACTCCTTAAGGTAAGCCCTAGAAGGTAATGGAAAATATACCTAGTAGAGAGAGCTTAGAATGGAAATCTTGGAAGCTTTGAATGTAAGACAATGTAGAGAGAAGAGAGAGATCAAATAATTATAGGAGTCATGAATCAGGAAAAAAGATCTAAAGTAAACAGAAAGAGAAGATGGATAATGAAGAGAGTAAGGCAAGTCCTTTTTTAGATAGCATTGGAAAAGAACAAAATAGAGAAACATAATGAAGAGGGTTAGCTAAAGGGGAAGAGGGGAAGTGGTAATAACTAGCTGAGAAGTAAAAAAAGGGGGAAAGAAATATAGAACAACATAAAAGCAAGGAAGAAAAAGAAATGAATAAATAAATCCTCAAAGGATTTAGGGAGAATGAGTAGATAAGTTGTTGTTATTCAGTCGATCTATCCTTTCCAACTCTTCATGACTCCATGGACCATGGTACATGTCCCCAAAATCTATTCAAGCCTTTATTTTCTGCTTTCATGAGAATCTATCTATCTCATTCTCTGCCGTGCCCTCCTGCAATTTTTCCCAACATCAAGGTCTTTTCCAGAGAGTCTTGTCTTCCCATTATGTGGCCAAAGTATTTAAGCTTCAATATTTGTCCTTTCAAAGGCTAGTCTGAATTAATTTCTTTAAGTATTGATTTGGTCTCCTTACTATCAAAGGGACTCTCAGAAGTCTTCTCCAACGCAATTGGAAAGTGTCCATTTTGTAGTCCTCACATTTCCTTATTGTCCAGTTCTCACAGGCACACGTTACTACTTGAAAAAGCAGAGATTTGACTTGAGATTTGACTCATACAGACTTTTGTCAGCAAGGTGATATCTCTGCTTTTCAGTATGCTGTCCAGATTAGATGCAGCGTTTCTTCTAAGGAGCATCTTTTAATTTCATGGCTGCAATTCCTATCTGCAGTGACCATTGAGTCCAAGGATATAAAATCTGACAGTTTCCATTTTTTCTTCCTCTATCTGCCAGGAAAGTACAGGACCAATGGCCATGATTTTACTTTTTGTTTTTTTTTTAATCTCAAGCTTCAAGCCAGATTTTATAATCTCTTCTTTTATTCTCATCAAAATGCTTCTTAATTCTTCCTCAGTTCATGCCATCAGAGTGGTATGATAGGCATATCTGAGATAGTTGATATGTCTCCCATTACCCTAATTCTGGATTTTGATTCATCCAGCCTAGTACGTTACATGACGTACTCTTCATGTAAGTTAAATAAATGAGGTAACAATATACAACTTTTTCATATTCCTGATTCAATCTTAAACCATTCAGTTTTTCAGTTCTAACTCTTGATCCTTGACCAGCATACAGGTTCATCAGGAGACAAATAAGATACACTGGTACTCCCCTCTCTTCAGGACTTTCCCCATTTTGTTTTGATCCACACGGTCAAAGGTTTTAGTGCAGTCAATAAAGCATAGATTTTTTTTCTGGAATTCCCTTGCTGTCTCCATAATTTAAAGAATGTTAGCAATTTAGTGTCTAGTTTTTCTGCCTCTTCAAAGATTAGCGTGCTCTTTTGGTTGTTCTTGGTTCACATATTGCTGAAGTGTAGGTTGCAGAATCTTAGGCACAATTTTACTGGTGTGTATAATGAGTGCAATTTTTTGGTAGTTTGAACATTTCCTTGGTGTTGCCATTTCTTTGCATTAAGTGATAAACTGATATTTTCCAATCCAATGGCCTCTGTTGAATTTTCCAAATTTGTTGGCATACTAAGCACAGCACTTTAACAACATCATCTTTTAGAATTTTAATAGACGAACTAGAAATCTGTCATCTCTACTAGTTGCAGTGCTGCCAATACTTCCCTAAGGCCCAGTTGACTTCATTTTTCAGGATGTATGGGTCCAGATCAATAAATATATCATTGTGGTTATCACTCATATTGGTGGTTGGTTATTGTCCTTCACCTTTGAAGAGGACCAGAATGATACCATGATCACCATGATAAAATGAAATTTCAATGTGTCCAGCTGTGACTGATAAAACCAATATGAGCTTTGAATGTTCTACTACAGGTTGAGCACAGATAATCCGTGTGAATATTTGGGGTGGATATCCAAAATTTGCACATCCTGTGTTTACTTTGTGCTGTCTCAATTCTGCATTGCTCATAGAGCATAGGCCTCTTTCTGATGTGGGTACACCATGCTGAGTGGTCTTGGACTAGTGTCTCCCATGTTGCACAGTCAAATTCAAAGTTATTGAGAGAGATCTTGAGTGTGTCCTTGTATGACTTCTTCTGACCACCAGGTGATCACCTGCCCCATATGAGTTCTCCATAAAATAGTCTTTTTGGTAAGCATACATTTTGTATTCAAACAACACGGCCAGTCCATTGGAGTTTCCCTCTCTGAAGCATAGTTTGAATGCTTGGAAGTTCAGCTCAAGCAAGGACTTCAGTGCCTGGTACGTTATCCTGTTGGGTGATCCTCAGAATCTTCCTAAGACAGTTCTAATGGAAGCAATTCAGTTTCCTGACATGGTGCTTGTAGATAGTCTATGTTCCATAGGCATGAAACAATAAGGTCAGTAGACCTTCTGTAGACCTTCAGTTTGGTAGTCAGTCTAACACCTCTCCCAAACTTTTCCTTGAAGACTTCCAAACACCGAGCTAGTTCTGGCAATGCATATGTCAACCTCATTATCAATGAGTACATCTCTAGAAAGTACACTATCAACATAAGTGAACTTATCCACAGCATTCAAAGCTTCTTTATTTGTTGTAACCAATGGGTCCACATATGAATAGTGTGGTGGTGGCTGATGGAGCTCCTATGTTTTCTTGGTGTTAATTATTAGGCCAAAATTAGCACATGCAGCAGAAAATTGAATCATACTTTGTTACATCTGAGCTTCAGAGGCTGCACTGAGTGCACAATCATCTGAAAACAGAAAATCATACACCAATACTCCCTCCATTTTGGTCTTGGCTTTTAGCCTTTGCAAATTGAAAAACTTAAAATCAGTACAGTAGTTGACCTTGATGCCATATTCATCCTCATTGAAAGCATTTGACAACATGGCTGAAAACATCATGGTAAATAGCATGGGAGCAAGCATGTAGCCCTGTACTCCATAGGTGACTTGGGAAGTCATAAGAACATTGTCAACTATCCAGAACTCAGGCAAACATGCCATCATATTGGTTGGTTTTGAAGTACAATACTGATGAACTTCTATAGGCAACCAAATTTTGACATAATTTTCAATAAGCCCTCATGACTAAGTGTCAAATGCCTTGGTCAGATCTACAAACATTGTGTACAGACCTCTGTGTTGCTCCTGGCATTTCTCCTGAAGTTGTTGGGCAGCAAACACCATATCAACTGTTTCTTAGCCTTTTCTGAAGCCACCCTGGCTCTCTGGTATTTGTCCATCTTCCAGGTTAAGGATCAGCCTATTAAAGACAACTTAGGAAGAATCTTGCCAGCAATGACTAAGAGAGGGATGCCCTTGTGATTGGCACAGGATAATCTATTCACTTTACCTTTGTAGAGATGGACAGTGGAGGCATCCTTGAACTCCTGGGGGATAACTTCCTCTTGCCATATAACCTGGAAAATTTCAGTCAGCTTTTATATGAGCAATGGTCTCCCCACCTTATAAATCTCAGCTGGAATAGAATCAGCCCCAGGTGCTTTGGCACATGAAGGACTCTAATGGTCCTCAAAACCCCTTCTTCACTTGGAAGTTCAGCTAAGGAGGGATTGAATTCAACGTGAGTTAAATGGTCAATGGCCTCAGCATTGACTGATGATGGTCTGTTGAGAACACTATGGAAGTGTTCAGGTCATCTTTCTAAGAATCATGTGTGATTCCATCAGCACTAAGTAGTTGTGATGTACCATAGGTTTTTGGTCCATAAATAGCTTTCAGGGAATCATAAAAGTGCTTTGGATTGTTACTGTCAGCACAAAACTGAATTTCATCTGTCTTCCTATAGTTCATCTGTACATTCTTGCTACCTCTTAATTTCTTTTGTTTCTGTTAAGTCCCTACAATTTTTCTCTTTTATCATGCCCAGTTTTGCATGTAACATTTCCTTCATATCTCTAACGTTCTTTGAAGAGTTCTCTAATCTTTCCCATTCTAGTGTTTTCTGCTATTTCTCTGTATTGCTCATTTAAGAAAACCTTCTTATCTTTCCTTGTTATTCTTTGGAATTCTGCATTCATCTTTTTTCTTTCTTTCCATTTCTCCTTTACTTTTATCTTTCCTTAGCTATTTGGAAGTCTCATCAGACAGCCATTTTTCTTTCTTACTCATTTTTTTTTCTTGGCTATTTTTGTTGTTGTTTCTTCTCTGTGTACAATATTGTGAATCTCCATCCATAGTTTTTTATGCTCTATCTTCTAAATCTAATCCTTTAATTCTATTCATTCACTCCAATTCATATTCATGTAGTATATTATTTAGATGATACCTATATGATATGATGGTTTTCCTGACTTCAATTTACGAAAGAATTTTGCAACAAGAAGCTCATAATCATAGAGATAGTCAGCTCCAATCTTGTTTTAACTGACTGTATAAAGCTTTTCTACCTTTGGCTACAAAGTATATAAGCAACACGATTTCAATATTGTTCATCTGGTGATGTCCATAAGTAGAGAGTCATATTTTGGGTTGTTGAAAATCAGTGCTTGCTATGATCAATGAGTTATGTTGACAAACTCTATTAGTCTCTGCCCTGCTTTATTTTGTCTTCCAAGGTTATCATGCTAACATATAAAGGAGTTGTCATCATGCTAACACACAAAGAAAAAACAAGCATTAAAAAATAAAAAGAGATGAACAAAGAAATTATATTATACTGAAACTATAGACAATAAACCAATACTACTAACAAGTTTCTATGTTGCAGATACCTTAGCATCTAAATGTATAAAGTAGCATTATCTGAGCTTCAAGAAGACACAGACAGTAGCACAATAATTACAGGAGTCTTCAATACTCCTCTACCAATTTTAGGCAAATCTAATAGGAAGAAAAACAAAAGGGAAAATAGGGAACTGATCAAACTGCTAGAAAAAACAGTTAAAGCACATGACATCTAAATGGGAAAGAAAAAAATATGTAATTATCAGCATCACATTTTTTCCCAAAAATAAGACATAAAAATATTGTAACAAATGTAAAAATGGAGAAATATTTAACACCTAATTTAAATACCATAATGCAGCAAAAAATAGAAATTGATTCTGAGACTGCAAACAAAAAATAGAGACCTAAATAGAGACATTCAATTGAAATCTTAAATAATAAGAGGGTCAGAGAACAAAACTTAGAGATAATAAGAGTGCAAATGAAAATGATAATAATGAAACACCATACCAGTATTTCTAGGATGCAGCTAAACTGTTCTCAGTAGGGAATTAGTGTCCTTATAATCATATATTAACTCAACTGAAAAAGAAATAAAAAAGAAAATTTGGAAAAAATTAGAAAATAAGCAAAAATGAGATATTAAAATTAGATGAGAAATAGATAAATTTTAAAAAAACAATATAGGATAATGCATAAAACTAAACTTTAAGTTGTTTTTAAAAGACTGATAAAATTGATAAATCCTTGGCTAATCTAAAAAGAAGAGAGTGGAAAATCAAATCAAAATAGCACCATAACAAGGTAAAAATTAAATCAAAACCCAAAGAAATGGAAATAATAATGAGAATGCATTGGGTATGGTTTAAAATTAACGAAACTGAAAACACAAAGGAAGTAGAGGAATATGTTGAAAATTATAAAACATTCAAAATATCAAAAGACAAGGGAGAGATCTTAAATATCTCAATCTCAGAAAAAGAATCACTGTAGTTGAAAAAGACCTACCAAAGAGGATACTGAGAGGGTGGAGGGGACACTCCACCTGGCTCTGATGGATTTACAGTAAAATGCTATCAAAGTTTTAATGAACAATTAATACCTGCATTAAAAAAATTATTCTCAAAAGTCGAGAAAGAAGGCACTCTACTGTAATCCTTTAATGAGACAAATACAATCCTAAAACCTAAACAGGAGAAGTATAAAACATGAAAGGAAAAACAAAATTACAGGTCAATAATAAAGACAGACATTGACTCAAAAATTTTAAATAAAATCTTATCAAACATACTATAATGATTTATCTAAGAAATCATTCAATATGCTCTGGTGCCATTTATACCAGGAATGCAAGGATAGCTCAACATTAAAAAATCAATATAATTGTATGAAAAACCCAAACATACAAACCACATGATCATCTGAAGAGATGTAGAAAAAGCCTTTGAAAAAGTACAATATTCTTTTGTGCTAAAAACCCTACAAAATACAGGTATAGTGGAACCTTGTTTTAATATTATAGACAGTGGGAGTGGAGTCAAGATGGCAGAAGAAGCAGATGCACATACACTAGCTCTTTCCCCACAGCCCATAAAAAACCTGTGAGGAAAGACTCTTAACAAATTCTAGAGCAGCAGAAAAATGGAGTGGGGAAGATTTCTAGGCCAGGGAGACCTGAAAGGCTGATGGGAAAGATATGTCACACCAGACACAGAGCAGAGCCCAGCCCAGCCTTGGCCATGTGGGAGGACCAGAGCAGGCTTTGGGGGCAGAATCCCCAGCAGCAGTAGCAGTGCTTTGCAGATTCATCAATTCACAGGCACCAAAGGTCAGTGAAAGGGGTTTTTTCAGCTGATGGAGAAGGGAATGGGGTCTTCCTATGAACTCCAGCCTCAGGAGAGGGTAGTAGAGGCCTCATTGGGCAGTAGAAGCTCCCACAGCAGCCAGCATCCACTGTTGGATTGTAAAACCCCTGGAGACACTGAGTAGCTGATCCTTACCTCAGCCCCAGGTGTGGCAGCCCTGTCTCACCTAATGCTCCAGGAGGAATTGAGCAGCTGATCTTTATCTCACACTGAATGGTGGGCCTGCCCTCACTGAAAGCTCCTGGGAGAATCAAGCCGCATATCTGAATCTCAGCCCCCAGTGCTGCTTTCGTGGAAAGTTTCTGGTTGTTCATAGACCAATGTATATGAATGATTGTGCCACCTTGGAGGAACTGAGATCTTACAGATCTCTAGTGTATACCCTACTCTTGACAAAGGACCCAAAAGTCAAGTAACTGGTTAGGAAAATGCCCAAAAAAGGGAAAAAAATAAGACTACAGAAGATCACCTTCTTGGTGAACAAATATCTTCTCCTATGCTTTTGGATGAGGAAGAACAATGTAAAGGGAAAGACATAAAAGTCAAGGCTTCTGTAGTCCAAACATCCAAAATAAATATTCAGGCTATGGAAGAGCTCAAAAAGAATTTTGAAAATCAAGTAAGAGAGGTGGAGGAAAAATTGGGAAGAGAAATGAGAGAGATGCAAGAAAATCATGAAAAGCAAGTCAACAACTTTCTAAATGAGACCCAAAAAATGTTGAAGAAAATAACACCTTTAAATATAGGCTAACTCAATTGGCAAACAAGATTCAAAAAGCCAATAAGGAGAAGAATGCTTTCAAAAGCAGAATTAGTCAAAAGGAAAAGGAAGTTCAAAAGCTCACTGAAGACAATAATTCTTTCAAAATTAGAATGGAACAGATGGAGGCTAATGACTTTAGGAAAAACCAAGAAATCACAAAACAAAACCAAAAGAATGAAAAAATGGAAGACAATGTGAAATATCTCACTGGAAAAATAAATGACCTGGAAAATAGATCTAGGAGAGACAATTTAAAAATTATGGGACTACTTGAAAATCATGACCAAAAAAAGAACCTAGACATCATCTTTCATGAAATTATCAAGGAAAATTGCGCTGATATTCTAGAAGCAGAGGGCAAAATAAATATGGAAAGAATCCACAGATCACCTCCTGAAAGAGATACAAAAAGAGAAACTCCTAGGAACACTATAGTCAAATTCCAGAGTTACCAGGTCAAGGAGAAAATATGGCAAGAACCTAGAAAGAAACAACCTGAGTATTGTGGAAATACAATCAGGATAACACAAGCTCTAGCAGCTTCCACATTAAGGGATCAAAGGGGGTGAAATATGATATTCCAGAAGTCAAAGGGACTAGGAATAAAACCAAGAATCACTTACCCAGCAAAACTGAGTATAATACTTCAGGGGGAAAAATGGTCTTTCAATGAAATAGAGGATTTTCAAGAATTCTTGATGAAAAGACCAGAAGTGAAAAGAAAGTTTGACTTTCAAACATAAGAATCAAGAGAAGCACGAAAAGGTAAACAGGAAAGGTAAATCATAAGGGACTTACTAAAGTTGAACTGTTTACATTCATACATGGAAAGCCAATATTTGTAACTCTTGAAACTTTTTTCAGTATCTGAACTGAACACACACACAAACACACACACACACATATGGAGAGAGAGAGACAGAGAGCACAGGGTGAGCGGAATAGGATGGGATCATATCTAAAAAAATGAAATTAAGGGTTGAGAGAGGAATATATTGGAAGGAGAAAAGGAGAAATGGAATGGGATAAATTATCTCTCATAAAGAAGCAAGAAAAGGACTTTTCAATGGAGGGGAAAAGGAAGGGAGAGGAAAGAGAAAATGTGAAGCTTACACTCATCACATTTGACTCAAGGAAAGAATAAAATGCACGCATATCTTGGTATGAAAACCTATCTTACAATACAGGAAAGTGGGGGAGAAGGTGATAAGCAGTGTGGGGGGAATGATGAAAGGGAGAGCAATGGGAGGAGGGAGCAATTAAAAGTCAACACTCTTGGGGAGGGACAAGATCAAAAGAGAGAAGAGAAGAAACAGGGGGCAGGATAGGGTGAAGGGAGATATAGTTACTCTTACACAACCTGACTATAAGTCATTTGCAAAATTACACATATGTGGCCTATATTGAATTGCTTGTCTTCCCAATGGGGATGGATGAGGAGGGAAGAAGGAAGGAATAGAAGTTGGAACTCAAAATTTTAGGAACAACTGTTGAGTGTTGTTCTTGCATACAACTGGGAAATAAGAAGTACAGGTAATGGGGTATAGAAATTTATCTTGCCCTACAGTACAAAAGAGAAGATGGGGATAAGGGAAAGGAGGGATGTTAGAAGGGAGCACAGATTGGCTGATAGGGGTTATTAGAACGCCCATTGCTTTGGGGTGGGGGAAGAGGAGTGATGTGGAGAAAATTTGGAACTCAAAATTTTGTGGAAAACATTGAAAACTTAAAGTAAATAAATAAATTAAAAATAATAATATTATAAAAATATCTAACTAAAACTATAAGTATATACCATATATGATAGCAATATATTCAAACCATTCCAATAAATACATGAGTGAAACCCCCATTCTTCCTAATATTATTTGATAGAATTCTGAAAATACTAACAATAGCAATAAGACAAAATAAAGAAATAATGATAAGTAAATAAAAGAAAAATCTATCCCTTTTTTTGCCGATCATATGGTGATTTACTTGGAAAACCCCAGATAATCAACAAAGATAAGAACTGAGACAATTAATAGTTTCAGCAAAGTTGCTGACAAAAAAATAAACCTCAAAAAATAATAGCATCTAGGAAAGGAAAGAAATTGGTCAAATGGGGGAAGAAACCTTTGTATGAAATTTTTTGATAGGTGTTTGGTATTCAAGATATATAAAGAGCTAACATGTATACATACAACATGTATGTATATTTAACAAGGATTGTGCTAAGCTCTGGAGGAGAAAGTTTTTTCCCTTTCCTCCTCCACTCACAGCACACTACTACCCCTGAGTCATTGAGCCGTATCATCCAAAGGGACCGAACAGTAGCAGACAGAACATTAACAGATCTGTATTCTCCCCTGGTTACCTGTTTTGTTCCGTTTGCCTCAAAGTTTCCCCCCTGAGCCATTCTTGCACCAGAAAGGAATGGTGGTGGTAATTCTGGTAACCAGGAGTTGATTCGTTTACAATTTGGTCATACATGTTGTAACATCACAGTTTGGTCACATATGTAGTAACAGCATATCCATGCATACACCTATGTATATATTTGAAAAAGTGTATTATCTCTCAAGGAGGGAATATTAATAGAATATTTTATACCAATTAGTCTTACTAAGCCACCCCTAAATAAATCATCTTTACTAAAAATCTGATTAGCATATATGGACTGATTGAATCAAAAACACATCATTGGGGGATCCTAATGGAAGCTCGTGGGTAACTACATTAGAAAACCAGCACCTTAGGGTTACTCATAGACACCAGAAGTGAGCGTATTAGCTTTCCATTGGGGATCCCAAACCACAAGATTGAGTTCGTGTTTGAAGAGAGCACTAGAGGGATGCTATAGCTAATCTGGAGAGTTTCCTGTAGCTTGTGAAATCTAGCTACCATTCAGTGACTAATATTTGAAATTGTTTGTTATCAACTGCAACCAGGCAGACATTTTAAATTCCTTTTTCGCATTTTGAGGCCCAAATGTACATTGCCCCAAGTGCTATAAGCCTTAAGTAGATCAGCATTAGAAACAATAGACATGAAATGGATTAGAAACAATAGACATGAAATGGATTAACAATGAAACAATAGTTTGCATGAGTGGTCTGATGACAGCTAACATGGTTCTCCTCCAGTTGAAAGTGATGAAGACAGAGAAATGTCTCTGCTCTGGACAATCTTTGGTGGTCCTGAAGAAAATCAAACCACTGATAATCTCCCATTCTTATTTTAGCTATTAGTTTTCATCTCCTCCTCCTTTTCCTCCACAAAATGTTTAAACAGAATTGCTAACTAGAAATGAACTTATCTCCTCTAGTTTCATTTTCAGGCTTTTCCTCTCCCTGTCCTCTGCTGGAAGTACTAATGAGCAAAGCAAATATTCCAGATAGGTAACTGATAGAATAAGAAGCAAAGATCTGGAAAATCCACAGAGGAAAAATTATCCCCTCAATATAATGGAGAAGCAACTACATTTTTTTCTCAAGAGATATGACCCCTAATTATATGCTCATAATTTTTCCCATGCCCATTTCCAATATGTTTTGGGTGTAAAATGTCCTGTCTTTGTTTTTTCCAGAAGAAAAAAAAAAGAAATGGAAATAGCTCCTGAGCCATTTTCAGTTAGTGAACAAGGAAATTCTCTTTTTCATGTATCCAATTAAGCTTCTTTGGGCACCTATGTATAATATATAAATACTTTAAAAGCCATGCATGCTATTTGCTTAGTTTTCAAGCAAACACTTTCCCAGCTAAGCACAATAGGCATTTCTAATATGAATAAGGATAAGAAACTGGGAAGAAAAAGATGAAATTACTTTTATTACTACAAGAGCAAGTCACATGGCTGAGGTAGAAAAATCAAGAGAGAACAGACTATAATTTCACAAATTTTCAGAGTCAATAAGTTCAACGTAATTTTTTTGAGTTACCAAAGTAGCAAATGTGTTACCTTATTATATTAGCTAATATTAACCTAGTGCTTAAAGGCTTATAAAGGACTAAATGTACTCTATTTTCAGCCTCACAACATCCCTGTGAAGTCAATGCTGTTGTCATGGATATTCCCATTTTATAGAGGAACTAGTGAGGCACACAGACAAAAGTTAAGTGACATATCCAAATCCACACCATTAGTGTCAAAGAGGATTTCAACCATAACCTCTTCTGATTCTAAATGGAATTCACTTTCCAGGGTATCTGGCTGCCTCTCCACTTTTACCCGATGTTTCACTGAATAGTCCCATGATATCATTAGAAGAGGTGTAACTTTAGGCTAGTCTGGACATCCCTGGTTCTTCTAAAATAAAAGCACACCACAGCCTTAGTTTTGTCATTCATGATGAGAGGATTGGCCTAGGTGCTCTCAAAGTCCTCCTCCTCCTCTTTCTCCTCTCTCTGTCTTCAACTTCATTACTATATTTTTTTTTCTTTCTTCCTCTCTTTCCCATCCTCCATCATATTCTTTCTAGGGGGTATCTCTGATTCTAAATTACCTTCATTTAACCTGCTAAGAAGGCCAGCACCAAGTGTACAAGGACATGATGATAACTGTTTAACAACTGCCTCTAATAAAAATCTACTGATGGTATACTTTTAAATTTAATCTCCATTGTTAACATTTTCCCCATCACCTTCTTAAGAATCATCCAAACAGAGTGGCGGGGCCAAGATGAGGGAGCAGAAAGACTTGCATACACTGGCTCTTCCCCCACAACCCATAAAATAACTGTGAAGAAAGACTCTCAACAAATTCTAGAGCAGCAGAAGCCACAGGACAACAGAGTGGAGGAGATTTCCAGCCCAAGGTGACCTGAAAGGCTGATAGGAGAGGTCTGTCACAACTGGATGCAAGCCCCTGGGGGAATCAAGCAGCTTATCTGAATCTCAGCCCCCAGTGCTGGCTTGGTGGAACTGGAAGCCAGGTGGCTATGGAGAAGGAACTCTATTACTCATAGATTCTGGGCACAAAAATTTCTGGTTGCTCCCAGACCAGTGGACACACTTGACTGTGTCACCTTGGAGGAACTAAGATCATACAGATCCCCAGAGAATACCCTACTCTTGGCAAAGGACCCAAATGTAAAGTAAATGGTTTGGAAAATGCCTAAAAAAGGAAAAAAGACTACAGAAAGTTACTTTCTTGGTGACCAGATATCTTCTCTCATCCTTTCAGGTGAGGAAGAACAATGCTTACCATCAGGGAAAGACATAAAAGGCAAGGTTTCTGTATCTCAGACATCCAAAATAAGTATTCAATGGTCTCAGGCCATGGAAGAGTTCAAAAAGGATTTTGAAAATCAAGTTAGACAGGTGGAGGAAAAACTGGGAAACGAAATGAGAGATGCAAGAAAAGCATGAAAAATGGGTCAATACCTTGATAAAGGAGACCCAAAAAAATGCTGAAGAAAATAACACCTTGAAAAATAGGCTAACTCAGTTGGCAAAAGAGGTTCAAAAAGCCAATGAGGAGAAGAGTGCTTTCAAAAGCAGAATTAGCCAAATGGAAATGGAGGTTCAAAAGCTCACTGAAGAAAATAGTTCTCTCAAAATTAGAATGGAACAGATGGAGGCTAATGACTTTAGGAAAAACCAAGAAATCACAAAACAAAATCAAAAGAATGAAAAAATGGAAGATAATGTAAAAT
>CM053770.1:79192368-79242711 GCA_028658325.1 Potorous gilbertii
AAATTGTCCAGAATAACAGAAGAGGAAATAGAGTGCTTAAATAATCCAATTTTAGAAAATGAAATCGAACAAGTCATCAATGGAGTTACTAAGAAAACATCCCCAGGCCCATATGAATTCACAAGCAAACTGGACCAATCATTTAAAGAATGATTAATTCCAATACTATATAAACTATTTGGGAAAAGCAATGAAAAAGGAGTTCTACTAGATTCCTTTTATGATGCCAAAAATGATGCTGATACCTAAACTAGGAACAGTGAAAACAAAGAAAGAAAATTGTAAACCAATTTTCATAATGAATATTGATGCAAAAATAACATACTAACAAGGAGATTAAAGCACTATTTAACAAGTATCATACACTATGTCCAGGTGGGATTTATTTCAGAAATACATAGCTGGTTCAATATTAGGAACACTATTGCTATAACTGACCACTCAATAATTATACCAACAGAAATCATATGATCATCTCAATAGATGCAGAAAAAGCCTTTGACAAAATACAACACTCATACCTATTAAAACCAATAGAGAGAATAGGAATAGATGGAGTCTACTTAAAATGATAAGTACTATTAACCTAAAATCATCAGTAAGCTTTATCTATAATGGGGATAAGCTACAAAGAAGCCTTGCCAATACAATCAGAGGTGAAACAAGGATGCCCATTATCTTTACTCTCATCCTATATTGTATTGGAAATGCTAGCTATAGCAATAAGAGAAGAAAAAAACTGAAGGAATTAGAATAGGCAATGAGGAAACAAAACTCACTGGTTGCAGATGATATGATGGTATACTTAGAGAATCTTAGAGAATGAAATTTTTAAAAAACTATTTGAAATATTTAACAACTTCAGCATATTGCAAGATATAAAATAAACTCACATATATTATCAGCTTTTCCATATATTACCAACAAAGTCCAGCAGAAAGAGATAAAAAGAGAAAATCCATTTAAATTAACTGTAGATAATGTAAAATACTTCAAAGTCTACCTGCCAAGAGAAACCTTCCCAGTGAAGAAATAATTTGATAACTTACTTGACTGGCCTTTTGGTAGAATTCAGGGATAAAATGGAATTCAAGTATTCAGGCACTTACTCTAGAAATATAAAGCAAAATTTTAGCATAAAAAAGACATTTTTTTAAAATTTATCCACCTGATTTGAATGTGAGTTCATGTGGATTCTGGCTCCATTAGGTTATTTTTTCAGGTCAAAAATATTAAATATCCAAAGTCAAGAAATGAACCAGTTTAAATTCTCACAGTGATAGTCAGCTCATTTTTGCCGATAAATAACATGTACACTTGTGCAATTTTTTGCTTAGTAAGCTGTTTCCTGGACACGATAGGATCTCCCTGTACCTAGTCTTTGACATGCTGAAAACATTCAAAAAGAAGGCAAACATATCATTACTGCAGAGAGAAACTGAGCCAGATGTTGACACTGCCATTCCAACAACTTGCAGCTGTCATAGTCCATGAACCCTGATGCTCTCAGATTCAATATATTCTGTCTCTATCATTCTGTTCCTATAACACACAAAGTCTTCTTCCCTTATCGTTACTGACTTCACAGGACAAACTTTGTTTTTTGAAAATCATTTTCATACCTACTTCCACAACTTTTAGCTTAGGTCATGTGGGATATGTATTTTTCCTCAAAGGTAGATAATATTACTCCCTTCAGTTACAAAAAAAAGAAATTGAATTATTTTCTCCTCTATGCTTTCCAGTATTGTTCACAGCAACTAGTAGCTTCCTTTGAAATACCTCCTTTTTTGTTGCTATCCTCTCAATTAATCATTTCTTTAAACACAAGTTCATCAGATTGACTCAAAGTTCCCCAGATAAAAGTTTCTTTCCAAGATTTTGGAAGGCGGTGAACCATAAAGCAGCCCATCCAAAAGCAATCTTGCCTTTTAAGGATAAACTTCCCAACAGTCATCATTAGCTGAGATAACTATACCAGATGTTCTCAAAAGATGTTAGCACACAGAGGGATTCACACATTTGTAACAGGTTTGAAAGGAAATAATTGACAGGCCATCATCATTACCTTGTGTCAGAGCATTAAGATCTTTGGCCCTGGCTGGGCATTGTGTAGACCAGTACTAAATTAAAATCTTATACTCTTTGGGGGCTCCTAAGTACTGCAAGTGCCCCACTTTTGAACATTAATTAAACAGTGGTGCAACAGAAACAGAGATGGTCAGCTATCTCTGCCCTTTGTGGCAAGTATTAGGGGGAGGGAGAATGAAATGTCATGTCAGGTTGCCTTGACATCTTCTACTGATATCAGGCTCTTTTAGTCATGGTTCAAGAGAATTGTGAGACCTCTGATTGGGGAAAAGCATATAGATCAAGGAAAATTCAGAGGAAAGTAGAATCTAACAAATGATCTCTAAATATTTGAGCGCCTAGGATGCACAAAGTACCAAGTTGGCAATACAAAAGATATAGGACAAACAGGTCAATCCTCTCTGCTCTTCTCATCACAAAACATCTTCAACTCTCACTTTTTTTTAACAGATCATATAGCATATATTAGACATGGAAGGGACTTTAGATATCCAATTTTCTCATTTTGTAAAATAAGAAAATTGAGGCACAGAAAAAACCAAGGTAACTTGTCCAATATCATATAAGTAGCACCAGTCCACTTAGTGTTTTTTTTCTTACCTCCAAAGACATTTTCCCCCTAGTATTCAGCCCAAATGAATACATTTTCAATCAACCAACCAAAAAAGATTTATTAAGAACTTACTATGTACTAGGCACCATGGTCAGTGCTAGAAATACAAAAAAAAAAAAAGTCAAAAGACCCTGCCCCTGAGAAAATTACAATCTGAGGGGGAAGAAATTCTATTTCATTTTTAATCTTATTGTTTTGTGCTTAGATTTTTAATATTCTTTTCTTTGAGGGATAAACCAAAAATTATTTGTAATCTGCTCTCGTCTTTTCTAACATATCCTAAAGCAAACTTTAAGATTTTTGTGTTTGTTTTCAATAAACAGTCTGTTTCAGTTGTTTTATTTTTAATCCTTACCTTTCTAGCTATAGGTTGAAATAAAGCCCAGACTTGATAAGATCTGTGCTGTGTGTAGTTCACTAGGAAGTCCTTTATAAAAATGACTATTTATTCTGTGTATTTTTTGTTTGGATTTGTTCCCTTCCTGGTTTCTTCAAATGAAGTCTTTCCTTTCCAAAACAATCCTTGCCCCATGAACTAGATCAGATCTGCACAACTTGAGAGGCTAGACTAGAGATAGACCAACAAGGCCTGGTTGCTGCAGGTCATGTGACAAAGAGGAGAATGTGCAGTGGCAACCCTACATTTTTCAGTGGGCTACCCAAAATCCATTGTCAGGTTGGGTATGCTATGCAGGCCTGTACTAGATCTTTTGCAACACAAAATTGAAGCCACTCTCAAGTTAGCTATTGACTCAAGCTTTACTTTTATTTTATTTATTTATTTTTTTACTGTTTTATTTCCTGGTCACTAAGACTTCCATTTGCCAAAGACTCTTCCCTAGAAAGTCTATGTGGCTCCCTGTTTTACTCCAAATCAGGCTATGTTCTCAATATTGTTTCATAAGATTGCTGTCCTAAAAACTCCACACAACGATGTGGGTTTATCTCCCCTTATTAACTCACCAGGCTATGCACCTACTGTTTGAATGATTCTAAAAAACTTATATGCTAATTCTAGGGACAAATATCATTTTTGCTCCCTACCTAACAATATTCCTGACATTTCTAAGTGGTCACCAACAACTTCTAGGCTTTAATCTTTCCTTATATTTTGAATTGCAGTTGCATCAATCATATGATATAATTACTTAAAATAAATTAAAAGCTTAAAATAGAAAAAGAACAGGGAATGGATCACGCATGACATCGTGCAAATGTTACACATGTTTGGCAAGTAATTATCTAGTTTAACTAGTAATTTGTTGAAATGTGTTTTTCAAATATAAGTTGAAAAAGGAAAGGTCACAATCCCTTTTAAAGCAGTTTATGCCATAATTCAGTATCATGAGGTAGGTTTTAAAACTGCAAATGTTAGTAGAAAAAATACCTAATTATATGTTCATTTAAAGCTACCTGATGGGAATGGGAGCTAAATCAAGTTAGCAAAGCTTGGTGGCTGGGAAATTCCTAATTTGAAAAAGACATTTGATTATGAAGTTATAGGGAAAACATATTCTATTGGATTTCCATTGCTTTTGCCATTTTCCTCTTTACTTTCTGATATTTTGACTGTAGAAGGGATGTGTAATGATGTGGATATTATCAGTTCAGAAAAATGTAACTCATTGTCCTGCCCATCAAGTAGGCATATTCCTCTCTGAGCATTGGGGCTGCCATAGTACATAGCTAAGCAGATGCAAGAAGAAAGTCTATAGTTCCATTGGCATTGTCTTCAGGGACAGGCAACTGAAAAGAGAGAGAAGAGATGCTAAAACCTTGTTATAGAAATGCTGCAGGGCAGGTGAGAAGGAAGGGGAAGAAAAAAGATTCATAGGTCTTTGTCCACTAACCAGTCTCACAAGGCTGACAAAACTGTGAGGAAGAGAGATGCCACAGGCAAAGCTCTTTGTAGTCCCAGATGTAAAATGACTTCTCACCAAGTTGCTAATTATAGGCTAGACCATAAAGGTGTCAACCTAGGAAGGTTTTCAGACCATAAACACTGGCAAGTCTATTGGGAGCCCTCAGGGACTGGCAGGAGTTTGCCAAAATCCCTTTAAGCAGAGAGAAGTAGAGGAGAAATGACTATAAATTGAAGGCATTTCTATGGTTGCCACTATTCTCACTTTAGGCTATTAACCCAGAGAAGATACCATTCTCTGCTGAAGATATTTTAAAACTATCCCACTAAATTTAACAACATGACATTCATCACTCAGGAAAATAATTCATATATATATATATATATATATAAAATATTTATGTCAAGCCAACAAGAATTTATTTGAGCCAAGCACTGTTTTAAGTTGTGGGGGATAAAAAAAAAATGCTCAAAAATAGTCCCTACAAATGAACTCACATTCTAATGGGAGAAACAATCTGTATATACAAGACATATGTAGGATAAATTGGAGACAATCCCAGTGGAAGGGACTAGCATTGAAGAGGACTAGGAAAGGTCTCTTACAATACATAGGGTCTGGTCAGAGACTTTAACAGAAAATTAATTTTAATATTGTTAATATCAAATGTAATATTAGCTTCTCTGTCAAAGGCCATCCTAATGAGAGCCTGAAGAACTCTTAACTAGGTTGGGCTGAATTCCACCCTGAGAATATGAGTTCTGTTCACCCTACAAACAAAAATTAATTTGAACCAGTCCTAGCTATGGAGTTGTATCATGAAGGAGAAAACAACCACAATGAAGTAGGTTTTCTTACTCAAACTGCCCAAGGTAGCTGGACCTAATGACTAGGCCTCTTTTCTTATGAATTGTCCCTGCTCTTCATATGTCTCAGTCCCCAACCCTTTATCTTCCTGACTGGAAAAAAAAAACCAAACCTTTCTTTAAGTTTTCTCTGTGGACTCTCATGTATTCAGATACATGGTGGTGCTCCAGGCTTGTGACCCTCTACCTCAACTAAAGATACTTTTTCTTCTGTATATGGCTTGGACTTATTTCAGAACTGGATAACTTGAAGCCACTGGTAGCCATGGTAGAATTCCAGATCATCAAGTTACCATATTTTCAAAATACTTCAGATTTATAACCTAATTCAATAAAGCATACAAAGTATGAGTCTTGTAAAATTTTATTATGATTGTTGGTACACTGGAAAAAAGCAAAGGATTTGGCATAGGTAGACCTGGGTTCAAATCCTAGCTCCTGAAATGATTCCCTGGGTGATCCTAAGCAAATCTCAGAGTCTCTCTTGGCCTCAATTATGTTTTTTTCCAACTACAAAATTAGGGAGTTAGATTACATTATCTATGAAGTCTCTTCCAGACCATAATCTATAATTTCTATGAAAAGAATTTTTCTTTAAAAAAAGAGATGAGATGTTCTTCATCTCCATTTCAGTAGTAGGTCTCAGAGAATGTTGAACTTTTTTTTTTAATATCTAGTTGAAAGAAATTTTAGAGATTACATAAAACCTGGGAAGCTAGATGGTGCAGTGGATAGAATTCCTAGAGCCAGGAAGACTCATTTTTGTAAGTTCAAATTTAGCCTCAGACACTTACTAGTTTTTACCTAGGCAAGTTCTGTTTGCCTCAGTTTCCTCATCTGTAAAATGAGTTAGAGAAGAAAATGGCAAATCACTTCAGATTTGCCAAGAAAACTTCAAATGGGGTCAAGAAGAGTGGGAATGACTAAGAGAACCAAACAAAATCTAAAACTATTCAATCACAAACACTGACCTTGAAGTTTTCTATTAGGTGAGTCAGTTGGTATGGTCTCTAATAAATTGCTTTAGTGTAATTTCTGAAGCACATATACATTTATGTGCAATATTAATCTGAAGATGTGGTAAAAAAAAGATGTCATCGTTTTTGGTCTCCATAACATTTCTGTTTTGCTCTCTCATTGCTTTGTTTTCAAGGTATACAATGATATGAAACACACTGATATAAAAAACAAAAATCAAAGTTGTATTTATTGCACTTGCCTTCACTGGGCTATCATGTCATCATTTCATTTTATTAAAATCCTTTGCTGACTTTTGGACCCTATCTTACATATTGTATGTATGTATACATATGTGTAAGTATATACGTGTGTGTATGCATATGTATATACATGTTTTATAAATATTATATATATATGTGTGTGTGTATTTTTTATCTCATTCTACTCAGCTTTTATTAACACTTTGAACTTCAATGCAAAGGGTGGTCAGTACTTTTCTGCAATCAGGAGAAAAAATATATCAACTTTCCATATAGAATAGGTAACTCATGAAGAAAGATGTGACAATGTGAAAGAGAGGCATTCCTTCAAGTTATTTAGTCTAACATTGGTTTTTGCTGGAATGTACATTAAATTCACCATTGTATAGCTAACACTACAAGAGAATAATCAAGGATATATCATATATTACACAAACAAATACATATATACACATACATATGTGTATATTTGTATATATAGGCATGTGTGTGCATATATAGATATGTGTGAGTACATGTATATGTGTGCATGCTTACATAGACATACATATACACACATACATCTAGATAGACAGATAGATAGATAGATAGACAGACAGACATACCCCCTCAATGTAGTATCAGGGAAGTGAAACAGTCATAAGGAGTTCATTCCTCCTCAATTAGCCCAGTTCTGTAGTGATTTTTCTGGTTGATAAGAATATCCCTAAATTTTTAAGACACTGACAAAATAGTTAGAGCTCACAATATAATAATTTATCTCCATTTCCAATTCCATTAAAATGATTTCCCAACTATTTAATAAGCTTAAAATGCCAAGGCTATTGAATCAGAAGAGAGAAGAATTCATTCTAACGGTGAACTGAGTTCATTTTCTTCGCCACCGTCATCATCATTATCTTCATTGTCAGCATCAGGACGGACATCAGCACCAGCATCATCAGCAGCATCATTGTCATCATCACAAACATCTTTTTTCTCCTCCTGTAAGCCTTTATCAAGAACCTATGGGAAGGTGGCACAATACAAAGCTCATTAAAGAGAAATCACCCATGACTTCTGAGAACTTAAAATTGAAGATATGATATCATCTAAGAGTGATGACCCTGGAATGCCCTACAGTTATAGGACAGCACATTTTTATGGCACAAAAATCTGGATCTGGGCAGACTACATCCTAGACATATTCTTCTAAAGCTACAATAGTTCTTAATATTTTCTGTGTCTTCGACTCCTTTAACGGTCTGGTGAAACTGTGGTCCTCTCTTCAGAATAATATTTTTAAAAGCAAAAAAGTAAAATGCATAGGATTACAAAGGAAATTAATTTTATTGAAATACGGTTGCCAAAATACAATTGTTGTTGTTTTTATAAAGTTCAAAGACTTGAGGTTAAAGGAATCTTTTCCTAGAGCATGTTTTCACATGGCTATCTCAGTTATATTTCTGACCCACCTGAAGAACAAAACACCATCTAAATTTCAGGCAGGGTCTGGGGATAAAAATGACAATACTTATGCCCATCTTTATTTTGCCCTCTTCATTATTTAGTCACTTCATCTCAGTGCTGCCTGCTAACATGAGATCTTGCCAGGGCAAGGGACCCAGGTGAGAAAGCTATGGAAAGGTGTCAAGTGTATGCAAGCAGAGAGGGCTAGTTGGTTTCTGCAGGAAAGGAGACTTTGTTAGATCAAGAAAATTTGTCTGGCTTTATATAATCAAAAAGAATTAAAGGACAGTTTACTATAGAACCATCTGAATGACTTGAAAGTTGTTGCCTAGGGGTTAATTTTCATGTACTGGGGCCTGCTTTTAATTAAGTTTCAACCTAATAGTTAGTTTTCTTCACTGAAGAATTCTCCAGGGGCTTTTTGGCCTAGAGGTTCTTGGACCTCAGCAACATTGCTGAGAGAGTTTCTCATTTTCCTCCTCATTAGATAACTGAATTTAATCACTTAATGGTATATTGTATGAGGAAAAATACACTACTTTAAGCAACATAGATGATATCTAGGGTATTTCATCCATTAGTAAAATGTTCACCCACACACATATGTGCACATGCACACGCATACAGGGAATTTAGCGCTGACAGTGTAGAGAGGACATTTCATTAATTCAGCTCATTTTACAGATGAGGAAACAGAATCCCAGAGAAGTAAGATGACATGTCCAAGATCCCAATGTCACAGGTAAATGGCAGCTTCCTGGTTTTTATATCCAATTGTCATGTTCTTTCCATTATGCCAAAGCAACTTCTCTCATGCAGCGGAGTAGATCCTAACCTATTCCACTGTTTTAATGTTCATGAACAAATGACATGGTATGTCTCACACACACACACACACACACACACACACACACACTCATTCTCACAAAATCAATTTGGTCATCAGTAATTTCTATTTATTTCCAAGAAGATTGCTCTTTACCATTTTCCTTAGAATAGAAAATTGCAAAAATTATGTTATAAGCTTTTTTCTTTACTAGTAGATAAGTAGATAAATCACAAAGTGATATAACTCTTAAGTGTACACCTAGAAGATACCCCAAGGGCTAGCTAGTCTAACTCTTATTTTATAGATAGAGAAAATGAGCCCCAGGAAAGTTTAAGTGATTCACCTGGAATCTCACTGGTAGAAACTAAGCAACCAAAGTGGATCTTGGGTCTTCTGTCTCCAGAGCCATTGTTTTTTTCCACTGTACCGAGATACTTCATTCTCCAACAAAAAATCGTCCATATACATGCATTACCTTATCATTACTTGATGTCTTATACTGAATGGAAAATTAAGAAGATCATTTTCCCACACCATTTCCCCATGAATGTACTTTTTCTTTTAATTTGAAGAGAAACCATAGCTACAGATAAAGTTTTCATGAGGACTTTCAGAAATATGACTCAGTTTCATAGTTGAAGGCAGAATGCTTTATTTTTGTTTTTTAAAAATAACTCCTTTTAAATTTAATCTTGGTAATTTCTACCACTGGGGAACAATTTTTACATAAAATGAAATATATTTTATGCCCTGAACGGCTGACAAATGGTTAAATTTAAAAAGCAATCAATCAACCAATCAACATGGAATAAAAGATAAAAATGGAGCAGCTCATGCTCTCAAGCTTGCAGTCTTATCAGGTAGGAACATGTGTAACTATACAGATATATATGCATGTTTGTGTGTGTATATATATGCTACCATATGAATACCTATCATTATGTTCTTTCAGGGGAGATGATATGTAACTATATAGACATTTACATATTTATACAATTTTATACATATATATATACACCCTGATGTCCTCATGCATGTATATGGTTATGTGCGTATATATTTTTGTATATATATATATATATATATATATATATATATATATATATACACACACACACATATATACATTCTTATATTAGGTGTATATGTATATATGTGTGTACAGAGGTACGTGTATATATATAAAACAGTCTATCTTCAACTAAGAAATAGACTGATGTGGAAACTTTACTAGCAGTTCTAGTTTCTTTTCAAAGTAAAAGAAAAAGTACATGTGTGGGAAAATTATGTGGGAAAATGCTCTTCTTAATTTTCCACTCACTATAAGACATCAAGTAGTAAGTAGATAATGCATGTATATGGGTGGTTTTGGTTAGAGAGAGAAGTATCTTGAAAAATTCGAAAGAACACGGACTGGAGACAGAGGACCCAAAATCCCCTTTGGCTGCTTAGTTACTTAGTACCTGTGTAATTTCAGGTAGATCACTTAAACTCCCTGGGATTCAGTTTCTTCATCTCTTTTTCTCTCTGTCTCTCTCTCTCTCTGTCTTTTCCTATATACTTTATAATATATGATATATTAATATATATGTAATAAATACCTATAGACAGTTGTAGTTCTATATTATCTACCCTGATAGAATATATAAAATATATAGATATCTATAGGATAGAGAGGATATATAATAAATATTATTATTATTCAACAATATTATTATATTATTATTTCTGGCTTTTCATGACCTCATTGGGGCTTTCATAGCAAATGTACTGGAGTGGTTTTCCATTTCCTTCTCCAACTTATTTGACGGATGAGGAAACTAAAGCAAATAGGGTTAAGTGACTTGCCAAGTGTCACATAGCTAGTAAGTGTGCGAGGTCAAATTTGAACTCAGAAAAATGAGTCTTCCTTATTTTGGCCTGGCATTCTATCAACCGTACCACCTAGTTGTCCTTATGTAATAATATACAGACACATGTATATGTATATATGTATGTGTGGGCTTATGTGTGTATGAATATCCATATCCATCCATGTGTACATTTACAAATATTATTGTTTGGCAAGGTGAGGAAGGGGGAACCAAACTTGTTAATTCATCAGTATAGGGACCTCCCAGAGAGTAAACTTCCTCTATCAATGTAAATCAGTCACAATGATTCGGTAGTTACATGGATCTTTGATAGGTTTAGGAGCTTAGAAGCCAGCAGGTGTCAGAGGTCTAAATTGAACCTGAACTTTCTTGGTTCCATATTTCCTGGCTATTATACACACTGCTTCTCAGGGGCAGGTATACTAAATAAAAAATATACGAAGTAATTGGGGTGGGGTGGAGGTACCTCATTTAAGATCCTTGAGTTTGAACAAGGATCAACAGTTGCTTGGCTAAGCCAGAAATCACTCCTCTAACGCTGCTGGCTGTCTGTCCCCTACAGTCCCTTCTAAGCTATCTCCATTCTGAGTTTAACTGGAAGTGAAACATGGTAAGCTCCTTAAACAATTTCATTTATTTGTGATTGGGGAAAACTTCTAACAATGAGGTAAGTAAAGGAGGACTGCAACAATTTCTTAGCTCTCTCTCTCTTTCTTTTTTTTTTTTTAATAAAACGTATTGTTAATCAATGTAGTGGAACACTGGATCTTGAGTCAGAGGCCCTGGAGTCAATTCTGACTGCCACTTCCTCTTAGACTTTCCAAAACTCTATTGACCACAATATCCTTATCTATAATGTGGTTGGAACAACTGAACCCAACAGTTTCTTTCAACTTTAGATCTGTGATCCTGTAGTACCTCATATCTCCAATCCTTCAGTCACTCCCCTCTGAGAAGAGAAACTCAGAGGCAAGGTCAGCCTTCCTCAGGATTCTGATCAACTATAGCAGAGAGGAGATGCCTCTGAAAGTGTCATTATTGCTTGTTCTGTGCCATTATATGCCCTGGAGGGTGTACTAACAGCTAAAACACGAGTCTAATCCTCCTCTGCACAGCCTCATATGCCAGAATGTCAGTCCTACAAGGAAAAGATAACTGAAGCAAGTACTATCACACCACAGATTCTCGTTCTTTATGCTCTATTTCTGTCTGACCTTACACCAACATGTGTCCTGGTCATCACCACTTCACGGCCTTTCCTTCCGTGTTTTTTATTTTGTCTTCATCCTGATGTCTCAAATGTTCTCTAGGGAACTACAATCAATTCCTCTCCTCGGAGCTGCCTTAGCAAATACATAGAGAAAGATAATTTCTGTGCAAGGTAAAGCACTTACATGTTGTAATTTCTTCTCTGTATACTTTAAAATTCAGTAGAATGTAAGTTTCTTGAAGGCAAGGATTATTTTAGACTTTGTATACTCAGAATCTAGTATAGTACCTAGTATATTGTAGACACTTATCTTTAAACCAAAGTGAATCTCTTCCTTCCACTAAGGAGACAAATATGATTATGAGACAGTGCCTGCCCTGAAGTCCTTGCCTCAATTGACAGAATTCTAAAAGGAAAGAAAATCTTAAGTCCTCCTTCTGCATTTTGCCACACAACTACTTTGTGATATATTAATGAGCAAGTATTATCTTGATTTTATAGTAAAGGAAACTTAGACTCAACAGAGTTAAGAAACTTACCCTGTTTACAAGGGTAGAAAATAATGAAATTAACATTTAAACTCATGTCTCCCAGTTCTACGTCTAGCCCTCTTTTCACTTGGTGTAAAGTGATAGACTACTATCACAGGTTCTTTGATCTGCTTTTCTAAAAGGAAAGGCAACTTTTGAGGGGTCAACAATCACGTTAATCAAGCACATATATCATTCACTTAGTTCAGGGAAAAAGTCAGCATTATGAACTTAAGAGAAGATACAAAGAAATAAAGATCAAACAACAGACCGGGTTTCCAATTGTGTGACCATACTTCATAGAGCAACAGAGAGATCCAACATACATATTTGGTTACCAGAGAGAGAAGCACCAGCATTTGAGCTTTCAAAGTTGGGGGGGGTGCGCTCCTTAGCAGCTACCCAGAGTCTCCTCAGGCCAAACAAACACTTCCAATGATTAAGCCCCAAAATAAAATCTCACCTCAGAGTATATATACACTTTTTGGTGCCAGAGGGCATCACAACCTTTGAGAAGCAGTGCCTTATTAACAAAAGGTGTGACCTTCCTACAAATCTCCCCTAATCAAACTCCCCTTAATGGATGGGTCAATTAATGAGTAGGAAAGATCTTTAATCTCATTGGAATTACACTTGGTACCTCCCATATGTATGTATGTAGAATTATGCAAAACTATCACTCTTAAAACATAATGGGACTTATATACCTGAATATAACCACCTTTTTAAAACATTGAAAACAAGAATCTGAGAGGCAGCTGGGTATTCACTTGCATGCTCTTTGAGGACAGTCTTTTGCTCTTTTGGTATCCCCAGTGCCCAGCATAGTGCCTGACACATAGTAGGTGCTTAATAAATATTTAATGAATAGAATTGCATAAAAAATGTAAAAATTAGACCATTGATCATTGAGCTGAATTTAATAAGATGCAATGTGATAGGGCTAATTGTAAAATATCTTATACTTAAGTTCAGAAAGTCAACTTTGTCAAGAGAAAATGGGAGAAGGATTATTAGATACCATTTTCTAGAAAAGATAAAGACATTTTAGTGGACTCAGTAACATTCAAAATGAGTCAGCAGTGAGATATGACATGCCATCTCAGGTTGTGTTAAGACAAACATAATTCTCAGGGATAAGGATATGAATGATAATGGTCCTCTTTAAATGGCTTCTGTCAGAACTCATTTGGATTAATGTATTTAGTGCTAAGCCCCAACACTGAAAAAGAATTCCAGAAAGCTAGAGAGCATCCATAGGCACTAAAGCAGAATGATAAAAAAAAACCCTTGAGTTCACATGTCCTTTTAGAATCACCTGAAAAGGTAGTGGTTAGTATAGTGATGAGAAGGTAGAGGAACGTAGCCAAACTGGAGAAGCAAATACTCAGACAATAGTAACTGCATTCAAGTGTTTGAAGATTTGTACGTGAAATTTAGATTAGCTCTGTTTGACCGTAAATAGTAGAACTAGGGATGAGAGGTGGAACTTTCAAAATGGAAAATATGGGCATGATATAAGGAAAACCTGTTAAAGGATATTGCTTTTTATTGTATAAAATCATTTTTTATAACCAAAAAAAATTTTATTTTCAGTGATTTCATCAATTTTCTTAGTTTAAAATGTCCTTCCCTCTTTAGTCAGGATGTTCAGTTATTCTTTTTTCTTTCAGTTTTTAAATAATTTTAAAAAGTCATATACAAATCATCCATGTACCTGAGGTACCACTTAAAATGTAACCACTCCTTAGGTCAAGGAAAATTGAAGATCAGTTAAGGTTTACTTTGATAGAGTTTCCTCCCTGGGAGTTCCCCAAATTTATGAAATCACAGATCATGACTATTAATAAATAGTGCTTTCATGTGGTCTATGGTGTGAGGGCCACATGCAAAGACCTAGGCGCCTTATTTTTGTCGCAGTCCTCTAGCCATCTGCTTTTTCTCCTTTTCCTTTCTTTTCTTTTTCTTTTGTAGTTAGAGCTTGTATAAACTGAAATTTAAGGTATAGGCAATAGTAATATTTATAGATTAAACACTTCTCAGTTGTTCCCTTAGCAACAACTCTAACTTAATGTGAGGAAATTACTGAATAAATAGTATGTTTAAAAATTGCTCTATTATGTCAAAAATATGCTTGGAAAGTCTGTGAAGAAAAAAGATTTGGTTCCTTTTAAGAACAATCCTTCACAAGTAGGAACTAGTTTATAGGCTGGAAAACTGTGGGAGCCAACTGGGCTGATTTCTACTTCCCAACTTTCCCCATTATGGTTTTGATATATTGCAGGTTGGCATAAGAAGTTAAACAGGAAATGTTTAGGAGTTTTGTGGAAGTCACAGATAATAAACAAAGGCCAGTAGAAGACATAGAGCCTATGACCAAAGACTTAACCCAAATTTTACAATAAGGTACTGTAAACACCCATAAAAGAAAAAGAAAAATTCAGACTTCTTCTCTGGTACAAGGGAAGGGCCAAAATATTTTACACAGTTTTTAGATTGTGGGTGAGTGATGGACCCCTAAACCCCAGGATGATAGAAAGAATAACTGTAATGTGTAATTCTAGTGTGCTGCATGTAGAGGAACACTTGAAGCAGTCTTGAGATGAAGCAAATACATGTCCCTCAACTGTCACAGGAATGAAAACCCAAATAGCAGGAACATAGGAACTGGACTTCTCAAGGGGAAGGATATATGTCTGTGTATGTGAATGTGTGTGTATGTGTTTCTATGTAGCCAACATGTCAGTTTAGTTTTTAATTCAGCTAAATTACATTGGGAATAAAACAGAGATGTCATTCCACTTTAGCAGATGCACTTGAAGAAACACCTAAGAAGACCAAGGCATGGATAAAACTGAAAGTAGAGCAGTCTCTCTTCCCTCATCCCAACTGTATTTCAGTTGTATGTGTTTTTTATTTACCTATCTGAATACATGTTGTTCCACATTCACCCCTTATCTCTTAGTAAAAAGGAAGCTTTATGAGGGCAATAATGGTTTCTTTTTTTGTCTTTGAATGCCCAGTTCCTATCACAATGCCTGGGATTAGTAGAGGCTTAATAAATGACTGTTGAATTGAAATTAATTAAGATTTGAGATCTTAAGAAGCCAGCTATATGTTCAATTTTGATGTGTAAAAGCTTTAAAACTTTATATATAACATATGTATATATATATTTGATATATTATATATAAAATTTCAAAAATAAGAAAAAATTGAAGTTGAAATGGCAGAAATAATAACTAAGCAGGGGTCTAGACTGTGTATATATATATATATATATATATATATATATATATATATATATATATATATATATATATAAAATAAGAGAGTTGTACTAGATGGAGTCTGCAGCCTTATTCCAAATCTAGATCTATGATGCTACAGTTAAGAAAACAATAAGAATTTACCCTGGTACCCTTACTAAATTTAAGTCCTATATACTAGGACAGTAGAATAATTCATGGATTTAATAGCTAAGCTATTTTTGACAATTTATGAAATCTGAAAATTCATACAGCCAGAAAGAGATCACAAGATTAGAAAGAGATGCAAATGTTCCAATTCCATCAAAGGGAAGAGTATATATCCTTCAAAGTACAGGTATGAACTTTTATGTAATTACTAAAAAAAATCAGAATTTATTAAAGGGATTGTTTATGATCATTTAAAAGGAAATTGTAATCAGTAAGAAGTATTATGGGTCATGAGGAATTAGTCATGTAAGAGTAATATTTATTTAAGATAGGATTAATAGATTGATAAATCAGGGGAATGCCATAGATACTGTATAATTCAGTTTCAACAAGACATTTGACAAAGTCTCATAATATGCTTGTATAAAAATGAGTTATAGTATTAGAAAATAATTGGTGTATCTTAGTCTAGAAGGAAATGTCTAGGACAATGCTCTATGAATTTTTTCTTGGAATCATTCAGTGTTTGGGGTTGGTTTGTTTTTGAAACAATGACTTGGATAAATCATTCACACTTATATTTGCAAATAGCACAATACTAATATGTTATATGATAGAGTCAGAATCTGAAAAGACCACAACAGGCTTGAATAATGGATCAAATCTAAGTAAATGAAATTTGATAGGGAAAAATCCTGCATTTGAAGTGAAAAAATAAACCATACAAGTGAAAGACAGTTGAGGCATGATTAGGCAACAACTCATGTGAAAAATTTCTAGAGGCTTTATTGAATTGTGTGCTTGTTATGAGTCAATAATGTGATATAAAGGAATAAAAGATAACATGAATTTAGACATTTGAGAAAAGCATATTGCCAATAAATGAGGAAATGATAGTTTAATTGCATAATGATATCTTCAGACCATATCTAGAATATTGTATTTAGTTGTAGTCATACATTTTAGGAAGTATATTGATAAACTGGACCTCTTCCAGATTAGAATAATAAGATGACTGGGTACAGGTCCTACTAGGATCAGCTGGAAGAATTAAAATGTTTAGTCTGAAGACAATAAGAATTAGAAGGTATTTACCTTCAAACATCTAAGAGACTACCTTAAGGAAAGGAGATTAAACACCTTGGCCTCAGAGGGCAAGGCTAAGTCAAATGGCTAAATATTACAAAGGACCATCAGATTTCAGGTTTAATGTAATAAAAATCTTCTGAACAATTGGAACATGGCTTAAATTGGAAAACAATCAGAACAATGGAATTTTGTACTTTCCAAATAAACCAATTAGAAGTTTTATGTTAACAGAAATCTTCCAAACAAAAGTGAAATTGACTTCCTTGTAAGATGTGGGGGTTCCACATTCTCTTCAAGGAAAGACCAGGAGACCATTTGTCAAGAATTATATAAGAGAGATTCTTGTTCTTTTATGAAGTGGATGGCTTATGAAAGACCTTCCTATTCTGAAATGGATTGGGAAGTAAATAACTTTGAACTCAGGCAAAGACCATTTCAACAAGGTGTAAGAAAAACAAATATTGAAAGGGTTAAGGGAAAACAGGAACATCAATGAATTTTTGGTGGAACCATGAATTGGCCTAGCCATTTTGAAAAGATTGCCTCCAAAATTTACTAACCTATGGATAATTTTTGACACATCGATGCCACTACTAGGTCTACACCACACAGAGATAAAAAAATATGATACAAACCATATATACAAAAATGTTTGCAGCAGGCCTTTTTGTAGAGGCCACATACTAGAAACTAAGGATATATCCATCAATTAAAGAATGATTGCAAAGATTTTAATATATGAGTGTAATATGACACTACATACTATAAAAAGGGACAGTTTTAGAGTAATCTGAGAAGATTTTTATGCTGATATAGTTTTAAGAACCAGAAAAATAATTTATATTACAACATTATAGAAATAAAAACCTTTAAAGGTTTAAGAAAACCATTCAATGCAATAATCAACCATGATTCCAGAAGATGGAAGATAACATATACTACTTACCCCTTGATAGATGCTAAACTCCAGATGCAAAAAAAGACAAATATGGCCAATGCAAGAATATGTTTGCCTAACCTTGTATGTTTGTCAGAAGGGCATTTTTTCTTTTCTTTTTTTTTTCCATTGGAGAGAGATGGGAGAGAAAAAAAATGCTTCTTAGCTGAAAAAAATTGTTATTTTCCAAGATGAGGAACTAACATTAAAAAAAAAACTTTTTCATTCAGCTAGCTCATCACTTCCATTTGAAAGATGTTATGTCGTGTACTTATAGGCATTAACACCAACTTCATACTTAGCTGGGTGCTCTACATAAGAGAAATAAAGAGAAGCACTTGATAGGAAAAGCAGAGATGTTTCTTACATCCATGAAATATTATTTTATTCTCAAGAAAGCATTTTAAAGTTTATAAAGCACTTAACATAATTTTCTTTAAAGCAACACTTACACAGAAAACTCAATATGGTTTTCAAACAAAGGTTTATCCTTCTTCACATGTAGTTTTAATGAAAGATATTATTTTGGTTTTTTTTCCTATTCTGGTAGAGAGATGACTTTAAAGGCATGTAGATTTTTTATATCTCTTACTCCCTCCCAAAGAAATTTTTTAAAAGATAGTCATAAATTTACTCTTTTTATAAATAATGTATCATATAAACATGGGAAAATCATTGGTTTTTTTTTCATTTTATCATGAAAAAAATAGGTTTTCTTTTCCCAAAATAAAAGCTGAGTAAAATCAGCTTTAACATAAGAGTATAGCCCTTAAGCTAAAAAGGAAGTTGAGAATTCAAACCACTTATTTTGCAGAGGAGGAAACTGAGACCCAGAAAGTGACTTGTTTCCAACGTCATAACCATACTGAGTAGTAGTGGTAGAATCTGAACGGAGGTCATGTGAATACAAGTTCAGCATTTTTATACCAAGATTATTGCAACCATGTCACAAAACAATTCAAAGCCTGTTTTACCTGGAAAGAAAACTTTCTGATATTTTAAGTTAGAGAGGTGGAGAACAATTATAAATTTATATATATATATATATATATATATATCATATATGTATACATATATGATATATATATAAATACATGATTTTCCAACTAGAGATCTCATCTACTAGCTAGCAAAAATATTATGTGTATATGTTTATGTGTTTGGAAAGAGACAGAGAGAGAAGAGCAACCGCTTGTGAACCACTCAGACAACCATCCAGAGAATCTAGAATGGTATGAGGTTTGGTGTCATAATTAGAAAGGGATGTTCTAGACTGCACTGCCTAAGGGCTTCCTACCAAACAGTGTATCTCTGACCTTAGCTGTTTCTGCCACTGTGTGAAAAAAATATATGAGAAGTCAGAATCCGATAAGTAAGTCATATCTCACACGTTAGAGCTGGTTTGCACTTCCTGCCAGCAATAAAAATCTAGGTTGTAAATGGGACTGAAAGGAATGTAAAATTCACAGGTCCAAGGAGAAATTATGAAGAAAATTGGTTTCACTGCTGTTTTTCTCTTATTTGGAAAAAAAAGTCAAAAATAATGTTTCCTAATTAAAAGCATATGTATAGGGATCACTGAAAAATAGCAACTGCCTAACAATCTTCTGATAACATTGAAAAGAAAAAACAAAGAATGTGTGCCTTTGATGCTTTGCAAGAAAAAGTGGAGATTGCCAAGAGGTCATACTTATTACAGCCTTCTAAAACGAATATTTTAACCATTGCTCTTTAGATCATATTCTTGTAACTAACTGGTATTACGTAACTAAAAAAAGTCTCTTACTCCTTTTTCCTGTTTCCCAATGATTCCCACTTTCTAGGCTCACCCCCAGAACTTGAACTGAAGCAGGGTAATAGAAGATATCATTGGACTTTTTTTCCCAGGAAGTTCTGAAAAAACTTTTAATTTTCCCCTCTCTGGTTCCAAACCTTGTTTACACTCCTAACAGTTTCCTATTTTACCAAACCTGACATCTTAGAGGTGCTATGGCATTTCAATTAACTTGTTAGGAGGAACTATATAATGCAAAAATAGCCCTACGTCACATATGAAGGGTTATTTCTATGACAACCTCAGTTATCCAGAATATAAATAACAATCAGTAAGCCAACAAAATTACTTCTAAGCATCAAGAAAATCTCAGAAAGGCAATGCACTAAATGTCTTATACATTTATCCATAGAAAAAACAATTATGACCTTTATTCAAAGCTTTCTGACTCTTAGAAACAGTTCCAACATATTTAGTTACCTGGTTTCTCAGACTCACATCAGATTAACAGAAAAAACTTAGAGGGTAGATCAGCTGGTCATAGAAGGTATATGATAGCATTAATTAAAAAAAAACAATCCAACAGTAATGGAAGAAACAGAAAGCTTACAAAATTATAAAGAAGAAATAACAAAGCACAGCAGTAAAGTACCAATTAGAGGCAAATATTTCTTCCCACTTCAACAGTTGTGATTGCATCACTACATTACAGCACAGTACCAGCTGCTGATGTTCATAATGGTGATGCTGAGTCATCAGGAAAAGGCTAAATGTCACTCAATGATCAATGTTTAAGGAGACAGAGAAATAAATATATGTTTCATTTGGTTAAAATCATATAACAGAAGAATTCTAATAACGTTATGATAAATATTTCAAAAGGGTAGATTTTAGCTATCTGGACATGGCTATTGTAGAACCATTTATTCCCTAGCAATGGGTAAATGAAGCACTTCTGTATTTGTTGAGTGAGCATTATTTTTCTCACATTGTCACAGATAATAAGATTCTGCAACGGGCAACTAGGTGGTGCAGTGGATAGAGCACCAGTGCAGGAGTCAGGAGGACCTGAGTTCAAATCTCACCTCCGACACTTGGCACTCACTAGTTGTGTGACCTTGGGCAAGTCACTTAATTCCAATTGCCTCATCCTGGGTCATCTCCAGACATCTTGATGAATATCTGGTCACTGGATTCAGATGGCTCTGGAGGAGAAGTGAGGCTGGTGACCTGCACAGCCCTCCTTCACTCAAAACAAAGTCAAGTACAAGTCATGTCATTCTTTCTCTGATGGCATGGTCTTCTTTGCCTACAAAGGATGAACACACATGCACAAGATTCCCTAACCTCTTGCAGAATTATAAATTGTCTATGCTGCTTTAGGGGATTGGAGGATGCCTACTAACCACTGCTGAGAGAACACTTGGATAATGAATATTCTGAGACACAGGAAGTTCATTAATCTCTATGATCTACGAGGTATTTTTGTGGCCAGTGTTTGTAAGCTATTGTCTGCTATTGAGATTAAGAAAGAATATCCTAGTACTCATTGGACAAAATAGGGCAGCAAGGTGGTAGAGAGTTTAGAGTCCCAGGCACAGAGTCAGAAAGACTCATCTTGGCCCCAGATACTTTCTAGATATGTGACCCTGGGCAAGTCACTTAACCTCATTTGCCTATTTCCTCATCTATCAAAATGAATTGGAAAAGGAAATAACAAACCACTCTAGTTTCTTTGCCATGGAAATCCTAAATAAAGTCATGAAGAGTCAGACATGATTGAAACAATCAAGAAAAAAATATTAAAGAAGGCGTATCTATTGCTGAAAATTTTTATTACAAATTTACTTTGAAATAAAAAAAAGTCATCTTACCTTTCCCTGGCATTATGAACTGATTAAATATATTATATACACTGCATCAATTGATGCAGCAAGATATTCTTAAGTTCCAGTCATTTTAGTGCTAGCTAGCATCTAACTTTTTAGAAGAAAATCAAGATTTTTCTAGGAGTGACAACTTAGGGGTAACTTCAAGAACTATCATAATTTTGAGACTGAATATCTTACATTTAGTGAGTTCTTGAGAAATGTTCCTATTAGAGAAAAAGAAGACATTCCATGTTATCCTATAGCAAGAGAAAAGTATGTCTATTATTGGGATATCAGGGTGTAACCAAGCCCAGCTTCAGTTTCCTTGAACAAGTATTTTATAGATGGTCCAATCACCAATTTTCAGAGAGACAGAAGAGACCTTAGAAGCATCAGATCTAACCTATACCTCCTAAAGAATCTTCCCTACAATGTATTTGAAAAGTGGTTAATCAGCTTTTGTTTGACCACCAGTCATAGAGAACCCACCAGAATGCTCAGACAAGTTAATTTTGGATAGCGCTTCTTAAGAAGTTTCCATTTGTCTCTATTCCACAAATTGCTTCTACTTCCAAACCAGAGAAGTGTCAATTCCTCATCAATATGAAAATACTTCAATTATTTGAAGATTGTTTCCTCTATGTCTTCTCTTTTCTGAGCCAAATATCTCAATTTCCTCCAATAAATTCTCACATGACATGAACTCAAGAACTTTCACCATACTGGGTGTCCACTCCAGATGCTTTCCAGATTATCAATTTCTTTCCTAAATAGCATTGTCCAGAACTGAACCAGAACACAGGTAGCCCATGATCTCCTTATTCTTAGAAGCCACATTTCCCAAGGCAACATAGGATCACATTAGCTCTTTGAGCTGCTCTATCAAACTGCTGATTTTTAAGGGGTCTCCTGAACTTGTGTTTTGGAGTCACCATATTTTCTAGGAACAGTGAACCCAGTGTATGCAAGAGGCCCTGAACATGCCAAGGATGAAACTCTCCTCCCAATTAGCTGACACAATTTATTGGTCTCTTTGTGTGTCCTTGGAAGTCAAGACAAGCACCCATCATTATGCACAATTGAAAAACTGCTTCTGCAGCCAGGACTTCTGAAAGTAAGCAGTCTGTCTTATCTTCATGGTCTAGCAATGCCCAAAGGAAAAGAAAGTTGCTTTTATTGTCTTAATTATTCATGACTTCTCCCCTGCCACTCCCATTGAGGGGAAGATTTTTATTTCTCCTCTCTTTGCAATTTCATAAATATGCAAACTTCTGTTTGGATTATGATCTCTGTGTGTTTGCTTAGGATTCCATACGCATGTTCAATTCTCTTGTAAGACATTTAATTACAATGTTATGTCTCATGGACTTGTGATAATGTTTTTGGTTAACATGCTTTAGCTTATTTTTCAGGCATAATTACAATATATTCCCACACACAATTTCTGCATTCTAGCTAAAATGACTTTTTTGATGTTCTTTAATAATTATAGCTAACATTTATATAGAACTTACTATGTAGCAGGCACTATGTTAAGCACTTTGCAATTGTTATCTCAATTGTCCATCACAACTCTTTGAGTTAGATTCTATTACTATTCTCATTTTACAGAGAAGGAAACTGAGGCAAACAGAGGTTAAGTGACTTACAGCTAGTAAGTATCTGAGGCCAGATTTTAACTCAGGTCTTCTTGATTCAAGGCACAGTGTTCAATCTGCTGCCTTTGCCCCTTTGCAAAAAGACACAGCTCCAGTGCCCCCTCCTGCATGACATTCCTTCTTATTCTTTATACTAACCATACCAGGACCTATTTTGTATTTGGTATATACCTGGTTTTATCAACTTAACTTTGTGCATTTTTTTAATCTAGTAAAATTGAGTAAAAAAAAATACTAGTAATCTAGTAAAATCTAGAAGTTCTTTGTCTTTTTTTTTAATCCCCAGTATCTCTTGCCTTGCCTGGCATTTAACAAATACTTATTGACATTAAACATAGTAGATATGCATGTGCTTACTGGTATGTCTTTGTTACAAATTGGTTCAATAGACATGAGGAGAAAATAACAATATGATGATGGTGGTTATAGTAATAAATGACATATAAATAGAACTTTAAATATGGCAAATTGCTTAATACACATCTTTTCAGTCTTGCAGTAACTCTTTAAAGAAGCTATTGAAGACATTATCATCAGTTGTGAGATGGAAAAATGAAAACTCAGAGTTCATGTGACTTGCCCACAGTTACACAGCTAGTAGAATTTGAACCCAGATTTTTTTGATTCCCTATCCACCATTTAAAATCAAAAGGAATGAATTCTCTTTGGTTTCAGATATTCTTGTAATTCACACTTTTGAAATATTCATATCTTCAAGAGAAAGAGAACCACAGACTTCTAGAATGTTAGAATTGAAAGGACCTAAGAGATCCCCTAAAATACTCTAGATATACTACACACATAAAAGAGAGTAATGCTGAGAGCAAACTGTCTGAAAAACTGAATGGGTTCACTAAACTACACACTGAATGCTATGAAGTTGTCCTTGCATCACACCTCTCCTTGCTAGTAACATTTACTTTCTTACCAAGTAACAAAGAGAAAACCCCAGGGGTGATGGCGTATCTCTCCAAGGAGAGAAGCCCGTCAAGACTACCTACTGTATTTTTTGGAGCTGTGTAGGCTGGCAGCCTTGTCACAATAAATCTTAGAAATTCAGGTATTACTGGGGATGCCAAGTGTTTAGGGTGTTGATCTAGCCTTCTGTATACCTCAGATGAAAAATGTTTTACAGCAGAAAGGTTTTTTAGTGGCATCCCTTTGTATGGCATTCTTTCAGATGTTCACTAGAGTTTTTTTTCCTCTCAGTGTTTCCCTTTAGGGATCAGAGCCTCCAAAGTGAAGTTTGCAATTCTCTTTTTAAAAATAAGAAAACTAAAATGTTTCCTTTCTTTATCCTGAGTCACTATATTGTTCAGTCATAAAGTAATTCAGGAAAAGAGTCATTCCAGGCAGAGGCAGTATTCTAATGGAAATCTCTTGATCTCTGATAAAAAGACTTTCCATGGTTAGATTTCTTTCTTCATTCCTTCTGTGTCATCCATTCATTCCACAAGCATTTATTTGGTACCTACTATGTGCCAGATACTGTAGCAGGTATGAGGGAGAGACCCTTTATTCTTGTCTGATTTGGTGAATGCCATTTGAAATTAATAGAATACCCTATATACAGAATCTATAATCATAGGAAAAATTGTATGATACACAGTTATTTATTGATGCAGTTATCAGTAAGAGGGAAACATAAATATGAATTAAGATATACATAGATGTTTAAATAAAAATATCCTTATTGTGCCTAAATATGCTAAAATTTATGATTACACATAAACTTTTGTTTCTGAGACCTTTTATATCCCTGTGTATCCTAACATTATTAAGACCATTTTGAAAAATCAACTTAGAGGTTTTTCATTCTTTTTGCTGTCAGGTACATTTTTTCGCCAAACCAAACTGTAAATAAACTGGACTGTGACTGAAATCTACCTTAATATTCAGTCTGAAGGGAAAGGAAGGCCAGAAAACAGAAAGGCAGGAAAGAAGAAACACCTACATATATTCTACAGCCTCATCAGGTCCATAATGAGGACATTTGGTGCTTACTATAGCTATCAGTTTAACTTTCACAGCTCTACAGTTAAGCATTTTGTGCCTAGGCAATAGTGTTTTTAATGTTATCAGATTTGGAGGTAAAAAAAGTACCAATTTTTCTTAAAGGCTGGTACCACATTTCTTGTCAACATTTCAATATTAAATACTTACTTTTAAAAGAAAGAAGGAAAAGGAGAGAAAAAAGAAAATAAAGAAAAAAGTCAGAAAAGAAACTTCTGAATAATTTTTGTTCTTGTTTCATTTCAGGAATGACTAAACATTTTCAAACAATTACTTGTAATAGTTTTAGAATACATTTTAATTATAAAATGAATTTTTAAAGTATATTAAAATCTTAAAACTATTTTAAGGTCTTTTTTTTTATTTTTATACTACAGACATATCCTTGCCTAATATTCTACTGACTGACCACCTCATCAAACATTTTGTTATAATGCAGAAGAAATAGTTAAACAAAACATATTTATAGGTGACATAGGGGACAGGACTTGTCTAATTTTAGACTTGCATTCTTATTTCTTCTCTACCTTTCTGTTCTTTGGGACAAAGATTGACCACTGCATTTGATCTAAGGAGAGCTGCATTTTATGTCATTTTTTTCTGTGTCATAATCAGCATACATAAAATTTTGCTGGTTCTGCTTAATGCATTCTGAATTGGTTTATACAAACCTTCTTATGTTTCTCTTAATTTGTGATATCACTTCTTATGGCACTATGATATTTCAAAACATACATTCACATGCCACATATTGTATTTGTTGTCCAGGAGCCATCAATCTTATTAATACCTAGTAAGTTGGCCACCAGGTGAAGAATTCTGTACCTAAAGAAATCCATGAAACAAACAACCAAAATATTTAATTGGCTCACAGTCTGATTTGAGTCTCTTATACCTCTATCTGATAATTAATATAATGTAACAGGAGACAAAAGGGTTGTGAAGAATGGTGTAATTTTTGAACTGTGTATAAATATTAACTACTATAGATCTTCAAAGTGTGAAATTCTTGTTCAGAGATCAGTCAGTCTATATATACCCTGAGAAACTGAATCATAGAAATAATTATATTCTCTCTATAAATAAAACCAAAAGACAAAAGGAAGTGCAACTAAATGGAAAGATGGCTCAAAAGTCCTTTCTGGAGAGGCTAATAAAGGAATTGTTTCTGTTGGTTTCATGAGTCAAAGGCAAAAGGAAATCTCATGTCACCAGACATTGGGTCTTCTCATATTGCAACGTACTTACTAAACATTTATTTTTTTTAAAAAGACCATCATGAAGGAAATTGAAATATATGTGTCAATTTCTATTGTAGATGATAAGAAAGTATACAAAAGAAGTGAAAAACTTGATAAAACCTTCCAGATTAGTATTTGAGATTTTAATGCAAACATGCATTAAAAGTAAAAAAGGATAAAAATGTGTTGATCAAATGGTTTAGGAATAAAGAATATATGAAATAAATATGTCCTGAATAATGTTTCCTCCAGAAAGCATCAAGAAGTGCTGGATTTAACAGAAAAATGAAACTGATTAATCTTACCGGACAGGAAACAGCTAAATAACAAAATGAGAATCATTTCCAAATCAGCTGACTGTATACAACCAGACATTAAATTTCAGAGACAGCTGGATCTAAATCAGGAAGACCTGAGTTCAGATCTAAGCTTTGACAATTCCTTGTTGTGTAAACATGGGCAAGTCATTTATCCTTTCTTTGCCTCAGCTTCCTCAGCTTGTAAAATGTGTATAATAGTAGCTCCTACTTAGCAGGGTTAGGAGGATTAAATGTTAAAATATTTGTAAAAAGTACTTAGCATAGTGCCTGATAGTAGGTACCATATCAATGCTTATTCCTTTCCCCATTAGAACAAATATCAAAATTAACACTAAGCGGGACAAAAATGAGAAAAAAAAACCATAGCGTGTAATTAATATAACTTTATCAAGAGCTATTTAAATAAGCTACGGTAGGAAAAATGGAAAAAGGATAAGAAAACAGACATCTATTATTACTTCCTAAGGAAATACAATGAATTAGATCAGTTGCAACAGAAAAGACACCAAAAAAGCCAAACAGGCTTTTGAACAAATCTTCTTGCCAAGTGAGGGATGTGGTAGCTAAGATAGTGCTATTTTAAAATATAAATTTGCCTGTAAAATCTTATAAAGGAGGATAGTGGAAGATTATGAGCCCATATAATATCTTAAAACAGAATGAGGTGGTAGAAAAACAAACAAGTTTACATAAAACATAGTGAGTGACCCAATTAAGTCAGACTGTACTAAGAGTTTTAAAGGTAAAAATGGAAGGAAGAGAGTACAGAGATGAAAAATAGGAATACAACAGTCAAGATTACTAATAAAAAATTCCTATCACCAATAACACTGAACCTACTACTTTGGGATGCTAATATCACAATTGCTGATAGTTTTCAATAGGAAAGTAAAAAATAACACTAAACCAAAAAAGAAAAGGAAGATGGAAAGAGTCACCAGACTAACTATACATGAGGAATTTTGCACTTAAGTGTTGCAATTTTGATCACATGAGGGACTAAATCTCATGTTGAAAGGATACAAAATGCTAAACTTTACAAATAGATTCTATTCAGTTCAATATACATTTAGTAAGGACTTATGATGTACCTTTCTTAATATCGGGTATACAAAGATAAAAAAAGAAATAAGTCCCTACTATCAGGGAGCATATTCTGCTGAGAGGGTAACAAAACATATACGTAAGTACATAAAAAGTAATCTCCAGGAGGTATATCCTAAAAGGGAGCATGAGGAAAGGTCTGATATAAATGATACATCTGAGCTGTATTTTCAAGGAAACTAGGATTTTATAAAGCAGGAGATGTGTGGAGAAATGGCCAAGAACTGCTCATAATGATAAAACATGAATGGGGTGGGGGGGAGGTTTCATCTGCACCATGGTAACAAGTACCTACATCACTGAGGTCACAGATTCATCAAAGCAATTGGTGTTCTAATCACTGGGAGGGCTATGAAGATGTAGAAAACATCATTTCTGCCTCAAAGAGTTTATAAAGGGGCAATGAAGACCTGAGGGTTTTACAGAAGAGAGCAAACATGATTGAAAAGACTCAAAACAATCTCATTTGAAGAATGATGGAAGCAAGTGGGATTCCTTCTCTGTAGAAGACAAGATCCTGTGGAGAAGGGATCAATATCTCTTCCAGAAACCTTTTTCTGATCCCTTATGTGCTAGTATTTCCTCTCTCTTTAACATTACTTTCATTGTATTTATGTACCCAGAAGAACATGGTTCCTAGATGGCAGGTAAGCTGGTGTTTGACAATAGTCTCTCTCTCAAAAAAAAAAAAAAGTACCCATAAGACACTTGTAAGTTTAATCTGCATTTTCAACATTTTCACCATCATTTTTTAAACACAGAAAATCAACAAAGCAACAAATCAGACCCTAATTTCTAGTATTTGCTGATATTCAAGGTATAAAAGCTTACAATGAATATTTAACAATGAACTCTTGATAGTCAATTTCAGAAAGCTTCAGGACAGTTTAGGAAAGAGATTACTTTATTTTTTTATCCTTAAATTCCTAGGATATAGGAAAGGATTCTTAGGTAGAGTAAATCTTTAATAACATTTTGTCAGATTGAATTGATGCCTGAAAGAGGAATCAGAATAATTCTAGGTAATTCCAAAGGGCAATGGGTGAAAGTTGCAGGGAGCCACAATGCTGAGAATGTCATCCTCAAACTGTTGCACATTTGGTATATTATGACAGTGTATCTTGTCTTGTTAAAATGTAAATATCATTATTCAAAGTTCACAAAAAAGAGTGAAAGAAATTTAGATTAATAAATTTTCAAATAATGTTCTTTGTAAGTTTGCAACATCTATATTTTTTAAGTAAAGCTTGAAATGCACTAAGACTTTTTGGCCATGACATAATCCACATTTATATCTTGGAAATGCTTTAATTTAGAAAGACTAAAGTCATCCACTGCATCCTGGGTCATCACCAGTCTTCTTGAATTTTGTCTTTCCACTGAACTTCAATGACTCTAGAGGAGAGAGGGAGACTGACAACTTTGCATCACTCTGACCCTTTTAAATCCAATTCATGAAGAAGTCAAGACATCGTCCTCGTGATGTCATTAATCCTCTTCAGGAGATGAACGACAACAATAACCCCAACAAGCCAAAGACATTCTAACAATCTCTGATTCAAATGAATATCTCTTGTTGGGAGGCAGGAATGAACAGGCACAAGGTAGGTGTGAGAAAGGAGCAATATGTAATTGATGAGGGACCATCAAAAATAACGAATAAAAGATATCATTATGGAGAATTGTGTGATTGGAAAAGAAGATAGGTAGGGGGCATAGGGAATAGTGCTGGGCCTGGAGTCAGGAAGAATCATATTCCTGATTTCCAATATGTCCACAGATACTCAGCATCCGTGTGACCCTGGGCAAGTCACATAATCCTATCTGCCTTTGTTTCTTCATCTGTAAAATGAACTGAAGAAGAAAACTTAAAACCACTCCAGTATTTTTGTTAAAAAAATAACAAATGGGTTCACAAAGCGTTGGATGTAACTGAAAATGACTGCACAACACAAAAAAGACAGCTTAGGCATGTGTCAGGTAGACAGGCCAAGTGTTCTATTGATACCCTTGCAATTTCAGAAGAAATGAAAGAAGGGCTCTAGTACATTGGTTGGAAAACTCATTGGAGGACATATACAAGAGCTGTCCAGGATAGGTAGGCATGAATTGATTGATGTTTGTATTACTGTAGGGAACTTTCAAATCTATGAGATAAGAGACCCATTTAACTAAATATAAATATTTATTGATTTGATTTAAGATTTTCTCATAGTATCTATCTTCTAATGCTGTATGCTTCTCTGGAACTCTATTTTGAAACTTTGCCAGTTTTCAATTCCTCTATAAAGCTGTGGCTCAGCATTTTAATTAATATTGGATAAGTCCAATGAAAAAATGATCTTGCAGTTCTTAGGGATAATCAATGTGGTAAAATGGAAAGAGTACCAGACCTAATGTCAGAAGACCTGGATTCAAATCCAGGATGTATGACTAAATAACTTGGAAAATTTATTTAAATTCTTCAGTTTCAGCTTCCTCATCTGTAAAATGAGTGGAATTGGACTATGAATCAACAAGACTAGCCAACTTCTGAGGTTCTTCCTAGCTCTAAATCTGCGGTATGAAGTGATTTTCCCCAAGTAAGATTCTACACTCTATCTATCCATAAATTAATTTCCTTTTTGGAAGAGGTGGTGGAGGTTTAACCAAAAAGCCATCACAAAACATACCACAAGGTACTCAAAGCAAAAATATATTTTATTTCTTTCACCTAATGCTTCTTAGCAGAAAAAAAGAAAAGAAAAGGAATGCAGTTTGGTTGGTTGTCTATTTTAATTTTGTCTTCTTAATGTGCCTTTAAATATGCTTTTAAACATTTGATTTGTAAATGTATAATATAGCAACACTCAGTTGAGTGCTCCTGAATTTCCGAGTTACTATAAATAGGTATATTTGTCAAATGTTAAATATCAAAATATCGCTAATATCAAAATTAGTGAATTGAAAGCTGATTACTGCTTCCTTTGTCTGAGAAACTTGTATTTGAGAGGGACTGAATTTCTTGTGATTTGTTAGTGTTCTGTTGAGGTGATTTGGAGTTGAGAAAAGATGTTTAGATATTTTTTATCAGATTAAAATGGAATTGGGAAATAGTTAACAAAATATAATAATAGAACACAGATAATGTTAACATGATTTTCTAAGTTAATATGTGGCCATATTAACTTAATATGTGGCCATATGACTGAGCTTGACACCACTGCTGTAGAGAGTGCCCTAGGGAAGAAACTCTATACCAAGACAGATTGGCAACTAACTGCTCTACAATTTCTAGTTTTAGTGAAGTGTCTTAGATACTAAGAGGGTAAGTGACTTACTCAGTCACACAGCCAGTATGTTTCAGAGGCCAGCTCTTGATCCACTACAGCAGCTTGATCTTCTGTTTTCATATAAGTTTAGAACTGGGAGGAATGTTAGATGTCAGTAAATCCAACCCTCTCTGATCCATTTTACAGATGAGGAAACTAAAGTCTAGAGAGATTAAAGGTTAAAGGATTTGGCCCGGGTTACACTGATAATAAATATAATATATAATATTATTTGAAGCAAGATTCAAATCCTCTTTATATTTTATACTAACTTATTTGTATACATATTCCACTGTCTGCCCACCTCACCAACCCCTAAGAGAATATAAAACCCTTAATGTCAAGGAAATGTTTTCATTTTGACCTTTATATCCTTCATGTCTGACAGTTCCTAAAGAATGACAGTCAGTAATACTCATTAAATTGAACTCTAATGTTCATAGTCCCTGAGTATTCTGTTTACTAGAGTTTCTAGGGAATGCCACTGAGGAATAATTGTGGCCCCTTTAGACAATGTAATAACATGTTGTACAGTGATATTTCTACCCATAAATTCTCAAGTGGTCCTAAATTAGATAAATTTCTCAAATTGGATTGCTAGGAATGAATGATTATCTGCTATTATATGAGATAACATCCAATCAAATAACCTTTTATTTTTGTGAATATAAATATCATATCAATACTTTTCATTTCCTTGGAGAATCAATGTATTCTAGAATCTAACAATATGTGAACCAAAGAACTAAATCATATTTTAAAATGGAAAATAGTAACTACATTTGTTGAAGGTACAACTATATTAAATGTGTGTGTGTATATAGATTCAAATGTTCTACCAGATTGACTATTCCTTGAAGTGAGGCAACATCTCATACAATTCTCTATCCTCCTCAATGCCCAACATAGAACTGTGAACACAGTAAATTGTCAAAATTTGCTTAATGAGTGAGTGTCAGGGAAGTACAGTTGTCAAAGTGCACTAAATTTACAATAAAAATTGCTCATCTTTTTCAAATGAGACAAGGTATGTAGGACATAATTACAATAATTTATGATTTGGTACAGCTTTCCTTTAGTAAACAAGCATACCCCAACCTACCAATTTCCAAAGAGTGATTGATACACTGAAAAAGATTCTGAGAAAGCTGAAGCAGTTGATGTCACCAGAAATGGGTACAGGCAGTGCTAAAGTCACAATGGAGAGGTAGTGGGAAAGTTAATCAAATAAGTGCAAAGCTTAAAGGACATAAGGACAGGGTGGCACATAAGTGCAAGGGTGGCTTCCTCTGAATACCAACCTGCCAAGTGACGTCCATTTATTCAGTTAACAATTTTTTTAGTAATTATTTACTATGTGAAAGGCACTGTGCTAAGCACAACATACCCTCTAGCCTCCAAGAAGTACTGGACTATTGGAATTAATGACCTGCTTATCTTACTTGACTTCCACAATTTTCCTGTATTCTCTCATTTAAGAATAATTGCAGTCCCAAGGAAAACAAAAAGCCAAGGATGAACGAATTTCACAAAAACAAAACAAAAATCCAATGTACTGGAAAAGTGGTATGTAACTTACTGCTCAAGTAGGTGCATCTGATTACATAAAAGAATCTATTATTTGAACCATTAGAAAATGTAAATGAGGATATAATGATACAGGGATTGACTTCTTCTCCCTTTCATGAAAACTTTGCCACATCTGGAATGGTAACCCAATTTTCTCCCATCATTGTTCAGTTTCTATTTAGTGTTTTTATATAAGGTGCTATTTTCTAAGAACATCATAACAGCTTTATATAAACTTTTACTACACCTCACAAACACTGTGTGTTTCTGGCAGCTGATAGAGAACAACTGATCTGTGATGCTCTAACAGCAATTCTTGAATTTACAGATTCAATTACAATATGGTTGGTTAGAAGTTATGTCAATACTGGGTGGTAAATGTGAGCATAAGGTGTGAAAATATCTGCAAAAATATTTTTAAGTGCTGTTGCTTTAATGAGACTCGATAGCAACAATATTAATGTACAGAATATATGATACCCACAGGTTTAACAATAATTTTACCAAAACTTCCTATTAATAGAGAGCTTTATAATATCAACCATCCAGTCAGTAAAGTGCCTATTATGTTTTACACCTTGTGCTAGGCTCCAGGCATACAAAGACAAAAGCAGAAAGAAAAAAACTGTAAGCCTTCAAGTTTACATTTTAGTGAAAGGTCAAACATGTAGACATATAGGTCTATGCAAAATAAATTCAAAATATTGTTTTGGGGGGAGAGATACTATCAGGGAAATCAAGAAAATTTTAATGTAAAAGGAATCAATGATTATAAATGGAGATGAAAGGGAATGTGTTTCAGACCACAATGTTGTACATGAGGATGATTTTAAAAGCCAGTTTGCACATGAAAAGAGGTAATATATAATTAGGTTGGAAAAGGAGTCTGGGACTAGATGTGGCCATTTTTAAATACCAACAGAAGACTTTACATTTGATTCTAGCAGCAATCATAATAAAAGCTAACATTTATATAGCTCTATGTGCCAGGCACTGTGTTAAGTGCTTTACAATGAGTATGTCATGTCGGTACTTTTACTGTCTTCATTTTATAGATGAAGAGACCGAGGCAAACAGAAGAGAGGTGACATTTACAACATCACACAGCTTGAAAGTGTCTGAAGCCATTTTTGAACTCTAGCCCTCCTAATATCAGGCATAGAACTCTCTCCACTGTGCCATCAAGTTGTGCATACTAATAGGGACATGATAACAAGCGCAATAGACAGCCATTGAAGATCTTTAAATAAAACAACGACGTGGGAAAACCTAGGTTAAATGAGATGAGTGCTTAGGAAAATCACTTTAAGCTGTGTGGATGACTGGAGAGGTGAGAGACTTGAGGCAAGAAGACCAACTAGAAGGCTCCTAAAGTAAAGGTGATAAGGTTCTAAATTAGGCTGTTGGTTGTGTGAATAGAAAGAATGGGACTAATGCAGAAGATGTAAATGGCGAATGACAAGATTTGACAACTGAATGGATAAATGGGGCTAGGGAATCTGAGGAATCAGGTATGGTACTGACAATGAGAATCTATGTGACTGAAATGACGGCAATACACTTAACAAAAAAAAGGGAAATTAGGGAAATAGAGAGAGTTTGAAAGGGGGAAAGAAAGGAATTATCTTTGAACATGATGAGCTGGAGATGTCATGGACCGTGCCGGAAAGATGTCTGATAAACTGTTGTTGATGTGGGGATGGAGAGCAGGATAAAACCAAGGGATAGATATAGATATCTAGATATACAACCATGAAAGTAGAGGATTAAGACTAGTTGACTTCAGAACGTGGGGTAAAGAGCTAGACCTGGGGGGGGAAATGTGATTTGTCCAAAGTCTATTGCTCATCCTTCATTTCCTTTTCTTTTTTTAAGTTGAATACATTTCCTTTTTCTTAGTAAATAATATTTTTCCAATTACATACTAAGATAGTTTTCAGCATTCATTTTGATAAGATTTTGGTTGCAAATTTTGAGTTCCAAATTTGTCTTCCTCTCTCCCCTTTCTTCTCCACTCTCCCTCCTCAAGATGGAAAGCAATCTTATAGAGGCTACACATGTGCAAGCATGTTAAACATATTTTCACATTAATCATGTTGTGAAAGAAGAAACAGAACAAAGGGGAAAAAGCACAAATAACAAAGGGAAAATAGTGTGCTTTGATCTGCATTCAGACTTCCCAGTTCTTTCTCTGTCATCCTTCATTTTCAAAGAAGACCAATGACATCACTGAATGAGGTATTGACTTGCATGTGAATTGTATTGTTAGGCAGAGATGCACAAAGTTATCAACCTCACTGTTTCTTTCAGAGTCATCAAAGTCCAGTGAAAAGATAAAAGTCAAGACCACTGGCAATGAACTGGGATGCAAGCTTTAAATGTTCCACAACACCTGTTTCAGTTGTGCTGGAACTAATTCTTTTTATTTTCCCATTATACCAGAATAACTCTTCACATGCTAAGGGTAGACATCCCCATAATTTATAGGTTAGAAATCAGTCAGTTAATCTCAATACAGTTTAATCTATCTCCAAAGACAGATGTGGACATTGAGCATGCTATAACTTCTTGGAGCCACAGGTGAGGGTTGGTGTAATGGCAAGCAAAGTAGGATCTTTTCCTATTTTTGCTTTTTTTTTAATTTATTATTTTATTTTGTTTCCTATTTTTGTTTTGTTTTAGTATAATCAAGTGCCTCTGACTGAATCTTGCCTTTATCAACCAAGAGTCTTTACTAGGAGTAAAGTACAGAAACAAGTTTCTTGAACTAGAAATAGTATATCTATTTGTATTGTTAATTATTTTAATGTGATTGAAGAAGATTTTCCCCACCCATTAATGGGCCTGGGAAGATTTGAAGGAAGGCCCACACCTTTTGTTAATGAGACACAGCTTCTCAAGGGTTATGATGGCTTCTGGCTCTAAAAAAGTGTATAAAGACTCTGTGGATAAGATTTTACTTATAAAATAAGTATATATATTTATATATAATTTATATATATAAAGTAAGTATTTTACTTATAAAATAAGGCTTACTCATAGGAAGTGTTTATTTGGTCAGAGGAGACTCTGGGCAGTCACTAGGGAGCCCCCCCCAGCTTTGAAAACCCAGATGTTGGTGTCTCTCTCTCTGCTAACTATGACCTGGTAGTTGGATTTGTCTGTTGAGCTATGATGTATGTATTGTTTATGTCAGACATTTGGAAGCATGTCTGTTGATTTTGATGTCCCTGCATGTTCTCTAAACTGTTCATGCTCAGAGAAGAGCTCTAATTTCTTGACATTTTTCTGGTAGTCATTTTGCCTTGGGGATGGCACTTTTGATGAATGTGAATATTTAGCTTGGAAAAGATAAGTCATGATCAGTCCAGCACTCTGCACCATATATTGCCTTTTTTACTGTCCCATCTTGACTGTCTCTTCTCCTTCCAATCACATAGCCTATTAGATGCCAAAGTTTGCTGCAAAGATAGGTACATCCATGAAGGTTTATTGTGTTTAGGTAAATGGATAATAGTGCTGGTGAAGAGAAGGTCATGCAATACACAAGTCTTCAGTAGTAAATGACTATTGCTGTTGCTGTTTCCAACTCCATTCCAACTTACAACTTCCTGCCAAGTCTGGCAGTCTGAGCCTACTCTAGCTTTAAGCCACCCAGAATTACAAGCTTGTCCTCTTTTGGTACATTGACGAGAAGGGTCTCTAGGTCTTCTCTGAGCATCAACAGTTTGTTGCTAACTTGGAGAGAAAGTTGAGCCAGTACACAGTTGGTAACAGTGGAGCAGAAAAGGAATGGGCAGCTTTCAGAGATTTGGTGTACAGCCCTGCGTTTGCTCATCTGGGTCAGAACATTAGCAAACACCAAGACTGGTTTGATGAAAATGATGGGGAAATCTAGAAGCTGCTAAATGAAAAACGAGAACTTCATAGGATTTACCAGCATGATAGTTCATCCATCTATAAGAAGGCAGCATTTAATTCCATCAAAAGTAAAGTACAAGCAAAGCTTAGGGAGATGCAGGACTCCTGACTAAGTAAGAAGGGAGATGAAATTCAGTTTTATGCTGATAGTAACAATCCAAAGTGCTTTTATGATTCCCTGAAAGCTATTTATGGACCAAAAACCTATGGTGCACCACAACTACTCAGTGCTCATGGAGCCACATTGATTAATGATAAGGACATGATCCTAGAGAGATGGACTGAACACTTCCATAGTGTTCTCAATAGACCATCATCAATCAATGCAGAGGCCACTGACCATTTACCTCAGGTTGAAATCAGTCCCTCCATAGCTGAACCTCCAACTGAAGAAGAGGTTTTGAGTACCATTAGGCTACTTGCATGTGGCAAAGCACCTGGTACTGATTCTATTCCAGCTGAGGTGTACAAGGTAGGAGGACCATTGCTCATACAAAAGCTGACTGAAGTTTTCCAGGTCATATGGCAAGAGTAGGTCATCCCCCAGGAGTTCAAGGATGCCTTCATCGTCCATCTCTATAAAGGTAAAGGTAATAGATTGTCCTGTGACAGTTACAGAGGTGTCTCTCTCTTAGTCATTGCTGGCAAAACTCTTGCTAGAGTCTTCCTTAATAGACTGACCCTTCACCCGGAAGACGGTCATATACCTGAGAGCCAGTGTGGCTTCAGAAAGGGCTGAGGAACAGTTAATATGCTATTTGCTGCCTGATAACTCCAGGACAAATGCCAGGAGCTGAACAAAGGTCTGCATACAGTGTTTGTGGATCTGACCAAGGTCTTTGACACTGTTAGACATGAGGGCTTATGGAAAATTATGTCAAAATTTGGTTGCCCGGAGAAGTTCATCAGCATTGTATGTCAATTTCATGATGGCATGTTTGCCTGGGTTCTGGATAGTGGACAATGCTCTCATGCCCTTCCAGTCACCGGTGCAGTGAAACAGGCTGTGTGCTTGCTCTCATGCTTTTTAGCATGATGTTTTCAGTCATGTGGTCAAATACTTTCAATGAGAAAGAACACAGCATCAAGGTCAACTACTATACTGATGGTAAGTTCTTTAATTTGAAAAGGCTACAAGCCAAGATCAAAGTGGAGGGAGTGATGGTGCATGATTTTCTGTTTGCAGATCATTTTGCACTCAATGTAGCCTCTGAAGCTGTATGGATCAATTCTTTGCTTCCTGTGATAATTGCAGCCTAATCATTAACACCAAGACAAAACAGGTGCTCCATCAGCCACCACCACACCATCCATATGTGGAACCATATGGTTACATCAAATGGAGAAGTTTTGAATATTATGTTCACTTATCTTGATAGTGTTCTTTCCAGGGATGTACACATTGATAATAAGGTTGACACACAGATTGCCAGAGCTAACTCAGTGTTTGGGAGGCTCCGAAAAATGTTTAGGAGAAAAGAGGTATTAGGATGACTACCAAACTGAAGAGCTACAGAGCCATTGTGCTGACCTCATTGTTGTATGCCTGTAAAACATGGACAGTCTATCAGTGCCATGCTATTAAACTGAATTGCTTCCATTTGAACTGTCTTAGGAAGATTCTGAAGATCACTCGGCAGGATAAGGTCTCAGATGCTGAGGTCCTTGTTCAAACTAAACTGCCATACATTCAAACTGTGCTTCAGAGCGCACAACTCCAATGAGCTGGCCAGACTGTTCAAATGCAAAATGTACGCTTGCCAAAGAGTCTATTTTATGAAGATCTCACAAGGGGGGAGGTGATCACATGGTGGTCAGAAAAAAAGATACAAGGACACTCTCAAAGTCTCTCTCAAGGACTTTGGATTTGATTGTGTAACATGGGAGACCCTAGCACAGGACCACTCAGCATGGCATGCCCACATCAGAAAAGGTGCTGTGCTCTATGAGCAAAGCAGAATTGAAATAGCACAAAGGAAATGTAGGATGCACAAATTTGGAGTAGTATCCTCAAATGTTCACATGGAATATCTGTGCCCAATCTGTGGTAGAGCATTCTGATCTCGTATTTATTTGATCAGCCACAGTCATACACACTGAAACTTCACCTTATCATGGTAATGTCATTTTGGTCCTCTTTGAGAACAAAGGACAACAACCAACCAACCAACTAACCACCATTCTCTCTCAAGTTCAGGGTACTGACTTTTTCACCTCAACTAAGTGAATGATACATGTCCTTGATTAAAGTGATTGTTGACCCCTCAAAATTGTCCTCCCTTTTAGAAATGCAGATCTAAAAACCTGTGATAGCAGGCCACCCTGTGTATGTCAGGATGCTTACTGATAAAATCAGGTGACAGACGGATATCAAAGGTGGATGAGCTGCCCTGAAAAGAGCTCAGCGAGGCTTCACACCAGAGGTGCTAGTCCTCCTTGAACACTCCATACAGCTCAAAATTCTTTGCATCAAAAGTCACAAAAGTAGCATTTGAACCTAAAACCTCTGACTCCAGAGCCAGTGGTCTTTTTGCTGTATTATGCTTTCTCTCTCTTCCTAACATTCACTAAAGGGCAATGATAATTACATTTCAAGGGTAAAATACCAATCTTTCAAGGATAAAATACTGATCCTACAGACCAATTTTCAATCAGCATTCTTTTGTAATATTAATTTCTTCCTCTCTTGTCTAGACCTGGAATTCATTACTGTTCAGGTGAATTGAAGAGTAGCTGCGATCTATTCAACTGTGATTGAATTAATCTTTCTACATACAGATTGCTTATCAGTTAAGTTACAAAATGCTCTGGCATGAACTCTGGATGAAAAACATTAAGCAAATATGAAGGATTATTATTTTAGAAAGAAAAATCTATGTTGCATGATGAAACAGGATAAGCAAAAGATGACCAGTATATCATGAAAGAAAAAGTACTAGAACTTCAGTATAATGGACAGGCAAATTACTCATTTCTTTAAATAATGGTAAAATTCTGCCCCAAAACTCATGAATCCTCGAATGAAAATGTAGCTATAATAGCAAATATGTTTGCTTAAAATACTACCAAAGAATCTTTGGATTTTTTTAAAGTTCTAGAAGGAATTTTAGTGTCCCACATTAGCCCCTTAATTTAACAGATGAAAAGCCTTGAGACCCAGAAAGGTTAAAGTGACAAATATAAAGTCACAGAATTATTTAATGGTAGAATGGGAATTAAAATTTTCCAGAAATAGAATGGGCTGCCTTGGAGACTGCTGAGTTCCTCATCACTACAGGCATTTAAGTGGAAGAGTATGAATGACCACTTGTCAGAAATAACGTAGATAAGATCTGTGCTTTCTGTAAGAATTAAACCAGATGACCTCTATGTTCCTTTCCAAGTCAGTTCTATAATTCTGTGATTTTCCTTAATGGGGCTTGACCTGGTAAAATCTTAGGACATCACTGCCCTTGCCATATATGCGATGACAACTCACCAGGCCTTGAGATGAAGAAGATTCTGAAACACTGATACAATTCATTGAACACAGAGATGTTTACCCCTTCTTTTAAATTTTCCAATGAAAGAGCTTTTGTTGCCTTCCTTAGGTAAAGAAAGCTCATTCCAGAGGAATGTTACTTTATTCTGAAGTTCTTCCAAAAGTTTAACCTGCATCTTTTCTGCTTCAATGTATGTGTTCACTATTCTGTATGCTGTGGCATCAAAGATCACTATCTATACAATATCCCTTCATAAACTGGAAGGCATGTACCTTCCACTACAGTAGACCTTCATATGTTTTACCAAATTAAGTTGGAATAATAGTCATTTATATTTGTCCTACTTCTTCAAAATAACATGATAGCAAAAAGTGCTATTTCCAATGAGAAGAGGTCACTGACGACATCCTAAAAGTTTCTTACTAGTATGACATTACTGTCAAATTAACCCCAGTCAGTCAGAAGTGATAATGGCTTTAATTATCCTATATACTAGTGAATGGTGATTACCATCTAAGTTGCTAAAAATATCTCTGACTCATATTCAAATGCCAAGATCACAACTATAAAAACTCTCTGCCTTTATTTCCCTCACCTCCAAATTGATTGCAATTTTATTTTAAATGCCTGCAGAGGCATGTAATGTGATGACTGTGATAATAAAGAGACTGAAGAAGACATGAAAAGTTGCCCACAGATGAGAGAAAATTAGTCCAAGCATAAAGAAGTAATAATTTTAATAAAATTGAAAATACAACCTATCACAGTTTTTTATTTATATATGCTTCTTCAGGATACCAATGTTCCTTGCCATCTAGGTATCATTTTTGAGACACTGGCAAATGAAGGGAAAGCAGATTCAAATGGTGAGAGTTGGAAAAATGATTTGCATGCTAATCAATTGAAAGCTCAATTTGTGAAGATGCTATTAAATGTTTTTTCTTCTTTTTACTGACACACTAATGGAACAAATAAATATTCTAAATAAAAACAAGTGAGGCCCTTTTGTGATTAGAGTACATCAACCTAGAAACCTTGGAGGCAGATTTTAGAGATCATGTCTAACTTTCATTTTACAGGTAAAGAAATGGATGTAGAGTTTAGGTGGCTTTCTGCAGGTAACACGAAAGAGAAAAGAATTTAGGTCTTTTGAACAGTCATTGAGGATTACCCTTGTTCAATATTATTCATTATATATTTAAAGTACCTGGGCCTCCCCCCATCCCAATGCACTATGCTTGCCCTGCCAAAAAAAAAATGCTGCTAACCAATTCAAAGTTCACAGGCTCCAAATGATGGGTTTATTCCTGGTGAACCAGAGAACACATTTGTTCAGAACAAAAAGCATTTAATCTAACAGCAGAGAAAAATAATGACAAGAAAATATTCCAACATGTATACATTCTCTCACATATTATCATACAACCAGTGGTAGAAAGTGTCTGTATATAAAGGATATAAAAGAAGAAACCACTTAAAGGGGACATATACAGGTGCATGCATGACCATAGGACAAAGTAATTTTTCTAAAACACAAGACTGATCATATCCCTCTTCTGAACAATAGTCTTCAATGGCTTTGTATCGTCTCTAAGATAAAATAAGATACATCCTAAAGTCCTCAACGTATCGTTTAAAGCCCTCCACAGTCTGTCTTCAAGCTAACTCTCCAGATACATCGTAAGAATCCTTTTCCTTCATTGTGTATTATAGCCAAAGGGACCTGTTGGCTAATGCCAGAACTCTGCATCTTATCTCATGTTGCTGTTGTTTCACATAAGCCTCAGTCCTAGAAGATATTCCCTCTTTCTCGCTTCTTTTTAATAGTCTTGGCTCCCTCATGTGTGTACAGATCATCTCTCTTACAAAATGTCAACTCCTTGAAGGCAAAGAATGTTTCATTTTTTGCCTTTATATCTCCAGTACTTAATAGTAGGTAGTTAATAAATGCTTGTGATTGATTGGATAGTTCTTTTGAGGCCCAGTTAGGTCGTCACCTCATCATCAATGGCTTCATCATTTTTCAGTCATGTCAGATTCTGTGATCCCATTTGGTATTTTCTTGGCAAAGACACTGGAGTTATTTGTTATTTCCTCCTCTAGTTTATTCTACAAGTCAGGATCTAAGGTAAACAGTATTAGGTAACTTCCATGGCCACACAGCTAGTAAGTATCCAAAGTCAGATTTGAATTCAGGTCTTCCTAACTTTGGGCTCTGTGCTCTATCCACTGAGGATGAAATTCTTTTCATAATTATCTTTGGGTTCTGTTACTACAAAGGAAGGAGGAGCATTTGTGAATTAATAGAAATACAACTTTAAGGAAGAGGGAGAGGTATGGCTGAAGATGAACTAATTGCACTTCTGCATTGCAGCAGCATGTTAAGCTTTGCTATAGGTGCTCTCATAAAAAAATGAGTCAACATTCTCATGACTACATGCCCTTCAAACACAAGTCATTCCATTGAATGCATACTTCAGAGGTAATTTTTGAATCAATACTCTCTCATTTTCCCAGCTCCTTGCCTATAATGCTTCCTCACCACCTCATGGACATGAGGCTTCCTTCACAGAAAGAGGGCAATTCTTCCTCTCAACAATTGTAGAGGAACGTATAAATTCTCCTTCTGTGGTATGATAACCATCTTAGATCACCCTTGGTGAAAGGGCAGAATAAAACTTGGTAGGAGATGAGAAGGGTTCACATCTCTGTCTGCCAATGAGTAGTTACCATGTATTTATTAAGGATCAGTCTCCTTTCCTTCCTTAGGCAGAATCAAACAATCAATCAATCATCAAGCATTGAGCAATTATAATGAAAGCAAACATTTACTAGGTATCACTATTACTAACATAATGCACCACAGAAGTCTTTAAAACTTCAGTCATTAACTATGTTTAACCAATTTCTCATTCATTACAGTTGTGTGGTCCTCAAACATCAGCAAGAACTCCATTTTCAATGATTTATTTTTCACAAGTATCAAGCTTATGAATTTCTGTGCCTTGAGCAGACTAAGATGAAAAAGGAACAAAAAGATGGGTCCCCATCTAGGTTTTACAGTAAGATGTTACTTACCACCATGAATATGAAAGAGTCTTTCTCATCCTTAGGCAGGATTAATCAATTAATCAGGAGGCATATAGTGATGTTACTAGATAAGTGATAAATTAGCAGATAGATGACAGAATATCTACTAAGTGATTACTTATGGGCTAGTCACTGTCCTAAGTAAAATAATAATAGATGATGTTTACATCATGTTCTAAGGTTTGAAAAGTGTTTTGCATATAATATCTAATTTGAACATCACAGCAATCTTATGATGTAAATGTTGCTATTGTCTTATCTTACAGATAAGAATGCTGAGGTTGAGACAGGTTAAATGAATTATCCAGAGTCACCTAGCTACTAAAGACTACTGAAGACATAGATCATCCTAACTCTAAATCCATCTCGCCATCTACCATTCTATCCCACACTACTATGTTTTAGGCATTAGGATTGCAAAGAAAAAAGGAAAAACAATGACTACTCTCAAGGTGATTATATTTTATAGAGGAAGAAGCTAATGTCCACAAAACTATCACTTTGTTCTTGGCTCTTTAACTGTACACTTCTCACATCTATTGCCAATTCCTGCTGTTGATCCTTCTTTTAAGGCTTCTATATATCTTTCTATTCTCATAGCCAGGTTACTCATAAAGGATGCCCTCAATTTATGATATGATATGATACAATACAATGCAATGTAACATAACATAACACAATGCAAGCCAATACAATACAATAAACATTTATTGAGCGCCTGTTATATACCAGGCACTGTACTAACCCTGGGGATGATAGTAAGAAAAAGATAGTCTCTTCCCTCAAGAAACTTACAATCAAAGACAACATAAGAGGAAACTGAAAAGCAGAGAATGAAGGTATTAGTGGTGAGAGTCAAAACCAAGCAGAGCATTTGGTGAGAAAATAATTTAGGTATAGTTTATTCACATATGCATATGTTATATATAGTCTATTCATATACATATAAAATTCACATATGCACTAAAATGACAATGAAAAATTAATAATATTGTGAAAGGTGGAATACTGTTAGGTGGTTAATGATTTCCTCTTTTTTTAATGTGTGCAATAATAATGTCTTTAAAAAATATTTTAAAAATATATACCTTTGGTAGCTTCCTTTACAATACCTTGAGAAGTGGTCACTCAGTTTTCTCAAAATAGTGCTGCCTCTGGCCAGATTACTAGTACAGTAAACTTATCTTTGGACACTCTATCAATAGGAGTGACAGTAGTACCTTGGAAGGTTCCCTGGACTTGGCTTTGGAATAGAGATAGTTCTTACTTTATATAAATTCACATTATACAAATTCAACTCTACATAAAGAATTTGGAAAGAAATTTGTATTCCAAAAAAACTTGTGAAAATTCCTTAAGCAAATATCATATGAAAAAATATTATACAATGAAGGCAGAGTAAATGATGGTGCAAAGTTGAGAAATATCTCTAAATCAGTTAGTTCCCTGTGTCTGCAGAGAGTAAGAAAGACTATGTCTTTCCCTGTGTTCAGTAGTGATCCTTATAGTTTCACAAAGTCTGGCATTGCTCTTGAGGGAAAAAGTGAACTGTCTCATAAGCAGAAGACAACAGAATTGGAAATAAAAATGAAATTAATTAGAAAATGTGAAGGATACAATTGTCAGAGATAGCAAATGAACTTACTATCAATTGAGAGAACCACAGGAAGGGATGTGTCCCAATTAAGAAACATACAAAAGGCAATATTCACATGAAATGGACTTATCTATCAAAACAAAGAGAAGGTACACTTTTAGAGGGGGAAACTATTAACTATATGGTTAAAAAACTAGACTCAGAAGAATATTCCTTTATACTAGGCTTGGAGTGGCTTTGAAGATTTAAAGGTGAAGGAACATTTGCAAGTAGTAGTTTAAAATTTAAAATTTCTGCAGGATTTCATAATGTGCATGTGTCAGGAAAGGCTGCTAGTGCAGATATTGAAACAGCAAAGATGTTCCAAGAATTCCTGTGAAAAAGAATAGATGAAGCTGCCTTCTTGCTGAAGCAAATCTTTAATGTAGATGAAATTGTCCTCCTTTATCAAAGAAAGTAATTTGGAGCTTATATCTTGGTGGAAGAAAAAATATGCCAGGGTATAAAGTTTGGAAAAATTAAAGTTTCTCTTCTGCTTGGAGAGAATGCCTTTGGGATTGCAAATTAAAACTTGTTCTTGGGCACCATTCAGAAAATTCCCAGACCACTGAAAATAACCAGCAAGGAAAAGTTACCTGTGCATTATTTCTCTAATCCTATAGTATGGATAACCCTTATCATCACCGAATGCATTGTTTCATTCCTAAAGTCAGAAGTTTTGGAATGACAATGGCATTTCTTTCAAAATTCTATTTATTTTGGATGATACCCCAAGTCGCCCTTCCTCATCTGGATGATTTTATTGGAAACGTAAAAGTGGTCTACTTTCTCTCATTCCTTACATCAAAGAGTGATTGAGGATTGAGTGATTGAGAATTTTAGGGCATGTTATTTACAACTACATTTGCCGAGGAAGTTGCAGCTTTGGATACAGATAAGCACTTGATATTGAGAGATTTCTGGAAGTCTTATAATATTTACCATGACATCTGGAATATTGGTAATGTATCATGAGATGTAACAGGAAAATGTCTGAAGAAAGTTTGGGGAAAAGTGTACCTGCCAGTTGATCCATTTCTATGGTTTTGACAATGATGAAACATTCAAAGAAGTGAATAACAAGACTGTAAAATTGGTACAAGAATTAGAGCTAAAAATGGATGAAAATGATGTGGAGGAGTTTGTGTCTCATGGAGAAGAACTGTCTAATGAGAATTTGATTGAGCTGCAAAGATTTCAGAAGAAGAAAGGGAAGCTTTAGAACATAAGGTCAAACCACAAAAGTTCCCATTATGTTGATAGAAGCATTTCATCACTTGAGTGAATGTTTTTCTTGTATGGGAAAGATGGATCCAAATACTTCTGATTTTTAAAAGTTTAAAAAGTAGTTGAGGATAATATTACTAGCTATCATCAGATATATGAGGGTGGGGGAGAAGAGAGAGTCACTGTCCAAACATCTCTCAATAGCTTCATAAAAAAGTTGTGCAGCCAAACCATCAGTGGAAAAGGCTAAGTGCAAAGAGTGGAGAAGTGACAACATACTGAACAACTATGATAACTTTACTGTACAGTACTGTGCAAACTTTATGATTAACTACCTTTCACGTCATAATTCTGCTTATGGTACAATATTTAATATGTCTGCATTTTACTACATTTTGTGACTCACATAAAGGTATTTTGGGTATACTTCTGTTATATAGGCTAAGTGAAGTGAGTGGCTAGGGACAAATTCACATTATATAAAAATTCTTTTACATTGAGGTCTGCAGAATGGTCCATATAAAATTAGAATTGTCTGTAGTTGGCAAAGGTGGTAGATTAAATGGTTTTGATTTTTTTATTTACCTGAGTTTTTTTTCTATGTATTGTACCAAAGTGGTAGGGAAATGTTAAGAAGAGCACATGCATGCACGTGCACACACACACAAACAGCCTTGGAGAGGAGATAATGATGTCTATGTATTTTGTTCCATATGGTGCTTTGAACAGTACTTGTATATTGCCATGGGTTTATCAGTTGCCCTGTTACTAAATGGAGGGCAAGGCCGCTAGGTGGTGCAGTGGATAGAGCACCAGTTCAAATCTCACCTCAGATGCTTGACACTCACTAGCTGTGTGACCTTGGGCAGGTCACTTAACCCCAGTTGCCTCATCCCGGGTCATCTCCAGTCATCCTGATGAATATCTGGTCACTGGATTCAGATGACTCTGGAGAAGAAGTGAGGCTGGTGACCTGCACAGCCCTCCCTCATTCAAAAAAAATAAAAAGACAAGTGCAAATCATGCCATTATTTCTCTGATGGCATGGTCTTCTTTGGCAAGGAAGGACGAACACACACACAAATGGAGGGCAAGACGGAGTCGTGAGAATATGAATAATGCTTTAGCTAGTTAGTTCAATTGAAATGACATAGGACAACATAGAAAAGCAATAGCAAGGAAGTGGTAGAGCAGAGACAAATGCAAAATCCAAGCTAAGTAGCTGAGCACTACGCTCACGGAACAGGTGAAGATGGGTTCTAAGTGACAAGGGGATATCAGATGAGGAAAACTTACAAGTCAATACGTGTCCAAAAAGGAAGAAATTCACTGAAACCAGAGCAAAATTCTGTGCAATTTGCCAGCAGCACATGTATGAAATGTTTGCTCAAGGGCTCCTGAAAGCTTTTGTGTTTTGATTTTTCCTTGCCTGCATTGAACTAATGAGCCTCAACTGTCACTGACAAATACAAATGGGTACTGAAACTCAGGTTCGATGAGCATCTCTCAAGTGATTGCTGCCAAGGATGCTCCTACACTGAGTGAGAGGCAGGGCTTAATGACCCCTAAGGTCCATTCTAATCCCAATGGCTATGTAGGATTATATGTCAATGCTCTTAATTCAAGATACAAGATAAAAGTTGTGATGGTGCTGGTGGTGATGAGGTTTCCCTCATGTACCTCTACATAGGAAAAACCAAATGGAATTATGATATGGATTCATTATCGGTGGCATCAGAGTGAATTTGTGATCACATTATAATCTGGACTGATGTGTGTGTGTGTGTGTGCAAGTACCAAGAGTATTTTTTACTTCCTTTGTTCTAATTTAATTTATTGATCTATATACCTTCATAAACAAATCTATGCCTTAGCATCCTCAATTGTACACAGATTGTATAGCAAGAGACACTTAATAATACAGGTTTGTAAAATCTGATGGGGACTGTTTTTGTTTATTTTGGGAATATTTTTCCCCTGTTCTTTATTCAGTGAGCACTATCAGTCCTAGATTCTTCAAGATTTATAGAGCAGAACGATTAGCATCTTGGGGTAGAAAAACATCCTCTGCAGATACTAACAATTTGCAATTTGGTGTTAAATTTCTGAGGACAGAATTATCGTCCCTTCCTTAGGGAAGTGTTGTTAAATGTATTCTGTTTTCTTATCACTGACAATCCTAAGGCATTCCTTGGCTCCAAGCAGTTTGCAGTGAGAAGGAAGTCCCTAGCCACCTCCTCATCACTGGAATAGTTTAAATAAACTGCCCCCAAAGTTTATCGATCTCAAGATATCAATAGCATGATTTGAAGCTGAAAGGGTCGTTATAAAGTACAACCCCTAATATTTCATTTGAAGGAACTAAAAGAAAGAAAGGTTAAGTGGCTTTAACAAGGACGTTAATGTAATAAGTAGAAGAGTTGAGATTCCATGCCAGTGCTTCTCACTCTAAACTTAATGCTTCTCCCTTCACATTACACTTTTGATGAACACTGAATATTTTATGGAAACAAAGATTGCTACATAGTCCCAGGATCAGTAACAACCTTCTGCAAATATGTTAAGCAGTTGAAATTCTATCTTCAGTGTTCCTCTCCTCTCTCTTATTCTTGTTGGTAGAAAATTCCGTAAGTGATCTTGTGCCCTCATACTCCCTGTCTATCTGTGTATTGGGAGGAAGAAAGGGTAAGACAGATTAAGACCAGCTATAAGGAAAAGATAAAGGAAATTTATTCACAGATGGGGGTAAAATGACTAATGTGACACAATGTCACATTTACTGGTGGAAATTTGCCTTTTTAATTGTATACAAAGAAATGACTCTTTAGTTACACAATTCTTGGAATTATAAAGTATATGAAGGAGGTATTTTATGAGACAAAAGGTCTTTTTGGTGCCCCTGCTTTCATACTATATAAAGAAATGCATGACCATCCCCACTCAGAAAGATCTCAAGATAAGCTTAAACAGAAATTAAGGCCCTTTGGCTAAAGAAAATATATCCTATTTGCATTTTAATTCCTTTTAGTGGTGTTCCTAAGAGTTTGCATCTTCAGTATATTCCCTAAGAGTAGGAACTCCTTTAAGGAAGGGTGACACTGATAAATGTGGAGTGAACAAATGCAAATTATACAGACCCAGTTGGATTTGGGTGCATAATGAAGTTTGAAAGCTCTCTTCAGAATTTCATTCAAATATAACAAAGAAGAATCCTTGCTTAACATTTTAAAAAGTTTAATTAGAGACTAAAATTGGATTTTTTTCCCCTTGAAATACTGTGCCTCTTTCATTCCCATAAGTGGCAATACAATAGATGGTCAAACTACCAACCTTATAAAAACTTTATGCCTACAAAGGCTTAAAGTGAAATCATCCCTATTTCTACATTTTTAAAATAAGTGATAAGTAAATTGAAGGTGGTCTGTTAGACAGATACCCTTATACTAAAGGTGGTTGTCATATAGTAAGACAAGGCAAAAAGAGTTACTCTTGATGGCAGGTTTCTATTAAAGCATCTTTAGCTGAGTGTAATTCTGTGTTCTTTTCCACCAAAAACTATGATCAAGAATAAGTGTGGTGGGAACTGCTTCTTTTTTCCTCCAGGGGTAAAGTATTTCCAGTGAATTGTGCAGCTTCTTGCATCCGTCCCATTTAACTTAGATGAGGTAGAATAACAACAAATATAATTATAGCAATGTTTGGCTACCTTACTTTTTGGATTCAAAGATAGCTGGGGAGAAATAGAAATGCTTTTTTTAAGCTTTTAGGTACATGAAGAGTATTCACTTGGTCAGGAAATATGTCCTTGATGGGGAGAAGTCACTAGACTTTGGAGTTACCATATTTCACTATGGTATTGAAACACACACAGAGAGAAAAGGTACTATGTTCCTGATGCAGAAGATCAATCAAAATCCATGGTTTAATATAGATGATGGAGAAAAGCATTTTTTTGCCTATATATTTTGGGGTTTTGGGGGTTTTTTAATATAAATATATTTATTTAACTTTTTACATTCATTTTCACAAGATTTGGGGTTCCAAAATTTTCTCCCCATTTGTCCCCACCCCCACCACAGTACACTGAGCATTCTTATTTCCCCTATCACCAATCTGCCCTCTCTTCTATCTTCCCTC
>CM053770.1:79243211-79271645 GCA_028658325.1 Potorous gilbertii
GATTTCTTGGTTTCTCAGAAAGTCATTAGCCTTCATCTGTTCCATTCTAATTTTGAGAGAGCTATTTTCTTCAGTGAGCTTTTGAACCTCTTTTTCCACTTGGCTAATTCTGCTTTTGAAAGCATTCTTCTCCTCGTTGGCTTTTTGAACCTCTTTGGCCAATTGAGTTAGCCTATTTTTCAAGGTGTTATTCTCTTCAGCATTTTTTTGGGTCTCCTTTATTAAGGTATTGACCCGTTTTTCATGCTTTTCTTGCATCTCTCTCATTTCTTTTCCCAGTTTTTCCTCCACCTGTCTAACTTTTTTTGAGCTCTTCCATGACCTGAACCCATTGGATATCTATTTCAGATGTTTGGGATACAGAGGCCTTGACTCTTATGTCTTTACTGATGGTAAGCAGTTTTCTTCCTCGTCAGAGAGGAAGGTTGGAATCATTTGTTCACCAAGAAATTAACCTTCTATGGTCTTATTTTTTTCCCCCTTTTCTGGGCATTTTTCCAGCCAGTTATTTGACTTCTGAGAGTCCTCTCCACCCCCACCTAAGTCCACCCAGCTAGTGTTTGGGGTCTAAGATTCAGATGCTGCTCCCCAGCCTCAGGGCTTTTTTCGCCAGCTGGCCTGGCTGCTATTCAGGGTAAGATTAAATCAGGTTCTCAAGTAGGGGCAGGGCTGCCTCCCAGGTTCATGTTCCCTCAGGGGGTTTATGCAGAGACCTTCTGTAATGGAGCTGCTACTGAGCTCCTGCCTGTTCTGGGAGCCTCTGGCTGCCCGCTGCCTCTACTGTTGCCTCCTGAGGGGGCTCGAGTTATGGAGACACCCCGCTTCCCTCTCAGCCAGTCCAAATGTCTCTGTCATTGACCTGTGTGTCTGTGGGTAGAGGGACCTTCGCGGCCGCTGGAGATTCCATCCCTGAAGCCTGCTTGGATCTGCTTGCTCCTCTCAGTGCTGCGCAGCTGGGGCAGCGCAGGGCTCCACTCCTGTCCAGTGCGTGATGGACCTTTGGGATCGGTTTTTCAGGGCTCTCTGGAACAGAAATCTCCTTCACTGTGTTGCTGCGCAGCTTCCACTATTCTAGAATTTGTTGGGAGTTCTTTTTAGAGGAAATCCATGTGCTGTGGGTTCAGAGCTGGCATATGTGAGTCTTTCTACTCCACCCTCTTGGCTCTGCCCCCCTGCCTATATATTTTGTAACAAATTTCCTTTTTCTTTCTCAATGGGTAGGAAAAGGGGATAGAGAGAATTTATAATAAAAAAATCATTGAATATAAGAAAAATTAGTAAATAAATCTATACTACAATGGAAAGAATACTAGATATTGTCAGAGCTCAAATATTGGCTCTGCCTCTTGTATTTGTATAATTTTAGACAATTCACTTAAATCATCTGGTCCTCGGTTTCTTCACCTGTAAAATGAAAGGCAGTTTATTATAGAATACATAGAGCTAGCCTCATAATGAAGGAGGCTTGGGTTTAAATACTGCTTCTGAATTGTACTTACTGTTTGACCCTGGATATCACTTAACCTCTCAGTGCCCCCAGACAACTCCATGAGACTATATGCTGAAAAGCAAATGATATTTGCCATAGAAAAAATAGTTTTCATTATGAAGTCACACATCTACTTTAAAAATGAAAAATAAAAGCATTGAGGCAAATTATCTTAAGATCCCTTCTATCTCTAAATGCATATTCTATGGTCTTTTGTGTCCCCATAGCTCAGTTTGGGGTAAGATACAGACTTTTCAGATTGACAATTAGTGCAGCTAATAGGTGGTATACTAGATCTACCTTAACTTCTAAAGTGGATCTGGGGCTGCCCAAAATCTTTTTTGAGAGAGTGTGACTATGACATAGAGCATTTGATGGTGCCCCATGAGCCATTTGGTGTTAGATCACTAGTATCTTTCAGTCAACATAAGGAATCAGTGACTTTGCAGACATATCCATGCACAGCATTTGCCCAATAGCCTGCTCACTGATAATATGGGCAAACATATATGCCATTAAAATTCTTATAATTTAATAATTGTTAATAGATATTTCATATTTATTTGCTTCTGTAAAAAAAATAAATCGATCAGCATTTATTGAATGACTACTATGTCTCCTGGGCACTGTCATTGTGCTTTATATTAAAAATTATAGTCCCTACTCTCAAAGACATTACATCATATTGGTAAACAATATGTATGTATATAAATACAAAATAGATGTAAATAAATGTCATATCAGTGAAGAAACTGACAACTGAGGAGATGAAGGAAGAGTTTCTAAGGAAGTTATTCCAAGCAGAAGAGGAAAGGAGAGAATACATTTTAGGCATGGGAGACAGACTGGGCAAACAAAAACAGACAGGAAGAGGAAAATCATATAGAGGAAAGTAGGTCAGTTTGTCTTAAATGCAGAGTTCATGTAAGGACTAGGACTGGAAAGGTACATTAGAAGCCAATTGAAAAGATGTCAGAAAGAGCAATCAAGAGGGAGTCCTTTTTTAAAAGCTTGAATATTACGTGTATAAAAATAGTTTCTTCCATTGATTTCTAAGTTTATCAACTACGTATGCTGCACTTACTAGATTCTAGACACTACTGGGTTCACAAGGATGAATAAGACCTGAGGTTTCCCCTAAGGACCTTATAAGCAAGCCATCCATGCTATAGCTTTGCTGCATAATTCCTTTCAAATAAGACAATTCCCACTGTGAAGACATTTAAAGGCACATGTAAAGCTATGTTTTGATGTTAAACATTTTCATTCAAAGAGGATATAGGAAAAGATGTTATCAGATCTTACATAAGATTGATTACACCTTTTATTTTGCAGGTGATAGAAAGTCTTGACTGACTTGTTCACAGTTTGGATACAGTTGGATAGAGTATTACAGGGAACCCTGAGACATAGGCATGTGGCATAGCAGGGAAGTAGACATACATTACAATTACTTCATGTTCTAGTATCAACCCAAGATCCTGGGATACTTTTTAAAAAATAGTATTTTCCCCCAACTGCATGTGAAGACAATTTTTAGTGTTCATTTTTATAAGATTTTGAGTTCCAAAATTTTCTCTCTTTCTCACTCCTCTTCTCTCTTCCAAAAATGTTAGGCAATTTGATACAGGTTACACATATGTTATCATATATGTATATTTCCATATTAATCACAGTTGTGAAACAAGAAATAGATCAAAAGGAAAAAAACACATGAAAAAGAATAAAGTTAAAAACATATGCTTCAATCTGCATTCAAAGTCTATCAGTTTTTGTTTTGTTTTGTTGTTTGAATCTGGATGTTGATAGCATTTTTCTTCAAGAATTCTTTGTGATTGTCCTGAATCATGGTGCTACTGAGAAGGATGAGTCATTCATAGCTGATAATCACACAGTGCTCCTGATACTGTGCACAGGAATACTCTACATTCTCAGTTTCACTCATTTCACTTTGCATCAGTTTGTACTAGTCTTTCCAGGTTTTTCTGAAGTCCACTAGCTCATTGTTTCTTATTGAACTACAGTATTCCATTACATTCATATACCACAACTTCTTTAACTGTTCCCCAATTGATGGGCATCCCCTCAATTTCCAATATTTTACCACCATGAAAAGGGTTGCCGTAAATATATTTGCACATGTAAGTCCTTTCTCTATTTTTATGATCTCTTTGGGATATAGACTTAGTCTGGATTAAAGGGTATGAACAGTTTTAGTTCCAAATTGCTCTTCAGCATGGTTGGATCAGTTCAGAACTTCACCAAAAGTGCATTAGTGTCTCAATTTCCCTACATCCTCTCCAACATTTATCATTTCCCTTCTTTTTTCAGTCATATAAGCCAATCTGATAGGTTTGAGGTGATATCTCAGAGTTGTTTTAATTTGCATTTCTCTAATCAATAGTGATTTAGAGCACTTTTTTATATGACTATATATTACTTTGATTTCTTTATCTGAAAACTGCTTGTTCATATCCTTTAACCAATTATCAATTGGGAAATGGCTTGTATTCTTAGAAATTTGATTCAGTTTGCTATATATTTGAGAAATGAGACCTGTGACATTTGCTATGAAGATCGTTTCTTTTTTTTCCTTCTAATCTTGGTTATATTAGTTTTGTTTTGCAAAAGCTTTTTTATTTAATGTAATCAAAATTATCCATTTTACATTTCATAATGCTATCTACGGTTTGGTTATAAACCTGTAACTCATTCAACATCTCCTGTAAAAAGTTATGGGGGCAGCTAGGTGGAGCAGTGAATAGAGCACCTACCCTGGAATCAGGAGGATCTGAGTTCAAATCTGACCTCAGACACTTGACACTTACTAGCTGTGTGACCTTGGGCAAGTCAACCAAAATTGTCTTGCCTCCCTCTCTAAAAACAATGACAAAAACAAAATAAAAGAATTCTGATGTTATACCACTTGGTGCATGTATGTTTAGTATTAACATTGTCTATGGTACCTTTTAGCAAGATCTAGTTTCCTTCTTTACCTCTTTTAATTATGTCTATTTTTGCTTTTGCTTTGTCTGGGATCAGGATTGTTAACCCTGATTTTTTTTTTTTTACTTCAGGTGAAACATAATAAGTTCTACTATATGTCTCTATGCTCCAGATGTGTTTCTTGTAAACAACATATTGTAGGAGTCTGCGTTTTGATCCACCCTACTATCTGTTTCAGTTTTATGAGAGAGTTCATCTCATTCACATTCACAGTTTTGATTACTATGTATTCCCCTCAATCCTGTTTTTTCCTTTTGTTTGTCCTCCTCCGCTTAGCCTTTCCCTCCTCGACAGTGTTTTATTTCTGTCCATTGCCACCCCCAGCCTGGCCTATCTTCTGTCAGACCCCATCTTCCCCTTTACTTAATTTCCTCCCTTCTGACTTACATATCAAGTAAGGTTAATTTCACTGTTCAACTGATTGTGTATATTATTCCCTCTTTTAGTCAACACTGATAAGAGTATGCTCAAACATTGCTTATCACCCACCTTTCCATCTTTCCCTCTACTATAATAGGCTTTTCATGGTTCTTCATATAAAATAATTTAACCCATTCTACCTCTCCTTTCCTTTGGTACTGAGTGCACTGCTCTTTTTTCATCCCTTAATTATGTTTATGTCATTCCCCCAAATTCACCTTATAACTGTAGTAGGGTTTTAGGGAACTTGTGACGTCAAGGGCATATATGGTCCTTTAAGTCCTTAAATGTGTCCCTTTTACTTTTACTTCAGAGAATAAGTCTCCTTAATAAAATGATTTATTTTGTAAAACTTGGACTCAGTCAAAGGTTTGCACCCAAGAACCTAGAAGGTCACCTGTGGCCTTGAAGTCACAGGTTCCCCACCCCTGAGTACTTTCTATGTACATTCCTTCTAGCTATACTGTTAGTGGTACAATTTTTTCTAAGAATTACAAGGGTCATCTTCCCATGTAGGAGCAGTTGAGCCCCATTGATTCCCTTATGTTTTCTTTTCTCTTTTTAATCTTGGGTCTTGATATTAGAGATCAAAATTTTTGTTCTGTTCTGGTCTCCTTCTTGAAATCTTTATATTTTATTGAATGGCCATTTTTTTCCTTGAGGTATTATGCTTCATTTTACTGAGCAGGTGATTTCTGGTTGTATTCCTAGTTCTTTTATCATCTGGAATATCATGTTTATGACCCCTGATTCTTTAATGTTGCAGCTGCTAAGTCCTGTGTAACTTTGATTGTAGCTCCCAGATTTTTGAATTGTTTTTTTCAGTATTTTTTCTTCAATCTGATCGTTCTGTAATTTGGCTACAATATTCCTTGAAGTTTTTAGTTTAGGATCTCTTTTCTGAATTGATCAATGATTTCTTTCAACGTCTATTTTTCTCTCTCATTCCAGGATATCAGGGCAATTTTCCTTGATAATTTCTTGAAAGATGCTATCTGAGTCCTCATTTTGATTTTGACTTTTAGGTAGTACAATGATTGTGAAATTATCTTGCCTGGAGTTATTTTACAGATCAATCATTTTTCCAATGATGTATTTTACATTTTTTCTCTTTGTTTCATTCTTTTGAATTTATTTGATTGATTCTTAATATCTCATAGAGTTATTAGCTTCCAATTGCTCAGTTCAAACTTATAAGGAGTTGTTTTCCTCAGTTAGCTTTTATACTTCATTTCCCATTTAGCCAACTGTACCTTTTTAGGGAGTTGTTTTCCTTGGTGGATTTTTGTATTTCTTTTTCCATTTGGTCAATTCTGCTTTTTAAGGAGTGTTTTCTTTTTCTAAGTTGTTGACTCTTTTTTCATAACTCTCTTGCATCTCTCTCATTTCTTTTCTCAATTTTTGTTCTGCCTCTCTGATTTGATTTTTTAGCTCAATTTGAGCTCTTCTATGAGTTCTTTCTGGGCTTGAGACCACCTTCCATTTTCCTTTAGGATTTTGCCCCTCAGTGTCTTGACATTGTTGTCTTCTTCTGAATTTATATCTTGGTCTTCCCTGTTATCATAATAACATTATAGTTCCAGATTCTTTTTTTGTTCATCTGTTTTGGCCTTTTTCCCCTTTCTTTTAAATTTGAGCTCTACTCCTGAGAGGGGGAAGGGTTAATGTCTCAGACTTCTTGTGCCCAGGGCTGCAGGACCTGACTTTAGTTAGTGCTACACTGATGTTACCCTGAGACCCACAGGGTTGTTATTATATCTGGTGCTGCATTGAGGGGGTGAGATGGGGGTGGGATGCAAATGCCACTAGAGGCTCTAGGAGTCTGGCAGCTTACCTAGTGCTGAGCCAGGGGCCTAGTGCTAGTGGTACTGAAGCCAGTGCACTGTGTCTTCATTGTCCCAGGGCTATACTGAAGCACATGGAGGTCTGGCACCTGGAGGTTATCTGTTTGCCTGGGGCTATGCAGAAGCACAGTGGAGGGGGCCCAGAACTGGCAGCTGCTGTTTATTTAGCTACCTGTAGTGTTGGCATCTACCTGTTTTCCCAGGGCTATACTGAGGCACATGGGGGGCCCTGGTGTTGGCATTTACCTGCTCCACTGTATTGGGGCTCAGAATCTCTTACTAGTTTGCTGAGGTAGAGCTTGCTTCTGGCTTGCTAGGACCAGAGTAAGACAGATTTTTCTTGCTGATCTTCCAAGTTTCTTGGGCTAAAAGATTGTTTCACCCCATCTTTGTGCTGGTTCTAGGATTTGTTCAGGAGTGCTATTTTGTGGTTGTTTGGAGGTGAATATCGAATAATTATGGTGATTTATGACTTACTGTACTATCTTGGTCCCAAAAGTTGGGAAAAAACTTGGGAAACTTGAAACTTTCAGATTCTCAAGGGATGTTCTAATCTAGAGATATTCTGAGACCTCCTAAGGAAACCCAGAAGATTGCTTTGTTTCTCCATTGCCCCATAATAAAGGATAGGAAATCTTCAGTTACTGCATACATATCATTTTGCTCAGAATTTAAGTATTGCAATATAACTTAATATCACTGAAGATAATATTCATTATATTACTCTCCCATATAAAAGGTGTCCTAAAGGTCATGGTGCATTTTTTGGACGTCAAAGATTATAAATGCACTAAGACTTCTAGGACACTCTGTGTATAGGTTTACTTTTTACTAACTTCCTATTATAATTACTCAACACACTGTAGAGGTGACAATTCTTGATAATGGTTGTAGAACATACATAGGAAATGGTGAAATCAAGGGTATAACTGTGTCTGTATGTGAGAGAGAGCAGATAAAGGATGGGAGGTGAAAGGGAGGTCAGGTGTTCAAGGGAAACATTGATGTATATCTTGAAGTCAGCTAGGGTAAAGCCAGGGATTTGAGTGGAGAGAAAGACTGAATTAGATACTATATTCTTTGATAAATAAGAGAGAAGGACCTCTGTGCTGGTTAAAAATTAACATTATGATCTGGATTGGGTGATACATCTTGATTCAAACACAAAGAAGAAGCTATATAATAACAGCAACAAGGTGAGGGCATAGAAGTGGCAAGAGGAAATAAACAGAGGACATCCAATGCTTCTATTGTTGAAGATATTGGTGCAGAGGGAAGATGGAGATGCTATACTTGGTGCTAAAGGCAATGGTCAAGAATGTACTGTCTTCTGAGATGTCAGTTCTCCATGAGTACCAGAGATGGCAGAAAAATGAAAAGAAAAAGCCTAGGACAAAGGGAACTTTATTAATAATGGGATGGGGCTTCCCTCGGGGCACAAAGTTGGATTGGGATTTTCAATGGAAAGAATTTTTGGTGGATAGAGACATGAAGAGTATGGGAAAAGGGGAGAAGTTGGTTTTCATTTAGGCAGCCATAAAATCTGTATGACCATGATTGGGAGAGGTTTAGGTATCAGTTTGCTAGTCAAAGGCAAGTAAAATATAGTACCTTTTGAATGTAATCTTAACTTCTTCTAACTGAGGATATAGTAGAGAGCTGGAGGTAAAAAATTGTATATTGCATTCAAGGAATTATGCCAGAAATCAAGGTAATTAGGTTCCTTTTCCAGGTATATCAGTTTGGGACTAAGAAAGTACTTTTGTGAGCTATGTGCCATAGAAAATCATCTCTTCAAACTAGATCCAATTCCATTCTCTTGCCCCTGTCAAACTTATAGTTTTTACTTGAGCCAGAGCTAGGAGATAACGAAGTGGTAAGTGAGAACTGCTATATCAAATAAGCTCCTAACTCTGCCCTGGTTCAACAGCAGTGAGTTCTGCTACCCCAACTACCTGCTCTTACTTTCCCATTCTCAGTGATGTTTAATAAGATCTTCAGGCAGGTACACCTTGAAAATGCCTATGAATGTTGCCAATGTTTTGCCTACTTAAAAACCAGAGCATGTCATGAAATACAATAAGTTGTGGCTGTTCTGTATGGAGTAATCTTCACAGAGCTTAGGTCATAGTGAGAAGGAAACCTTTCCTCCCTTACCTTTATTCACATCTTATCACTCTCTATAAAAACCTGTGATTTCAGTTACTCATACTCAGGATGAAGAAAAACAAAAACAATCCTATTATTTTCAAAAACTGTAAAGAAGGAGTCAATATTTATCTATTTGATTAAGTATTTATTAAGCATCTACTATGTCCCAGACACTGTACTAGAGTGGGAGGATAAAAATTTTTTAAAAATTAAATAAGCCTTACTTTTATTGAGCTAAGATTCTAATGGTGGAGACAAGTACATATAAATGTAAAAGAGATTGGGCACAAAGAGACATGGGCACAGAGTCTGTGATACTACTTTACACATGGGCGAGTCTGGAGAGTCTATTTCTGCAAAAGTTGTGATGTTATAAAATGCCTTAGAGATTGGAGGATATATAGGTGATTTGTATCTGGTTCTGGTCTCCTAAACATGAAGGGCATTCCCTTTGATTGACTACAGTTGCAGAACCAATACTGGTGGCTCTCAGCCATTCCCTTTGACTATTCTCTCTTGGTTTGATTCATTCAGTAATGACATCTAGTGATAAATAATACAGTAAAGGGAGAAACCTTCTCCTCTCTGAGGCTGACCTGTCCCTCTATGAAATGGACCTTGGCCATTCCTCTGTTTGTTCTTCTGAAGGCATGGGAGTGAAGGCATTGGAAACTATAACCTTGTGAGTTTCCAAAGGTTGAGAGAAAACATCTTAGCATCATAGTGTCCTGGTTTGTAACCAATCCAGCATCAATGCTACAAAGTCAAGGAGTGACTTTCAGGAGAGACATCTGGTATTCACATCAGTAGTAGCTAAGACAAGTATTTTTCCAGTGAGAACTGGCACAATCAAAGACATTTAAGAACTGAGTTTAGTAAGATCCCACTCTCCCCAGGTGGGATAGGAGACAGTATAATCTTCAGAGTATGGAGGTGTGAATTGGGAATTATTTGTATTTGTGTACTTGCTATATCTTCCAGGTAGATATCTCTTTTAAAAAGTTAATCAATATTAAGTGGTTAAATGGAACTGGGGTACTAGAAGCTGATGCCTAACATAGGAGAGAACACCACTGGTGGGGGCTCAAGCCAAAAACAGTTGAGAAGGTATAGAACTAAAACTTCAGGAAAATTCTAGAGCTGATAGGGAGAAATATAGCAGCCTGACTTGGGGAGAGTAAGCCCAGAGTAACAGACAACATAAAAATAAAGTTTATGTATACATGTATGTGTATTTATATGCAAAGTATATCTATATCCATATCCATATGGATATATCCATAGCTATATCATTTTGTATTACCCTCTTGCTTTGAATGCTGCTGTGCCTTGGGACACGTATGAGCTGGTGATGTTCCACAGAAGAATGAGATGATTGACTTGTTCCCCTATGCTTTCAGTCTCTAATTACTTTGTAAAGTGTTCTAATATGCTTTTGAATTTGCAAAAGATTACTTAAATTTCATTGCTCTCTGTTATGCTGATATTCCCTGGATACGAAAGCATTATAGTCTTTTGGCACTACTCTACTTTTTTCAGCTTAGTTATCAAAAACACAATTGATAATAAGTCTAAAGAACTCTAGGAGTTCCAATCTGGAGATCACCTACTGCTTTATGAAGGTGTTTTCTTAATCCTCCCTCAAAATCCTCCCAACTATTACAGTTCTAAAAACAAATGTAAAGTAGGGGAGGCTATTTTTGCCAGCTTCTCACTTTTCTTTTTAGATCTCCATTCTTTCCCCCAACACTCCCATTCCTATCAAGTCACCTCCCTAAGAATTGGTGCCCAGGTCTGTCTTTAACCCTTCGCTTTAGTGTCTCAGCCAGACTTGCCTTCTTTAAGTACTTCTCTAACTCTAGATTTAAAAAAAATTCTTTCCTTCCTTCAATAAAAATTCACCTGTTCTCCGTCTCATTTAGCAAGGATTTGTCATAGAATTGACAGCATTGTGTCATATCTGATCCCCAGTTTTGAGCCTTTTCTTAAATCTGACAAGAGTAATAGTACTATCTGACTAGGCAGAACTAACCCAAATCTTTGCTTAGCTTCATCTTCAGTTTTGAATTCTACTGTGAATCAACTCTGAAACAGTATGATTTACAGACCAACAAAAACATCTGTAAATATTCTTATAGTCACCACAATGATACTAGGAGAGAAAGCCCCAGGCCAAACGTTTTTGATGTCTCACAGTTTGGATACTTGAATCCTGAATGTAAATTTCCTTTTGATTCATTTCATTGAATCACCAAATTCTTATTCTCACCAAGATTTTCTAGACAAGTCCCATTAAAAGCAGGTCACCTGTTTTGCTTTGTCTGGATCCCTTAAACCTCCATATGGAAGCGTGACTATCTATAATTAGTGATCATTCAATTTAGCTCTTTCTAGCACCCTAGTGCAAGAGGGAATATCTCAAGATAATGTAGCTATACTACAGATACTGCAGCCTGAATACTTCCTCCCTAGTACCGTGCAGTGCCCTATTTTCCCCACTGTACTGACATAGTCATGCTGAATTATTAACAATCAACAAGCCCTAATATGGTACTTTTCCCTGGGACATTGCTTTTCTGGGAACTGCGAAGAATCAGATGGGCTGAGGTCAATCTGAAAACTAGGTCGAAGTAGAGGAAAAATATCAACAAACGTAGCCAGTGTTATTTTACTGATTGTTTACTCTAGACTTGAAGTGATGGAGAAAATTTTAATAATTCAGACTAAATTTAAAAATTTGTCATGCACATTTTTCCCCAAGGGAACCAGTTGTTAAACATTTAACAGCACAGTTCTGAACAGAATCCAAGGATCCTCTTAGAAGGAGGTAGAAATGATGGCAAAAGTGAAGGTGGAATGGTTGGCAGCTAGTGAGTAAACAAAGATAAACACATAACAATTAAATAGAAAATCATTTGGAAGGGAGGCATTACCAATTGTGGATATCTGGGACAGATTCATGAGGAGGTAATGCTTGAGCTGCAGCTGGAAGGAAGAAAGGGATCCTATGAGGCACATGTGAAAAGTAGAACATTAAAGGCAGAGAAGATATCCAATACAAAGACACCGAAGTGGGAGATGGGTTGTCATGAAGAAGGAACAGAGAGAAAATCCATTTGGTGGGATCAAAGAGTGCAAGAGGGAGAGTAATGACCAATGAAACCAGAAAGATTGGGGGCAAAATTATGAAAAGATTTTAAAACGACACCATTTATATAGGATTATATAGGCAATAGGGAGCTATTGGAGTTGATGGAGGAATGGAATTACATGATTATATTTGTCCTTCAGGAAATCTATTTGGCAGCAGAGCATACTACGGATTGTATTGGGGAGAGACAAGAGGCAGGGAGACAAATTAACTAGCAGGCAAATAATCCAGGCAATAAGTGATGAGAGTTTGAATTAAGGTGACAGTTGTATGAACAGAGTTAAGGGATTAAATGTGAAAAGTATCGTGGAAAAAAAACATGAAAGTTTGTCAAATGATAATGAAGATCATCGCAGAATAGGATGATGTATATTCAGCCTCCATTGTCTTTCTGGTATGGGAGCTGTGTTTGTGATGTATTCAGTGAGCATACAGAGGATTAGTTTACTTCCTAATATTTTAATATAATTACAAAAATAATTAATTTTATTCACCTGTATGGTCATTCACTGAGCATTAGACATAAAATATAAAAGAAAAGATAGCTTCTGGTTCCGGGACTTTTATCTGAAAATTTTTTAAAAAGAGGTGTGAAAAAAGGTAGTAACAAGAAAAAATAAATATTTGAATGTCTTGGAAAATTATGTAGTAAAGTAGAATGAAGTCCTTTTTTTAATCAAGTAATTACTTTGCAACAAAACCAAAGCAAGGTTAGTTTTAACAACTCTTTCACTAAGAATTTCAACATGAATAAACAATTAGATGCTTACATTCAGGCTCCCAACATTGTTCAAATTAAGTTTCACTTCTTTCCTCCAATTTCATCACAAGGAATTTAGTAGCTGTTAATGAAGCCACAATGCTTATGAATTTGTTTTTTGCTTCTAATACCTGCAGTTCTATAAGATAACATATATGCTTAAGCCACCATAGAGAATAGGCACAGAGTTTCAGATAAGCAAAGAAAAAAAAATGTCTTCAGTGTCCCTGAAGGTCTTTCTGTGTGTTTCCTGAAAGAAATCTCTGTGATAAAATACCCTATTATATATTTAAATACACTTTTGGTAGTCATTGTCTACACTAATGGTAGGAGTTCTTTTTTTCGAGAGACCTTATACTCTCTGGGTGTGCTGAACAATCCATCACTGTCCACCGAATATATCAGATGATTGGTTTTGAGTGACTTTCAAAAAACAAAAAAAGTGACCCTTTTGCTATATGTGGCAATGGGCATTTTTATTGATACTCTGTTGCCATTTATTTCTGGGAGAGGTTTGGAAAAAAAGAGCATACTAGAAAAGTTCATCATTAATATTAATCATAACAATAGCTGGCATTTATATGCAGCACTGTAACTTACAAAGTAAGTATTTTCTCACAACAACCCTTTGAGGTAGTAGTGCAAATAGCATCATCTTCATTTTACAGATAAGGAAATAGGTCAAAAAAGTTATGTACTTGTTTTCAGTTATAGAGATCATATAGGTTTAAGAGTTTTACTTAAAATTGAGCTATGAATTTTGGGATATACTCTATATATTAGACAGTCAATGAGCTACAGGAAAAAGAAAACAGGTCTAAGAAAGCAGAATATGAGTTCTGGTTCTGACGCTTTACAAGTTCGATGATGTTGCATAAAGAGTTGCATTACTTCCCTGGGCATCAACACTTATAACTGTAAAATGTGAATGTACGTTCTGTCATAAAACACTATCGTGAGAAAGGAGGATTTTATAAAGCCTTATACTAACTTTAACTTTAGAAGTGTAATGATATGCATTGGTGAAAGGGATTACCTCACCAGGAGCTCCCTCAAATACTCAAATGTGTCTGTGATTTTATAAGTTTGGGGGTTCCCTCTAAGGATGCAGGTCACCAAACAATCCATAGCTTCCCATCCATCTTTTGACTTTCATTCATGTCCTCCCAAAAGTTCACCATGTGGGTCAACAAGGCTTTCCTCATTTTTACCTGGCATGATGAAGGTACAAGTGGGTCATCCCAGCAGTCCACTTCTAATCCCTTTTTCTTTCCAGGTGACCCACTTGTTTTTCTTTTTCTCATACAATACTTTAATGATATCCTGTATTCATATTTTTTTTCAATGCCTCTCCTTTTATACTGTAGCCCATTCACATACATCTTGTGCCATTCTGTTTCCCTCTCTGTGGTAGCTAACCATCTTTAATTCTTGGGAAGCAGTGGCTTTCTGGAACTGTCTGCTAAACACCACCAATAAAATGCCTACTTTAAAGAGATGGGCCTTTGTTATCATGAGAAGCCAGAAGTCAGTAAAGCCTCCTCTTCACAATCTGGAAAAAATCTGAAGTCCTCCCTCTTTTTTTTTTTTTCAAATGGAGGACCAGCTGTGTTGTCTGTCCAAGATATAGAGCACTGGACAAGTTCTGCAATCTCAGATGCACATTGAATTCTGGGTAATAGACATTTTTCATTCATTTAATCTTTCCCTTATGGAGGTACAGTTAAACTTATTTTAGTGATTAAAGATTTCTGTAAAGAAGTTTTGCAATATCTTTGGGTTTGATACTTTCAACATCATGTCATCACTATATCATTCTAGAGTATGTCATCATCCACAGGGAATCTCTGTTAGATCTCCTCCATCACTGTGTTGAATATTTTTGGCAAATATACACCTCTCCATTTTATTCTTCACCTGATACTTTCTTGAAATTAAGGCAAAAGATGGCCTAGTTTGCTTTGTAGTCTCTCACTATATCCAGAACCATTGCCAGTCATCTTGAGCTATGCCTTAACACTGAATTCCAATGACTGTGGAGGACAGAGTGAGGCTGCACAGCTCTGCCTCACATAAATACCATTCACTTACCAAAGATATCATTCTCTTCGAGAATGAATAAACAACAATAACATCTGATATTAATTATCAGAGGGTCATCATATGAAGTTATTTCTGTCACTGTATCTTCTCAAGAATCTTGATTGCTTTCAATGCCTGAATGGGAGATACTTTGTTGTAAAATTACCTTGTTGTAAAGTGACATTTTGTTCTAATGTGTTGAATACTTTTTTTAATCAACACACAATAAATACATTAGAAAATTGTTTTGAGGTAGCAAAGATGTGGTTCATTGTTAAATATCATTTTCAAAAGTCTATCTATTCTCTATCGAAATCCTTATAGAGGATCTAAATTCAAATCAATCTCAGATGAATACTTGTCATGTGTCCCTAAGCAAGTCATTTAAAATATGTCTGCTTTACTTATACTCATCTGTAAAATGGAGATATTAACAGCACCTACCTCCCAAGACTGTTGTGAGGATAAAATTATATAATATTTTTAGTGCATTTTGCAAATTTTTAAGTGATATATAAATCTTAGTCATTTTTATTATTATGAAAGATGCCCTAAATTCATGAATACATGCTCTTCATAATATTTTGCATAGATGGGAGAGTAGACATATTGGTGGATAATTGATATTTTCTTGGTCACTTTACTAAATTTTTAAGATGGGAAGGTCTAATACAGAAAAAAATATGATTTGGGTATCTTCCTTTCCTTAGGTATCTTAGAAATCTGAATCTTGGTGCTGTTGCAATTACGTCTCCATCAGCATAGATCTCCTTTTACACATCCAGCTCTTTTCCCCATGTTTGTTTTCCCCATTGCCACTGTTCTCTGCTCTATAAGCACCTCAGGGGATGAGATATTAGTATTCAAGGGTGGTCATTCCATTATCACTGAGGGAAAGACTTTGTTGTAATAATTTCGGCAAATCTTTCCCCTCATTTTTAATCTGTTTATAATGTTCTTTTTGTTTTCATCCTTTAATGACCTTGGAATGATTTTGCTTAGTTGGTTATCTTGCCACACTTTCTTTAAATTAGTTTTTATCTTCCACAACCTCTCTCTGCTTTATGAGATCCTATTATTTATGTTGTCCATCATTCTGTTTCATAAGATTTTATGGATGATTTTATTTTCAAACCTAGTGCTTTCTTAGTCCTTCCTCTCTGTCTGGCAAGTAAATGAAATGTTTGTTGACTATGGTTCCTTCTGGGCTCTTCTGGTCTCCTTGTTATAGCAATTAAATTATACTATTTAATTCCTATATGAAAACATTATAGTCAATGTTGATGTCATGTCTGTTGTCCATTTCCAACTGTTCTATATCATTAAGAGCAAGTTTAAATAGTTCAGGATTTCAATATCTGAATTGTACGCCATGTCTTTTTTATTATTTCTATTAATTTTTTCTTGTTTATTCTAAATTCTGATCTTCACTTTGGCAAGTTGATGGTAAGACTACTCACAAACAGATGATTCAAGGATAAAAATCCATGTCAATAACAATGGTAGTAGTAGTAGCAGTAGCAATAGCAATTATAATAATTTTATTTTGTAGATATAAACAGAAAAACAGAGACTTGAATATAAATCTTCTGACCCTAGTCAAGTAGTCTTTAAATTGTACCATAAGGTCAGTTCCAATAACATTATAGTTCTGTTATTTCCTTTTAATACCAGGTACATGAAACGTCATACCACACAAAGAGATGTAAAATTTTTACATGTGTGTGTATGGGTACTGAGTGAAAAAATATATCTAATTTGAATTTTAATTCTGTTAGAACAGGCCCTAGTTAATTAAATTTTAGCTTTCTCATTATAAAATTGTTTATCTCTATGGTGATTTACAACCAATACTTGCAGTACCTATTTATAATCTTTTCCAGGCATGATGCTAGAGAAAAAAAAAACCAACCCTGTATTTGGAGAAAATAATTCCTTCTGTCATTTGCTAGCTATGATATGTTGTACTGGTCATTTAACTATTGTAGATAGGCATAATAATTGGTTGTCTCTCACAATATTGTAAGGATCATATGAGATATTGTTTATGTAACAGTAATTCATTAAATAAATATAAGCAATTATATATTTTGGATCTCTAATAAGTGTTTTTAAGAAATGGAAGTATACCTACTCACTTCTTTTATCTTTTGGGGGAGGTGGGCCTACTCCCCTACTCTTTTTTTTAAGGTGAGCCCACTCACTTTATTTTCCTAAAGCACAAATCTATGTCATTATCCTGTTAAAGATTCATTCAATAATTGCCCATTACCTCTAGAATAAAATACAAAATCTTAACTTGATATTTAAAGCCCTTTACAACTTTGCTCTAGTCTGTCTTTGTACTCTAATGCCCTTTGTTTATTATTATGCTTCATAGATTCTATATTCTGGCCAATCTAATCTACTTGCATTTCTCTGAATTGGCATTCCTTCTCCCTCCCATAGATGGTCTCTTTTGTCTTTCTTCTCATCTCAGAAAAATACCTCTTGTAATCCCTACATTCCTCTAAAGACTCAGTTCACATACAACTTCCTACAAGAAGACTTTCCTGATATCACTAGTAGTTAGTCATCTCTCTCCAGAGCTGTGAAAGTAAATGTTTAACAAATGGCTCTCCAGAAGAAAATAATAAGCTTGACACCTCGGTATCATTAACATTTTCTCCACCATTTCTGTAGTCTAGACTATTGACAAAACAATAAATCAAGCCCTGATATGTAACTTTTGCTGATTTCCAACATAGAAAAGCTCACCCCAGAAATCATTCTATGAGTCTTTTGGAACTGACTCTGGCACTCCCATCTCTGTCTCTTTCCTTTAATACTCATGTGTATACCTATCTGTTTATATGTTATATTCCTTTAGTATGATGGAAGCTGTCTAGTATCTTTGCCCATTATAGAAGCTTAAGAAATGATGTTGGACTGAATTGAATGGGCTATCAGAAACCCAATTATGAGTAAATGACTTAAGACACATAATCCAGTTGATACATAAACCTTCAGTATGAGAGTGATCTGAGACAGAAAAAGCTCTGAGTATTTTTGTGTCATAGTTGTTGATAATATCTAATTTGCTCAGTGATACAGAAAGAAAGTGTTATCATTTAGAGAACTGAGATTGTACTGACAACAAATTTCAAATCAACTTTTCACATCCCCTTGTTTTGTCAGATCTGGATGCAAAGGGCCCTGTTTCTTTACACAAAAGGAGTAAAGTAGCAAGTCATTTGAGGTTGCTTTCTTTTTTGCTTTTCTTGTTCTTAAATTCCAGCAATTAAAGTTGATTTATAACAGTGCTTTAGAGAGCAGGCCACATGTTCTTCTGATTGTAACATAAGAATTTTTCATTCAGAAACTAAAAAAGCCAATTTTTAAGTTAAAGATGGTTACTTGAATACTCAGGAAAGGCACATTTTGATTCAATCTTTTAAAAAATCTTATTTAATATTTTATTTTTCCCAATTACAGGTAAAAGCTATTTTTAACATTGTTTAGTTCAAATTTTGAGTGCCAAATTCTCTCCCATCTTTCCCTCCTCTCCCCATTGAGAAAGCAAGAAAATTGACATAGGTTATACATGTGTAGTCACACAAAACATTTCCACAAAGTCATTCTTTTAAAGAAAACAGATAAAAAGAAAGTACAGGAAAAGTATCTTTGATCTGCATTCAGCCTCTACCAGTTCTTTCTCTGGAGATGGATAGCACTCGTCATCATAAGGTCTATAGAATTGTTTTAGATCATTGATTTGCTGAAAATAACTTAAGTCATTCATAGTAGATCATCATATAACATTCTTGTTACTTTATACAATGTTCTCTTCATTTTACTTTGCATCCAGGTTCATTTTCCTTTTCTGAAATATTTGACTGATAATTTCTTATGTTACTATATATATATATATATATATATATATATGTGTGTGTGTGTGTGTGTGTGTGTGTGTATAACACAAATATACACAACTTGTTCAGCCACTCCGCAATTGATGGGCATCCCCTCAATTTCCATTTCTTTGTTACCATTAAAGGAGAAGTTGTATTTTTTTTGCCCACTGATCATTTTCCTTTTTAAAATTTCTTTGGGATACAGACCTAGTAGTGGTATTGTTTGGTCAAAGGATATGCATGGTTTTAAGGCCCTTTAGGCATAGTTCCAAATTGTTCTCCAGAATGGTTCAATCAGTACACAATTTCGCCAAAGTAAATTGGTGTTTTAATTTTCCCACAGCCCCTTCAGTATTTGTCATATTCCTTTTCTGCCATATGAGCCAATATGACAGGTGTGAAGTAGTAGCTCATAGCTGTTTTAATTTATGTTTCTTTTATCAAGAGTTATTAAGAGCATTTTTTCATATGACTATAGATAACTTCGATTTCTTCATCTGAAAACTGTCTTTTTATATCTTTTGACCATTTAGCAATTGAAGAACAGTTCTTATTTCTATAAATTTGCCTCAGTTTTCTATATGTTTGAGAAATGAAACCTTATAAGAGAAATTCATTGTAATGTTTCTCACTGTAATGATTACCAACTATATATTTCCCTCCATCCTATTTTCCTCTGGTTTAATCCTACTCTCTCTTCTTTTACCCTGCCCATTGAGAAAAGTGTTTTGCTTCTGATTTTTATCTCCCTAAAACTGTACCCTGTCCTATCAGCTCCCTCAACCTCCTCTTATCTCCTTCCCTTTTAACTTTCTTGTTTAGTAAGATAGATTTCTATACCCAAATGAGTGTATATATTATTACTTCTTTGAGCCAATTCTGATAAGAGTAAGGTACATGTGATCCCCTCCCTATTTCCCCCATTTTCCCCTCCACTCTTTCACACTTCTTTAAGTCAGATTAGTTATCTTTTGCTCTCTCACTATCTCTATCCCTTTCTCCAATCTTCTTTAATTTTGGTTTGCTTTTAGATAGTCATACCATCACATTCAACTCACACCTCTGTTTTCTGTCTATGAATAATTCTTCTAGCTGCTGTAATGATGAGAAAGATTTTAGGAGTTATAAATCTCATTTTCCATGTAGGAATATAAACAGTTTAAGTTTAATAAATCCCTCATGATATTTATTTCTTGTTTACCTTTTTAGGCTTCTTTTGCATCTTGTACCTGAAAGTCAAATTTTCTATTCAACTTTGGTCTTTTCATCAGGAATACTTCAAAGTCCTCTATTTTATTGAGTATCCATTTTACTCCTAAAGGATTAAACTCACTTTTTCTGGGTAGGTGATTCTAGGTTGTAATCCTAGTTGTTTTGCTCTCCCAAATATCATATCCCAACCCCTCCAATCCTTTGACATACAAGTTGCTAAATCTACTTTTCTCCCTATTGTGGCTCCATGATATTTGAATTTTGGCAGCTTTCAGCATTTTCTCCTTGGTCTTGGAGGTCTGGAATTTGGTTATAATATTCCCAGGAGTTTTAATTTTGAGATCTCCTTCATGAAGTAATGAGTATATTCTTTCCATTTTTATTTCACCCTTTGGTTTTAGACTATCAGGTCAGTTTTCCTTGACAATTTCTTGAAAGATGATGTCTAGGCTGTTTTTTTTTTTTTAATCATGACTTTCAGGTACTACAATAATTCTTAAATTATCTTTTCTGGATCAATTATCTAGGTCAGTTGTTTTTTCTGATGAGATAGCTCACATTTTCTTCTATTTTTTTCTTTCCTTTGATTTTGTTTGATTGTTTCTTGGTGTTTCATGAAGATATTAGCTCCCATTTACCCAATTCTAATTTTTTATGAATTATTTTCTTCAGTAAACTTTTGTATCTCCTTTTCCATGTGACCAATTCTACCTTTTAAGGAGTTGTTCTTGTCTTTTTTCCATTTGTTCAATTCTGCTTTTCAAGTCATTCTCCTGATTGGAACTTTATACCTCTTTTACCATTTAGCCAATTCTCTTTTTAAGGTGTTACTTTCTTCAGTATTTTTTGTGTCTCCTTTATCAAGGTGTTGATTCATTATTCATGATTTTCTTGCATTACTCTCATTTCTCTTCCCAACTTTTCCTCTACATTTTACTGGATTTTTGAGCTCTTTCATGACCTGAGACCAATTCATGCTTTTCTTTGAAATTTAGGATGCAGAAATTTTGACGTTGTTGTCTTCTTCTGAGCATGTGTTTTGATCTTCTTTGTCACTGTAATAACTTTCTATGGTCAGAATTTTTTTCCCATTGTTTGCTCATTTTCCAGCCTATTTCTTGACTTTTTACTCCACGTTAAAGTGAGGTTCTGCTTCCCAACTTGAGAGGGCACTGTGCCAAGCTTCAGTTTTTTTGTGCAGCTGTTTTCAGAGATAATTATGGTGACCTGTAGGTTTTTAGATCTTCCAAAGTAGTATGATCTAGGGATAATTGTGTTTATTACTCTCTTGTACTGTGCACTGGTTTGTGAGTGACCACAAGCATTCTTTTTAACCCTGGAACTGTGACTAGTGAAGCTCTGCTGTTCCAGTGCTTATCCTCATCCTGGAACTGACACCTGGGAGAGCGACCTAAACCCAAATAAATGCAATAAAGCAGTGCCTTCCCCTGCCTACCCTTGTAAATCTCCTTCTAACCTGTTGTCCAATCTCCTTACCATGTATGGACTGGGAGCCACCACTGTTGCCACTGATTCAGTCACCCTAAGGTTTGCTCCAGGTTTGCCAGGGCCCTGGTCTACGATGGACTAGGCTCCTTTCTTACCTTGCAACAGACCTTTCCTGACCCTTCTAAGTTGTATTGGGCTGGAAAATTGTTTCACTCTGTCTTTTTGTGGTTCTGACCTTTCGGAATGTGTGTAGAGTCATTATTTAAAGGTATTTGGAGGACTTTGGGGAAAAACTCAGGTAAGTCACTGCCTTTAGTCCACCATCTTGACTCTGCTTCCTTTGATCCACTTTTGCATCTAGGAAAAGAGGTGCAGTCAGTTTAATTTTTTTTTCCCTTAGAGTCTGAAATAAGGTTTTTAAAACATGAAGACAATAGGTGGTATTTATTATGCATAGTAACCTGAGATCAATTCTTCCTTAACTACACTGACAGGGAAGAGGTCTAACTTTTGCTTTTCTAACACATCACCCACTGAGGAAGGTCAAGAGGATTCTCAGAGTAAGCACATGGTGGAAATCAGTTTGGTTTTAATGATACAACCACAGGGAAGGTTTACAATTCTTGTGAAATGAGAAATGTATCAGGGCACCGTACCATAGCCTCCTAATATGTTCTAAGTTTTTCATAGCAAGAGAATTACATAAGGGATGAATCTAAAGTCATGAAACAGAATTTTTAATGTAACAGAGTTTAAACACACAAATGAGCATTGTCCTTCAAAACTGTCATCCCTAGAGTATGAGCGGAATGTGCTAACACATATATCATACTCTGTGCACACCTGTGTCCTCGCCAATAGATGGCTACACATTTATTCCACTGATACTGCTGTTACAGAGGAAATGATTTTTTGGAATTGTTTTCAGTCAGTTTTCAAGCTATATAAGTAAATCAGACTAGACCAAGGGTTCTTAACTTTTTTGTGTGTCCAGATTTCTTTGGAAGTCTGAAAAGTCTATGGACACCTTCTCATAAAAAAATGCATTAAAATAAATGCATAAAATAAATTACATGGGGTTACAAAGGAAATAAATTGTCTACTCCTGGTCTAGAGCCTAGATCCTGTAATGTCCCTCTAGAAGGGACCTTAGAAGTCATCTTATCCAGGTGGCTCATTTTATAGAACAGGAAAATGTACCAATTCGTAAAGGGGTTTGATTAATAGCTAATTATGTTAGAGTAAAACCAGAAATCCCATGGATATTTGCATATTTCCACTCATGTATTGTTCCAAGATACAATTTTGAGGAGAAAATATAGGACTGATTTTTTTCTCCCCATCAGTTCCTCATCTGGAAGAAGGTTATGGTCAGTCAGTAATCCTAAAGCTCCAAAGGAAGTAAAACTCCTGGCTGTAATCCTAAAATTGGCTCTTTAACTCTTTTACTTAACATGTTTGGGGCTATGTTGGTATGTGTGTTATCTTTATTTCTACGTGAATATAGCAGGTGTTCCCTCCTAGGAGTGCTGACTGAAGGAAATAGATCAGGGAGAGAATAGAAAATGTAGGAAAATGTATACCAGCATACAATGCCCCCCATCCATCAGGTTCTTCTTCCTTTTGCCTTGAAAAGACCTCCAGAGGAAAAGAAAAGTAGAAAGGAAGAGACACTGAAGCCATGTGCCCACTGGACAAGTAGGTCACAGAGCAGGTTGAGTCATTGTGCTCATATGGATGCAACTTGGCTGCCATGGCAGCACTGGTCAGAGATTCAGCTTGCAAAGAGGAGAGGCAGAGGAGTAGAAGAGCAGCTGAGATCAGATTTAGAGAAGAGTAAAAGATTCTTGCTTTGCTGTTCAGTCATGTGCAACTTTTCATGACCCTGTTTGTGGTTTTCTTGGCAAAGATACTGGAGGGGCTTGCCATTTCCTTCTCCTGTTCATTTTACATATGATAATTATATATTTAAAAGGAATAGCAAGCTGTATATAAAAGATTTGCAGTTTCATGTATAATGTTTTGTTTGGGATATTTTTGCTGTTGTTTTTCTATTCTACTCTGTTATAGAAAGGCTTCTTAAGTTCATACAAGGCAAACAAGGTGAATTGACTTGGTCAAGGTCACATAGTGTCTGAGTAAATGTCTGAGGTCATATTTGAACTCAAGAAGATGAGTCCTCCTGATTCCAGGCCCAGCAATCTATCTACTATGCCACTCAGATGCCCCAACAGATTTTTAGGACTATAGTATACAGCACCATTTGTAGTATGTCAAGTCTAGAATAAAGATGGATTACAGGGTCCCTATAGTTGCTTTTGAGAATAATATATGCTATTGAGATGGAAGGGAGACAAACTCACCTTTTCAAATGTTGCTGAGGAGAAAAAAGAAGGGGCAACTGGAGGTTTCTGTTTGGGAAAACATGAACAAACCTATGGTATAATAATAATACATATAGAGGATTATGAACAAGAAGGGGAGGCCCCCCAAACCAGAGGTGGGGCTTCAAAGCATAGATGATACCCATTTTTATTCATTTTAAACATATTATAAATTATAACCTAGAATTTCAAATACATATAAGGAAGAGCTTACTAGGGGACAGAGCCAAGATTGCAGAGTGAGAGCTCATACTCACCTAAGTTCTAAGACAAACTCCTACAGATACCTCTAAAAAGAGAATCTGAATAAATTTTAGAGTGACAGAATCAGCTAGGAGACAGAGCGTGGCAGATTTCCAACCTAGGATACCCTGGAAGATCAATGGGAAGGATCTGTTGCATGGAGTTGGAAGAAAGCCCAGCATACAGGCTGTACCAGTGCAGACCTGCTGCCTCTGCTGCTGCCTCCTGAGGGGGCCTGAGTTGTGGAGACACCCCACTCCCCTCTCAGCTGGTCCAGATGTCTTTCTCACTGACCTGTGCATCTGTGGGTGGAGGGACCTTCGTGGCCACTGGAGATTCCTTCCCTGAAGCCTGCTCGGATCTGCTCACTCCTCTCAGTACTGCGTGGCCAGGGCAGGGCTGGGCGCCGCTCCTGTCTAGTGCGTGACAGACCTTTGGGATAGGTTTTTCAGGGCTCTCTGGAATGGAGATCTCCTTCACTGTGTTGCTATGCAGCTTCCACTGTTTCAGAATTTGTTGGGAGTTCATTTTAGAGGAAATCAATGGGCTGTGGGTTCGGAGCTAGCATAGGTGAGTCTTTCTACTCTGCCATCTTGGCTCTGCCCCTCCCCTTTGATTTTTAGTGGGGCTTTTTGAAAAGATAATATTCAGTAAATAAAAGAGATCAATAGGATATTTCTTTTTGTTCCTGATATTACCCATAAAATTTTCTCCCTTATGTTTGTAAGAATAAAAATAACATTTTAAATTCTATCTCTGATATTGTTAGGTCTAATTATTAGAGAGTTAAACTAGTTACACATTATACACAGTAGCTGAAGGTGACAACTCATCTTCAGAGGGAAGAAAAGGTATAATTTTGTTACATTTACATAGTTATTGCTGACATTCTGATTAGCCTACTCCAAAGAAATACTTTCCAAAATCATGGAAGTTCTCAGAGATTAGCTAGAAACCAATGAATGGTACAATGGGAAAACCTCATTTATTTCATTACTATGTACTCTATTTTTGAATAAAATGAAGTTTAAGTCTAGATTTTAAGGAGAAAAAGAAAAATTTTAGTGAAATTTTTAAGTACTTCTGTAGTTTATGATGTCAGTTATTCAAATAGATGCTTTTGACCATCACACAATCCCACTGTGGTTGTATAGACTAGATATATAATTTTGAAAAGTTAAATGATATTATAAAAGTTAAATAATAATGTATGAACTATTGTAAGACATTCAGTGAAATCTCTTATTTATAAAAAAGGCTGTTCCCAAAGTTTTATTTCGCAATGTTTCAAAATTGAATTGCATTTTCTAATAACATCAACCACTGATGATGGTTAAATTCTTAGGTCAATTATTTAACTTAATATGTAGGCAAAATTCTATATATTTGCAATAGTAACGATGCAAAATAGTGATCAGAATTATTGAATCTCAGAATTCAGAGATCTTAGAATCTATCTAATCCTGCCTGTGCACAAACAGAAATCCCTTCTGGAATATCCCATACAAACTGTCATCCAGCCTCTGCTGAAATACCATTAATGATGGGAAACTCATTATCTCCCAAATCAGACTATCCCAATTTGCATGACTGTAATTGCTCATAAGTTTTTCCTTACATTGAATAAAAATCCTGTTTCTCTGGATCTTCTACTTTTTTCTTCTGGCATCTAAGTTCAAGCAAAACATGTCTAATTCTTCTTCCACAGGACAAGCTCTCCAATAATCAAACACAGCTATCATGTTATCTACCACCCCATTTTCTCTTTCTAGGAATGATATTATTAAAAAAAAGTGAGAGTAGCAAAGCAATAAAACTGAATAGAAAAAATACAAGGAGACTTATGGACACTTATGCCCACGATGAAAGGAAATTTTATATACTTTCAAAACTTTTAGAAACAATACCATGACTATTAATTATGTCTAACTTTAAAAGTTACGTCTTTGCTTTGTCTTGAAAGCAGTGATGTAACCAGTCTTAGGGGTTAGGTAGGCAGTAATCAACTAACACATAACACTCAAAGGGAAACAAGAAGAAATGCTTTTCAAAAAAAATTACCTCTTTATAACCATGTAGGTTCTTAATGACATAAATTGTGTTTACTATAGTATCCTAGTTTTCATTTTGTGACAAATCAGTTCAGCTATGTTACACTGTGACTCTGGGGGACAAAAATGCATGGGGGCACACTTAACAAACCTCACTTAGGGTATGTAAATATTTTTGCCCCATCTCAACACTATAATGCTAATACTTCCCTCATGTTCATTGGCCATGTTTTTAGAAATGTTGGATTCATAAATATAAAAAAAGGTAGAAGAGAAAATTCTATCATTAAAATCTATAATGCTAATGTTCCATGTTCTGGCCATAGCTTCCTATCCTTCCAGTTCTCTAGGCTTCTCAGTTCCCCTAAGCTTATTCTGTCCTCACTTCAGCTTCGACTCACATCACCCTACCCTGTTGCTCATCCCACAGACACACATTTGTCTTTCTGTCCTACCTTCAAAATTTTTATTCAGCAGTCAACAAATTTAACTTGATACATCTATTCTTTAGTCCTGCACTCCTGTTCTATTATTACTCAACTCTTGACCAACTCCATCCCAGGGTTACTAGCACATTTGTTTTCCACCCTTGTCTGTACTACTGCACAACCCTGTAGTGGGGTAATATAACTATGATAACTGGTTCACCACAAATTTATGTTACTTAATTATAATTGTGCCTTCATTGCTCCATTGTCATCCCTTTATTCTTATTTGACTCTAAAGCACTACAAATCTTTACATGTGCTCATGTTGTGTCTCCTCTCTCAAGTTCCTTACGGGCACAAACTCTTTGTGCTTGTTTTTATATACTTCAGCTTGGGAGAATGCCTGGAATATAAAAGATCTTAATAAATTCTTACGGAATGGGATGGAATCAAATTGAATAGAATGGGAGAGGTTTTCCTTATGTAACTTGGGAAGAAGGGAAAAGGATAGAGGTAGAAGGAAAGGAAGCTAAAGAGAATATGGACATGAAGTAAGAGGACTATCAGAGATGAAATTAACTGATGTGTGAGCAGAGAAAGAAGAAAATGTGGAAGTACAAAATAAGAATGACTCCCAAAGAGGATGAAATAGAGTAATGGCCAAGCGATGGTTGGTCAAGCAATTTGATGTGTCAGCTATTAGCTCTGTCAGTCAAGGACAGGTGAATCACATGAAAGCACAACAAGGTGCTATGAATTCGGATATATAGGTAGGTAGATAGAGGATAGGTACATAAATACCTAGGTGGATATATACATATAGGTAGAGGACTGATTGTTTGATAGACTGTTTGATATATCACTTTTATTGTTTCCTATTCACCAGCCACTGTGATAAACATAACAAATACAAATACAAGCAAAACATACAGTGCAAGAATTTACATTCCAGTGGGGGATAATGAGAAAAAAGGGAGCTGGGGCAAGGAGAGAAGGTTATTGTCTAAGTTGATGGCAGGTAAACTGAGAAGACTGAAGAATGACAAATAGGTCTGGGAAAGAAATGAGTATGACCTGGGTAGCTCATACAATAGTGTACTGAGCCAGGGACTCACTAATCAGAATTGAACACCACCACACAGGGTCGATGTTTTTTCCACTATGACAAGCCTTCTAAAAAAGATGTGGAGAAGTCCAGAGAGTGAGTAGCAGAGCCAGGCATGAATAAAAGAAAAGGAAAAACAGTGTATTTCCACTTGTTCATAAGTATAGGATAGTCACAAATTTATATATTCAAAGCACAGGGAATACTTCTATATTAGTAAGTTTCAAGTAAATGTCACAAACAACAAGTGTTAGATGCTCTTCTAAAAGTAAAAAAGAATTTACTGTGGTGTGGAAGGGTCAAGAAAAGATTTCATGGAGGGGGGCGGAGCCAAGATGGCGGAGTAGAAAGACTCACCTATGCTAGGTCCGAACCCACAGCCCATAGATTCCCTGTAAAAAGAACTCCTGACAAATTCTGGAACAGTGGAAGCTGCGCAGCAACACAGTGAAGGAGATTTCCGTTGCAGAGAGCCCTGAAAAACTGACCTCAAAGGTACCCCGGGACGGGAGCGGAGACCTGCCCGGCCGAGCGCTCTCCTCCCCAACCCCAGCCACGCGGCACTGAGAGGAGCGAGCAGAGCCCAGCAGGCGTCAGGGACCTGAATCTCCGGGCAGCCGCGAAGGTCCCTCCACCCACAGACCCACAGGTCAGTGAGAAAGACGGGCTGAGAGGGGAGCGGGGGAACTCCGGGACTCGGACCCCCTGGGAAGCGGCCGCTGCAGCAGAGGCTGAAGCAGCTCAGCCAGAGACTCCCAAAGCAGGC
>CM053770.1:79272145-79297969 GCA_028658325.1 Potorous gilbertii
AGAGGGCAGATTGGTGATATGGGTAACTAGAATGTCCAGTGTATTGGGGAGGGGGAAGGGGACAAATGGGGAGAAAATTTTGGAACCCAAAATCTTGTGAAAATGAATGTAAAAAGTTAAATAAATTTATTTAAAAAAATAAAAAAAAAGAAAAGATTTCATGGAAGAAATGAGAAACGTTGGGTCTTGAAAAATGATAAATCTCTCACCGTTATTAATATTTTTCTCTCAAAGTCTAATTCATCATCAATCTCACTAGTAGAAGGCAACAGAAGAATATGGCTATGCCAAGCAAAGTGATGTAGAGTGCCTGTGAGGGTCTAGAAGAAGTCTTGAAACATTGGTGAATGGTGTTCTCATGCCAGTATTCTCATACCAATTAATCTGATATGACTGTTTCTAAAACTTAAAGAAATAGACAGGGAAATATAAGGCTAGAGACTGCTCCAACTCAAAACCACCATGATGAATAGCTTGACAAGGAAGTTTGTAAAAATGGTGCTTCTTTGTGTTTTGACACCATAAGGCAACATATTGTTGATCAGTTGTGTCCAATTCTTCATGAATCCATTTGAGGTTTTCTTAGCAGAGACATTGGGATGGTTTATCATTTTCTTCTCCAGCTCATTTTATGATGAGGAAACTGAGAAAACAGGGTTAAGTGACTTGGCCAGGGTCAAAGAGCTAGTAAGTATTTGAGGCCAGATTTGAACTCAGGGAGATGAGTCTTCCTGACTGACCTAGCTGCCCCAAGGTAACATATATTGGAATAAGTGAAAAATACCAATACCTCACCTGTTGGAAGTGCTTCATTACAGATATTGTTAGCCACTTAAGCCAACAAGCTATAAATTTCATAAGTGGTGGTGGTGGTATCTATATCATTGTTATTTATTTTCATATTTATTAGTAGTTCAGACAGAAATAGTCAGGCAACAAGTTCCTATACTCCTATTATTTCATTTTGTGAGTACTACTATATGAGTAGACAAAATAATGCTTTCTATATTTGGACTTCAACTCTGGAAATCCATCATTCTGCAAAATGAGATCAGCTCTGAAACATACACCTTGCCCATCACATCCCCCATCACATTTGCAGATTTCATCATACTCCAAGCCAGGGAAACTTCTGTACCCTCACCTTCAGCTTCTTTTTATGTGTTGTCTCCATCATTAGATTGGTAGATCTATAAGGGCCAGGATTAAAACTTTCTTTGTATCACAAAAACTTAGCACAGTGCCTGGCACATAGTATGTATTTAATAAATGTTTATTCACTCTGACTCTGGGCAAAAGTATTAAGACTTTCAATTTCATAAAAAGTATCTTCAAAGCTAGCACAATTGTACTAGTAGGCAGGATGATAGGAATGACCCATATCTCATTCTGTTCCAACATGGTTTTTATTTCTTCTACTACCTCTCTGGCTAGTGAAAGGTTTTCTTCCACATGATTGGGAATTTGTGAATATTACTATAATTGCATCTGTTGAAATCTTTGTTCTTAATTATTTTTCCCCAAAGTCAATGTTATATAGAGTCAGTTATAAGCAAAAGTTTTAACTGTTAAGATGTTTCAGATTCAGTCCGATTTATGTGAATTCTTAAGAGTATTGGGGTTCATATATATAACATGTGCATGTATCACCAGTTACTTTATGGAAAGATTAGAAGCTTCTGATGTATAATCTTGGTCATTTGATCATATCTTCCTAAATATTTGCTCTGCCATAAATCTTTGTACTAATATTTACTGCCAACTTTCTCAGAAATTTGATATCAATCCATCCTTAAGATAACGTTTCTGTAATTTTGAACACTGAGCCTGGAGTCAGGAAGATCTGAATACAAACCTGGCCTCAGACACTTACTAGTTGTGTGACCCTAGGCAAGTCATGTAATCCTGTTTGCTTCAGTTTTCTCATCTGTAAAATGAGCTAGAGAAGGAAATGGACAATCACTTTAGCATTTTTGTCAAGAAAATTTCAAGTGAAGTCATGAAGAGTCAGATATGACTGAAATGACTCAATAAAGTGTAATCTATACTATATCACTCCATTTATGTCATAGTTACACAAATGGAAATGAGTAGCGCTTGTGGAGCTTATTGGTACCTTGTGAGCAGCACAGTCGTAGAGCTTCAAAACATTCTTCCCACTGTTGGCTCAAACAAGCAATTATAATATTTTTATATTTTTTTTCCAAATTTAAAAACAAAGACTGTAGCAAATGATTGTATGTTGTCTAACAAGAAACAATTTAGTTAATATTCAGTTCTCAGATTCCTTGATCTCAATTCCAATATTCCACTTCTGTGAATGCCTGAGTTGGAAAATTATTGTATGCGTAATACTTTTTTAAAATTTCTTTGGTCACTTTTGTTACCAAAGATAGCCCCCAAACGGATAAGTGACCAAGAATAAAAAGTCACCTCATAAACAAATTAGAAAAATATAGGAAAATTTATCTAGACTATCTGTGGATAAAAGTTCATGAACAAACAAGGTTTAGAGAAGATAGGAGATAAAACGGACAATTTGGATTATCAAAGTAATTTGATAAAATTAAGTTTTTTTAACAAATCCAATGAAACTAAGAATAAAATAGAAACAAATGGGGAAAATATTTGCAGTAAATTTCTCTGAAAATGTCTCATTTCTAAGATTTTTAAGGAACTGATACAAATTTATAAGAAAAAAGAGCTATTTTCTATTTGATAAATGGTTTAAGCCTATAAAAAGGTAATTTTCAAGAGAATAAATCTAAGAAAAATTTCATGTATGTATATACATACATATGTGTGTATATATATATACATATATACATATATAGGGATAGGTTGAGTAAAATCAGATTGTGATACATGAATAAGATGAAATATTAAATTAAATTAAATTAAATAAGATGGAATAATAAGAAATTATAAATGTGATTAATATAGAAAAACATGGACAAGTTTCCTCAATATGAGACAGAGTGAAGTAAACAGAAGTAAGAAGTAAAAATGACATGCAAAAATGACTTCAAGAATATAGATGGAAATAATGAATGCAAAACAATCAAAAGTGGATGCTGCAAAATTACAAAAAATAGCATGACTTCAGAGAGAAGGTAACAGAATATAACTTCCCTACCCCAAATTCCTTTTTTACAGAGGTGGGAGAACTGCAATGTGGAATAATGTACATTTTTCAGACTTTTTGATATATTGATCAGTTTTGCTGATATTTTTCTCTTCTTAAAAAAAATTGTATCTCTTATATGAGATGACTTTCTGGGGAGGAGCAGAGAGGGATAGGACACTGGGAGAAATTTTGATGATAAAAAACCAAAAAGATATAAATGAAAATTTATTTTTAAAATGTAGAAATATCCAACAGATTAGGAACCTTCCCCATTGACCAATATAGTTAGAATTATTTATTGTATTGGCCTAGATAAGGCTTCACAATGTAGGTCCCCAGGGTTGTTCCTCTTCTTTGACATTTTTTTCTCTTGTTCTTTTAGCCAGCATCCATCCTCTTGCAGCTCATTCCTCCTGAATTTCTCTTCCACTTCTAATTGATATCTCCAGTATAACCTGTCTCCCCTACCAGTCTTCTCCACGAACATGAAATTCTGCCTGCACTTATTTATACCTCCCAGAAAATTTTACCAGACCTGTTCTGCTCCTTTTCCCAGAGCTCCATGCTGTATTTGACTTCCCCTGCAGTTATCATAGAAAGGAATGATTCTTCTGTTCCCCAGGGAAAGAGTTCTTCCTTTTAATTCCATAGAGGAAGTCCACCTGAGGGTCCCAATCTTAACAACGTTCAGCTATAATTCAAACTAGAGCTCCAAGTCTGGGTGTCTTTATTTTTTAAGGCTTTATAATAACTGATATGTGTAAGGAAGATAAAACATCATACATGTATTCTTTCATTTGGTCTTTACAGCAAGCATTCACTACTGAGGTGAATCCTACAGACATTATTATCTGTATATTATTGATAAAGAAATTTAGTTTCAGCAAAGTTAAGTACTTGCTCAAGATCACCCAGCTCTTAAGTATCTGAAATGGGAATTGAACCTAGATCTCAAAGTCCAATGGCACATAAACCATGTTATTTGTCTCTTCTGTAATATGTTCTCTTCATGATGCTATTCAAAGAAGTATCCCCAAATGGGAGGTATCTTTTGTTCCTCACATGTCTTCCTGTGTCTCTATACTTCCTGCCATTGTCAATGTCATCAGCATCACCAATATCATGTTAGGTTGAGATGAATTTTGCTCTCTGATATACCATTTCCCTAGTACAGAAGAGATGTGCCTCTTGGCCATGTCGGCAACTATCACCAGTATAGAGCAGGGGTTCTTAATGTATATTTGTTTGATGGTCCCCTTTGTCGATCTGGTAAAGTTTATGGACTGCTTTTCATAATATTTTTTTAAAAATATAAAGTAAAATACATCATATTAAAGGGGAACCCAATTATATTGAAATATAGGTGTCAAAATAGAAAATAAGTGATATAGTAATTAATGTGTCAAATAAAAAGATAATACATTTTAATATAGGCAAGCTAAAATTACATTTTATTTTTAAAAGGCATATCAGTATGTAGGTTTATATTTCCTATATTTACAAGTGAAAGAAATGATAAATTTCCATTAGTGGTTAATTAAAATACAAATGTATTTTACCCCACTAAATTCACAGACCCCCTCCTGAAATCTACTCACAGATCCCTGTGTTCATAGACCCTAAGTTAAGAACTCCTTGTCCAGACATTCAGAACAGCACCCCCACTTTTCACAAATTATCTTAAAGTTTTTTCTGTAATTACTCTCATAGACACAATGTGGTATTACTAAAATTACACGGAGAACAAGTGACTCTTTTCCTGGCTACTTCTCTCACATGTTCCCCCTTTCATATGGATTATCTGCCCCAACCTCTAGCATCCCTTATTTAGTACCAGAAAACCTGACAGGCTCAGGCTTTGGCAATCCTAGAAAATTCCATATGATTTTGAATATTTTGGCTTTGGTTATTTGAATAAGAATGATTAATCTCTCCTTTTTAGCTCACTAAATTATATTCTCCTAATCGATAATCTATTTGATGTTTTTGGAATGAGCAGAAATGACATTCATTCTATCATGTCCCTAAGATACCATTTCATAAATTTATTTTACAGTGTGATGGAGGAGACAGAACACTATTGGGAAGCTCAGGTCACTCCTTATCCCCTCCTCACAGTGAGGGATGAGTTCAGCTAATGAATGTCTTGTTGTGTCTGAAAAGAAGATGAGCATGTACTGAGCCCCCATCTGCCTTGTACTTTAACTGTTATTGTAAATAGATCTGTTTGGAAGCCACATTAATTCCTTCAGACCCCCTCTCTAGTGTATCATTTAGAGAAATTTGCCATTTAGAAAATTACTAATGCTAGCCCTAAATTAGTCTAAATAGTTCCCCAAAGGCCTGAAGGATTTGATATCAGAGGGGCCTCCTTCAACTATTCAATCTGTCTAATAGGGAGTAAACCTGAGAATCCAACAATCATGACTACAAGGAGAAAGAAAGAGCACTAGTCAGCCTGGAATGGTGGAAACTTTGCTTGCCTATATTGTTCCCAGAGAGAACTTCTGGACCACAAAACAAAACACCACTAGCAAGAACTGAAACAAATTATGGAATCAGGGATGTTACTAGCAATTCTGGAATAGCATGGAAAAAAGGAGAAAGAGAAAAAAATCTCAAGCCTCGTTACCTAAAACATCATGGATTTAGGGAATGGATAAAGTTGGTCCTCAATAATGAATAGACAAATTTTGTCATCTAATGTTATTTCCTTTACTATGCTCTTTCCTATGCCCTGCAGCGTAGGTAGCATAAAATGGTGGAAAGAGCTCTAGAACTAGGGTCAGAAGATACTGTCAATAAATATTTATTAAGCATCTACTATGTGTCAGGCACTGCGCTAAGCCCTTGGGGATGAAGAAAAAGGTAAAATTACGCCCCTGCTCTCAAGGAGTTTACAATCTAATGAAGAAGAAAACATGAAAACAAATCTATATAAATAACCTATATGCAGGATAAAATGGAAATATCAGTCAGTCAATAAACATTTTAAAGTGTCTACTATCTACCAGACAGCTAGTTAATCTATAGGCAACTAAATGGTTCATTGGATAGAAGTTCTGGGCCTGGAGTCAGGAACACCTGAGTTCAAATGTGATCTCAAACAGTTATAAGCCGCGTGACCCTGGGGAAGTCATTTAACTTCAGTTTACCTAATCCAGAGTAGAGAAAGAAATGGTAAATTGTTCCAGTCTCTTTGCCCAGAAAACAACATGTCACATACTAGGGATATAAAAAGAGGCAAAAGTCAGTTCTTGACCCCGAGAAACTCAAAATCTAATGAAGGAGAAACAAATAAAAAGTTAAAAATAAGATTATATATATGCACATACACAAATATATTTATATTTTACATGTGTATATTGATGTATGTAAATACGTGTGTTCATGTATGTGTGTATGCCATAGACAGAGAAGTAGATATTCAATAGAGAGAAGGTACTGGAATAAAGAGGGATGGCAAAAGGTTTTTTCTGGAAGGTGGAATTTTAGCTGAGACTTAAAGTCAGGAAAGTCTATGAATCTAGGAGGCAAAGGTGAGAAGGGATAGAACTCCAAGAGTGGTGAGCAACCGGTTATGATGCCTATAATTTAGAGACAGAGTGTCTGGTTAGTGGAAAAGCAAGAAGGCCAGTGTTACTGGGCATGTGGAGGAGTATACATTGAAAGAAGAATGAAAAGGTGTTGGAGTGATGTTATAAAGATCTCTGAACGCCAAACAAAAAATTTTCTATTTGATCCCGTAGGTGATAGGGTGGTTGCAGTGTCGGGACATATTCAAAAGATGTTACAAAGGTAAAATTAACAGACCTTGGCAACAGATTGGATATGGATAGGTTGGAGAGAATGGGGAAATAAAAGAAATCTAGGTTGGGTCCCTGGGTACCTGGAGGTTAACAGTACCTTTAGAAGTAATAAAGAAATTAGAAAGTGGAGAGGATTTGAAGGTGCAGGACTGGGGAAGATAGTGAATGTAATTTTAGACATACTGAGTTCAATATATCTGTGGGACATCTAGTCTGAGATGTCTAAAAGGCAGCTGGAGATTTAATTCTAGAAGTCAGCTTAGAGGTTAGGGCTGGATAAACAAATTTGAGAATCATTATCATAGAGGTGATAATCTAATCCAGGGGAGAGGATGACATCACTAAGTGAAATAGTATAGAGGGGAAAAAGAAGGGGACCCAGGACAGTGATCTGTGTGACACCCATGATTAGAGGGTATGCTCTGGAAGATCTAACAGAGGATACAAGGAAGGGGTAATCAAATAGGTAGGAAGAGAACCAGAAGAGATCAGTGTCACGAACACCTCAAGAGAAGAGGAGAGGGTTATTAACAGATTCAAAGACTGCAGAGAGCTCAAGAAGTCTTGCTTTCAGAACCTGACTCTATCCAAATTCACACTGTAAAATTAGACATTCCTCTGAGCCTCAGAATAGGCTAGAATAATAATATATGCAATGTGAAGGAGCAGATAAAAAGCCAGGGGTCAGCCCTTTTCTTTGACATTTATGTGTGACCCTGGCAAGTGACTTGATATCTCAATGCTATAAGAAGGTCTCTAATGCTCTAACTAGCATAATATTTGACATTTGACATTAATAAAGAGAGTTTCTTTGCAGGGAGCTCCTGTACCAATGGAATCATAAATTAGCAAGAAAAATTTGTTCTTATTTTTTTTTTTACAGGGCAGCTCTAAATAGTAAACCATCATATAAATGTATGCTATTAATTCCTAACTTTCAGTTTTATAATAAAAATCAAATGAGATGTTATATGTAAGGCATTTTTTAAACCATAAAATGCTGTTGTGATATGTATGTTTCTTTAGTTAATAAAGTCATTTCTGATTCATCATCTTATGTATCTCCCAGAATTTGAAGAGTTGGAAATATATATTTTTTTCATTTTATATGTAACCCAAGGCTTAAACCTATTTCCCTTACTTGATTCCTGAAGTGACTAAGAACTTGAAAAAGGACACATCATACTCTACTGGCTCTGAGACAAAATATATTTCATAGAGCATCCGAAAGGCTTTTAGCTAGGCTAAAAGCAAAATGTCCCAAGGATGTCTCAAACTCAGAATTTTATTATCTCCCCCTCTTTCCCTACCCTACAAAAAATACATCCCCTCCTATCACTTCAGTCAGCCTTGGCAACATACTCAACTCTTCAATTTCCTTCATTCACCACTGCAGCCAGCTTTTAAATCTTGTCAACTCTATTTCCACAGAATCTCCTATATCTATCCCATTTACTTGGTTCACACAATCAATATTGAGTTCAAATACTTGTCACCTCTTAAATAAACTGCTTCAAAAGACTTCTAATGATCTTTCTGCTAGTAGCCTCTGTCCCCTCCAATATGTCCCACAAAACTGACAAATTATTTCTAAAACACACAACTGACAATATTAATTATTCTCTAAAGATATCTTAGAAGCTCTCTATTGTTTCCACTTCTTTGGTATTTGAAGATCTATATAATCTGCTTCCAATCTATCTTTTCATACAGATTTCAAATTATTCCTTTTCACACGTACTACTTTCTAGTCAAAATGACTACTTGTTCTTCCCTATATGTGACATCGTAAGGCTATCTCCGTTCCTTTATAGAAACTGATCTTTCCCTCCTCATCTCTGCCTCTTAGAACCTCTAGCTCCTTTTAAGGAGGAGGTAAACTGCTTGAGGGCAAAGCCTAATTCTTTTTTTGTATTTGTATTCTTTCTGTCTGGCATGACGCTTATAAACACTCAATAAATACATCTTGATTGATTCAATTCAAATGTCATTTCATACATGAGTTTTTTCCTAATCTCTCCATTTCAGTGATTTCTGTTGAGTAGATAATGACCCAACAGGTGAAGAGATTTGCATTAAAAATTCTTTAATGGTGCCTTGATCAGTAAATGCCCAATTACCTTACAAATATGTATATGTACATTTTTCCCTTTGTGACAGCAAGCACGTGCGTGTTTGAAGCATTAGAGGCTTGTTTCTGTAACAATTAAAATGGTCATAATTATATGCACAAAGACTTTGGTCTTAATACACTAATTACATCAAACTATGACTGCATCTAAGAACAATGTATTCTTGCACTTTTCAGCCTCTCAGTAACTTGTTTCCAAACTGCCATAAAGACTCAGCAACTGAGTACAAACTAATTTCCAACTCATGGTCAGATGCATGTGCATACTCTGATTTACAAGAGAATTGGTAAAATTCTCTTACCATTTTCCACAACGTTTTTGAGTATTTCAACTTTATTATTATTTTAAATCAAATAGAGAAATAAACTTGATGAGGAAGTAGATTTAAAAGTGTTTTTCTCTTGTAGTGATCCAAATATTGCAAATATTTCTTCAAATAAAAAAACCCATCAATTTTTTCACATAATGGCTATTATGATAATAACTTTGAAAAACATTTTAAATGTTTTTAATTCAAAAAAAATTATAAAGAAAGATCTAAAGGGAAGTCTCGTAGGTAATAGTAATGTATGAAAACTCTTCCTGGATTACTTCTTTTAATTCTTGCAGAAAGTCTCTTATAAAATATTCATACTGATTTTATAATTAAAGTTCTATGGCTTTATATTTAGAGTTTTCATAATTATAGGTACAATGAAATTTTTATATTTTATAATTATAATTACATAATACATTTTATTTTGAAGCTTTGGGGGGAAATTTTTTATTATAGTTATTAGAAGAACTTAATGAGCAAATCTCAAAGAATATCTTGAGCAGTATAGTAAATTACCCTGGAGGGTTCACAACACATTTTTTGTGTGGTTTTCGAAAGGGATTTGTGGAACAAAAATGGTGGCAAATACTATTCCAGTTAGTGTTCACCTTCTGCCTGAAAGATTACTATGTATTCACTTTGCATATAACTTGTACTTATTTATGCCTGTGTGCTTCCTCATGCCACAGTAGAAAGATAAGTATTTATTAAATGTTTACTGTGTGCAGGGTGATGGGGATAAAAGTATAAACAAAAGAGACAAATATAAATTCCTTGAGAGCATCATTATATTATTTTTGTCTTATCTTTAGCACCTAGACTGGCACGTAGCATTAAAATGGTATTTCAAAGACAAGTGCTAGGCAATAGCCTTCCAAAAATCATCAAACTGGAAACTTGGTTTCTAAGACCCTGGAAAAGGAAATATGGCTCATACATGAAAGAGTATGCAATAATAAAACAATAAAAAACTCCTGATATTACTTAGTATAACATGTATATAATCAAAATCATGTATATACATACATCATCATGTATGTACTTAGTACATACACTTTTTAATGGGCTTTTGTGAAATTTAAAGCCAGGCATATTCATTTAGATAACTTTACTTTCTCTTGGATTTTACAATCATAACTTGATCTGTAAATTTTCTTTTTTTATTTCTTTTTCCTCTAATTTATTATTTATTTTAGCCTTCTTTTCTTTTGCTAACTTTTTAAATAAATGATTACATCACCTAAAGAAAAACCTAAAACAATCTATTGCCAAAACATCCCACATTCATTCATGTTACTGTGTATCAATTACAGAATAAAATTTTCCACTTGTTTTTCTTCCACTACCTTTTTAAGTATTAAATTATCACTAACGCAAATCAAGAATTTATTAGCTTCTCAGATTTTTGGCAGACAAAGAACTCCAATAGCTGTCAAGATAATTAAAGTCCTTACTACTTTATCATACCTCTGTGCCAGACTTGTGATTTGTTTCTCAAATTCTTTGGAATAGGGTGTCTTTCTTCTTTCTGATCAGATGTTCTATAGTATACTATAATGACAAAATTGCTTCTGTTTTTTCTTCTTTGACCTTCACTCCAATACTTTCTATCATTGCTGCCCTTTTGTCCCTAGATCTCTTCTCATGAGTGTAGATAGATTTCTTCCACTTGGCCCTATGTGGGGAAGAACAAAGAGCAACCAGCAGAAGTTGAAAGGGGAAAAAACTACTTAGCACTTAAAGCTATCCCTGAATGAAATGGGATGTCTTGGGAAATAGTGAATTCCACCTGAGAGAAGGTTTTCAAGCTAAGTCTGAAAGACCATTTTTTGTAGCATGTTGTAAGAGTTCTTGTTATATATGGATTAGACTAGATAGCCTCTCACCCTTCCAACTTGAAGTTTCATTGATTATTTAAATCCTATCATCTCCAAAAAATCCAAACTGTGGGTAACTCAAAGACCCAAAGAGAGATGGTTGGTGCACCAGACAGGCTCTAACATATCCCCAATTACAACTACTCTATAAAACTGCCTAAGAATATCAGCCAGGAAATGCATGTTTGGAAAAGGAAAATATCAATCATATAATAAATTTGAGGACAGATAGCCCAAGTTCTGCATGGCTACCCATGGAATAATAAAAGACACAAAATAGGCCTCCATTTTATCAGGTTCAATGTTAAATTTATGAAAGGATATGAACAAGAATCTCACAAGATGAGAAAGATTAGATAGTTTATGAACTATACTGCTAGAGAAAGTAGCCCCATCAATATGATAATACATGCAGTGATTCTTTTGCATGAGGAGGGCAAAGAAATCAAACTATCAAACATCGCATTATGCCCATAGTGCAGTAAATAACTGCAGACATTTGCAATGCATTCAAATATAAGCACACTAAATTTTAAAATTAATTATCAAATAACATTTGTATTTTATTTGACATTTATCTATAAGAAAATGAGACAGCATCTAGCCTTCTTTGGTGGGGGAGTGAAATAGTTAAAAAATAAAATATTTAAAATTTTCTTTAATTTTTGTTTCACTGATTTAGAAAATGTTACTCTTATAGAAGACCACAGACATGGATGGGTTTATAGCACAATTCACAGAGAAGGATTTACAAGTTTAAACTCTGAGGTTATTAAGACAAACATCAGCTAGATCAGGGCTTTTTAAACTCTTTCCACTCGTGATCTCTTTGGCGCTTCTTAAACTGTGGTTTGTGACCCCATATGGGACTAGGTAACCAGAGCACAAGTCAAACTCAAAAGAATCAGAGCCAGCGGAAATCCCAGGTCATTCATGGAGAGATATAAAGTGGAAATGCCATGTCAAACTCAGTAAATATAGTCAGGCCCCAACACATAGTAAACATGGCCACATTGATAGTTTGCCTAAAGGAGATGAACAGGGATTATCACAATTCACTTCAATCCAATTCAATCAACACTGGTTATGCACACATACTATGTGCAGAGCCCTGTGTTTGGGGCTGGAGGAGGTAAAAGTTCACAAGAAGACATGGAGATTAAGCGTGTAGTAGGAGGACAATACATATGCATATATAGTGACTATAAGGGGAGGTGACATTGTACAGTGGGAATAATGCTCCTTTGGGGTGAAAGGACACAAGTTTAAATGGTGGCTATGCCTCTTATTATTGGCACTACATTGGGCACACCACTAACCACCTTGGACCTCAGATTCTTATTGGTAAAATGAAGACGTAGACTCAAAAGTTATGTTCTCATAATTCTATGATACACAAATGTACAGAACTAGAGAAACTAATGAGGCAGGAAACGAGAGTATTATGTGAGAAATGATGGGTAAGAGTACTTCGTGAAAGATGTGACATTTGAGATGGGCTTGAAAGGATCGGTAGGTATGTAACAAACGAGGCGGTAGAGGAACACCTTCAAAGAATAAGAAGTGTAAGCATGAATGGATGGATAGATGAATGAATGAAGAATGAATATGCAGATGAAAAAGCATTTACTGAGCACTTAATGGGAAAGGGCACAGCATGTTCAGGGGGAAAGAACTGTTTACTTTGCCTGAAGGACATAATGTGAGAAAGAGAAATAGAGTAGTATGAGAAAAGAAACTGGAAAGGTATGGTGGTACCACAGTAGTAGGAGAAGCACTTATTTGTATGTTTGTGTAAAATCTGTATGTTTATGCATGTGTATGTTTACATGTATGTATGTATATCTACATATAAGAGAGGGAGACAGAGAAAGGGAGAGAGAGACAGGGGGAGACAGAGAGAGGGAAAGAGAGAGAGACAAAGGGAGATAAAGAGAAAAGGAGAAAGGCAGAGGGAAGAGAAACATGAACCTATTCTTTGTTAGAATCAGTGCTAAATTTAAAGTGAAGAAGATACACCTCTGATTCTTCCTAGCTATGTAAGCATCGCTATGTAAACAGGTTCTTAACACATTGACATTATACAGGAATGACATAAAAATGAGGGATGAAAACAGTGAGTGTGCTCCTGGAGCATGCCAGGAACTTCTCTCTCGAGGGTTCAGGACTTGGAGTGGACGACCCTCCTCATACCTTCCCTCACTGCTGTCATATTTTGTTTTGTTTTGTTCTTAATCTGCTCCTGGGCCAACCTATGCAATGATTTGAAAACAAAACTCTCAAATCCTATCTCAAATTTCATTTTGAGTATTTGATCATGATGAAACTTGTCTTCATATGTTTTTCTCAAGCCATCCCCAACCCCATGTTGGTACATGTATGTCTTGTTACAAGTCACTAGTAAAGCATATGACCACTGGCAGACTATTTCTGACATTTTTCATATCTACCGTCCCCTGGGTGTTCAATAATCAGCTAAAGAAAAAATAATAATAAAGGTATTCTGACATGTCATTTGCAAGACATTTGAGTCTCTATATCAGAAAGGTAGCTCATATTTACTAGGAGAGGTTCATTTTCCTATTGCCTGGGAGTACCCAGAAGGATTGCTGTACTGCCTGACAACGTGACCTGATGCTGTATTTCCAGCATGCTTTAATATGGATAGAGAGATTCAATCCATACCAATGATGCTCAGAGACGAGAGTCAGCTCTACCTGGAGACAGATTGTCAAATCAGACCTGCAGTCTAAAATGGTCATTTCAAAGCAATTTGGGACTTTTACATTGTGTATGGTCTAAAGACCTTTTTTTCCCTGGGACTCATCATTTTAAACATCAAAATGAAGCCTGAAAAAACAGATTACACATTCAAGAACATTGAAAGTTCAGGTCCTTAGAGAATAGACAATTACTAGTATTAGGAAAACTATTCTGAATTATCGTATTTTTATTGAAATACCACAATTTTGCGGAATTAAAACAATTTTTTGGAGAACTACTAATAATTCTACCTAATCAAAGCAATTCAAATGATAGGAGTGACTGCAAGTCATGCTACAGATTTTTTTTTTCAAATCAAATTTCTTTGAATATATGCTTTGAGCATGGATCACTGGACAGTTTATTTTTCTTATGGTGAATACTCTTAAGGACCATACTCATGCGAAGGTATAAATCTGACTAGGTTTAGTTATTAAAAATGAGACTCTTTCTAACTAATGAAAGCTTCCATTACTTATCTACAAATAAGTGTAACTGATGTTTATATGAGCTGAGTGCTCCCTGTCATACAGATAGTGACCGCCAGATGAAGTCTATGGTCCTTGATCTTCCTGAGTCTAAGGCAAGCTTTCTATACACTATGTCAGAGGAGCAATTTAATAAGACCTTTAAAGTTAAATTTTATTTAAGATATCCACAGAATAGTTTGTTATGGTGGGAAGCAGGAGGAAATGGGCATTGTAATAGTAAATATAGTAGTAAAAGTTACTTGGCAAATATGGCAAATTACCTTAAAGCTTAGATTAGCCTGACAGGGCACTTAGCAACACTGGGAAACTTTACCCTGTTGCTCCCATGTCTCCCTTACATAAGCTTTAACATTACCTCTTTTCACACCAAGTTAGAATTAAGGGAAAGTATAAAATAATGAATATTTGAAGTCTCTTAGAAAGAATAGGTTTACTTATGTTGAAATTTTTTTTCAAACCTCTGTTTCAGGGAGCAGGAACAGGTACAGATCGAGCCTTGCCCCTCTAACAAAGATAAAGAATGTTTCTCTGACACACGACACCTTTAAAATGCTAATATTTTTCCAAAATACATTTTCAAGTTTGATGTTATTGTTATGAACTCTAGGGAATGTAACATTTTTTAAGCATGTTTCCTGTGATTACTACACCTTATGTCCTTCTATTTAGAATACCAGGTGTATAAACTATTAAGGATGAAAATCCAGCTCCTACAACCATCAGCAACACAAAGTACATCATGTGCATAGAGCTTAACTATCTGAATCCATAAGAAAACTGTGGCCTTCATGGGGATGGCCTCTTCATCATTGCAGTTAGCTAGTTACCATCCTCTTTCAATCTCCATCATTAACACTATGAAACATGGTTTTGTCATCCTTAGTTACATTAACTTTGATAACAGGGAAAGCAAGCTAACTTCCTTTTTTGTGTGTGACAGCTATAGCCTTGCTCAGTTAGTGGAGGGTATATTTATAAGCAATGAAAATAGCATGTCAAGATTTCAATAGAGTTTGTAAGTATTATGGATGGGCAAGTATCTCTTACTAGACATATCTGGAAATGATTTGTCCTCGGTAATGCAGAGGGATTATACTATTCCAGGAAATGATACTGTCAGAAACATTACTTAAAAATAGTTCTTCTCCTTGGAAGTTAAACATATGATATTGGACAAAAATATGGTGCAGGCATTTCAAAATGTTACCACTATTTTGAAAATAATCTTTCTAGACCTAGGAGATTATTTAAGCTCATCAGTGAGACAAAGCCTTAAATTTTGAGAATTTATATTGACTGGTACCTGCAGAATACTGAAACCAAGGACATTTTTTGTTTGTGAGGTACATTTCTACACAAGTAGGAATTATTGATGTAAGGGTCTTTAAACATTTTTTTAAGTATTTTTATTTCAATATTTATTTCAAAAAAGTATTTATATTTCAATAAAATTGGTTTCTTTTGTAATTCTATGTCTTACTTTATACATATAAAAATATTCTTAGAAGAGTTGAGCACAGGTTGAGTCAGTCAAAATCTCAAAATGTCTATGAAACAAAAAGATTCAATAGAACATTTCAATCACTCTCCTTCCCTTGATATTCTCTCTTTCTTGGTTTTCAGGGCACTACTCAGCCCTGGTTTTCCTCCTACTAACCTGACCGTTCTTTCTCAGTCTCCTTTGTTGAGTCTTCATCCAGACCACTCCCACTAAATGTGAGTATCCCACAGGGTTTTACCCTAAGACCCTTTCTCTTCTCCTATTTGGTTTCACTTGGTGACCTCATCAGCTATCAGAAATTCAATTGTCATCTCTCTGCTAATGATTCTCAAATCTACTTATTTAGCCCTAATTTCTTTTCTGACCTCTGCTCTCTCAGCTCCACCTGCCAAACAGACATCTTAAACTGCATGTTCCTTAGATATCTTAAACTCAACATGTCTAACACAACTCATGTTTTTTCCTGAGCCTTCCTTCCTTTCAAATTTTCTTGTTGCTGTCCAAGGTACTACCACCCTTCCAGTTGCACAGGTTCATAATCTCAGTGGCATCCTCAATATCCCATTCAATATCACCCCCTCTCCCCATATCCAATCTGTTAACAAAGTTTATTGATTTCATCTTCATAATATTTCTAGAATATGCCTGCCTAAAGAATAGGTTCAAATATGTCACCCCACTACTCAAGAAATTGCAGTGGTTTATCATTCAAAAACCTTTATAATATGCTCCATTGCCACCCCCCACCCCACACCACATAAACCTTTCTAGTATTACAACTTACATACTCCCCTCCCCCATATATTCTGTGATACAGTGGTTTCCATGCTCTTCCTTGAATAGGATATTCCATCTATTAGATGGAAGTATTTTCACTAGCTGTCCTTCATGCCTGGAATTCCCCACCTCCTCACACCTTTCTCTTCTGTTTTCCCTGGCTTCCTTCAAGTCACAGTTAAAATCTCAACTTCTACACAAAGCCTCTCCCAAACCTTCTTCATTTATTGATCACTGCCAATTAATTCTGTATACAGATTGTGTGTACATAGTTGCATGCCTGTAATCTCCTCCATTAGACTCTGAGTTTCGTGAGAGTAGAAAATTGTCTTTTAATTTTCTTTATATATCAAGTACTTAGCACAGTTCATAGCACATATTAGGTGCCTAATAAATGTGTGATTGACTGACTGACAAAAAGATTAAAAGACTTTCATATAAAGGAACTAAGAGATTATCTACATTTTATAAGATGAGTACATGGAGATTGTGTGTCCTATCACAAATAGGCCCTTATGACATATAATGTTCTTCACTTTAATTTGATTAATTTCTGTCATCAGTTTCCTCTTTTTAATGCCAATACTACTAGGAAAGGATTTGCATGTCACTCAGTCATTAAGTTAGCATGAATTAAATAAATGAGATTATTTTCCAAGAAAATTACACTGACAAAAAGAGAATTTCAAACTGAAGACAGAGAAGAAAAGGAAATTTTATAGAGTGGGACACTTCAAGAAGGTAGATCTGAATGAGGTGCCAAATTGAGGACTCTGGGTAAAGGATACCTTGAAAATGATAGATTCTAAAAGGTTAGCTCAGATGGGATACCACAAGATAGCAATGAGGTAAAATAGGCAGTGATACCATATGCAAACTTTGCATGTTTCATACAGTTTTGTCTAGAGAGAGGCATCCTTCTGTGTTTGTAAATATGAGAGGGAGAAGGGGAAGAAGAAGAAATGGTTGATGGGAAGTTTGGGAACTAGGAATAAACAAGTAATATTATTGTATATGATAGATCTTCTGTTGTCTTGCTTCATTCATATAAATTTAAGTAAGTTAACTCTCATATTTATTTTAGCAAAAATGGAAACATCTAAATTGGATATTTAAACAGGATATTTTGTTCATATATTCAGTCATTCAACAAACATTTTATTTCTCACTCTGTTCGGAAAATTGTTCTAGGTTTTAGGAGAGATACAGAACTTAGACAAAGCAAAGACCTTGCAGTATTGGAGATATAGTCTAGAATAGGTTTAATATGCAAAATTTCTCTATTCAAGGTCCCAGGGGAAAGGTTATTACAAATCATAAGATCAAGGAGAAGGTGGTTATTGCTCATGAGAAGATATTTGAGTCCCCTTTGTTATCAACTCCAGCATATAAACTACTTCTACGTATAATATGAATCTAGGGAGATTGTAAAGAAGTTTTATTATTTCTTCATTCATTACAGTACAGTCTTTTATAATCAAAGTAATAAGCATGCCACAAATACTTTCTTGAAGTTCATATTAGATTCATTGTCAAGTGACCTTCAGTAAAGTAGTAAATAAATAGGTTCTTATTAATGTTTGTTAAGCTGAATTGAATTGATTTGATATTAAATACTAAAAGTGGTATACCCTCATACATATAAAGAAACTGTACTATTCATCTATACATACATACACATATGTGTATATATACATATATATGTATGTATACATATATACACATACACATACAATATACATACACACACATGAACCAACCAGGTTCCCAAACCCACTGGCTGATGATTATGGAAACTTTAGTCTGCACAGCCAGGTCACCTGGGCTCCCATAAAACCAATCCCAAGTGACCACTCCCAGGAGCTTAACCATATTGGCGTCAGACTTGGTGTCTGACACCTGATTGCCTTTAGCCTTACTTCAGCTCAGAAAACACAAACAATCCACCAGAACAAGTCTCACTAGTACTAGGAACTACAGGAATGCACCACCATATCCAGTGATCTTATACCCTTTTATCTGAGATAAAGAATATAGAGGATAGTACTTGAACTAAATTTTTTTAAAAATCCGAATATTTTGATAGTTATAGATATTTCCATAGCAGTACTGAAATGGAATCATACTCTTATATGTAAAAGCAATTTAAAGTATTGGTGGGAGAAGAGTCATGCCTTACAAATCAGAGTTCTGGTAAGAAATTAGACTGATTTCTACCTTCCCATACACAAACGATGTTTCAATGTAACTTTGTTTTCTTTCTTCTTTTGAATATGTCCCATCTCACTCAATGACAGTGGTGGGTATTTGCATGCAAACAATGAAAATTATCCCCTAATTATTTCTGGTCTTCAGTTTCCTTCTCTGTAAATTCGAGTTGGTTTAATGAGATTAACCATAAAGTTGCCTGTTCATCTCAGATATTTATAATGTTATGATTCCACTCTATTATTACAGTTGGGGGAGTTAATTGACAGGAATGTAGGAATCCAGGTAGTAGATTATAAGAGCTCTGGTAAACTGTGACAGAAGAAACTAGCAAGCAGGAATGTGATGACCAAGTCAGCAGGTAAGAAATGAAAGGATTCTGATGAAGAGAAACTGAGAGCATCTGTACAATTAGAATAGGTGCTGAAAAGAGAGAAACATGAATATGAAGGAATATTGCAGAAAAATATTGCTTCTATGACTACATAATTCAATTGAACAATCATTTATCATGATGAGCTATGTATTCTCCTTAGCAAAGAAAAAATGAAACTCATATACCCTGATACTAATCACCTGATAATTATCTGGCCACTTGACTCTGGAAAGTCATTTCAGTAACTGATTGATAGAAGCACATACAGCGCAATATACCCAAAGGTATTCCTCACTTACAGTAGCCTAGAATCCCTGAAATTATGACCTCATAAGAAAGAATGTGTGTTTTCCTTGGGGTCTACCCTTTATCTTTCAATGAGAAGAAAGAACCATTGTGGGCTACTTCATTAGTCCATATTTCACTGCATGTTTATCCTTCATTGCCTAAGAAGCCTGTGCCATCAAAGAAATAATGACATGACTTATACCTGACTTGTTTTGAGTGAAGGAGGGCTGTGCAGGTCACAAGCCTCACTTCTCCTCCAGAGTCATCTGAATCCAGTGACCAGATATCCATCAGAATGACTGGAGATGATCAAGGATGAGGAAATTGGGTTTAAGTGACTTGCCCAAGGTCATACAGCTAGGGAGTGTCAAGTGTCTGAGGTGAGATTTGAACTTAGGTCCTCCTGACTCCTGCGCTGGTGCTCTAACCACTGCACCACCTGGGACTGCCTCTAACTACATTACTAACTAATTATATGTAGTGAAGGAGAAAAGGTAGCCTCAAAGAAAAGTGATACCTACTTATGGACAACCCTATAGAACTTCTGTTGGTACAAAGGCTGATAAACCATCATAGCAGCTCTCTGACTTGCTGGTAATAGGCCAGAGAACTGAAGAATGGAGGAAGCAGGAGAGGATTTTATATTGGTGAGGAGGCTGTACAGCACTCCACTAACCCTGAAACTTCAGTTACTCAATTAAGTATCAGATGAATAGGACAGAAGTGAATATATATGTGTATCTATATTTATATATCTGTATAAGTATATTAACAAATTTATTAGTTTCATCTTTTCTATCACATTTTAAGCTATTTGAGAACAGAGGTTATGTTTTGACCTATTTCTTTGGTTCAGTGTTTTCTTTTCCCTAGATTATCATAAAATATAGTAAAGGACAAGGAATTGGCACAGAGAGGCTAAAGAAGTTATCCATACCCCATTCACTTTCTTTTCATTGGTGAAGATATTTAAGTATCTTATTGGATATTTTCCCAGGATATTTTACTCATGCCACACTCCCTTTCCACCCATATTCCTCTTACTCCTGTTCAAAAGTGTACCAGTTTTTGATTATATATAATAGTGGCAATAATTAGTGCAGTCATGGGATAGATGCAATCATAAACACAAGCAGAATATTTTTGAGGGTCTCCATGGCAACAGTTTATTCTCTGGTCTCCATGGTAACATTTATTGGCACCTCTTATTTCATCAGATAATTTTGTTCTCTTGACTAAAGCCTGATCCAAGCTTCAAGAATCTAAAGTCCTTTCTCATTTTTTTTTAAAGTCTGAGATGAGAAATAGAAAAACCTGAAAGGAGATATGAGGAAATTAATTCTGTAGGTACTACATAGCAGTGGACTGCATTCTTTTACCTTGGGGCTAAATATGTGTACAAAAATATCAACAGATTACAATCTCAATCCTTAAAGAATTTAAATTCTTGATGATCTCCACTGATGTCTTCTATTACAAAGTCAGATTTCTTATGAAAAAAATATAAATTCGGTGACAATTACAAAACCTTTACTAGTTGGAAACTAGAGATTTCTTATGCAGAATGGAGTCAAAAGTCGAGAATTCCTTGAATTCTTCATTCCAAACGTCTTTTCCTCCATCACCTAAAATTCACCCAATCAAATGAATCCCCAGTGTTCAAACAGCCTATAAAATGCAAAGGCATTTAGTCTCTTGTGTTCAGAATGGAAGATAGAGATGTTATCTAATAAGGTGCCCAAATATTAATTGAGAGCTAGAGTATGAGAGATTTCAGTTTCCTCAATCCTTTGCAGCATGACTTTCAACCAAATTAGCCAAAGAAATTGCTCTCTCCTAAGTAATCCATGATTTTCTAATGGTCAGATCTGATGGCCTTTTCATAGTGCTAATTCTTCCCAACCCATTAGCTCCATTTAAAACTATTGGCTACTTTCCTTCCAGATACTCTCTCTTTTCTGGGTTTTTTTGTGGTATTATTCTTTTGTCTGACTTATCATTCCTCTTAATTGTAGTTATTCTCCAGAGTTCTATCTTCTTCCTCTATGCTGACTCCCTTGGTAACCTCATCAATTTCCATAAGTTTGAAATCTGTACAGATAACTCCGAGATCTATAAATCCAACCTTCCTGTCTTCCCTAAGTTTCAGCCCCACATCTCCAGTAGTCTATTATATAACTCAAACTCTATTTTCCAAAGATACCTTAAATGCAATATATCTAAAACAAAACTCATTATTTATCCTGTTAAAGCCCCTTTTAAACATTCTTATTCTGTCAAAGGTAACACTATCCTTCCAATGTCTCAAGCTCATAATCTTGCCTTCTTCAACACTGATTATATCTAATCATTTTCCAGATCTTTCCATTTCTACTCCCTCTGTCTTTCTTGAATCCAACTCCTTTTCTCAACTTGTGGAACAACCACCTTAGGACATCACCTCTCCCCTACATTATTGTAACAACCTTCTAATTGTTCTCCTTGCTTTGTCTCTCCCTGCTCTAAACTGTGCTATATATAACAATCATTTTTTTTATTAAACACAGATTTGACCATATGACTCCCTACTCAATCAGCTCCACTGGTTCCCTATCACCTCTAAGGTAAAATACAAATTTGTCCTTTAGTTTTAAAATCCATATACAACCTGCTCCCAATTTACTTTTCCTAAGTCATTAGAGATCATTTCCTCTCTTACATTTCATGATCCATCCAAACTGGCTTTCTCTCTGCCCTCACTCAGAACATTCTAACTCCCTGCTCCACATCTTTGCACTGATGCCCATCATGCCTGCAAAGTGCCCCTTCCTTATCTCTATTTTACCAAATCCCTCTCTTCCTTTAAGTTATAGCTCATGTACCATGTTCTGAATGAAGACTTTTCTTATCTCTCAATTACTAGTACTCTCCCAAGTTCTCATATCCATCTACTTTGCATGCATATTTATTAAATTTATGTATATATTGTATATTTTTGTGTACTTGTCTCTTCCATTAGAATGCAACCTAATTGCAAGTAGATAGTTTAATTTACATTCATGTTCCCAATACCTAGAATAGTGTCTGTCATATAGAAGTTGCTTATTAGTTTATTTAATTAATGAGTCAACCACTAAATGCTTATTAATGTATTGCTTAATTCATTTTAATTATTACAGATGAATATCAAGATATGAGAAGCAATGGAACAAAGCTAAAATTACAATATCAAGAGAAAAACAAAAATGTAGAGGAGGAATGAACATTTTGCTCATAATGAGTGAAGGTTCTTTCAGAATTGAGCAAGTCTGCTATACATATAACTCTTGAAGCTTCAACGTAGGAAGAAGTAGTAGGTACATGCTAGAGGAGTCAGCTCCTCAGCTCCATGAAGAAAATAAATAGAAACAATCTAGGAAGACAGAGATGGTCATTTTATGACCCACTGGTAAAAAGAAATTTGAAAACACTAAACAGGCTCTGTTTCTTAAGAACTATTATCAACACAGGCAATTATTCTTAGTTTTGGAGAGCCTGAAGTTATTAGAATATTAAGTGTGACTTTGTTATTGTGTTAAAGAGATCAGGCAAGGTCACGGTGGTCAAAGGACCAGTTTTTTACTGAAGAAAGGTCAATGGATTTAGAATTAGAGGATATAGGTTCATATTCAATGTCTACCATTAATTACTTCTGCAATCTTTGGCCTATTTCATATGTGAAATGAGTAGGTTGAAGTCAGTGGCCCCTAAGATTCTTTTCAGCTCTAAAACTATGATTCCATGATAATTAGAGGGACATTCTCTGGTCATAAAATTACAGGATTTAGTTTCAAGTCTCTAAATTTCAGAAACTTCTATTAAAAATTCCACATCTCTCAACAACAGCTTACAAATGCTCTAAATTTTAATAAAATTTTATTGAGCTATGTAAAGATCCTATAGGGCAACTCACTTTACTTTTTTAGGATCCCATCCCTTCCTCTATAAGCAAACAGAGAGAGAGACAGAGAGACAGAGAGAGAGAGAGAGAGAGACAGAGAGAGAGACAGAGAGGGAGACAGAGAGAGACAGAGAGAGAGAGAATAGTATTCTTCAATCTACATTCAGATTACATAGTTCTTTTTCTGGATGTGGACAGCATTTTCCACCATGAATCTTTTGGAGTTGCCTTAGATCATTGCATTGCTAAGAGGTAAGTCTATGAAAGTTAGTCATCGTACAATGTTGCTTTTACTGTGTACAATGTTCTCCTGGTTCTGCTCACTTCACTCAGCATCAGTTAATGTAAGTATTTCCAGTTTTTTCTGAAGTCTGCCTGCTCATCATTTCTTATGGAACAGCAGTATTCCATTACATTAATGTACCTGTTCAGCCATTCTCCAATTGATGGGTATATCCTCAATTTCCAATTCTTGGCCACCACAAAAAGAACTGCTAGAAATATTTTGTACATGTGGGTCCTTTTTCCCATTTTTATGATCTCTTTGGGATACACACCTAGAAGTGGTATTGCTGGGTCAAAGAGGATACACAGTTTTATAGCTGTTTAAGCATAAATTCAAGTTGATCTCCAGAATGTTTAGATCAGTAGAAAATTTTTAAATGCAGTATCCATAGATCCCTCAACTGTTCATGAAGAGATTTCAGAGGGTACATAAACTTGAAAGGGAAAAAAACAATTACAGCTTTATTTTCACTAACTTTTACTTGAAACTTAGTATTTCCTTTAATTATTTCTGGTAGCTCTAAAGAACTACGACTCTGTGATTCTGTGCCATAGATATATAATTTCATCACTTTTCTGGGAGTCCGCTTCCTCATTTTTAAAATATACTATAAATATATTTGAGATCTCTTCCAGTTCTAAACCTGTGACTCTATAACCCAAGAATACAAGGGCGTCACTGCCCAGTAGTTATAGAGTCACATTTTTGTCCATTTTCCTCAGTTCCATGATGACAATACCCTGGTCCTTCTGCCCTCAAAACAACTAATAATGATGTTCAAAATCCAACTAAAGGGACAATTCATGATATTCTCAATGAAAACTTACTGGAACGAAAGAAACCAGATGGATCAGAGTTAAATAGCAGAGGATTTTGGCTCAAATACAAGTAAAAATAGTCTACCAATTAATGATATTCAAAAAATGTAACGGCCTGACTTATAAGCTGTGAATTTCTCTTCAAAAGATGTATTGAAACAGAAGCAATAACTAGGCCTTTGGGTATTCTTTCTTTCCTTTGGATCCCTCTCATCTGGTGTACAGAGTAAGGCCGAATAAGAGTGTTTACAATTATTAAGATTGGGGGCAGAGCCAATATGGCGGAGTACAAAGACTCACCTACGCTAGCTCCGAACCCACAGCCCATGGATTCCCTCTAAAAAGAACTGCCAACTAATTCTGGAACAGTGGAAGCCACGCAGCAACACAGAGAAGGAGATTTCCGTTCCAGAGAGCCCTGAAAAACCGATCCCAAAGGTCCATCGCGGACTAGACGGGAGCGGAGCCCAGCACTGCCCTGGCCACGCGGCACTGAGAAGAGCGAGCAGATCTGAGCAGGCTTCAGGGATGGAATCTCCAGTGGCCACGAAGGTCCCTCCACCACAGAGGCACAGGCCAGTGAGAAAGATGTCTGGGCAGGCTGAGAGGGGAGCGGGGTGTCTCCACAACTCAGGCCCCCTTAGGAGGCAGCAGCAGAGGCAGCAGGCAGCCAGAGGCTCCCAGAGCAGGGGGGAGCTCAGCAGCAGCTCCATTACAGAAGGTCTCTGCATAAACCCCCTGAGGGAACTGAGCCTGGGGGGTGGTCCTGCCCCCACCTGAGCACCAGCAGATAAGCTCCCATGGAATAGCAGCCAGGCCTGCTGCCAAAAGCCCTAAGGCTGGGGAGCAGCATATGAATCTCAGACCCCAAGCACTAGCTGGGTGGACCTGGGCCTGAGGTGAAGAGGACTCTCAGAAGTCAAGTAACTGGCTGGGAAAATGCCCTGAAAAAGGGAAAAAAAAATAAGACCATAGAACGTTATTTTCTTGGTGAACAAATGATTCCAACCTTCCTCTCTGACAAGGAAGAAAACTGCTTACCCCAAACATTTGAAATAGATATCCAATGGGCTCAGACCATGGAAGAGCTCAAAAAGGATTTTGAAAATCAAGTTAGACAGGTGGAGGAAAAACTG
>CM053770.1:79303879-79331735 GCA_028658325.1 Potorous gilbertii
TAATATACCTGTAAAAAAAATGACTCTAAACAAATTCTAGTGGAGCAGAAGCCACAAAACGACAGAGTGTAAGAGACTTCTGGCTCAAGGCAGCCCAGAAGGCCAACAGGAAAGGTCTATTGCACTAGGCTTGGAGCAGAATGCAGCCCAGCCTTGGCCACACAGCACTACAAGGAAAGGACCAGAGCAGGCTTCAGGGGGCCACTGGCAGCAGCTGTAGCTCCCAGATCCCTCAACCCACAAAGACCAGAGATAGCTTCAAAGGTCAGTGAGAAAGCTTTTTCACCTGGATGAGAAGGCAGCAGGGTCTTCCTGTCCTAGCCCCGGCCTCAGGCAGCCCCAGGTGGTGGCAGTGTTTATTTTTGGAGCCCTCTGCCTAAAGACCATGGGGGAATTAAGCTGCTGATCTGGGTCTCAGCCCTGACTAGAGATCCTGGGGTGAGGAGGAGAACTGGCTGGTGGAGCTGGTGGATGATCTGGAGAAGGAATTTTACTCCCAGATACTGGGCAGAAAAGCTTTGGTAGCTCCCAGACCAGAGCACAGGCCAGGAGAGGAGTAAACTACTCTTCCTTGATTGTACCACCTTGGAGGAACTGAGAACTTACGGATCCCCAGAGTACAGTCTCTTCTTGACAAAAGACTCAAAAGTCAAGTAACTGACTTGGAAAATGCCCAAAAAATGGAAAAAAATAAGACTATAGAAAGTTACTTTCTTAGTGAACAGATATTTTCTTCCATCCCTTCAGATGAGGAAAAACAATGTATATCATCAGAGGCCTCCAAAATAAATATGCAGTGGTCTCAGGCCATGGAAGAGCTCAAAAAGGATTTCGAAAATCAAGTAGGAGAGGTAGAGGAAAAATTGGGAAGAGAAAGAGAGAAATGCAAGAAAATCATGAAAAGCAAGTCAACAGCTTACTAAAGGAAATCCAAAAAAATACTGAAGAAAATAACACCTTTAAAAATAGACTAATCCAATGGCAAAATAGAGCCAAAAAGCCAATGAGAAGAATGCATCAGAAAGCAGAATTAGCCAAATAGAAAAGGAAGTTCAAAAGCTCACTGAACTCATGCTTCTTGAAACAACATTTTTTAAATTTAATTGTATTGTTTTCAACTGATAATTTTTTTCTCCTTCTTAGCTTCATATTTTTTAGAAAACCATATGTCTTCTTATGGAGCTATATGGCTACAAGTCAGAGAATACTATACCAAGTGTAAAGTGCACAGTATCAATGAGAATTTGCATAGGAGAATCTGGACAAAAGATGTTATCATAGAAATAGATGAAAAGAAAGAGATAGTCTCATCATGTAGCAAGTGAGGAATAAATAATTGGCTCCTCTTTTGTCCATTTATATTCCTTCAAGGTCAAGAAATCTAGAGGAACCTTTCCCTGTTGCAGGACAATGTGTGAGCTTCCTATATGAGATTTGAGGGTAGACATGGGCAAGAGCTACACAGGGTAAAGGTGTGAATTAGTTGCAATGTGTGTCATTAGACAGAGGATTTGCACTGATGAAGTCACAGATTCATCAAAGTGCCAAAGAAAGATTAAATAGTTTTCTCATCACTAAAACCTTCACTATTTAGCAACAGTTCAGCAATTATTTGTATAGTAAGCATTCAGAATATTTTATATTTCAGAATAAAACTATTAGCCACTTAATTTTATCAGTTTTATAGTTATAATTAATTTGTTAATTGCCTATGAATAGCAGTAATAAAAATAACTTACATTTATATAGGTATATATATAATTTTAGTGTTTGCAAAGAAGCACAGATATTTTGTCATTTGATTTCATTGAAAGAAGGAATGTAGTTAATTTGATAAATCTGATAGTGTATTTGTGCAGGTCTTTATTGTGAAGTTTCTTCATCAGGAGAAATTCAGATTTAGAATCATAACATCAACAGAATGCAATTTTCTCAAAGTCTCTTTAAAGTTTCACTTTAAAGAGAATTCTAGAAAAAGGTGAATTCAAAATATCTCTTTAACCATAATGTGATAAAATTTCTGAGAAGACTCTGGAAGAAAGATCAATTTTCTCATGAAATCTCGTTGGTAATACCATATATTTTCAATAGCATTACTGGACAGGAAGTCTGCGTAAACAGCTTTTCCAAGCACTAATTCAGTTTGCTTTCCTTAAATAGACCTGTTTGAAAAATTGGAAAATGACCTTTCAAATTAATGCATTTAAATAGATGGATAGACCTATGTGTATCTGCACTTATTATACACATACACATAAATACCTACATATGCTTTGCTGTGGTTCAGTTGTTTTCAGTCAAGTCTGACTTTTTGTGATCCCATCTGGGTTTTCTTGGCAAAGACACTGGAGTGGTCTCATCATTTTCTTTTCCAAGTCATTTTACATTTAAGGAAATTGAGGCAAACAGGGTTGTGACTTACCGAGGCTTACATAGCTATTAACTATACAAGGCCAGATTTGAACTCAGAAGGAACTTCCTGACTCCAGGTCTGGCACCCTACTCATTGTGCCACTTAGCTACCCCATATATATGCATACACACATATGTACGTGTTTGTGTGTGTGTATATATATATATATATATATATATATATATATATACAGATATATGTACATATGTGTGTGTGTTTGTGTGTACATATATATAAGTACCACAACAAGAAGTGCCACCAGATATATATCTTGTTTGTAAATGAATAGTACCATTGAAAATTTTAGTCAATAATAAGTTCAAAACATTAGAGCTTTTATTTGATGAGAGCTTATAGTATTAACACATGTAAGAACAAGCCATCTAACTTCCTTTTCTGTGCTTAAACCCAGAAACAATTAATCCATATACATTTGTTAAGGTCCAATCTGCCAGGCATCCCTCACTTAGGCCAGTTTTATCAATAATGTTCTCTTGTTAATGTTCTCTTGGCCATGTCTAGCAATTCAGACTTTTCATGTTCCACAGAATCATTCTGAGTTTCTTGGCTGGTGGAGTTTTTCATTGGCTTCTAGCTTTTAGTTACTATTAAATTGCTGAAATCATACTTGGAAAAATAAATAACAAATGGATTCAGAGTGAAATGAGCAGAACCAGAAGAACCATTTATATAATAAAAACATCATAAAGAAAAGCAACTTTGAAAGACTAGCAAATTCTGATCATTGCAACTGGTAGCTATAATTCCAGTGAAGTATGATACTCATCTCCTAAAAGAGGTGATTGATTCAGGTTGAAGAATGAAACATACTTTTTCCAGGCATAGCCATGTAGGAATAGGTTTTGCTTGAACATGTACATTTTTATAAGGGGTTTGATTTTCATTCTTTTTAGTGGGGAAAGTGGGAAGTTTAGGAGGATAAGGACAGAATAGCAAAAAAAGAAAGGAACTTGAGACAATTTTTTTAAATGTAGAGAAAACAACAGAATGAAGAAAGTAAGAAAGAAATCAGTTTTGAAAACTACTGGATGAATTTATCATATTCTTAAAAAGAAAAGAAAGATATATGTGTGTATGTATGTGTGTACATATGTATGTATGAGTATATTCATGTATACATATGTATTAGAAATTTACTGCTAAACATAATCCTCTTGTTTTACTACTTATTTGGAAATACCCAATTTAATTGATCTTTGTTCATTTCAGAATAAAAACTTTTTAAAAATTTAAAAGAAATACATACCATAAATAACAATTAGCTGATAAATATATTTTGCCTTTCCGGAGAGCACGCTGCAAAGTTTGAGCTAGTTTATAAACATTTTCTCAAAACCAATTAAGTAAAATTGCATTCTGCAATTCTAATAGAAGAACCACAGCTAAAAAGGATTTTGAATATTTTCCCCTTTTTAACCTAGATACCATGTAGCATGAGCAAAGCAAAATTATAATTTTGTTTCAAAATTTTCTCATGCTTATCTTTGTGAAGGTATACCCAGGATCTCATTTCTCTTGGGATTTTCATTAGCATCTTCTTTAAGAAACCAACAACTTTAAAAAATTGCACTTTGGAGTTCATAATTATTTTCCATACTATACCTCCTTGCTTGAAGAAATTTATTTATCAAAAAATGCAAATGACTAAAAACTTTTAGTCTTTTTTTGTCCACTTAAAGAAGTCAAAATATTTCACAACAAATCCTTTGGAGACCATACAAAAGAATAGGTTATATTGTATTTATATGACAATTCACTGATCTCTTTTGCTTCCTGTTTTCTCTGATTGAGAATAAAGGATTGCCTTTTTTCCCTTATGTCCACTAAGCTTGCCTCCACTTCTCTATTTCTTTGTTTATTTATCTTTGCCTTGGAGTACCCATGACTTCACTTCTTTCACTTTTTCCTACATGTCCTTACTTTTCTCTTTTTCCCATACTCTTTTTCACTTTCTTATTTATACCTCTTCATCTCTCTTTTTGTTTCTTTTTCCCTCCTATCTACTACTCATCTTTTCTTTCTGTTTTTGTGAAAAAACAAACAGTTTTCAAAGACTATTGTAGGGTAAAACCCACCTAACATCTGCTTGAGTTTTAAATTTTTTCCAGATCTTCTGTACTGGCACTATTGTAGCCATGGGTCAAATTTGAAAATTTTATATAAGAAATCTATTCAAACTTTCTAGTTACTGGAAATCAGTATGTTCTCTTAAGAAAAGAGTTTATTTTCAATAGGGAGAGACTTTCATAGATATTTATCATAAATGATAGGTGAGTGAAGCAATGTTGCATGGGCCAATTACTGATCTTACAGATAGGAAAAAGTGAGTTAAAGTCCTGATCCTGACACTTCTTAGAAGTGTAACCACTCTCAAGTCAATTAACTTCTCTGAGCCTCAGGCAATTCTCTAAGACTGTAAATTATAGATAGGTTCCATCTGCACAGTAGAGAACACTTCTACACTGGCAAAATCAAAGATTCTAGACATGTGATGAGTAAGGGAAAAGGAACTGGAACTCTTAGAAAGAAAAGGAACTCTTAGATAAGGAAACTTCTATCAGTTCAAGTCAGTATCCTACTTATAATCTTAGGGAGTTCTCTGGGACTCTAAATGACATTAAATGACCTACTCAAGGCTAAACAGTCAGTATATGTCAAAGCTAAGATTTGGATCCCGGACTTCCTGGCTCACAAGTTAGCTCTCTGTTCACCTTGCCACACTGCCTTTCTTGATAAATAAACAAGAAATCACACAAGCCCAATGGTGAAGAAGTTATTAGAGTTCATCTTAAACTCAGTAGAAGGGATGCCTTACATCAAACAATTGCAATGAAGCTTCCCTTCGGTCATAAGAGAATAAAATATAAGCTTTCAATTTTTTCTTTAATGTTCAGGGTAGTCAATCTAAAGGGTTCAACTTTTTTTACTGCATCTCTTGCTATTTCAGGGGCCCAGTTATGCCAAGTATTCCTGCAGTTTAGTAAGCTTAGAGCCCCTGGATTAGGAAAGAAGCCACTGAGCAAAGTCTGGTCTCTCTGCTTACTCTGTAGTACACTCTGAAAAAATAATTCTCTGCAGACTACTATTTTTGCCCTTTTCACTCCTTTTTCTAGAGCAAACATTCACTCAAAACACATAAAGGTCAATTTATATTTATATGTGGATAAAAACCTATTAAAAATATATAAACAACAAATGAACAATGTTTAAAAAAACATCTCAGAACTCCCAAAATGTAAGCAACAACCAACAGTGCCTTGATGAGGTAGACAGAGAGCAGACGAGGAAGTAGAGTGGATAAATTGGCCAGCTCCCAGCAGCTCTGTGAAGCAGGCACTGTCAGGCGAGCAGCAGGTTCTAAGTAGAGCACTCCTTAGGGGAATCAGTAGGCCAAAAAAAGCTTCAACTGCTTATAAGTATAGTTGTCCCATAGACTGCAGTAATTGCACTTTCATTTATAATCAGTTTCCACACCTGCCTGCATCCCTACCCCTCTCCACCAAGCTTCAAATTCTCAGCGGTTATTCTAAGATTCTTCTATATCTACTTTTAGCCAAGAAAACTACACTTCCCACAAGTGCCTATTGAAGATACAGGCTACAAAGACATGATGAAAATTCTTTTCCAACTTTTCACCTACTGAAAATCAGATGCTATCTTGGGAAAAGCAAGGCTGGTTTTTTCTTCCTGAGGCAAGCTTCTTGCAAAGTAGAAAAGTACTGGTGTGACCGTAGAAAACAAGAATGGCAGTTTCTCTGTGTAATCTAGAGTTATTGAATTCCCCTTTGGTAGATGAAGTGGAACATTCCAATAACCATTTGCTTCACAATGATGGGGCTCCCTGTACGTGAAATGATAGGGTCAAGAACTCCCAGACAATCGAGCAATTGGGTTTGGCTGAGCATCCTCAAGGGCTTCATCATTTGGGTCAAGTGGGTTAATTAGCATATTATTGTTTGGCCAAATGAGCAGCAAGGAGGTGCCAAACCTAAGATCCTGAAATAGTAACACATAAATCTTTCTGCAGTGGCACATATACAGATGGCAGTGTACTATCTGATGGATGAAAAGACTGCTTGAGCGTAACATTAGGCTTCTAAACAGCAAAAAAACCCCACACTGAACAAATTTCATTGGGCAGCAGAAATTTATCATGTTTGTTCTGTCATTGTAACTCACATCTCGCCAGCTCAACTCCATAAAGATGTGAAGGAATATGAGCAGAAGGTCGCCAAAGGGAAGCGTAAGGGGAATTTAAAAAAAAAAAAGATTTATACTAAAGGTAGTGTACTGTGATGTGAACCTTCTCTCTGAGAAGGGGATGACGTGAAATAAAAGAGCAGTGCTAACTGCTGTGGGTCTTTTTGCTTTGTTTCCCTTTTTTATCTTTGGCTCTATATTATAGAATACTGTTTAGTGGAGGTGTTCTGTCAAACGCCAGTTCTCTCTGCTTCCCTGTTCCAGCTCTTGACCCAGTGGATAGGATATCATTGCTTGAAGAAAAGGAACATATAAAACCATACCTTGTTTTACAATAGCAGTCACTATGATGAGTTTTTAGCAAACTGGATAAAATAGATTCAACACATCAATTCTCCATTTCCTTGACTTCATACAGACATATGCCTTCTGAATTCCTTCAAACTGTCCTTATGATATCTATGTCCTATTTCATTTTGACATCTTTTTCCCCGTTGATTTAGCATCTGAAAGCTTCTGGGAAAGTTTTTTTTTGGACCTGAATGATATCATCTCTAGAGCAGTCCCCTAGGGAAGTAGGGGGCATAATGGATTTGGAGTGTGGGCTGTGATTTGGAGTCAGTGACGCCTGACTCACACTAGCTCTTTGACCCTGGGCAAGTCACTTAAATGCTGTCTGCTTCAGATTCCTTAAAATAGGGATGATGACCACAGAACATCACAGGACTGTTGTGAGGAACTAATGAATCAACACATAAACGGCACTTTCAAGCCTTAAAATCTACATAAAGTAACTCTTTTAATTTTACATTATAATATTACTCTTAGTGTTAGCCCACGAATTTAATAAAGAACATCTCTTTTGTAACTTCAACTTTTTAAATTTTTTTTTGACCAATTTCTAATGAATGAAGGATGGAAAACTATCCCGAAGCCAAGAATTGAGCCAAAGTTCAATTCTTGCCTCTGACACATGCTAGCTGTGTTACCCAGGGAAAATCTATCAACCTCTCTGTGCTCCCAGGCAACTCCCTTGTTGGGATATGCTATAGAATAATAGGTGATGAGCCTTATTGGTGACGTATGTTTTCTCACCCAGGAGTTTCTAATAATAGTAGTAATGGTGTTATTAATATTCATTTAGTGTTCCAAGATTTGTAAGCATTCTACATATATCATTTCACTTGCTTTGAGTTTCTCAACAACTCTTTGAGACAAATGCAATTATTCCCACTTTAAAGATTAAGAAACTGAAGCTGAGGGAGACTCATTGATTTGCCCAGAATGGCATAGCTGGCCAGTGTCTAAGACATTCCCTGAACTTCAGTCTTCTGTATTTCTAGCCTTCCACCGGACCCAGTAGCTCTTCTTCAATCTTGTCCCCATTCCATAGTCAGGTTTATGTATCCATGACCTGCTGAACTTAAAATTGGAGAGCTTATACTAGCAGTTCAAACTACTGTTATGCATAGAACCATACTTGGTACTAAAGAAATTTATAAATACAGGTCAGACATGGTCCCTTATTTCATGGAGCTTAAAGTTTAGGAGGACAGTCTCACATATACACAAATAATGACAGTGGTAATAGTTGGAAAGTTGGAATAGGGTAACTAGGTAGCATTGTGGATAGAGCGGTGGGCCAGAACTCAGGAAGACCTGAGTTCAAATCTGGCCCCAGACACAAATCACTTACTGCCTCAGTTTCCTGATCTGTTAAATGAGGATAACGACAGCATCCAGCTCCAACAGTTGTTGTGAAAATCAAATAAGACAATAATTATAAAGCACTCAATACAAAAATAAGTGTTACATAATGTTAATCCTTACTGAGTACTATTAATATAGAGAGTTGACCTCAGAATCAGGACACCTGGACTGAAGCATTACCTCTAAATCATGCTATTTGTGAGGTCACGGGCACAACCCTTACCTTTGACTCAAGTTCTCTAACATTTTAAGTTGCACAACAATTTACTGTCTGCTCGGATTTAGGGAATTTCCTTACTTAGAGTTCCTGACATCAATGAAGTCCTAAGTCCTGATCAAAGCAACAACAAAAAACAGTAATTCACACCTAGGTAGCACTTTTAAGGTTGCAAGGTAATTTACATAATATTATCTCATTTGAGACTGAAAACAGTATTATTGATGGTGCCATCATCATCTCAAGTCACCCAAGTTGACTAATACAGCAGCATCATGGATCTCTCTCTCCCTCTCTCCCTCCCTATCCCTCTCTCTCTCCCTCCCTCCCCTCATCAATTTTGTCTCTACAATATCCCTCCCTTTCTTCCCATCTCTCCTCTCATAGCTTTATCTATGGTGTCCATAGGCAGTTTTAATCACTCCCCTGACTCAGCTGCTCTGTGAACAGCTCTCTCTTGGGCATTTTTTCCCTTTCCATACAACTGGCCAATTGATAGTTCTAAGGCAAAGTTCTTTTGTTTCTTTGCTCAGGAGGCTTCTATGGTTTCTTACTTCCTCTCAGATAAAATACCAATTTTTCTGCTTGGTCTTTGAAGTCCTGCACAACTTGGTTATCTTTCCAATTGATTTTACATTTGTTCTCTCTCACACCTTGTATATTTCAATCAAACTGAACTACCCGCATCTGCCTTTGCCTCCGTGCCTTTGCACACATTGTCCCCCATGCCTTGGAAGGATGCTTTTCATTACCTTTCCTTTCTGGAATCCCTAGTTTCCTTGGAGGTTCAACTCAAGTGCTGCCTTTCTTGTTTCCCTTAATTGTTAATACTCCCCACTAACAGAGAAATCAATTTATATTTGTCCATAGAGTATTCTTCCTCCTTATGAAGGTCTTCATTCCAGAAAATCTCCTCCTAGGGCAAATTCTCCTGAAAAGGTAATTGTCATTAATTTCAATGGAACAAATTTTTGTTTCTGAGATATAACATTAATAACCATTTATAAACCCGAGGATACTCAGGGTTTATGAACTTGAACTTCTAATGCAGAAACAAACAATAAAACAACAAAAATCAGTGAAAACAATGCAAAAATATTACACAAAACAAGCTGACATCTTGTTGAAAGGTAAGGGGAAGTTAGGGAGACTGAATAGTCACTTTAATATTTTATTCATTTTAGGGGGCATGATGCATGAGATCACTTCCATCAACTAGAAAACCGCTATAAAATGGGAAAGATGACTGAAGAGTGAACTCGTTTAGCAATGCTTAGTGACTTTAAGGCCTGTGAAAAGTAAATCTGTCCTCATAAAAAGGAAGAAACACCTCTAAAGCCTAGCTAGTGAGAGTAAATGAAACACCTTGTAAAACTGAATTGCCCTAACCTGTATGGATATTTCTTGGGCGGCTAGGTAGTGCAGTATATAGAATATGGACCTAGAGTCAGGGAGACCTGAGACTCCCTGAGTTCAAATCTGGTTTCAGTTGTATGACCTTGGGAAAGTAACTTAACCCTGTTTGCCTCAGTTTCCTCATCTGTAAAATTATTTGGCAAAAGAAATGGCAAACTGCTATAGTATCTTTGCCAAGAAAACCCCAAATGGAGTCACAAGAAGTTCGACACAACTGAAAAAATGACTTAACAACAACCTACATGGGTATATCTTGGGAACCAAGAATATTTTTTTTTATTTATCTATGTATTAATTCTCTCAATATAATGTAAACTCCTTGAGAGAAGGGAAATTTTGCTTTTTATTTCTGTTTCCAGTAACTACCAATATGTCTAATAAATACTAAATGAATTGAATTGAATTGTCATAGCCACTATAAGTGTTATTCCAATTTTACAAATGAGGAAATCAAGGCTCCAAGATTTTATTTGAATTCCCTATGGGAATATAGTTGACAAAGGGAGTATCCACTTCAATGAGATTTAGATTTACTTCTTCCCATAGATTCTCATTCTAAAATTTCATCCAGACCTTCCTGACTACAATTCTAGCATTCAAATCCCTAGACCAATGATGTGTGTGTATGTGTGTCTGTGTGTGTGTGTGTGTGTACACATTTACTAGTCTAGAACTTAAAGGAAAATACACACAAAAGTGTAATAGGAGGGCTGAGGAGGACAAGGTCATTCCTTACTAAAGGAAGATTTCATTCAGAAGGTAGTTTTTCATCTGGATCTTGAAGAACAGGTAATACTTTAACAGGCAAAATTGGAAGAATGAGTATTCCAGGAATGGAGAAGAGCATATTTGGCAAACACATTGTGGCAGAAAGGTATTGAATATTCATGAGAGACAGGAAAAAAGTAATCCATATTAGTTGGAGGTTAGAATATATTAAGAGGTATAGTATCAGATAAGTATAGAAAAGTTAGATGGTGACAATTTTGTGTAAGTCCTTGAATGTCAAGCTAAGAAGTTTGAACTTTAATCTATAGGAAATATAAATCCCCTGAAAGTTTTTGAGCAGTGAAGTATTTATTGTTTATTGCCTTTTTAAGCCTTTAACTTGATAGAACAAAAGTCTTAAAGATTTGCTTCCAAAAAGAAGTTTCTCAAATCTCAAATATGAGATTCTTTAATAAATACTCCCACAGAGATGTTTTATTTTCAGTGACCCTGTAATCATTAATAAAATAAAGATAGTTGTGTATAATTACCAAAGATGTTAGCTACTTTCATGGAGGATATTCTATATAGAGTGGAAATTAAATAATCACTCCCTAGCAATGATAAAGTCCCCCAAATATTCTCATTTTCAGATGGCATTGTGTTGACTGCTTTAAGACTAAGATTAGATAGATAGATAGATAGATAGATAGATAGATAGATATTTTAACTTCAAATTAATTCAAACTTTCAGGAAAATAGGGAGAGAAAGGTTTTTATATGTTGGTTGATGCAAAAACATTACTATATCCTAAAGTCTGAGGCAACAGAGACAGTAAATAAGAATCCTCTTGGTGGCAAAAATGGATGAGTATTGCCAGAATTTGTTATTTAAACTGATAAACATGCTATCTTGAGGTTGTGACCACAATTTAGTTTTTCTAATACATCTCTCTCTTCCATTCTCTTTACATCCTCCTGATGTCTCAGGAGAAGGACTGAATTTCCTGTCCTAAAGTTGGTTGGATTTGTGCAGAAATAAGTCTTGAACAAATACAAAATCTTGAACATCTTGGGGCATGAATAAAGAATAGAATATTTTGGGATATCCTGTCAAAACTGAAATAGGAAACCCGAATCCCTTCAAAAAGAATTAATCCAGGTAATCTTGATTTTAAGGTTTCTAAATAAGATGCAGGGCAGCTAGGGTGACACATTGGATAGAGCACTGGGCTGAGAATCAGGAAGACTCATTCATCTTCCTTAGTTCAAATCTGAACCCAGATATTTGCTATGCTGTGTGATACTGGGCAAGTCATTTAACTCTATTTGTCTCAGTTTCTTCATCTGTAATGAACTACAGAAGGAAATGTCAAACTACTCCAGGATCTCTGCTAGGAAAACTCTAAGTGGTATCATGAAGTGTCAGACATGACTGAAATGACTCAACAACAACAAAAGAATATGTAAAGGAAGCTTTGAGTTTGAGGTGAAAAAAGTGAAAACTGGCACAATTAGAAATTAAATTTGGAGAATGAAGAAAAGTTCAGAGTTAAATATAACTTTATTAACTATAGGTCAGAATGCAAGGAAGTTAGAGAAGTTGACAACTAAGTTAGAAACTGAATAAGACTTTGAGGGAAACTGGAAGTGATAATGAAAGCATCTAAATTTTATATAATTCTGTAAAATTTAAAAAGTGATTTTCACATATTCTCTCATTTGAGCCTAAAAAAATCCTGTGAAGTGGGTAGTAAGTATAAATGTAACTAAAATAGAAAACTGAGGATCAGATAAATTAGTAAATGGTATGAACCTGGGTCTTCTGATGGATCATCATTCCATTTAGTCTAGATGTTTCTCTCTGCCTTTGGGAGTTAAACTTAAAAATAGAAGAGAGCATCTAATTAAAAATAATGGGAAGACATATCCAGCCTTTGGAAAAAAGTAAAGTGGGTTATCGTCTCTCTTATCCTTTCTATCAACATCTGCATTTCTATTAGGCAAGCAAATGGTACTTCTTGTGGCTGATTGAGGTAGGTCATTTTAATATTATTATTGTTTTTCATATTATAAAGCACTCCTATGGTATAAATGGAAGATATTGAGACTCAAAATGACCTCCCCAAGATCTCACACCCAGGAAGGAAAAGAGCAAGTGTTCATTTTTGTTTCACCCTGCTTTCACTTCTCACTCCTGGGGATGCCCTGAAGGTTGTCTTCTATATTTCTTCTCACTCATAGCATTCCAGCAGAAAATGGACGACCTCTTGTGTATGAATAGGATTAGGGTACAATTGAAAGATCAGTTATTCAAGTGGGAGAATCTGGTTTCAAATCTCATCTTTAATGCTCACTCCCAAACATGACCTTGTCCAAGTGATTGAAGCTCCCTCGAGCTCTATTTCCTTATCTATAAAATGAGAAAGTTGGACTCAGGAATATCTGAGGTCACCTCCTACTCTACATCTGTGATCCTATGATCCCTTCTAGCAGAGAGTGATAACTTCTCTCAGATGTGAGAAGGGGAGTATGGTATTTCCATCCATTTTACTGGAGAAGGCAACACCATCCTTCCAGTCTCTCAGGCTCACATCCAAGAAATCATAATGCATTCCTTACTCTCTCTTACCCTAACCACCTATCCAGGCTGTTGCCAGCATCCGTCAATTGACATTTTTTCAATATCTCTTGAGTATACCACCCCCTTTTCATCTCTGCCCCTACTCTGGTTCAGGATATCATCACCTCATGCTGGTGATTCTGACTTCCTCAAGCCTCTCTCCATTCCAGTCTATCCTTTACTCAGCCACTAAAATGATTTTCCTAAAGCTTATATCTAATCATGTCACCACCTAACTCAGTAAACTCCAGGAGCTTCCCCTTTTCTCCAGAAACAAATGCAAAATGCTCTGTTGGCTTTGAAAGCGCTTCATAACTAACCCCCTTCTACCTTTCCATTATTCTTACACTTGACTCCCTGACAAGGATTCTTTGATCCAGGGACACTGGCTTCCTGGCTCTTCCACAAACAAGATACTCTATCTCTAGGCTCCCAAGCATGTTCTCTGGCTGCTCCTCATCCCTGGAAAGTTTTCCTAACTTCATTCTGACTATTGTCCTCCTTGACTTCCTTTAAGTGGCAGCTAAAATCTCAGCTTCTACAGGAAAACTTTCCCAACTTTTGGTAATTCCAGTACCTCCCCACTGGTTTCCTATTTCTCCTGTATAAGGCTTACTTACATTTATTTGTTTTCATGTTGTCTCTCCCTTTAAATATGAGCTCCTTGAGGTCAAGGATGTCTTCTGCCTCTTTTTGTATCTCCAGTTCTTAGCACAATGTCTGGCACATAGTAAGTACTTAATAAATGTTTATTGATGGATGGATTGGAAAGAGGAAGTATTCAGCAGTCTGAGGATCTGGATTTAATTCCTTTTTCTGAAGGTGACTATAATAGCTAGCACTTCTATAGCACTGTAAGGTGTTCAAAGCACTTTACATGTTATTTCATTTTGTATTCATTACAATGCTAGGAAGGCAGCTGGATGCAGTGGATAGAGTAGTAGGCCTGAAGTCAGAAAGATCCGAATTCAAATCCAGCCTTACATACTTATTAGCTGTATGACCCTGGGCAGGCCTCTTAACCCTGTTTGTCTCAGTTTCTTTATCTGTAAAATGATCTGGAGAAGAAAATGGCAAACTACTCCAGGGACTTTGTCAAGAAAATCCCAAATGGTGTCACGAAGAGTCAGAAATGACAGAGCACAAAAACAAAACAAAACAGCAGTAGGAAACAGGTGCTATTATTTTCTCCATTTTACAGATGAGGAAGGAACTTTACAGAGAGATGAAATGATTTGCCCTGAGTTACATAGTAAGTCTCTGAGGCAGTATTTGAACTCAGGTCTTCCTGACGCCAAGACTACAGCCTTATCTTCTATACCGATTAGCCACTATTGCTTGTATAATCTTAGATAAGCTATTTAATAACTTTTGCCTCAGTTTCTTCATCTGTAAAATGAGAAGGTTGAAATGACGACCCCTGAGGTCCATTCTTGTTCTACATCTATGATCCTATAACTTCTCTCAGATAGTTATCACTCTCTGCTAGAAGGGATCATAGGATCACAGATGTAGAGTAGGAGATGACCTCAGATGTCCCTGAGTCCAACTTGCTCATTTTATAGACAAGGATCATTTGTCAAGGATGAAAGGAGACAGAAAGTTATAGCGGAATATTGCTGACTCTGGAGTCAGAGGACTTGGATCTTGGGCAATCCTTTAAGTTCCCTGGGCCTCGGTTTTCTGCACCTGTAAAATAAGAAGGTTGGAATAGATGCCCTCTACGAGATTCTGTGATTCTTATTCTATGAAAAGTAGAAATGAGAAGAAAACTATGAAAGTTAAATTGGAAAATTCTTGCATAAACTCTAAGTAGTTCTCCTTCCATCATCCCTCTTACTCCAAACATCTACTTCCTCCTATCCACCTTCCTAGGCTTCCTTAGCCCCTTTCATGATTATCTGAACTCTTAATCCTAGAATATGCCCTGTCCTCTGATAAGTTCGAATAGACTGACTGAAGCTTTGGCATGCTTTTGCCACATCACCTCCTTCTCTCATACCCACTCCCCCAACCCTTAGGATATATAAAGCCTTTAATTAGGTGCTTATCTCTTATCAGGAACAAGAAATTCATTATCTCTTCATTCCCATTTTCACTCTAAATTCTGCCTAAAGTTCTACAGCTCTGGAATTCCCTTTAGTACAGAAATTTTCTCCTTGGTCCTGCTTCTAAACCACTAATAAATTTGTCTTTCTTAAAGCTAAGAGGAAAGAGACCAAAATATGAACAAGCAGACAAAACCCAACCAAAACCCAAATAAGCTCCCATGATAGGACACAGGACACATACAGTTCTACCTAGAAAGAGATTACTCTAGCAGTCATGATCATGAAAGCCTGGAGAAAGGAAGACTTAGAGGGATATGATAGTTATCTTCAGGTGTTTGAAGGATTGTCACATGGAAAAAGAATTAGATTGTATCGTTTATCCCCAGAGGACAGAATTCCTGTTCTCCCATTTAGACGTGTGGCCCATAGCAGGAATTTGAAACAGAACTGAGGCAGAGGAGGACATCTTAAAGTGGCTGTCCTTAGGATTCTTTTTCTTCTGACTTTCTCATTCATTTGAGTGGAAGGCCTAAAAGGATCCTGGAGGAAGAAAGGGGGAAATGACGGGTCTTAGAACCTTTCTGTTAGCCTTTGAAGATTTGTTAAGAAATATGACCCCTAAAATAATGCAGAGTACAATTTAGGAGTTAGATATCAACCTCGAATTAATATAGACTTTCTAACCCTAGGTCAAAGAGAAGATTGATATAGAAGCACTGACTTTGCTGGGCAATAAATTACGGTTAAAAAGATTAATAGCTATGAGAACCATTTAACTGAATGACCTTCTTTGTTCCAGTATCTTGACTCCTGGACTTGAGAACTCTCTTTTTGAAAACAAAAATTGTTATAACCAATCTCTTGTGATGGCATGGTTCTATACATGGAAGAGAAAAATCATCTGAAGATATTTTCTTAGTGTGACGACTGCCTGAGGGCTCTATGTGTGCCTTTCCACACATGCATCTTGGTCACATTTTAATTTCATGTACCTATATTTGTGTCTACACTTACCACTGACATTGTATGCATTTGGGTTAGAATATGTCCAAGTTCATGTAGGGAAAATTTTCCATTTTTACTTAATTCACTATGGTATTTCATTAAATGCCTTTGCTTTTGGTTGTTTCCTCCATTTGATTAATACCTTTATCATATCGGGCAGTCCAGGAATTCTTCAATGTGTATGAACCTACAAAGTAGCTTGTGTTGGGGACCCAAATGTGAGTTGGGAGTTGGCCCAGGAATATTTGGAATGGAATATTTGACCCTAACATCATGACATCACTTTGGTCATCTTCAAGCAGGAAGGACAAATATCAACCACAACAATAACAGAATATTCCTTTATCTTCTGAAGAAACTTTCTCTAAAATGCCACATCCACATCTTCCTTAACTGCCTCCCCCCAGGGAAAAACGATTTCTTCCTCTTCAGATATTTCAAAGTTCTATGCCTGGAATGATCCTTTGGAATCAAAGTTATTTCTTTTCTTTATTTAGCTTTCCTTTCTATTCAGTTACAAACTCTTGAGAGCAAGGGTTATGCTAGAGAGAGAGAAATAAGCATATACATATATATATGTGTGTGTGTGTGTACATATATAAATATGTATGTGTGTGCATGCACATATTTATGTGTACATATACATGTATGTGTATATGTATATGCACATATTTCCATCCCCAGGGTCTAGGGCAATGTTTTATGTACAATAAATGCTTAATAAATGAATACATATTCTTCTCATTTTACATAAGAAGAAACTGGCCTCAGAGGGGTTTGAAAAAAAGGCTTGCCCATAGCTACACAACTAGTGTAAGGAGACTCAAACTGAAGCATTTCCTAATGGTCCAATTTTACAAAAGAAAAAGGTAATGCTTAGAGGAGCTCAGTGACTTGTCCACAGCTGAAGAGATTCAGTATTAGATATCTCTTGACTCCAAGGCCAATTGTTTTTCCAATATACCACACTGCCTCACATGAATGAATGAATGAGTACAAGTGTTGCTATATAGCTTGTTACTTCACTAATTGAAATGGAGTAATTTGTGTTTAAAAAAACCCTCTTTTGAAATGTATCATTTAATTCATGTGAACTTGTCATCTTTCGTCTTATAGTAGAAAGAGTGATGGATTTGGAATTAGAGAACCTTAGTTCGAATCCCACTTCTGTCTCTTCCTATCAGTCTGATGATGCATAAGTCACTTTAACCTGGTGAGTTTGTTACCTATAATCTATGAAATAATGGGGTTGGTTTCTAGTTGATCTTCTCTGTGATAGCTTCCATTTTCAAATCAGTTATTTTATATTCCTTTACTGTTATATTGGTTCCTTAGCTTCCATATTCAATGATGAATCCTTCAACAATTCTTCTTACAGTTTATTTGGTTTTCTAATACCTTAGTGAACCCTAAGACAGAGTAGCTACTATATAGTCAACTTATTATCAAATAAGTATGGTGTGTAACTGTATTCAAAATTTCAATTATCCCTAGTGCTCATTGTATTGAAAGAAGAATTTGGTCTTTTTCAATAATTCCACTGCCCCAAATCTTTTTCTAATTTTTGTTTCACACATATATATACATATACAATTTTTTTACTCATATCTTATTGCATTTACTAATATGCATTAAAATATTAGAGGTATATATAATTAATCCCAATAATTAAAATAAATTCCTAAGAATGCTACTATTTTTAAATTTTTAGTATTTTTTTCTACTTAATACTGGAAAGAAGGGAATAAAAAATTATAAAATTTACAATACCTATACACACAGTATGTATGTATATTTCCAGGGAATTTAAAGTAAAATAGAGAAAGGAAAAATAAATAGTTTCATCCAAATTTTCTAAAGACATTAATAAGAGATAGACTCATATTTATTGAAAAATCCTATTGGATGAGTTATAAGAAATTGACACAATTCAATGATGGATAAAAGAAACCATTTCCATTATCAGCTAGCTGAATGGATGCTCACGGATTGCAAAATGATAAAGCAGGGACTCAGCTATGATACAATGCTAGCAATAAAATGATAGAATGGAAAAATTGCTGACATATGCATTGCTCACATCTATTTTCTGTATCACAATAATTGATTTAAGAAAATAGCCAAAATCTAGGATTATTAGTAATGGTAAGTTGATTAGTAAGGTTTAATCCATACTTAATTTCATGTTTGCCCTATTTGCATCACTGATGTGAATAAATTCATTCAATTCAATAGATTAAATATTTATTGAGTACCTACTACATACAAGTTGCTATGCAAATAGAAGGGGACTGGACAGGGAAACAGATAGGGGAATAAGAAATAGGTTTTGCCCTAACTGAAAATCTAGAAGCTTGATACACATATTCATATCACTGAGGCATAACTCAATAAGTTACAGCTACAGCATACTAATAACAAAAATAACTCACATTTATATAGCACTAAATACACTATAGCTTTGCAATGAAACTGCCCTTGGGGTCCCAGCAACAGAATCACCTTATAGGTCATATTGCTGCATAATGAGATCCTTTGGGCACTTCACTAAATAAACTCCCAATACTTGGAATGACTCCATTGTCTGTCTTCTAATCACTGCTTGTTGAAATCTCATCCATCTTTCAGGATGCAACTGAAACACCATCTTCTTTGTGAAATTGTGCCTGATTCCACTGTAGGGCCATTGAATTTAGAGTTGGAAGGAAAATTAGGGATCATCTCACTCCCTTTCTTTTCTTCACCTCTTTCACTTCTTTCCTTCTATTATCCTTCCTCTTCTTTCTTCTCTCTCTCTCTCTCTCTCTCTCTCTCTCTCTCTCTCTCTCTCTCTCTCTCTCTCTCTCTCTCTCCTTCTCTCTGTGTGTCTGTTTTTCTCTCTGTATCTCTCTTGCTTTCCCCAATCCAAATAAAAAACTGAGCCCCAGAAAGTTGCAAAGTTACTTTGCAAATAACAAGCCCAGAACTTATAATTCTTAATCTAGAATTGTTTTTCATTATAGCATGCCACCTCTCAATGGAAGATTATCTTTCCTCTCCTAAACTTCACAAATCACCTTTTTCCTACTTATTTTATGCACTGCATATTACTTACTATTTTTAGTAGATTGCAGGTATATCTTACCACTTAATAGATTGCAGTGAGGCAGCATTTTATAATAGAAAGAATTTCCTGATTTCATCTCCCTCAGAAACAAACTCTGCTCTAAATTCTAGCTCTAAAATTTGTTAGCAAAATAGCTATAAACAAATCACTTTAAGCCTCTGTCTCTTTTTTAGAAAGGAGATAATAACATATAAAAACTACATTCATAACAACAGAAATTAGATTTAGACCTGCATCTTCTACCATATTCCACAATAAGATCAAAATGGATAAGTCCTGTATATAAAAAGCCACACCATTAAAAAATTAGAAAATAATCAAATTGAATAACTTTCACAACTGAGATGGATATGGTCAGAAGCAGGGATTCTTAACCAAGGAAGAAATAAGGGCAATTAGCAAAGACTGAATAAAACTACCACATGAAAAAGAAATCCTTTTATGTAAAGGCAATCAATGGAAATTAAAAAGGAGGGAAGGTATTGGATGAGTAAAGCATTGTCATTAAATCTCTCTGGTAAGGTTCAGCGATCCAGCATATAGGGAATGAACACAAATGAATTAATCTAAGAGTCATTTCTTGATGAAGAAAAGGCATTGTGAATAAACTATTCTCAAAGAAAAACTGCAAAATACTAAGAACTTTTAAAAGATATCTCCAAATCAGTAGAGAAATGCAAACCAAAGCAGTCTGTGGTTTTTCCTCATATCTAGCAAATCAACAAAGAAGATAAAAGACAAAATTAGTCAACATTGAATGAGCTATGGAAATAAAAACATTCTAATAAATTGTTGAGAGCTCTGAATTGGTTCAAATATTCTGGAAAGAAATGTGAAATTGTCCCCAACCAAATCATGTCAAATTTCTATATGACCTAGAGATCTCCCTGCTGGTCATGAATTCCAAGAAACTAAAAGAGAAAAAGGTCTCATATATTGGTAGCAACTCTTGTTGTGACAACAAAGAATTGAAAAAAAAAAAGCAGATTTCTATCTATTGAGGAGCATGGATATTCCAGTATTTCATTTCTCTAAGAAAATGAACAATCATTAAAAATTCATAAAATCATAGGAAGACCTATGAACTGATACACAATGAAGTAAGCAGAACCAAGTAAACAATATACATAATATAAATGAAAACAGCAAAAAAGGGAAATTGAATATTGTGTAATTATAATGTCTTGTTCCAAAAGTTTAGAAAATGCATCTCCATCCCTTCTTTTTGGAATTGTGGGGGGAAAGGAGTTATATGTATATAATAACTATTATACTATCAAAGTTAATATATTGGATGGTTTGCTTAACTGCTTCTACCTCCAGCCCCTCTTACCCCCTTTCCCTCTCTTTCCGTCTCTGTCTCCCTCCCTCTCTCTCTCTCTCTCTCTCTCTCTGAATCTTTCTCCTTATACATGTGTATATGTGTGTTTGTAAAATATACATATATGCATATGTGTATAGATATAGATATACTTACATGTATACACATAGAGTAGAGACATATACACATATACACATATTTTAAATGGATGGTTTGTTGGGTAGGAAAGATGAGAGGGATAGATTACAAAATAAATTTATATAATAAAGGCATAGAAATATTTTTAATTAAAGAAAATAACACTATTTGTTATTTGTAAGCTTATTATAAAAAATGTGAGTATTTGGCATGACTGTCCAGGCCATGTTTCATTTGACATTTTATTCTTTCCTCTTCCGTTCATTGTGCTCTCATGCCCTGTCACAGTTTCACCCTGAAAACCCTTTTCCTACATGAGTAGGCATGAGTTTTCATGTAGAAGTTTAATAAATGTTTTCTGAATTTAAATTTGAGTTAGATGAGTTCCAGGACAGTCTCTCCCCCACAAAATATACCTAATTTTTTTTTATTGCAAATAGTCTTGCAGTGAGATTCAGTGTCTGACTCTATAGCATCCCCCCAAAAAGATGTTTTTGAATTTCTTTCTTCTCAAATCTCTCCACAATCTTCTTCCCCCCACCTTAGAAGAGCATGAATCACATTTTACTGGGAAAAACCCTTTGATATCATCTCTCACACTCTTCTTTTTTGCTCCAATCTTTGAAAAGGAATTAGCCCTTCTTCTCACCAAGAGCTCTTTATGTTTTTCTTACCATCTCTTCTTTCTCCCAGTAGCTTGTCATGATAAATTCTCTCTCTCTCTCTCTCTCTCTCTCTCTCTCTCTCTCTCTCTCTCTCTCTCACACACACACACACACACACACACACACACACACACACACACACACAGACACACACACACACACACATACACACACATACACCCCCTCTTCCAAAGTACCTTACTACTGTCAAGGGCATCACTCTCCTCCCATTCACCCAGACTCCCCAACTAAGTGCCATCCTCATTGCTTCTCATTCCCTCATGCCCAACCTGTTGCCAAGTCCTATCAATTATACCTTTCCAACATCTTACCAATATGCCTCTTTCTCGTCTCTGACATTGCCACCACTCAGGTATAGGCCCTCATCACTTCATGTCTGGACTATTGCAAAAGGTTGTTGCTTGATCTCCCTGCCTCAAGTCTCTCCCCACTTCAGTTCATCATCCACTCAGCTGTCAAATAGATCTTCCTAAACAGCAAGTCTTAATGTCACCCTCCTCCCTTCCCTAACTCAGTAAAATCCAGTGTCTCCTTATCAAATCCTGTTTGTTTATAACCTAGTCCTCTCCTACCTTTTCAGTTTTCTTGTGGCTAACTCTCCAACTCCCTTCTACTAGGTGATCTAATATTACTGACTTCCTTGCTGTTCCTAAAATGAAATACTCATTAAAAGTGGCTACTCCCTATGGTTGGAATTCCCTCTTTCCTCTTCTCTGCCTCCTCGCTTTCCTGGCTTCCTTAAAGTTCCAACTAAAATCTCACCTTCAAAAACAAGTTTTTCTCAAGCCTCCTTAATGCCAGTACCCTCCTTCCATGGATTATCTCCAAATTATTCTATTTTTATCTCATTTGTACATAGTTGTTTGCGTGTTATTTCCCCCAATAGGTTGTGAGCTCCTCAAAATCAGGGACTATCTTTTGCCTTTCTTTGTACATCTAGTGTTTTCCACTGTGTCAGCACATAGTAGGTGCTTAATACATGCTTATTGGATAACTGATTCACCCTACCATATCTCAACTGATCATTTTATATCTCTTGTGAACTATTGCAGCAGCCTGGTAATTAGTCCTTACTATAGAATACTAATTGATTTCCCTGCCTCAAGTGTCTTCTTGTTCCAAACTATCTTCCATGTAATGTCAAATAACCATTCCCTAAGGCAAAAATTTCACTGTGTCACTCTTCAAGGAACTCCAGTGACTCCCTACTGACTTGGGGACAAAATACACTCTTCTGTTCAGCATTTAAGATCCTACGCAGTCTGGCTCAAATCTACCTTTCTAAACTTATGCTATATCATTCCCCTTTATGCACTCTACCATGCAGGTAAATTGGTCTACTCATTCCATCTATGGGACAAGTCATCTCCCATTTCCATAGTTTTCTCCCATAACTAGAATATATTTCCTTCTCACCTGTGTTTCTTAGATTTTCTAGCTTCTTTCAAAGCTTGGTTCAGTTCTCATCTCCTTCAACGAGTCTATCCTGATTTTCCCAGCTCCTAGTTTCCTCTCCTCAAGAATACTTTTCACTTCTTTTGTGTAATTCTTGAATTTACTAGTATGGGTACATCTGTTTTTACCAAATGAGCATCAGCTCCTAGAGAGCACTTTTCTGTTCTGACACTAGCACCATGCAAAGTGCCTGACACCTGAAGCACAGCAGCAGGCACTTCGGGCTTATTGATCATTTACTAATCATAGAGGAGAGTTGCTTCACTCCTTAGTAACTCACTAATGAATATAGAGCAATAGAGGTTGGTAAAGCATCTGATACTTTATTCTACCATTTTAATGCTTTCTCTTGCAGAATCATCTTCTTGTAGCTTGAATGATCACTCACCCAACACAGGCAGCCATTTATGAGTCCTCTCTCTAGTGTGTTCTTCCTTGTCACATGCTTTAAAAACATAATAATTTCTATTCTTTATAATTCACATGTTTCATGATAAGTATATCTCTTCATCTAAGCCTTTTAATCTGACCATTAATAATTAATTAGTGAGCATTACTGATAATGTATGCCATGTGTGAGGTGTATGGACTGCTCCTTTAGGGGTTGCTTTTATGTATATTTCTAAACAGCGCATCTCTGAGCTTGGCAGATTGACTTTGGAGTGAGCAGAAAATGTATTGCTTAGAGCTCGGTGAATGCTCCATCTCTGAAATGTCGTTCTCTAATGCAGAGAGTGTATGAGCTGACGGGACTTTTGTTAATAGGCTGAAAAATGAATTATGAGCAGCATTTCAGAAACAATATTGCGATCATACTAAACATACTCCCTCCCTCCTTAAAAACAAAAAGGAGAGTACAAGGAATTCAAGGACAACTACAAATAGCCCAAGTAGAAAGAGACAGCTTCACATTCAGTGCAAGTGGTATGTAGTGTATCTGACAGGATCAGAGGAAATAGCCGTAGATAAACTTATTCTTCGGTCTTTCAAGAAAAAGGAAGAAAAAAGTCTACAATTTTTTAGCAGTAATGGGTAATTTGATGTGTTATGAGGCTGAGGAAACAACGGCAAAGCATAAGACAAGGCAACAGCTAGGGAAAAAGAAACCTGACCCAGATTTCTGCCTTTCTGAGAATAGCAAGAGAGAACAGAGCCTTTGCTCCCATCCAGACAAAATCCATTTCCTCAGTTTCCTGGGAGGCCTATATTATGACAGTTATTAGAGAGTAGTAGATGCCAAGTACAACTGCATGGAGCCTGTATGTCTGGAAGATGGCTGCATCAGGAGGCTCAGTGTTAGGGAAACAGCGAGAGCTCTTTCTGAGGAAGTGGGACATTGGAAAAAGGCTGCAGGTCAGGCTATGTATCAAGGATGAGATGGTTTAGCCTACCTTTGACCAAGTGTGGATTTCTTCTGCAAAGTGGCCACAGAGAAATTTTGTAGTAAAGCTCATTATCCAGCCAGCTGTGGGTTGCTTTAACAAATACAAATAAAATAAATTAAGCTAAAAGTCTGAAAAATTTACCTGAGCTGGACTGCTAAATGTAAAAAAGAAAAATAAATGTAGCAGGCTATTCTCTTGCTATAGGAAAAAAATGATAAGGTACAAATCATTTTCATTGACTTTGCTGCTAAGTACTTAATATAGCAAGACATTGAACATCCAGAGGAAATGGAGCATGTTGCACTGGTCCATTGATGCTGTACACACATTGTGTACTTATTTAAGGTATTAAACTGAATCTTCCACAATACTTTTAGCTACTGGACGTGTCTTATCTCTTCTGTTAGATTTTAGAAAAACAGTCTATAATAGTGGAAAGAACATTGGGCTTGGGATCAGGAGACCTGTTTTCCAGTCCTGGTTGGGACATATTTTATGTTCTTTTATGGGCAAGGCAATTAACCTCTCTAAATTTTACTGTGAGAGTCATCAAAGGAAAGATGAAATTGGAGGAAGCAGCTCAAATCCTACTTAGTAACTGTGGGACCCTGGGAAAGACATTTAATATCCCTTGATCTCAGTTTTTTATATGTTAAATGATGGAGATCAGACTGGGTGGTTTCTAAAGTACTTTCTTGATCCAAATCTATGATCCTATTTTTTAAAATTTTTGTTTCTCCAATACTTAGCATAGTATCTGGCATGTGATAGGTATCTAATGAATTTATATCTTGTATATAAATACGTACTACATACACACATATGTCTGTGTTGTTGCTAGTTCTTCATTCTTAAAGAGCATAACATCAAGAAGATGATGCCATGACATGCAAATAGGTTGGATTTAAGTGAGGGAGGACTGTGCAAAGTTACCAGACTCACTCTCTCCTCTCTCCTCCAGATCAATCTGCATCCGGGGGCAAGAGACAGAGACAGAGAGAGGCAGAGAAAGAGAGAGAGAGAGAATGTATGTAACAAGTCTTTGGTACACTCCAGATCACCTGCTTCTAGGAACAGTCATCATGAACTGAACTATCAAGTAGTTGGAATCACTATCTTTTCACTGTGTAGCTGGACTTAACTGCATTTTTAATTCTACCTGAGTCATAGTTGCTTTTTTCTGCCAGTGTCCAAGAGTCAATCATTCATTCATTCACAGCATGGGTACCATGAAGTAAGCTGTGCTGGGAAGGGATACCTTTCCCTCCTCTCAGGTCCTATGACCCTGAGAAATTGACTTGGAGTGGGGGCAGGGGTTGTTCTGTTTCCTTTTTCCTTTTCAGATCTAGGTGTAAGAGTGGATTCCCAGATCTGGGAACTTGAGCTATGGGGACCCTGGAGCCCAGGACTCTAGATAAAATGCCACAATCTACCTGGTTGGGAAGCACTGATAAGTTAGGCTCCCAGGATGGGGAGGAGTGAGGACTTGGAATGGGATGGGATTGATGCTATGTAGGAACCGAGTTAAGCTATAAACCTGATGGTCTTCTTCCTTCCACAAACCAAGATGGTACAGTGAAGATTATACTGTCCCTCATTTGTTGTCTATTTGTTCTTGATATACCTCTAAAGTAAACATTCCTTTGTAAAAGACAATCAGACTTAAATGGCTAAATGGAGCTAGCCTGCTTGGACCCTAAAATTAGGGAAATAATCAGTGGAATATTGAGCCAGTGGTGGAGAGGAGATACTGCTCCCCAGCACTCTAAGGGTACCTGAGAACTCTGGAAGAGAGGTGAGATGTAACCAGGGTTATGCTGGTAAATATTTAGCAACCATCTCTCAAAAAATGTGCTTCTGGTACGCTTTTAAGTTTAATCTTAATTATTAACTTTTCTTAAATTGATACAATAAACTAAGCAATAAATCAAGTTCTAGTTTGTGATTTACCAGTTTCTGAGACATATATCTCGCAAGTGGCTTGTCAATTAGAGCTGGCTTCAGGACATCTGTGAATATAATACAACTGACCTCCAGGCAATGTACATATGTATGTGTGTATTACCCTGTATCTTCATATTTCCCTATATATATATGAATATATGTGCATATACATATCTGAAGATACATGTATAAGGTAATACATGTGTTGGTGTATACTCACATGTATGTGTATGCATCCCATAGGTAGATAAATCTCAATTTGTCTCAGTTTCCACATTTATAAAATAAAAGGGTTGGCTCTTAAAGTCCCTTCCAGCCATCCATGATCCTCTGATTCTGTGAGTTGAGCCATTTACCAGGGTCTTAAAAACTGAGTTTATCTCCAAGATCCCCTACAGATAAAATTCTATCTCCCATTCACATCTGTCACTACATCCTCCTAGTTAGTCGAGGCTGCTACCTAAATATAGAACTCCTTCCAAACTTACTTCCCTCACTTGCCAAGTCACCTCTCTTTTATATTGGAATGAGAGAGTCAGGCACATGCAGACAGTTGTCCAGGTGTGTCTAAGCATGTTGATGGAACCAGAGCACAATGAATGGGGGTCTTTAATAACAGGGGAAGAACACTGAATGGGAAGCCTGTGGAGCTCAGTCAAATTCAAAGAGGCTATGACACTTACTGCCTGTGTGACCTTGAAACAAGCTCCTTAATATCTCAGGATTTAAGTTTCTTCATTTCTAAAATAAGTACCATAGAAGATAGTGGAGTAGAAAGACTCACATATGCTTGCTCCGAACCCACAACCCAAAATTATCTATAAAAAGAACTCCCAACAAATTCTGGAAAAGTGGAAGCCACGCAGCAACACAGTGAAGGAGATTTCCATTCCAGAGAGCCCTGAAAAACTGATCCCAAAGGTCAGTCGCACACCAGACAGGAGCGGAGCCCAGCCCTGCCCTGGCCACGAGGCACTGAGAGGAGCGAGCAGATCTGAGCAGGCTTCAGGGATGGAATCTCCAGTGGCCACGAAGGTCCCTCCACCCACAGATGCACAGCTCCGTGACAGAGATATCTGGAGAGGCTGAGAGGGGAGCAGGGTGTCTCTGTGACTCTGGCCCCCCTTGGGAGGCAGCATCAGAGGCAGCTGCAGAGGCAGCAGGTGGCCAGAGGCTCCCAGAGCAGGCAGGAGCTCAGCAGCAGCTCCATTACAGAAGGTCTCTGCATAAACCCCCTGAGGGAACTGAGCCTGAGCAGCAGCCCTGCCCCCACCTGAGAACCTGATTTAATCTTACCCTGAATAGCAGCTGGCCTGCTGCCAAAAGCCCTGAGGCTGGGGAGCAGCATTTGAATCTCAGACCCCAAGCACTAGCTGGGCAGACCTGGGCCTGGGGTGGAGAGGACTCTCAGAAGTCAAGTAACTGGCTGGGAAAATGCCCAGGAAAGGGAAAAAAAC
>CM053770.1:79332235-79349929 GCA_028658325.1 Potorous gilbertii
AGAGGGCAGATTGGTGATATGGGTAATTAGAATGTCCAGTGTGTCGGGGAGGGGGGAGGGGACAAATGGGGAGAAAATTTTGGAATCCAAAATCTTGTGAAAATGAATGTAAAAAGTTAAATAAATTTATTTAAAAAATAAAAGAAAATAAAATAATCATCCATCTCATTTAGGTTGTCAAATTTATGGGCATAAAGTTGGGCAAAGTAATTTCTAATTATTATTTTAATTTCCTCCTCATTGGAGATGAGTTCACCCTTTTCATTTTTGATATTGGTAATTTGGTTTTCTTCTTTCTTTTTTAAAATCAAATTGACCAAAAGTTTATCAATTTTATTAGTTTTTTTCATAAAACCATCTATGGTTTTATTTATTAGTTCAGTAGTTTTCTCAATTTCAATCTTATTGTTCTCTCCTTTGGTTTTCAGTATTTCTAAATTGGTATTTACTTGAGGATTTTCAATTTGTTCTTTTTCTAGCTTTTTCAACTGCATGCCCAAGTCATTTATCTGCTCTTTCTCTATTTTATTCATGTAGGCATTCAAAGGATATAAAACTTTCCCTAAGAACTGCTTTTGCAGTATCCCACAAGATTTGGTGGGTTTTCTCATTGTTGTCATTCCCTTGGATGAAGTTGTTGATTGTTTCTATGAATTGTTGTTTAACCCACTCATTCATTAGGATTAGATTATTTGGCTTCCAATTAATTTTTGGTTTATATTTCCATGACCTTTTATTTCATATATTTTTTATTGCATTATGATCTGAGAATGATACATTGACTATCTCTGCCTTTCTGCACTGGATTGTGAGATTTTCATGCCCTAAAACATGGTCAATTTTTGTATATGTGCCATGTACCACTAAAAAAAGGTATATTCATTTCTATTCCCATGAAATTTTTTCCAGACATCTATCATGTCTATCTGATCCAGAGCTTTATTTACCTCCTTAACTTCTTTCTTGTTTATTTTGAGGTTAGATTTATCAAGTTCAGAGAGGGGGAGGTTAAGGTCCCCCACTAGTATAGTTTTGCTGTCTATCTCTTCCTATAACTCCCCCAACCTCTCCTTTAAAAATTTGGATGCTATATCACTCGGAGCATGCATGTTTAGTAATGATATTGCTTCATTGTCCATGGTGCCTTTTAGCAGGATATAGTTTCCTTCTTATCTCTTTTAATTAGATCTATTTCTACTTTTACTTTGTCTGAGATTGGGATTGCTACCCCTGCTTTTCTTACATCAGCTGAAGCACAATATATTCTGCTCCAACCTTTTAACTTTACCCTGTGTGTATCCCCTCATTTCAGTTGTGTTTCTTGTAAACAACATATTGTTGGATTAGGACTTTTAATCCGTTCTGCTATCGGTATCTGTTTTATGGGAGAGTTCATTCCATTCACATTCACAGTTATGATTACAATCTGTGTCTTTCCCTCCATCCTCTTTCCCACCATTTGTGCTTTTAGTTCTTCCCTCTTTCTTCCTCTCCTTAATAGAGATTTCACTTTTGACCACAACCTCCTACAGACTTCCCTTCCTTCTTTTAACCCTTTCCCTTTTACTCATCTTTACCCTTACTACTTCTTCCCTTCCTTTTAGCTTCCCCTCCTCTTTCTTCCCCCTTCCCCTCCTACTGCCTTTATAGAACTAGTTAGATTTATATACTTAATTAAGTTTATTGTTCCCTCCTTGAACCAAATCAGATGACAGTACCTCTCAAACCATGCTCATCTCCCTCCCCTTTTTCTCTCTACTATAATATAATTTTGTACTTCTTCCTGTGATGCAATTTATCATTTTCTGCTTCCTCCTTTTCATATCTCCTATAAAAATTCCTTCACATGCTTAAATCACATTTTCATCATCACATCATTTACTTTATACCCATTCCCTCTACGTATATCCCTTTTATGTTTCATAACAGATGTACGGTTCTCAAGATCAAGAAGTATCATCTTCCATTATAGTGAGGTAAACAGTTTACCCAAACTGAGTAACAAGTTTTTCTTTCCCTTGTTTACTTTTTTATACCTCTTTTGAGACCGTGTTTGAAGATCGAATTTTCTACTGAGTTCTGGCTTTTTTGTCAGGAAGGTCTGAAAATGCCTTATTTCATTGAATGTCCATCTCCTTATCTGAAATGTTATGCTGAACTTTGCTGGGTAATTGATCCTTGGTTGTAGTCCCAGCTCCTTTGCCTTATGGAATATCATGTTCCAATTCCTTCGATCTTTTAACGTAGAAACTCCAAGGTCCTGTGTGATCCTCGCTGTGGCTCCTCGATATTTGAATGGTTTCTTTCTGACTGCCTACAATATTTTCCCCTTCTCTTGATAGTTCTGGAATTTGGCAACAATATTTCTTGGTGTTTTTAGTTTGGGATCTCTTTTGGGAGGTGAATGGTGGATTCTTTTGATGACTCTTTTGCACTCTGGATCTAGTACTTCTAAGTAGTTTTCCTTGATGATTTCTTGGAAGATATTGTCCAGGCTCTTTCTTTCATCATGGCTTTCTGGTAGGCCAATAAATCTTAAATTTTCTCTCCTGGATCTATTTTCCAGGTCAATTGTTCTTCTAATTAGATATTTTATATTTTCTTCTGTCTTTTCATTCTTTAGATTTTATTTGACTAGTTCTTGATATCTCATAGAGTCATTAGTTTCTACTTGCCCAATTATGGTTTTTATCAAATTGTTTTCTTCAGTTAACTTTTGCATCTCCTTTTCCATATGTCCAATTTTTCTTTTTAAGGAATTATTTTCTTCAGCTAGTTTTTGTACTTCCTTTTCCCTTTGTTCAATTTTTCCAGTTAGGTTTTGTGCTTCCTTTTCCATTTGTTAATTTTTGCATTTTAAAGAGCTATTCTCTTCATAGAATTCTTTTTTCATATTTTTAAAATCATTGGCCAGTTTTTCTTCTATTTCCTTCTTCAGCTGTTCCAGGAGAGCTTTCCGTGCATGTGAGCAATTCATAGTCTGTTCTGAAGTTTCAGATGGGAGTACAGTCTTAGTACTGACCTCTTTGGTATTCGTGTTTTGGTCCTTGTCCCCATAGAAATATTCTGTGGTCTTTTCCCACTTACTTTGCTTCTTCTTGGTCATGATGGTGAGGCTTTATATGTTGTGACCTCTGGTTCTTTCAGTTAGAAGCTGGAGAATCTGGTGTTAACCTGACTGGTGTGAAAAAGATAAAGGCAGGTGCCTTGTGTGTGTGTGTGTGTGTGTGTGTGTGTGTTTCCAAGGATCAACCCTGGGGCTCACTTGTTAAGTGTGGGGGAAGGGTGGTCTGGTCACAGAAGGTCTCCAGAGCTGAGCTGGAACAAAGGCAAGCTCAGTACTTGGAGATTCTGGCTGCTCTATTGTCTTCCTGTTTCCCCTAGAGCACTGAGGCATGTCTGGGTCCTAATGTGAGTTTTCACTCCTCCTCCCCTGGGGCTCCTCTCCCTCCAGTTTGCTTCTGCCACAGTAAGAGGAATCCCCCTTAGCTATTTTCCTATCCTCAGGTGCTATGAGACTTTTTTCTCCTTCTGCTGATTCCACTGATCCAGAATTTTTCTGGGGAAATATTTTATGGTCCTTTTGAAGTCAACAAGGGGAGGGAGAGAGAGAGCATTTATTGATTACTCTGCCATTTTGGCTCCCAGAACTTCAAGTAGGTGACTTACAGACATTTAATCTATAGGCTGAAAGTCTCAGGAGCCACTGCCACTGATACCTGGGCTCAACAGCTGTCACTCGCTCAGTTCTGCTGATCTCCTGCCCTGGGCTGCCCCTCTGCAATTCCTCTGTGCTGCTGCTGCCTCAGGCCACTCTGGGGGTTTCCTGCTTGGCCATGCTGGGGCAGGACATGCTGTGCTGTGTGCTGTGAAATCACCCCTGCAGAACAGATCCTTCCTGTCAGCCTTCCAGTCTGTCTTGGTCCATGTATCTATCACAGTCTGTCTCCTATTGGATTATGCACCTCCAAAATTTGGTCAGATTCTCTTTTAGAGGTATCTGAAGGAGTTTGTCTAAGAGCTTAGGTGAGTAGTTGCCCTCACTCTACCATCTTGGTTCCACTCCCCCTCACCATTTCTTAAAGTACAATGTCATTCATATACACAAGTTGTTCATCCATTCCCTAATTGATGGATATCCCTTCAATTTCCAGTTCTTTGACACCACCAAGAGAGTTTCTATAAATATTTTTGTAAACTTAAGTCCTTTTCCTTCTTGTTTTTTTTCAGTCTCTTTGGGATACAGACCTAGTAGTGACATTTCTTGGTCAAAGCTTATGCATGGTTGCATAACCCTTTGTCACAGTTCCAAATTGCTCTCCAGAATGATTAAATCAGTATACAACTTCACCAACAGAACATTAGTTTTTTAATTTTCCCACATCCCCTCCAACATCTGTCATTTTCTTTTTATGTCATATTAGCCAATGTGACAGGTGTGAAGTAGTAACTCAGAATTGTTTTGATTTGCATTTCTTTCATTACTAATGGTTTAGAGTATTTTTAAAATATTACTATGAATAGCTTTGATTACTTTGTCTGAAAACTGCATGTTCATATCATTTGACAGTTTATCAATTGAGGAATGGCTCTTCTTTTTATAAATTTGTCTCAATTTCCTATGTTTGAGAAATGAAGTCTTTATCAGAGAAAGTCACCATGCTTTTTCACAGTAATTATTATTATGTATTTCCCTCCATCCCTTCCCTTTATCCTATTCTCTCTCTCTCTCTCTCTCTCTCTCTCTCTCTCTCTCTTTTTACCGTCTATTCTCAAGTGTCTTGCTTCTGACTTTTTTTCCTAAACTGACCTCCCTTTTATTAGCTCTTTTCCCCCTCCCTTCTCTTATGCCTTAAACTTCCTACTTTCCTCTATGGTAAGATAGAGCTTTATAATCAGCTAAGTATGTATATTATTCCCTCTTTGAGCCAATTCTGATGAGAGTAAGGTTAGTGTGCTCCATTCCTCACTTCCCCCACCTTCTTCTCCACTATAAAGTTTATTTCAGGGCTCTTTTTTATCAAAGAATTTTTACCATTCTACCTCTTCTTTTCCCTTTCTTCCAGTGTATTCTTCTTTCTCATCCTTTAATTTGTTTCTTTTAGATTATCATGTCATTAGTTCAACTCACACCTCTGCTTTCCATCTATGTGTAATCCTTCTAACAGATTTAATAATGAGAAAGATTTAGGAGTTACAAATATCATTTTCCACGTGGGAATATAAACAGTTTTACCTTATCAAATCCCTTATGATTTTTTTCCTGTTTACCTTTTTATGTTTCTTTTTCATCTTGTATTTGAAATTATTTGAATTTTCTATTCACCTCTGATCTTTTCGGATCAAGAATGCTTGAAAATCCTCTATTTCATTGAATACTCCCTTTTTTTTGTCTTCATGGATTATACTCAGTTTGGCTGGCAGTGATTCTTGGTTGTGATCCTGGCCCTTTTGACCTCCATAATATCTTATTCCAAGCCTTCTGCTCTTTTATAGTAGAAACTGCTAAATCTTATGTTATCCTGACTGTGGCTCCATGATGTTCAAATGGTTTCTTTTTAGCTACTTGAAATATTTCCTCCTTAGTCTGGAGGTCTGGAATTTGGCTATAATATTCTTGGGAGTTTTCATTTTTGGGATCTTTTTCCAGAAGTGATTAGGGGATTCTTTCAATTTCTGTTTTACCCTCTGATTCCTGCATATCAGGGCATTTTTCCTTGATAATTTCTTGACAGATGAGGGTTTGACTCTTTTTTCTGATTACAATTTTCAGGTAGTCCAATAATTCTTAAATTATCTCTTCAAGATTTAATGTCTAGGTTAGTTGCTTTTCCAGTGAGATATTTCACATTTCCTTCTTCTTTTATATTCTTTTGATTTTGTTTATTTCTTGTTGTTTCATAGAGTCATTAACTTCCTTTTGTCCATTCCAACTTTTTCATTTATTTATTCATTCATTTATTTATTTTTGGTTTTCAACATTCATTTCCACAAGATTTTGAATTTCAAATTTTTCCCCCATCTCTCCCCTTCCCCACCCCAAGACGCCATGCATTCTGATTACCACTTCCCCCAATCTGTGCTTCTTTCTATCACATCCCTCCCTTCCTTTATCTTTATATTCTCTCTTCTCTTATAGGGCAAGGTAGATTTCTACACCCCATTACCGACCTATATTTCTTACTTCTCAGTCACATGCAAAAACAATTCTCAGTATTCGTTCCTAAAACTTTGAGTTCCAACTTCTCTTCCTTCCTCCCTCCCCTTTCATCTTCACTGAGAAGCCAAGCAATTCAATATAGGCTATATATGTGTAGTTATGCAGAAGACTTCAATAATAGTTATGTTGTGAAAGGCTAATTATATTTTTCTTCATCCTATCCTGTGTCTCATTTATTCTATTCTCTCTTTTGACTTTGTCCTTCCTCAAAAGTGTTTACTTTTAATTACTCCCTCCTCCCATTTACCCTCCCTTCTGTGATCCACCCCACACCCTTCTCCCCTTCTCCCCTACTTTCCTGTAGTGTAAGATAGATTTTCATACCAAATTGAGGGTGCATGTTATTCCCTTCTTACACCAAATGTGATGAGAATAAGCTTCATGTTTTCCCTCTCACCTCCTCCTTTCCCCCCTCCATTGAAAAAGCTTTTCTTGCCTCTTTTACAAGAAATAATTTGCCCTGTTCCATTTCTCCCTTTCTCCTCTCAATATATTCCTCTCTCATCCCTTAATTTTATTTTTTTAGATATCATCACTTCCTTTTCAACTCACCCTGTGCCCTTTCACCCTCTCTCTCTCTTTCCTTCTCTCCCTCCCTCCTTCCCTCCATATATATTCCCTACAACTCTGCCAATGCTGAGAAAAGTTTCAAGAGTTACAAATATTATCTTTCCATGAAGAAATGTAAATAGTTCACCTTTAGTAAGTCCCTTATGATTTCTCTTTCCTTGTTTACCTTTTCATGCTTCTCCTGATTCTTGTGTTTAAATGTCAAATTTTCTATTGAGCTCTGGTCTTTTCATCAAGAATGATTGAAAATCCTTTATTTCATTGAATGACCATTTTCCCCCTGAAGTACTATACTCAGTTTTGCTGGGTAGGTGATACTTGGTTTTAATCCTAGTTCTTTTGATTTCTGGAATATCATATTCCAAGCTCTGCAATCCCTTAATGTAGAAGCTGCTACATCTTGTGTTATCCTGATTGTATTTCCACAGTACTTGAATTGTTTCTTTCTTCCTGATTGCAATATTTTCTCCTTGACCTGGGAACTCTGGAATTTGGTTACAACATTCCTAGGAATTTTTATTTTTGGATTTCTTTCAGGAAGTGATCAGTGGATTCTTACAATATTCATTTTACCCCCTAGTTCTAGAATATCAGGGCAGTTTTCCTTGAAGATTTCATGAAAGATGATGTCTAGACTCTTCTTTTGATCATGGTTTTCAGGTAGTCCTATAATATTTACATTGACTCTCCTGGATCTATTTCTCAGGCCAGTTGTTTTTCCAATGAGATATTTCACATTGTCTTCTATTTTTTCACTCTTTTTGTTTTTTTTGTAATTTCTTGGTTTCTCATAAAGTCATTCACTTCCGTCTACTCCATTCTAATTTTTAAAGGACTGCTTTCCTCAGTAAGCTTTTGAACCTCCTTTTCCATTTGGCTAATTCTACTTTTTAAAGTTTTCTTCTCCTCATTGGCTTTTTGCATTTCTTGCCATTTGGGCTAGTCTATTTTTAAAGGTGTTATTTTCTTCAGAATTTTTTGGGTCTCTTTTGCCAAGCTGTTGACTTGTTTTTCATGATTTTCTTGCATTTCTCTCATTTCTCTTCTTAATTTTTCCTCCACCTCTCTTACTATATTTTCAAAATGCTTTTGTGAGTTTTTCCATGGCCTGAGGCTATTACATATCAATTTTAGAGGTATTATAGGCAGAAGCCTTGACTTTTATGGCTACTTTTGAGGCATGCATTGTTCTTCCTCATCCAAAAAGATGGAAGAACATACCTCTTCACCAAGAAAGTAGTCTTTCATAGTCTTATTCCACCACCCCCCCCTTTTTTTTTGGCATTTTCCCAGTCAATTACTTGACTTTTTATTTTTTTGTCAGATGGAGGGTGTACTCTAGGGACCTATAATTTCTCCATTCCTCCAAGGTGGCACAATCAAGGGAGAGGAGTTTACTGCTCTCCTGACCTGTGCTCTGGTCTGGGAGCAACCACCAGCTTGTCTGACCAGGATCTATGAATAGAATTCCTTCTCCAGAGCCTCCATCATGTCCACCAGACAATGCTCCTCCTCACCCCAGGATGGCCACTCAGGACTGAGACCCAGATTTGCCCCTCAGTTCCCCCAGGTTCTTTAGCGGAAGGGTTCAAAAAAGGTATGCCGTGCTGCAGTGACTTCCACCACTCTGGGGCAAAGGCTAAGAGAAAGCTCTTTCACCTGCTCCTTTCTCATCCAGGTGAAAGAGCTTTCTCACCTTAAAGCTGTTTTTGGCATTTGTGGGTTGAGGAATCTGGAAACTGCAGCTGCTGCCTATGATTCCATGCCCTGCTGCCTGCTCTAGTCCTGTCCATGCCACACTGCTCAGTCAAATCTGGGCTGCACTCTGTAGGCTGCACTCTGCTCCACTCCAAGCTCAGTGGAATAGACCCTTCTTGTCAGCCTTCCAGGCTGCCTTGGGCTGGAAATCTCTTTCATTCTGTTTTGTGAATTCTTCTGCTCTAGAATTTGTTTAGAGTCATTTATTACAGGTATTTTATGGGCTATGAGGGGAGAGCTTCTATAGGTCCATCCTTCTATTCCACCATCTTGGCCCCCAGTTCCAACATTTAAGGAATTATTTTCTTCAGTAAGCTTTTGTACCTCTTTTTCCATTTGGCCAACTGTACTTTTTAAGGATTTCTTTTTGTCATTGAATTTTTGTATGTCTTTTACCATTTGACCAACTCTTCTTTTCAAGGCATTTTTCTCTTTGGATTTTTGTGCCTCTCCTATCATTTGGCCAATTTTCTTTTTTGAGTTGCTATTTTCCTCATTATTTTTTGTGTCTCCTTTGCCAAGCTGTTGATTCATTTTTCATAATTTTCTTGCATCACTCTCATTTCTCTTCTCATCTTTCTTACATAATTTTAAAAATCCTTATTTAGTTTTTCTATGGCCTGAGACCAATTCATATTTTTTTTGAGGCTTTGTATGCAGGAATTTTGACTTTATTGTCTTCTTCTGAATGTGTGTTTTGATCTTGCCTGTCACCATAGTAACTTTCTATTGTTAGAATTGTTTCTGTTTCATCATTCTCCAGCCTATTTCTTGACTTCTAATTCTATGCTAAAATGGATCTCTGCTTCCCAAGTGGAGAGAGAGTTATGCCAGGCCTCAGGTTTTTTGTGCAGCTGCTTTCAGAGGTAACTATGGTGACCTGTAAGTTTTTAGCTCTTCTAAGATGGTATGATCTAGGGAGAGGTGTGTTTACTACTCTCCTGTACTGTGCACTGGTTTGTGAGTGACCACAAGCACTTTTCAACTCTGGATGTGCCAATGTTCCTCCTTACCCTTGGACTGTCATCCAGGACTGTGACCCTGATCCAAGTAAAGGCAATACAACAAAGTTCTGCTCCTAGTGTCAGCAAAGAGACCCCTGTAAACATCCTTCTGACTTGTTGTCTGATCCCTTTACCATCTATGGGTGGAAGCATCTGAAAACTCCCACTGTTGACACTGAAATTGTTCCTAAGCCTTCCTCTGGTTTTCTGAGGCCCAGTCTGTACTGGCATGACCTTCTGGAATAGGCTCCTCTCTCACCCGGTGCAACAGATCGTTTGTAACCACCTTCTAAGTTTTCTTGGGCTAGAAAAGTGTTCACTGTCTTTCTGTGGGTTCTGCTGAGTTAGAACTTGTTTAGTTTTTATTTAAAGGCATTTAGAGAGGATTGGAGGAGAGTTCAGGTGTCTCCTTGTTTTTACTCTGTCATCTTGGCTTTGCCTCTTAAATGGAATTCTTAAGACACTACAGTAAGAATTCTTAAATAATGTTAAATTGTTACTATGAAAATTATGTAGTAATAAAATCTAGACTTTCAAAAAGGAAAGAACTATACACATATGACATACATGTATGTGTGCATACACACATATATATGTTTGTGTGTATATGTATCTTTATTTGTTGTTACTCAGTTGCTTCATTCCTGTCAGACTCTGCGTGATCCCATTTGGGTTTTCTTCACAAAGATATTGGAGTGGTTTGAAATTTCCTTCTGTAGCTAATTTTACATATGATGAACTGAGGCAAACAGTTAAGTGACTTGCCCAGGGTCACATCACTAGTAAGTATGTGAAGAGAAATCTTCCTGATTCTAAAATCAGTGCTCTATCCATTTTGTCACCTAGCTGCATATTTGTTTGTGTTTATACACATATTCTCACATAGATGTGTGTATATCTAACTAGCTTTTGTTTATCAAACATTCACAAATTCTGGCATAAAGTAATTTCTCAACATCTTTAATTGCCCTGTTTTAGCTATAAATTCCCGGAAAAAGCAAAAGTCAGGTTAATTCAGGAAGAGCAACAGATAAAATTTGTGCAAAAATGCATCTGTCAAGACTTAGATGTCTACAGCTACAAAAGAGAAGACAACATCACCGTCATACAGAGACAAACTCTTTGGGTTCTTTTCTGTTGTTTACTGATCTAAAATCCAAAGATAGGAGACTTTCATATAACTAGTTCTTGGGCAAGAAGAATGGAGACATTGGAGAAGTAAAAATAATGACCATAGTTTCTCTCAAAGCAAGTGACTCTGTGGTTTGATCCAACGTATTTCTTCCTTGCCATGCTATTTGTCTCCAGAGCGCTAGAGATAATCAAAACAAGATAGACCAGAAATCTGACCCAGTGGTATTTAGCCTATAGAAAAAGAAGACTTAAGGGAGATGGGATAGCTTCCTTCAAGCCCTTAAAGGTCTGTTTAAGAAGGAGGAAATTACACTAGTCCTGTCTGATTCCAGAGAGAATTAGCAACATGTGGAGACGTGAAAAATGAGTAAAACACAGATAGTAAAGTGCATAGTATATACAAACTGCATCATATGCAATTGTCCTGAATTCATTGACAATGCTCCAGATTTGGTCTGAGTAAAAAAGAAAAAAATCTAAGAACATGTAGGACACGCCTCCTTATTCCTGAAGGCTATACCTCTTAACGTAGCCTAATATCACACTGGTTTTTTTTGGCTGCCATATCATACCACTGATTCATATTAACATTTCAGTCTACTAAGATAATGATATATGTTTTTAGACGAATGGTTATCTAGTCTTGCTTTCTCCATTGTAAACTTGTGAAATTGATTTATATTTATCTAACACACATCATTGTATTGACAATTAAATGTTGTTTTATTAGATACAGTTTATCATTCAAGCCTGTCACAGTCTTTTTTTTTGTATCCTGATTTTAACATGCAGTATGTTAATTATTCCTCTCAGTTTAGTGTCATTTGCATATTTGATAATGCCATCTATTTATTTATTTGAATCATTTCTTAAAATGTTAAATACCACACAGCTCTAGAATACTCTAATGGAAATCTCCTTCCATGCTGAAACTGATCTTTTAATACTGCTCCTTTTGGTCTAGCCATTCAATCAGCTCTAAATCCTTGTAACTGTCCTATCATCTAGGCCTTATCTCTTTATCTTTTTAAGAAGATTGTCATGATCAAATACTTTGTTAAAATCTTGGTGAATTATATCTATAGCATTTGTCTGATATAGAAGACTTGCAATTCAGTAAAAGATATTAGTTTAATCTCCTTTGACCTATTATTGATGAAGATATACATTGATTTTATGACTATCCTTTACTAGTTCTAGATATTCACTAACTATCCCTTTAGTATATGACATTGGATAGAGAGCTGTACTTGGAACCAGAAAAACCAGGTTTCAAGTCCTGTTTGAGACACATACTGGACTCTGTGACCTTGGGGAATATCTTCATGCTCAAGGATTGTAGGGTGAAATGCAAATAGAAACATCCCTGTGGCTACATAACATCTTAGAAAGCCAAATATTAAGATTATATATGTTGTATTTCAATTCATTTTGTTAAAACTTTCCCAATTGCATTTTAATGTGCTCCTGAGGCATTCAGGAATTTTGCCAACTGAGAATTTAACACTTGCTCTAGGGCAGAGTTTCTTAAATGTTTTTCCACTTGTGACCCCTTCAGCACTTCTCTAGGGAATAATCCAAGGCTGAAAGTTCCAGAGAAGAACATGAAGCAAACATCTATTAAATGAATAAAATGGACTAGGCACTTTACAAATATTATATCACTGGGTCATCCCAACAACTCTGGGAGGCAGAGCTATTATTCTTATTTTACATTTGAGAAAACTGAGGCAAAGGTATGTGTGACTTGACCAGGGTCACACAGCTAGCAAGTGCAAGAAGAAGGATTTGAACTCAAGTCTTCCTGAATCTGCTCTATCCACCACATCTCCTAACTGTTGTTGCTGTGGGTCTTTGTCCTCAAAGAGGACCATGACACCAGCAAGGTGATGCCATAACTTTCAAGTTTATTGAATTTAAGTGAGGGTGGACTGTGCAAAGTTGCCTGCCTCTCTCTTTCCTTTGGAGCCATATGGATCCAGTGGTAAGGTATAGATCAGGACAACTGGAGATGGCCCTGGATATAGTGAGTTACTTTGCCCTTTTTAAGCTAAGGTCTTTAACAGGTCTTGACTTGACTGGGGCAATGCCCATTAGTGATTAAGAAATGAGGCAAAGAGTGGCCTCTTTTGCCTAGTTAAAAATATTTATGTGTATACATACATGTATACACATGTATGTATATATATGTATGTACATATATCTACATATGCATGTGTATATATGTATACAATACATATATGTGCATGTATACATACAATATGTATTATATACATATGTGTATGTGTGTATATATACATATATACACATGAGCATACATATATCTTATATATACATATACACATCTATGTGTGTATTTATATCTATATCTGTATCTGTTATAAATCTATATATCTGGGAGGGGAAGACACTCAGGGTTTCTGGCCAAAACAGAAGCAGTTGCCATTTACATTCACTGTCAGCAATCAGGGCCCAATCAATAACCCACTAGATTTGGGCTGGGACCTATTGTCAGTCAGTCAATGAGAGCCAGAGTGACTTGGGTTTAAGGCATGGTCATTAGGAAAGCCACCTCCTCACTAGCTCTATTTTTCTCCTCACCTAGCTGTTCCTTATAAACCAATGAAATTATAGGGCCAGTCCCTGCCCCTGCTTCTACACAAATATTTTCAGTAAAGCACTATCTCATTTACCTCATGTTTTGGAAGAAAAGAGAATATACTTCCCTACCCTCAGGATATATTAAGCTGAATTTAAAATTTTTCTGATGGCTCAGGATCTGTGAGACTCAGTGTCCACATCTGTAAAGATAATACCTGAAATATCTATCACAAACAATTGTTGAGGTCAAAAGAGATCATGCATGTGAAGGTCTTTGCAACTGTACCTAAACAAATATGTTGTGTTATGCTCTTAGCTTTATATGAAAATAAGGTGTTTGTCCCTTTGCCAAATAGTGATATTTGAGTCATTTATCTAGCTTTCCTTTTCTTATAGACTTATTGTCTCCTTCCTCACTCTTGAGTTTATACTATTGATTTTTGCCCATGTAAATGTGACAGCCTCAAACAGTTTCCAGATTGTGATCTGATACTTCCAGTAGGGTATCATTGGGAGAGTAGGTAATTTAATTGATCTAAAATTGTCTAAAATCCTGAAAACCTTTTCAAAGCATGAACTTTTTCACATTTGTTGTGGTGGTTTGGAGGTCTTTCCTTATAGATAGCAAGATATTTCAGATGCTCCTCTGTATATGGATGACATTTTGTTGATTGCATTAACCTCTGAAAATTGCAGAGACTCCTGGATGACATACATTATCACTCAGAAGAGGTTTTCCTAACTATTTCCACAGGAAAAATTGAATAAATGAAGAATGTCTTTTGACCATATTACGATGCAGTTGCACAGACAGCCTATGGAACTCATTCACCAGCGTACATAATTTGAATGGATATAGCAAATGGACCAATCTGTTGGTCCTCAATTTTAACAGAAGGGAATGGGTTAGATTATCTTTGGGAAATGGGAAATTCTAATGAACCCAAGTTTCTCCTTGAAACTTCATTTATTTTAAATGTTTTTAAAATTGAAATCTTTTTTATATCATGTATATTTCTCACTCTATTCCTTCCTAGTCTTCCTAGAGAGACCTTCCTTATAATGAAGAGTAAAAGAAGAAAAAAAGGCTTACCGACTTAAATGATGTACAGAAAACTCTTCCATATTTACATTTATGTTCCCCTACCTTTGCAAAGAAGCAATGCAAGGTTCCTTTCCATGTATCTTCTCTGGTACTAAACTTCATCATTATAATTTCACCACATTCAGTTTCAACTATTTTGATGCTGTTGACCTTTCTAATAATATTGTTGTAGTCATGTATATTGCTACCCTGGTCTTACTAAGTTCCCTTTGTATCATTTCATACAAGTCTTTCCAGGATTCTCCACATTTATCATATTAGTTATTTCTTACAGCACAGTATTATTCCATTACATTCATGTACCACAACTTATTTAGCTATTCTCCAACTGAAGGGTATCCACTTTGTTTCCACTTCTTTACTATCATAAAAAAGAGTATTGTAAATATTTTGGTGTATAAACCTTTTTAATATAGATATTTTCCCAACTTTTTTTTTGTTTGGCCTGGCAATGTGTCATAGAATTCTAGTCTCCAGATAATCAAAAATTTTTGCCATCTAAAGGGCAATGGTGTAGTGTCTGGTGAGTATGAATAGGTGGAAATCACTTAAAATAAGGAATAATGAAGGAGAAGCATGGTAAAGTATTCCAACAAAGGAATTTGTCACTGAATGGGGAGATGGCATGTTCCATTGCTATTCTTATGACGTCAGTAAGGAAAGCCTAATATGTTGGATGTATACACTGTGGCAAACTTATGGGAGGATATGGACATGAACTACAAGAGATAGATGAGCACAGATGGTTTATTATCTGTATGGGATCACAGATCCATTTAGTATTTGTCATTTCACTAATCTCCTGGTTCTTAATTGTGTTCCAGAGTGTTGCATTATGGGATTGGTGATCTCCTGGAGAAGTAGGTTGGTACTGTAATCACATATGAATACACATGACAAAGAGGAAGACTGCAGCAATTGACCTGCACTTCCAAAATACCCAGTCTATTTTAAACTTTCTTTTCTGTTCTAAAGGGAAATAATAATAGAAATCATAAAAATAATAGTAATAGAAAGATATGACCTTCCAATGAAATCAATGAAATACTCACCGAGATTGATGCCCAACAGAAACATTCCCTGAAATGAATTATAGATTGATGATGGAACTGAAAGGAGAGAAGCTAATGCTGAAAAAATCCTTCAAACGTTCTTTAAGGGATCAAGAGAATGAAATACACCTGCCTGCCAGTAAACACGCATTGTGAGACATTTCCATCTATCACCATGAGGTCTGAAAGGCAGCAATGTTATTCTGATTCCAGAATCTCGAATTTCCTTAATGAGTTCTCTGCTAGAATATCATAAGTTGTTCCATTAAATCAGACGCAGAAGACTTAAGCAAGATTTGTATCAAAATCATTGTGTATCTATCACGTTTTAGAGAAAAAATCAAATGAGCTCCAGGAAAGTATAATTTGGCATCCTTTCTCTCCCTTTGCCAACCTCACCCCCCCGTTAAGTGAATGTATTCCATTTTTCAGCCTCCTCCTCCTTCAGCCTTCTAATGTGGACTGAAGTTATCCATTTAAACATGACTTATTCATGCTCAAAAAGTGATTGATTTAGACAGCCAATGAAATGTTGAACTCCCTCTTCCTCCTGCTTGACATACTCTTGCTACTGATCGTCCTAGTTTTAAACTGTTAGCCTGACTGTGGAAAAGCAGTCAGAATGCCAAGATGAATCAGTGACAGGTTGACTTTTAAAATCCAGTAATAACCATAAAAATGACTGTTTAAAAATGACATCATAGGATCTATATTGGGTGCAGTGGATAGCATCAAGCCTGCAGTCAGAAGGATCTGAATTCAAATATGACCTCAGACACTAGATGTATGGCCTTGGGTAAGTCATTTAACTATATGGCCTTGGGTAAGTCATTTAACTGTGTTTGCCTAAATTTTCTCTTACGTAAAATGAGCCAGAGAATGAATTAGCAAAACACTCAAGTATCTTTGCTAAGAAAACTGCCAGTGAGGTCATGAAAAGTCAAACATGACTGAAAGGACTGAACAACAACAAATCTGGATATCCTCTTAATGCTTTCTCCACAACTTCTTTTATGGATTTGTTGGCTCTTTAAGGCATAAGAGTCTATGGATTTCTAAATTGGATGGTGGCCAAAATCATGCACTGTCCACAGCCCAGAATGTGTCCCTTGGATAACATTTGTAGAAATGAGATCTCTAATCTTTAGCATCTTGTAGCAGGAATAGAAAAAAATTCCTTTTCTTTGAATATACAAATAACCCTCCCTCTTTCCCCCTTTTTTAATAGAATATGTATCAGGATGTGAATTAAAATGATGAGATTTTTATAAGGAAAAATATGCGAAGTTCATTACTTAAATATTATCAAATATCCTAGGAATATGGTCAAGGCCCAAAGAGTTCACAGAGATGCAATTATGCAATGGACTCATAGAAGAATGGTCAAGCTTGGAAGAGAGAGCCTGAAGGGGACTGTCCATCGAAGAAGAAGCACATGGCATCTATGAATAAAAATTTCTCTTATTCAAAGTTTCTGCCCAAAGAAGTGTCCATTAATGGTTGTACATATTAATCATGCTTCCTTTTCTCTCATTTGTATCTCAGTCCCTATGGTCCTGGACACAGGATAACTGAAAGAAGGATGTGCTTCAAAGAACCATAAGACTTCTTCATTCCAGAAGTATTGTTCTTTTTAGAGCAGTGCTACTTACTCTATTGTTCTCTGACTTTGCTGCATCCATTTATAGCCTTTCTAGAATTTGTCTTGCTGATGTGGCTCCCTTCCTAAACATGGTACCCTTATTGTCATGTTTGGTCAACTTTCCCTCTTTGCTCTTTTTAAATCTCCTTCCCTTTCTTCTTCCTTTCCTAATTAATATTATTTCCCCTCCTACACCTATTTTATTCAGTCAAAGTAGTCATATAGTCATAGCTCTAAAATAGCTGTTTATCAGAAACAGCCACCTATTCCAATTCTTTATATTTTCAGATATCATTACCTTTTAAAAACAAATTATACCTTGGTGACCACTATGGCCTTGCTGTATGATAACATTGTGGTATAATACAAAGAATTATTGGTTTTATTGGTATTCAGTGATTTCGGTTGTTTAAGACTCTTTGTGACCCTATTTTTGTGGAAGGAAAGTAATAAAGTAGTTTTCCATTTCCTTCTTCAACTAATTTTGCAGATGAAGAAACTGAGGCAAACAGGGTTAAGTGACTTGTCCACAGTCCCCACAGCTAGCTAGTAAGTGTCTGAAGTCAGATTTGAACTCATGAAGATGAGTCTTCCTGATTCTAAGTCCA
>CM053770.1:79350429-79391231 GCA_028658325.1 Potorous gilbertii
CTTCTGAGAGTCCTCTCCACCCCAGCCTAGATCCGCCCCGCTAGTGCTTGAGGTCTGAGATTCAAATGCTCCCAGACAGTTACTTGACTTCTGAGAGTCCTCTCCACCCCAGTCTAGGTCCGCCCAGCTAGTGCTTGGGGTCTGAGATTCAAATGCTGCTCCCCAGCCTCAGGGCTTTTGGCGGCAGGCCTGACTGCTCTTCAAAGGGAGCTTATCTGCTGGTTCTCAGGTGGGGGGCAGGGCCACTTCTCAGGCTCAGTTCCCTCAGGGGGTTTATGCAGAGATCTTTTGTAATGGAGCTGCAGTGGAGCTCCTGCCTGCTCTGGGAGTCTCTGGCGGAGCTGCCTCTGCCTCTGCCCCAGCCACCACCTCCCGAGGGGGTCCAAATCTTGGAGATACCCGCTCCCCTCTCAGCCTATCTCTCTCACTGACCTGTGCGTCTGTAAGTGGAGGGACCTTCGCGGCCGCTGGAGATTCAGGTCCCTGAAGCCTGCTGGGGTCTGCTCGCTCCTCTCAGTGTGGTGCGGCTGGGGCAGGGCAGGACAGGGCTCTGCCGGGCAGGGCTCCGCTCCTGTCTGGGGCTCGATGGACCCCTGGAGTTGGTTTTTCAGGGCTCTCTGCAACAGAAATCTCCTTCACTGTGTTTCTGCACGACTTCCACTGTTCCAGAATTTGTCAGGAGGTCTTTTTACAGGAAATCTATGGGCTGTGGGTTTGGAGCTAGCAAATGTGAGTCTTTCTACTCCACCATCTTGGCTCCGCCCCTTGATTATTTTAAAACAATAAAAAGTGCCCATATTAACAGAAAAGAAAGTTGAATGCTTAGACAATTCCATCTCAGAAAAAGAAATTGAACAAGCCATGAATGAACTCCCTAGGACAAAATCTCCAGGGCCAGATGGATTTCCAAGTGAATTCTATCAAACATTTAAAGAACAGTTAATTCCAATACAATGTAGACTATTTGGGAAAATTGAGGAAGAAGGTCTCCTCTCGATTTCTTTTTATGATACAAATATGGTATTGATACCTAAACCAGGAAGAGACGAAACAGAGAAAGAAAACTATAGACCAATTTCTCTAATGAATATAGATGCAAAAATTTTAAGTAAGATTTTAGCAAAAGGAATATAGCAACAACTCATGAGAATAATATGTTGTGATAGAGTAGGATTCATACCGGGAATGCAGAGCTAGTTCAATATTAGGAAAACTATTAGCATTATTGATCAAATCAACAATAAAACTAACAGAAACGACATTATTATCTCAATATATGCAGAAAAAGCTTTTGAGAAAATACAACACCCATTCCTATTAAAAACACTGGAGAGCATAGGAATAAAGGGAATTTTCCATAAAATAATAAGCAGCATCTACCTAAAACCTTCGGCAAGCATTATATGCAATGGAGATAAGCTAGATGCATTTCCAATAAGATAGGGGTGAAACAAGGATGTCCATTATCACCACTATTATTCAATATTAGAAATGTTAGTGGTAGCAATTAGACAAAATAAAGAAATTGAAGGAATTAGAATAGGCAAGAGGAAACTAAGTCATCATTCTTTGCAGATGATATGATGATATGCTTAGAGAATCCCAGAGATTCAAGTGAAAAACTATTTGAAATAATAAGCAACTTTGGCAAAGTTGTGGGTTAAAATACAAACCTGCACAAATCTTCTGCATTTCTGTATATTAGTAACAAAGCCCAACAGCAAGAGATAGAAAGAGAAACCCCATTTAAAGCTAGGGTAGACACTCTAAAATACTTGGAATTTTACTTGCCAAAACAAACCCGGAGACTAAATGAACACAATTACAAGACACTTTTTGTGCAAATAAAGTCAGATCTAAGTAAGTGGAAAAATATTAGTTGCTCATGGATAGGCCAAGACAATATAATAAGCATGACAATTCTACCTAAATTAATTTCTTATTTAGTGTCATACCAATTCAACTATCAGATAATTATTTTCTAGATCTGGAAAAAATATTATCAAAATTCATCTGGAAAAACAAAAGGTCCATAATATCAAGGAGACTAATGAAAAGAAATGCTAGGGAAGATGGCCTAGCACTACTAGATCTCAAATTGTATTATAAAGCTGCAATTATCAAAACTACTTGGTACCAGCTAAGAAACAGAAGGGTAGCCAAGTGGAATAGGCTAGGTACTCAAGACACAGTAAGAAACGAATATAGCAATCTACTATTTAATAAACTCAAGGACTCCAGTTTCTGGTATAAGAACTCATTGCTGGACAAAATTGCTGGAAAAACTGGATAACAGTGTGGCAGAAACTAGGTATAGACCAATGGCTGACATCGTACACAAGAATAAAGTCCAAATGGGTACAAGATCTAAGTATAAAGAGTGATACTATGGACAAATTGGAGGAGCAAGGAATAGTGCAATTATCAGATTTATGGAGAGGGGAAGAATTTTTGATTAAGGAAGAGAGAGAAAGTATTATGAAGTCTAAGATGGATAATTTTGATTACATTAAACTGAAAAGTTTTTGCACAACCATACCCAATGCAACCAAGGTCCATAGGGGATGCAGAAAACTGGGAAAGAATTTTTGCAGCTGGTGTCTGTGATAAAGGCCTCATTTCTAACATATATAGAAATCTGAGTCAAATGTACAAAAATACAAGAGATTCCCCAATTGATAAATGGTCAAAGATATGAACAGGGACTTTCCAGAGGAAGAAATATTGAGTAAGATGCTCTCAGAAAAAGCTATAAAGACTAGCTTGGGCTGATGCAAAATGAATTGTATTGTGTACAAGGTAACAGTAGTATTGTAAGATGATCAGCTGGGAATATAAAAATCTAGGACAATGCTGAAGGACTCAGGATGAAAAAATTCTATCCATCCCCAGAAAAAGAACTAATGGTATCGGAACAGTGATTGAAGCATACTCTTTTTTTTTTTACTTTATTTTTCTTCAGGGTTGTTGTTTTTGTCTACATTTTCTTTTACAATATGATTATTATGGATATGTTTTACATGACTATATATGCATAGTCAATACTGAATTGCTCACCTTCTCAATTGATGGGTGTGGGGAGGGAGGAAGGGAGAGAATTTAGAACACAAAGTTTTAAGAATGAATGTTAAAAATGTTTTCACATGTAACCAGGGGAAAATAAAATGCTAAGTAAACAACTTTTAAAGGAAATGAAAAATATGGAAAGTCTTAAATGAACTGATGAAAAATGAAATTAGCAGAACCAGGAGAATATTGTACACCATAATAGCAATATTATATTTTGATTTACCATGAATAACAGTTATTCTTAACAATACAACGATCCAAGTCTGTAGGACTTATGATGAAAGAGGCTGTCTATCTTCACAGAAAGAACTGGTAAAACCCAAATGCTGATTAAAGATATTTTTTTCTTTGATTACTTTTTTTCTATGTTTTCTTTCACAGAATGACTTATATGGAAATGTGTTTTGCATGTCTACACATGTATCACCTATGTCAAATTGCTTACCTTCTCAATGGTGGGAGGAGGGAAGAAAAGGGGAAAATTTGACACTCAAAATTTGAAGAAAAAAAGAATTAAATTTGTTTTTACATATAATTAGAAGAGTAAAATTTTAAAAGAATTATGTTTAAGCTAATTTTTTCTCAGGTTTTCTAAAAAGACTGCTATAAAACTTTTCAAATTTAAAAATGCTAAGTTAATATTCTTCTAATCACAAGAAGGAAAGCATGACTAGCTCCAGAACAAACTTGAGAAATGAATTTGGAGATATTTAATCATTAATTTATGGAAATAACATTCATTTTTGAAGAAGAAAGGTCAAATTTTGTGTTCCTTGACCTTTTATTAGGCAAACTCCCATCTTCTTTGAATTTCAGGATAGGATTAACACTTGAATTTCTAGAGGATTCTTAAACTGAGGTGTTAATTCCCTACCATTTCTCCCTTCTTTGTTCCCCCTGGTTCTTTGACTATTTGACTCCACACAAGCACTCCTTCCAATGGTGAGAATTCATTCATAATTTTTATAAATATTTATAATATTTATAGTTCTTTACTGTATCCAAAATACTTTCCCTTCAAAAATGCTGTGAGGAAAGTAGTACAAGTATTATTAATACCCATAAAAGTTTCTTTTTCAGAGACTTTTATATGATGCAAAGGGCCTAAATGTACGTTAGAAAATTTATCACTTCTCTGGCTAATAGCTCCCAATCAAAAAACCTGCTACAACACTATATAATACCAAAATCACATAGTTAACAAAACTCAAAGAATTAATATATTATTGAAAATTCTACAAAGTAGAACTCCCAATAAATCTCATAAAAAAATTAAGACCCTATATAGTTAAGAACTCATTTCTTGGAGACTTGTACCTCATTTATTTATGTTTCGTATAGTCATGTACATCAACTAACTAACCAGTTAGAATTTGTTAAGCATATATCAATTCTAGGCATGAGCTAGGCATTTGGGAATATTAATAAAAAGAATGAAATAACTCTTACAATGAACTTATATTCTAATGCAGGAAACAACTGTATATAAAAATATATAGCAAAAATATAGTTAATAAAATTAAATTTCTACTAAGTAATTAAATAAAAAGTCATTTGGGAGGGAAGGTACTAGCAGTCATTGGGATCAGGAAAGGCTATATGAGCAAGATTAGTTAAGCTGCCCCCCAAAAAAATTTTTTCTCATCATTCCTCAATATGTAATCCTTCCAGAACTTCTTAGCATTTAAGGGAGGATGATCACTAGTTGTACAATAGTTCTGCAGAATAGCTCCTCAGGTATTTTGAATACTTTGACAGAGAAATCCATTCTCTGTTTTTTCCCCCAGTTCCACCAATGAAGAGAAGAATACACCAGAAATGTGTGTTAGCAGGAGACACAGTGTGCCCTGCATCAATTCAATTCAGTTAAAAAACATTTGTTAAGTAGAGGATACCAATAAGAAGAAGAAAGACCATTTCTGCCCTCGTGGAGCTTACAAATCTAATGGGAGAAGACATGTCAAAAGGAAGCTATATTTCTGGAAGCCTCCTCACCATGATGTCTACTATTTAACCATTAATCTTATCCTCATCTCCCCTCCTATCAGAAACTTGGAGTCTCACTCTGGATTTCCCAACCATGATAGGTCAGATTTTGATTTATCTTGTCAAAGTTCAAGCTTAAATGCCTCTTTCTGGTGATCTCCTCATTCTACCATCCCTATCCTATGTGTTGCAATTCCATCATTAAGTGACTTACCCAACGTGACACAGCTAGTGAGTGCCAAGTGTCTGAGGAGAGATTTGAACTCAGGTCCTCCTGACTCCTACACTGCTGCTTTATCCACTGCACCACCCACCCCAATTGCCTCATCCTGGGTCATCTCCAGTCATCCTGATGAATTTCTGGTCACTGGATTCAGATGGCTCTGGAGGAGAAGTGAGATTGGTGACCTGCACAGTTGGTCTTCTTCAGCAACAAAGGATGGACACATAATTCCATCATTAAAATATAAGCCACTTGAGAGCAAGAACTATCTTGCAATCTTGTATTTGTATCCTATATGCTTAGTACCTGAGATATAGTAGGTGTTTAATAAATGGTCTATCTATTACTCTGACTGTAACACAAACTTGTATACATTCATATTTCTATCAAGTGGATAAAAGGTATTTGTGTTCAAGGCAAAAGAAAAACAATAACAGAAAATAACAGTCTTACAAACTGAACTGGGGAATCTTTGTGTTTTAACTTTATTTTACTGGCCAGGGGTGAATAAATTATATTACTCTAGACAAACTGTTACATCACCAAGGAACAATTCATTTCCTGCAAAGTACTATGACTATTTTACTCAAAGCAGTATCCTTTGTGATCTTAACATGACCAGTTAAGCAGCTGTGAGCAACATTAACATTCATTTATTCCTCAAAATCTGTTTTTCCATTTAGGTTTGTATGTTGCAGTAGAATAATCACTGGAATTGGGGACAGAAATTCAACTCCTAGTTCTTATGACAACCTGGTGCAGAACTACAGAAAAATTACTAAATCTCTCTGAACTTCAGTTCTGTAAAATGGAGTTAATACTCACACTCTGCCTCACAGGGTTCTAAACTTTTTAAACTAGATAACATGAGATAAATAGGTTTGGTTATTATTGTACTTGAAAATGAAAAATAAAGACATGTCTAGACATTTTTTTCCCGGATTTGTGAATTTATTCATGTGAAAAGTCTTACAAAGGTACAATTTCCACTTAGATCACAGACAAGCCATTTAGACAATGGAAAATTGCTCTTCCCTGTATTTGAAAACTGTGTCTATTGAATGTTTTCAACAGAGTTATTTGAGCCCTTTCTATAACATATGAAACTTGACACCACAAAATAAACATCTATATGACATGTGAATGGAATTTTCTGATGTCAAAAATCAATGAAATTTTTAAAATAACTATAAGGGGCATATGAAGAAAGATGCTATCTGTATTCAGCAAAAGAATTGATAAATAGAAGTATACAGAGGATAATTTTACATATATATACACTTGTATATATGTATATCTATTTGTGTCTAATGACAGCAATCTCTAGGGCAGGGGAAGGGAAGAGAAAATAAAAAATAAATTTACATGATAACTGTTGTAGATTTGAAAGGAATAGCAAGTTATATATGGTAGATTAGCAGTTTCATGTACAATCATTTTTATTGTACCGTATTATGGAAATGCTTGTTTTATTCCATAAATTAAAAATCTTTTTTTTTAAAAGTGCTTTGTTCCTCTTACATGTTGTGTCCTACGATGGTGATGGTATTGTCTGCCCCAGTCAAAATTCCATAGTTCATTGATTGAAAGAATAGAGTTGCATTAAGAAAAGTTTAAAATTCCATGTATTTATTAATAGAATGCTTTATTGTCATTTTTATATTTTCCTATTTCTGATGTTAACAGTATATTCCTCTGTTTATACTTGCATGTAATACTCAGCTTGTTCATTAAATTTGATTTCACACGCCTCTGTTGCATTCCTTCAATTTCCTTGGGCCTCACAAAATACCTTTTTCTGTACTTGTGTGCTTTGTTCCCCTCTAGATGTATGTTTGTTCCATATGTACCTTCTAGTGTTAAGTGATGTCCAGGGCTGTGTCTTTGCATCTCCCTCAGTGACTTCATAACACTGCTCTGCACATAGAGATGTTTTACGAGTGTTAGTCTTTGAACTGAATAATTGTTTATTCTTCCTTTTTTCAAAATATTTCGTGTCAAGTCTCTGAGTAATTCCTTTGGATTACCATTAAGAGGTTTTACTGTTTCAAGTCATAAATGACTTTTCTAGTCCCCAAAAGTTGTTAATCAGTGAAAATAACTTCTCCATCATTGTGTTGGAATTCAACAGAGAGAAGGTGAATTTGCACATTTTCCTCATGTTTGGAATACTAATGTTCTTATAGGAAAAATCTTTAAGTACATTCATAGAATAAAATCTTAGAGTTGGAAAGGATCCCAGAGGGCATCTAATCCAATCTGTATCTGAACAGGAATCACTCTACAACAATCCTGAATAAGTGATCATTCAGGCTTCACTTGGAGACTTTTAGGTGGTGGTTGACTCATGAACTACTGAGACGGTTCATGCAACTAGTGTCTAGCTCTACCCATTGGGAGGTCTTCCTTGTCTCTGCAATTTCTACCTTTAGCTCCAGTTTCTGACTTCAGAACCAAGCAAATTCTCATGAGGAGGAGGAGGAGGAAGAAGAGGATAATGGCTAGCATTTTTATAGTTTGAAATTTGGGAAGCTCCTTACATCCATTATGTCATTTGATCCTCCAAAAATACTATTAGATTGGTATTATTCTAACACCCATTTTATAGCTGAGCAGACTGAGCCCTATAGATTAAGTGATTTGCTCAGGATTGCACAGCTAATAAGTTTTTGAGGCAGAATTTAAAAACTAAGATCTTTCTGACTTCAAATACAGCAAGTTACCCACTATGCCACCTAGAAAATGTGATTTTAAGACTACAGTGTTCATTTAAAGAAATGTTATATGATTAAGTAGGGGACATTTTTATTTAGTTACTTTGTCTTCTATATATTATACAGTTCTATTATGTATGTTTTAAATAAAACCCAGCATATTTTACAAAAGTGTTCAAAATTTACCTTCTGAATGTCTAGGTTAGGAATATCTACTTTTTTTTAATAGTTAGGAAGCATAATCAATAATCCACATGTGGTTGGGTTACATGATTTTTAAAAATCTATTAAAATGATGTTAATTTTTACATCGTGGTTAAATATACAAAAGTATAGATATTTTTAAAATAATAAAAAAGAATTTTAAAAAACAGTTTGTTCAACTTTAAATATATAAAAATTCACACCTACTACCACAGACCTACTATTAGTTGTTAATGAATCTTAAACAGGTCAATGAGAATATTTGTATGTAATAGACTGAGCTATTCTCCAGAACTGTGTTATATTCAGCTAGGGCACATTTCAAATCTGACTCCAGGTTTAACCTCTCACCTTTGATTTCAGTAGGTTTCTGAAGGTATTTAGTAAGTACTTGTTGACTTGACCAGAATGAAGTTTTCTCAGAATTGGAGATACTCAAAGATGTCTCATAGCTTAGCAATATATACAGAAATTTCAGGTATTTGGATCTTACTTAATCTCAGTTTCTTTATTCATAAAATTCAGATTATAATACCAGTAGTACCTACTTCGTAACAATGATGGAAAGTTGAAATGGTCTAATAATTGCGGCACTATATAAGTACCAGCTCAAGTACAGTGTCATTTTCTGTCTTTGTATTCCTAGTGTTTTGCATATACTTGAAAATTTCAATGAACTCAACCACTGGATATTTCATCCACTGGTACAAACTGCACACAATCCACACCTTCTCAGATTGTCTGTTTGTAAATGTAAACCCTTCATCCAGAATCTTCATAGTGTACTATATAGGATTTCATGAATTCATGAAACACATAGACTGTCCATTTGTTTATTACATGGATACTACACCTTCTATTCTAAGCTTACATGTCTGTAAGGATATTTTGAATGCCACTTAATGTCTCAGGTCATCTCTGATAACGTGTTACAAGATTACACCTGCCATGTGTCTCTCCATCCCACATTGTCACCTTCATTTGGCTTTTGGGTGCATAATAAATTGTTTGTTAAAACTCCTCAGTTTCTCCTAAGTTTTCTCTAATCTAATCAAGTTTAGAATAGTCCTTTTTATTTAATCAAAGCAAAAATCATATTGCCTTGATTTTGGACTCTTCAATAGATTGTGAACTGAAGGCTGCTAGAAAGAAAGACAATGTTTTGAGATTTTAAAGATGATTTTTAAGTGGTTTTTTAGTGTTTTACTATTTTTACCATCATTAAAATATCAGAAATATATAATTTTGATGATATTAAATTAAAAAGTTTCTGCACAAAGTCAATGCAACCAAGATTAAAAAGGAAACAGAAAGATAGAAAAACCTTTTTTATAGCTAGTGTTTCTGATAAAGACCTCATTTCTAAAATACATGAAGAATTGAGTCAAATTTATAATACAAGTCATTCCTTAATTGATAAATGATCAAACAATATGATCAGGAAATTTTCAGATGAAGAAATTAAAGCTATCCATAGTCATATGAAAAAATCCTGTAAATCACTACTGTTTAAAGAAATGAAAATGAAAACAACTCTGATGTGCCAACCTATCAGGTTAGCTAATATGATAAAAAAATGATAAATGTTGGAGATATGGGAAAATCAGAACACTAATGCATTGTCGATGGAGTTGTGAACTGATTCAGCCATTCATGAGAATGGCCCAAAGGGCTGTGAAACCATGCATTCCCTTTGAATCAACAATACCATTGCTAGGTCCATATCCCAAAGAGATCATAAAAAGGGGGAAAGGACCCACATGTACAAAAATATTTATAAATATTTACAGCAACTCTTTTTTGTGGTGGCAAAGAATTGGAAACTGAGAGGAAGCCCATCATTCGAGGAATGGCTGAACAAGTTGTGGTATATGAATGCAATGGAATACTACTCTTCTGTAAGAAATGATAAGCAGAAGTATTTCAGAAAAACCTCAAAAGACTTACATGAACTAATGCTGAGTGAAGTGAGCAGAACCAGAACATTGTACACAGTGAAAGCAACATTGTGTGATGACCCACTTTGATAAACTTAGTTCTTCTCAGCAATACAATAATCCAGGACAATTCCAAAAGACTTATTATAGAGTCTTACCATCCATATCCAGAGAAAGAACTATGAAGGCTGAATCAAGATTGAAACAAACTATTTTCATTTTTTCTTCTTTCTCATGGCTTTTCCCTTTTGTTCTGATTCTTCTTTTACAACATGATTAAGGTAGAAATATGTTTAATATGAGTGTACATTTATTACCTGTATCAGATTGCATACTGTTTTGGGGAGGGGAGAAAGGAATAAGGAGGCAAAATGTGGAACTCAAAAATCTCAAAAAATTGAATACTCAGAACTATAAATAAATAAATATTTTAATATCACGCATGAATTCAAGAATCTGAAAGTCAATAATCTCTATAGGAATTCCCTCTTAAAATTTCTACACTAAATATATTCCAGGATACGTCTAGCTCTCTTTGTTTTATGCCTCAATTAATATAATCAGAGAGTTAGCTAATCTGTTTTTCCTTCTTTAACAGATTCTTGTATTATTTTGACCTCTATATGGAAGATACCTTATTGAAGAGAAGCATTTAAGTCAGTGTTTTGTTTTGTCAAAATTAAAGTTATTATAGCACTTAACAAGAATAGTAGTATATTATAATCTTAGCAATTTTAGTCAATTTTTTGACCATAAATATATGGAATGCCCCAGAATATTATTTGAGAAAGCCTTCCTATTGAACTTTACAAATTTTAGTAAGAACGTCCTCAGTGTATATAGCTCATTCTCATAAAAAATTTATAAGAATGGGAGAACAGATATGTGAATGAGCAATTATTGATATTTTTATCAGTAATAAGTTTCGTTTTTCCCCCATCATTTGGTATCTTATACTCTTTCATTCTTGAGAATAAATTCTACAACACTTTTAAAATTGCATTCCTCCAATACTGATCTGTGTGTGTGTGTGTGTGTGTGTGTGTGTTCGTCCTTCGTTGCAGAAGACCATGCCATTAGAGAAATGATGACATGACTTGCACTTGACTTTGTTTTGAGTGAGGGAGGGCTGTGCAGGTCACCAGCCTCACTTCTTCTCCAGAGCCATCTGAATCCAGTGACCAGATACTTATTAGGATGATTGGAGATGACCCAGGATGAGGCAATTGAGGTTAAGTGACTTACCCAAGGTCAAACAGCTAGTGAGTGTCAAGTGTCTAACTTACACTGCTGCTCCATCCACAGCACCACCTAGTTGCCCTTCTTGTGTATATAACTGTCCTTGAATTTAACTTTCCTCATCTTTCTTTTCTTTAGTGTAATTTCTACTGCCTCATGAAGCACAAAAGAAGTCATTTCTTTAAAACCTAAATGTGCTAACTCCGTTCTTATTGATGAGGAAAGATTTTTTTAAAGAAAACTCTACAGATCTTTTCCATTTTCCTCTTTTCCTTGTCCCTTATCATTTTTCATCATCAAATCACTTCAATAAGATTGTTCTTAAATGTAAGTTTGACAAGTTTTCCAAAAGTTTTTATTCTTTCATTAATTTTCATTGTTTTGTGAGGTGACATTGATTATATTTTTTCATTATTTCCATAAAATTTTACAAATTGCATATGGCAGATTACTGGTATCCCTGTCCATCATTTCTCTCCACTTGGCAAAATGATAAATTGTTTGTTGGTTGAGGGAATTTCTGGCTTGGGTGGTGGTGAGTACAGTCTCTTTGTTGTAACAATTGCTTTATACTGCTTAAACTTCTTTAGGAAATTGTGGTAGTTGGTGTTGTCTTTTATTTATCTCCCATTATTTGGCATTAAATTCTCTTTTCAATGAGTCAGACTAGCATTGCTTCAATTATATCCATAGCTCTTAATTTTTATTTTTCTAATTTGGATTGATTTTGCCCTAGACTCTAACTAGTCAATAGCCCAACTGCATAGATAGTTGGCTCAGAAGTAACAAAATGTTTCCCGCATTGGTAACTAGTTTTTACCTGTCTTTTAAACCTAACCAACTTAACCTATGTTTTGTCACTTTTGGTGCTCACCATGATCTGTGCCTCCCAGTTGATTTCTTGAAGATGTATATGTTTGAAATTTCTGTATTATCTAGTAGTCTTTAGATCCCTAACTTTTTAACTCTGTTTTCCAATGTATTTTCTTATTCTCCTGTATTTCTATTTTTGTATTGTGTTCAATAAGCACTAAAGCATATATTGAATACTAAAGTATATGAAGGGCCTAATAAAGTTTTACATAAAAATGTATTACTTTCTTACCTTCTGCAAGTCAATTATTTTAATGTGTATCTTCTTGCAAATGCTAATTATGAATATTTTATTATGGAATTACCAATATTCAGTGAATTTGTGTTTCTTATTGACTTTAAACACAAGAAGAAACCAAATTCACAAACTCCTTTATTGACCTCTCCTAGAACCTTTGAGCCATCCTCACTATAAATCATATAGGTCACATTCAGTACATAACATATAATATCACACATCAAAGTCACATGTAGTGGACCAAGTACATGTACTTAAACAAAGGCATTAACCTGGGCTTCATATCTATACACTTCATTCTGTGGGTTGCTAAATAAAGTCACTATGACTGATATATAGCACATAGCATATAGCACATATATAGTGCATAGAACATAGTATTGCACATTGGAACTGTATAAAGTAGACAAAATATAGAGATTGTATACATTGCACAATTTCACATTTTTAAGCTATGTAGGAAGTATATATTAAAAGCACTGCTTTAATTAATATTGCATGGCTACACATCTAATCTCTCATTACTTGTAGAGCAATATATGTCAGCTTTATCACTGACTGAATTGTCCTGGAGCTTCCGAAGTGACTGGTTTTTGTTTTTTTCTATTCTGTACCTATGATATTTTCAGATCTACTGGACTTTTGTTCTGGTTGTCAGACAAAGGATGATCTATGATGATTACAATTGACCCTAACCCCTAATGAATTAGGAATTATTGTTGGATCATTTTCCCTTGGGACTCCTCCAACTTCCACAGCTGCAGTATTAGACAGGAAAGGGGACCCCCTCTAAATTTATCACCACCTGAAGTTTGGGAAAAGTTCTCCCTCAGACTAGTGAAATCGTGGCCAGCTTCTTTAACCTTCAAAAGTTACCAACAAGCAATTTCCATTCTATGTCAATCTTTTCCACGTGATCAATCATCTACCATCAACTGGCCATATACAACTAGTAGATAAGCCTTTCTGGGAGCGTTTTTTTCACAAATCTTCATCAATTCTATTTTCCTGATTACTGAGATTCCAATTAAACCCTATTAAAGGTGGAACCAGGACATTTTTACCTGGTCCTTAACAGACTCCAGGTTATTTTGTACATGGATACATTACACAATCTTTCTACTACTCACCACAGGTTAGATCTCTCCTAGGACATCATCTTCTATTCTCCCTGGAGACCCAAATAGCATAGTAGGACCAAGGATTTCCTTGTAGTCAACAGTAGTGTCCTATATATGCTTGTTTTACCTATATTTTTCCAGAGATGAAAGTGCAACAGGTTCATAGGCTTGCTTATGTTTATGATCTTCATAGTTTGAGTAAATTGCATTTTACTTTGAACACAGCAAACACAGTTCTTATCAATCGACATCAATGAGCAGATAAATACAAGCACCTTGCAAATCACATCCCAAAGATCAATCATCTTGCTTCCATCCTAGGCTGTGAAGGCACCATCTAGTGGAGCAACACTTGTGGAGACATGACTTGAAACCTGTCCCTGAAGGTGCTAGACCGACTGCCTCCTCAGCAAGTACAACTACTAAAGACCAAAGATTTTGGTATTGTCATATGACATTAATGAAATTGCATTACCATCTGCTTTGCCACTGACTACCTTCATCATGGAATATTTCTGTCTAACTTGTAGCTGAAATCTCCTATATGTGTTGTATCTCCTTATTGGAATATAAACTCTTTGAGAACAGAGATTACCTTGTATTCCTGGCTCTTTACATACAGTAAGTATTTAAAGGTTTTATAATACTGGCTATAATACTACAGAATCTCAAGAGCAGCTAGGTGGCACAGCAGTTAGAGTGAAAGGACTGAAATCAGGAACACTCAATTCCCTGAGCACAAATCTAACCTCAGACACTTACTGGCTAGATGACCCTAGGCAAGTCACACTTACCCTTGTTTGCTTCAGTTCTTCATCTGTACAGTGAGTTGGAGAACAAAATGGCAAACCATTCCAGTGTCTTTTCCAAGAAAACCCCAAAGGAGGACTCAACAAAAGAACTACAGCAAATCACTGAGAAGTTCTAAGATTATGTATAAGGGACTTGAGTTCAAGTTTGAATGTATAGAGATCCATTGACATATTTTGCAAATGTTAATTTGGTTGCAGTCATTCAAAAAGTGCCATTGGTCTTCTTGTGACCCATTAGGTACAGTGATCTATTTTAAAGCTCCAGTTTCACCAATTCTTTCAACACCAAGATTTCCTATAAGAAACAAAGCTTGATTCACTGAGGTTCACTTCTCAATTTCCTAGATTGTATAACTTCATCTTGCAACTATTCTAGCTGCCAATAATCCAAAGGCAATCAGGGCAGATAAGACTAACTTCATTGCTTTTTAGGAAAATGAATCCCTGTTGTAAGGGAATGCAACTCTGGTAAATACTGATTCTATCACACCTGCCCATCTTTCATCAGACTTGCCTTTACCTTCGTCTACAAGACCTCATCAATATGAATTGACCTCTCTTTTCGTCTGTATGGTGCATAGCTAAGAAAGGTACTCAGGCCATAAGGGATTGACTTTAATTATATAAACCCTCTCTGCTTATCATTACCGTCTTTATTTCCTTGACATATAATGGAACAGTGATTGCATGAATCAACTTGCCAGGCTTACAATAGTTTGCACTGGGAAAGAGCTGTCAGATCATAACTTACCTCTTAAGAAAGAAAAGAAAGGAAAACTAAAATCTTCATTATAGGCCACAAGCACAGAGCCTACTAATATAAACAATTTAATCCCGTAGATTTGTGAGTCAATTAGTGCAAGTAATTTATACCTTGCAATATCAATATAGCTTAGACCTCATTTCTAATTAATAACAATAATTTAAAAATGTAAATCCTAGTGAATCCTAGTAAGGATAGTGCTAGTAGCATCAGGCTGACTCAAGAGAATCTTAAAAAGTCTCTAATGATCCCTGGTTATCCCTAATAAAAACTAACCAGTGTATCCTGGAGTCCCCTGAGAGCTCTGTCTCTGGAACCCTTGGCTGTATTTATTAGGTTTGTGATAGGGTGCTTTGTGTGATCAGTTACGCATATCGTGGCTTGGGTGCCAGTAGTATACCGATTAGAGCCTCTTCTATCACTTTATTCAAAGACAATCTGAAAGTCACCAGTCAAATAGGAAAGTATACAATTATGAAAGAAAAACAAAGTAACTCACATTGAAAAATAAACAGGCAACAGAATTTAATTTCATGCCAAAGATGATAATTCATGAAACTAGTGATTAAAATTCAAATTTCTTACCATCATGGAGAGCTTAGCAGTCCTTAGGGTTGAAGTTGCCTGTGCCTTAACTGTGGGTTTCCATCTCCCTCCACATATAATTGATATTGAGTTTCTTTCCTCCTAGTTTCTAGAGCCTGAATGAACTGAATGTAATTCAATGCTGGCATCTCATGATCCTCAGACTTGATTCCAGAGTCTTAATCTCTGCCTCTTCCATCTTCTGTAGGTTCGTAGAGGTTGATGAACAGGATGTAAAAACTACCAAAATATGCCACCATGGTGAGGGGTCCCGCCTCTTCCACACAACTCCTCTCTTCTCCTTTGTCCTTCTTATATTCCAGGAGGCTCCTCCATTTCTGTATTTCATACTTCCTAATTAAATGCCTGAAGCTAAATGCAAAGTTTCCTTGTTTCTAATATTTTAGACTTTCTCCCAATGAGCACTAACTTCCTTGCCTCTTTAGGAAAGAACTTGAAGTTAGGAACGAATCTTTTAATTAATGGTATACTTAAGCTCCTCTACTAATGTAGGAATATTGCTAATGATGGCTGTCGACAAGTATTTATTAAGCATTTATTATGTGCCAGAAATTGTGCTAAGCCCTGGTAACATTGATTTATATGGGATAATGGTATATCTGAGGCTGAACCAGGTCAGAATTTCCCTCAAAGTTTCTGCAACAGAGCACAAACTGAAATTTGCTTACAGTGAGGATTAAAAAATATTCTTATTATTCTGATGCCTGAAAAGATCACCAGCATGTTTTTCATTAACTCACAGAATTATTGGTCACTCCCACAATTTACTCCTCCTACACTATTTGACCTTTAGCAGAAGCAACTTTCAGGGATATATTTCAAGCCCTTTTTTTTCTGGATCCCTGCCCACCCACCTCCAATGGTACCTTCACATACTGCTCCCAACTCAGATAAATATATATTCGCAGCTTTTGGTGGTCATGGATTGAATTCTCTCAATCTGATTACTAAATCAGGAGTGGAATAAGTTTCACTATGTTTAGGGTTCCCCTCTTGACAAATTCTTTCTCAGTTTTCTTGTTCTTCCATAGTCTTCTTGGTCTGACCATATACAGTTTAAAGAATGTCCCAGTGTATCTCTATATCTAATTAACAACATTTTCAGGAAGAGTCCATCCAGGTCTTTCTGAGAAAGCCTTGTACCCATCCAGAGATCATATTCTTACAGTTTCCATATTTCCAAAAGAGTCATATTATTCAGGGTCAGACTGAACATGATGCCTGGGTGTAATTAGGGGTTTTAATCTGAACTAAATTACTATTGCTAAATGTGACCCCCAGGTTTTTATGGCCAGCCTCTGTAGTTTGAATGAAAAATTGCCTCATTTAACCACAGTTTCAGGTAATGTTTTTCTTGACTTTTATACAGTGAAATGTTTTACTGCAGCTACAGATGGAGAAGGTACAAATTTTCAAATCAATTTGCTCAGCGCTTTCCAAGTTTCTGATTCACATTTCTTAGGGCTAAAGTCATATGAACCTACACTTAGATGCTGCTGTCCTGCAGATTTTTATAGACAGAAATGTACCACAGTGCAGTAGGTTATTAGAATTGGCATTCTACCTGACATTCAAACATTCTGATCAGACCAATACAATAAAAAGTTGTGGAGGCAACAAATAAAAGTCATGCTGGTTTGTTTTAATAACTGACTTGGATTGATTGCATACTAGATTCAATTAATTGTGCAGAAATTGATTTTGAAGATGCTCAAAAAAAAGATTCAACTGGAAAAAAGTCAATTTAGGAGTATCCATGTATAGAAAACTTCTATTTAGATCTCACTTTAGATCCAAAATCCACCCAAGAGATTTTTTAAAAAAGAAAATCATATTATATTTATGATTTTTAAAAAATTCAATCTGATCTAAGAAAGACATCCAAAAGTAAATGTTTTTTTATCTTTTCCCTACACCTGGTGTTCCTGATTTCATTATTTCTATTCATGGCTCCTCCATAGGCCAAGGTCACCAGACTAAGAATCTCAGTTACCTTTTACTGTTTCCATTCCTTTGATTTACTCCACATAACACAGGTTCCCCATCCTTGTTCATTCTACCTCTGAAATACCGGAATCTCAAAAATCCATATTCTCCTTTCCATTCCAGACTCTCAGAGTGGGAAGGGGCTATAATGACCATCAAGTCTAAGCTGATTTAAACAAAAATATACTCTTTGAAATCCATGAGAAGTAGCAATTGAAGCTATACTTGAAGATCTCCAGTGAAAAAGAACACAGTACCTCCTGAAGTAGCATATTCTGGTGTTAGACACATCTGATTATTAAGAAGTTATCATTAAAAATAAATTTAAATCTACTTTTCTACAACTTGTATCATTGGACTCTCTTCTGCCTCTAGTGACAGGTTTATTTCACATAAATACCCTGCAAATATGTGAAGGCCACTATCATATCCCCTAAGGTATCTCTTTTGGCATCATTTATAGTCTTAATCCATCTTACTTAAGTTTCTGTCGAGGCCCCCCTAGCTTGCCATATCTTTCTTAAAATTTGTTGTCAGAACTCAAACTAATACTCTAGATCAGGGGTGGGAAGTCTACGATCTCGAGGCCACATGTGGCCTTCTATGTTCTCGGGTACAGCCTTTTGACTGAGTCCAAATTCTACAGAACAAATTAAGATTTGTTTTATGAAGTTTGGATTCAAAGGGTCACACTTGAGGACCTAGAGGGGTCATATGTGGCCTCAAGGCCACAGGTTTCCAAACCCTGCTCTAGATATTGTTTGACTAGGGAGATTATCATCTCCTTCATTCTGGACATTATGTCTATTTCAATGTAATGCAAAATCTAATTAGGGTGCTTTGGAGGGAGCTACCATGTCATATTATTGACTTAAATTGAGTTTGTGTTCCATTAAAATGCAACATTCTTCTTTCACAGACCCTTCCCTGTCTTCTCAGTCCCTCAGATTGTGCTTCTGCAGTAGATCTTTTAAACACAAGTAAAGGAATTTACAGTTACCCCAATTAAATCTTTCCCTCACTTGTTTGTATCCAGTTTCCTCCACATATATTCTACACATAATTTGCACATAGTATCACTCATTAAACTGTTAGCTCCTTCAAAGCATAGATTATCTTTTGCCTTTCATTGTATCTCAGCACTTAGCACAGTGCCTGGACCATAACAGGTGTTTAGTAAGTGCTTGTTGACCTACTTTCTAGATTTAGCCTATTGTTCTAGTCTATCGAGAAGTCTCTGGAGTTTGATTTTGTTATTCAATGTGTTAGCCATTCCTCTGAATCAATACTCATTTCTTATAAACATATAGAATGTCAGGTACCTTGCTTAACTTTGCATCATCTCTTAATTTGATAAGAATAAAATCTATGTACTTTATCTGAGATGCTGTTAAAAAGGTGGAATGAAACAGGAACAATAATAGATCCCTAGAGGATTCTACAAGAGATTTCTTTCCGAGTTGATTTTATTTTATTTATGACTACTCTTTGGTTCCACTCATTAACCTTTCAAACCCACCTAACAATTCTCTCATATAACTCACATTTCTACTTCTCTACATGGATAGCATCATGGATTTTTTTTTTAAATCCAGAGAGTGTATGTCTATCATATTTTGACAACCTTGGTATAAATGCTGACTCTCAGTTACTAGGTGGCCTTGGACCAATAATTTGAACTTTCTGCATCTCAGTTTCCTTAATTGTAAAATAAAGAAGTTGAAGCACTTTCCATCTCCAAATCTATGATCATATGATCATTAATTTCATGGTCTAGTAACCCTAAAAATTAAATGAAGTCAGTGTGGCTTGTTTTATTCCTGAAGAAGACCCCTATTGAATATCACCTCCTTAATCAAACCTGACAGATGTTATCCCTTTTTCCTTAGAAACTTCATAATAACTTCGTTAAGTACTAACCATATTTTTGTTTATAATTTTATGTTGTCTTGTGTCTTATTCTTCCCATTATGCTATAGGATACTTGAAGGCAAGAATTATACACTTGTTATCTATGTATTTATCTATACAGCATGCAGTAGTAGAGGTTTTTAAGCATGATACATTCCCTTCTCTCCACTCACATTCTGTCACTCCCCTGCAGAGGAAGCTTCAGTGGTTCCCTATAGCCTCTAGGAAAAAATACAAACTCCATTGTCTGATATTTGAGGAGCATTTCAAACAGGATCCATTTTATCTTTCTTTCTAGGTTGATCACACATTACTCCCCACCATACATTCTGGTCAAACTGGTCTATTTGCTATTTGCTGTATGGGGCTGTCTCCTGCGCTTGTTCTTAATGTTGTCCTTCATGCCTGGAACATTTGGTGCCATCAGTACTATTTCTTGGATACCCTACCTCCCTTGATGGCTCAATTCATGTGTCATCGCCATAATACGGTCTCTTTTGTTACTTTTCTTTTTTCTTCTTTTGCTGTCCTCCATTCCACCCTTGTTGTTTTGTAAATATCTTGTATATAACCAATCCTATTTTCTTATCTGTGAACATATAGCATTATCTACCTAGTCAAATGTAATCTCCCTAATATGAAGATTGTCTCATATTTGCATCCCCAGTGTTAAGCACAGCGTTCCACATGTAGCGGGAATTTTCTATAGGTTTATCCATTGGTTGATTTTAGAAGTATTTCTTTATTTATTGGAAGCTAGGCACATCATGGCATGCTTGGATTTTTTTTTTAATCCATTCAAAACTGGAACATTTCAGGTTTGTGAGTGGTTTACTTTGTCCAATGTCCATGGGATGCAGAGCAAGTACCACCCTTTTGTCATTGAATGAGTGTCTTCTGACTCATCATCTGAATATCATATTATATATCCAGAAAGTCTACATTGCAGATCTTCCAAATACCAAGAAAATTATATTTACCTAAGAAGTTCACATAAAGCAGGATTTCAACTTTTGCAGATTCGTTTTCCAAACTATACCTACCCTCATTCTATTTCATTTTACTGTCTTCTTTGGCAACTCAAATATGACTATTTAACTATTAGGCTCAATATAAGAAGTAGAGTTAGTTTTACAGAATTGGGAGATTTTTTTAACCCTACTGAAAAACCAAGCATATAAATTTCCTGCTATGTCACTCTACCAAAGACTGATTAGGAACCTAGTAAGCATGAAGATTGTTGATTCTCTAGTCTACTGATTGATCTAACAAGTAAAGTCAAGCTCCACAATTAAAATTAATTTTTAATGTTGCTTGAATTTTTGTACATTCCTAAAACAAGAGAGCCATTCATTTTCTTGCTATTTTTTTCTTCTTGATGATATATATGGTCTATGTAGTATCAAAATTTCATATAATTTAAGCAATAGTCAATATATGTTCTTAAAGCTGGATATTTTCCACTATAAGAAAGAAAAATATTTTGTATTATTTGGCAAACCACACAAGTGTTACATTGCAATCCTGCATTATATGTTAGAGGATAGGCCCCCTCAAATGAATGTAAGACACTGTCACCATTAAGAAATACTTATTCAGAATATTTGTGTGTATAATTTGTAAGTTGAAATTTAACTCAGACATCATCCCTGGCCTCTAAAAGTTTGAATTTGTACTTGGTCATTATAGTAAACCTCAGGCTATTGACATATTTTAATGTATTTTTCTGTTAGTCATCTCAGAGCTATAATATGAGATTCAGATGATAACAATGATGATTGTAGCCATGAGTAGTATATGTGTAGCCATACGTAGTAGATGCAAAATGCAGGCAATTCCCCAAAACGCATCTCATATATACTAACTGCCAAACTGTTTGAAATCGGCTCCTGAATTCTTAATTATAATTCATTCACTGAAGAACACTTAATGCTCAATTCACAAATCCCAGGCATAGCTCTCCTGAGAGTCAGCTTTGTGACCTTGGCTAAGCCACAACTTTGTTGGTGTCAGTTTTCTCATGTGTAACTTGAGGGGTGGAAGGGGATTGGACTAGATAATCTTTATGTCATTTCCAGCTCAATAAGTCTGTGTGCTCAACACTATTCTAAGGTTGCAAGGAGGTGCTCAGAAATATAAAAAAGTTTTCTTAACTTCAAGGATCTTACATTCTACTTCAGGTTAATATATGGACACATTAACCAGTTAAGTAACAATACCAGGAGATATATATAATATACATATGTGTATGTGACTAGTTTTATAGGTATTAAATATCATAGGAGTTCAAAGGGAGAAAACATAAATGGTCAAGAAAAACTTCATGGAGATTGTGAAGCCTGACCCATACATTTAAATATACATAGGATTTGAACAGGCAAGAGAAAGGAGGAATGACATGATAAGTAGAAGATACAATACGAAACAAACTGTAGAGGCAGGGATAAGCAAAATCTGATTAACTCAAAACAATGGTGAGAAATTATGTTGAAAAGTTCATCAAGGACTTATTATGAGTCCCTTAGATATTTAGCTAAAAAGGTTGAACTTCATCATATCTGTAATATACCATATTTCTATTGCCTTTGGCTGAAGGATAAAGAGGCATGATAAACTCTCATGGAGTCCAATAACATTATGGAGTCTTTGAGCATCTCAAACAAATTCAAGTGCAATCTAACTAAAGACAAAGTTTGCACAAGTTAGAACCCAAAGTCATCAAACTGTCTTAGCTTCCTGTAGTAGTTTTATTTTTATTTATTTTATTTTTAATTTATGGAGTGAAACAAGAATCTCTACATTCTAGTATAATTTTTAAAAGATGATTGCACATGAAATTGCAAATCTTTTATGCATAACTTACTATTCCCTTTAAATGAGAGAGAGAAGGGAAGTGGAAGGAGAAGGAAAAGGAGAGGAAAGGGGAGGAGGAGAGGAAGAGGGAGGAAAGGGGTGAGGAACATTAAGTTTTAATTTTTCTAAGGACCGCTGAGGAAGTTTTTCCCACATTAAGTTTAAGTTGGTGCCAACAGTTCCTTGAGATGGAAGTTTTAAATGCAGAATAAACAGTTAAGGTAGAAGAAAGACTCTAAACTGTTACCTTAAAATTAATATAAAGCAAGGAGCAAAGAACCCACAGACTTATTTGCCTGGTCTAAATATCAATTTATATTTCCTTTTTCCAGTATCTTTTTTACATTATGGAAAGATCCAAGAAGCAGCCTGCCCTGGAACTGAAGTGTGAATCTGCTCAGCAATTGAGACTTTTGATTAGGTAAGTCTAATACCTACCTCACAGAGATTCCACCTCACACCATGACCAACCCCAACCCCTTGCCCTATCCAGTAATAACCATATGTACTATTTCTTCTGATGATCTACTTGGTACATCTGTAAACCTCCATATTCATTTCCTATATCCCTAAGAAAGATATCATATTAGCCGTTAGTATCACTTCAGTAGAGACTCCTATACTTACATAATTTACCCTCTCATCCCATTTTTTGCTGAATCTGGGATGATGCAGAGAGGAGAATTTTATTTGCTTTATCTTATGACCTATATAAAAATATCCTTTAAGATGTACTTATGCACTTTCCCCTAAGGAATTTTTGTCCTTTCATTTGCCTTAACCTATACTCCTTAGATTTGAACAAACACAGGAGACAGGGGTAAGATCTGTGATTAAGTTACTATAGGAGCTCCCCAGGGAGGAAACTTCTCTACCAAGGTAGGTTGTTACTTTCTCTGATTTATAGTCTTACAGATTTACTCACAAACCTTCAAAATTAAGGAGCTTGCTGAGGGTCATATATTAGAGACAGTACTTCAACCCTGGTTTCTCTTTCTTTAAGGTTATTTCTTTCTGTACTATGCTGGCTCATACTATAAAGATGTGTAAGGTGGGAAAGGTGAAGCCAAGATGGTGGAGAGAAACCAAGAAATTGCCTAGGTTCTTCCCAGTTTTCCTTGGAAACAGTGTTAAATAAAGCCTCTAAATGGATTCTGGAGAGATAGAACCTACAAAAAGACAGAGTGAACCAGTTTTCCAGCTTAAGATAAGTTAGAAAGACTTCAGGAAAGGTCTGTCTCACTTGGGTAAAAGGGGAGCATAGCCAAGTACGGATAGTATTCAGGTAAGTCAGTGGGAGGCTCTTAGCTTCAGTAAAGATCAGCAGCTAAGACCCTTCTGTCCTGGCTCAGCAGGCCAGAAGTGAAGCCTCCAGTCTCAGTACAAAAGGCAAATGGCAAGCCCTAGAATGCCAGCACAACATGGCAACAAGGTAGGGTCACCCCCAGCAGAGTGGACAAGTTGCAACAGCCTGAGGTCCCAATGTGGAAAGCCAATGACAAGGCCCCTAGACTCCAGCATAAGAAGTTTGAGATAGTGGATGCTGTACCCCAGGAGCAAGGTCAATCTTAAAAACCATGAAATAGGCAGAAAAATTAGGAAGAAACAGAAAATAGCCCTGATCATATAAAGGTACAGTGGTTTTCTTCTTTCTTTTTTAAAAATCAAATTAATTAAACATTTATCTATTTTGTCGTTTTTTTCATAAAAAACAGATTGTAGTTTTATTTATTAATTCAATATTTTCAATAAGATCAAGGGTAAAACAAGGATGACCATTACCTCTATTATTATTCAACATTGTATTAGAAATGTTAACTTTAGCAATAAGAGAAAAAAAAGAAATTAAAGGAATTAGAATAAATGATGAGGAAAAAACTATCACTCTTTATAGATGCTAGCATGGCATACTTAGAGAATCCTAGACAATCAACTAAAAATTACTTGAAAGAATTAACAACTTTAGCAAAGTTGCTGGATATAAGGTTAACCCCTGTAAGTCATGAGTATTTCCTTATATTACCAACAAGTCTAGCAGCAAGAGATAGAAAAAGAAATTCCATTTAAATTACTTTAGACAATATGAAATATTTGGGAGTCTACCTGTAAAGACAAACCAAGCAACTATATGAACACAAACCTAAAAAACTTTTCACACAAATCAAGTCAAATCTAAATTTGGGAAAATATCATTTGCTTATGGGTAGGCTGAGCCAATATAATAAAAATGGCAATTTTACTAAATTAATTTACTTCTTCAGCATCGTACCAATCAGTCTACCAAAAATTATTTTATAGAGAAATTAATATAGGGGATTGAATAAGAGAAGGCACTAGCATTAAACTAATATCCTGTTATAAACTCTTATGAATACATCCAATTATAATATATATTTACATGCATGGGTATGCATTTCCAGTAAAACCTCTTGAACAAGATAGAAAATCAGTCAAAAGAGTTCAAGCTGACTAACCAGACAGGTAAAAACGTAGAAGATAAAGAATGCCTTTTCTCAAGATTGTGCTATCACCAGGAGGAAACCTCACAATGCCGATACAACTCTACATTCTGACCTTGTACTGACTCTCTAAAGGGACAATGAACTGAGTGGACCCAAATTGAATAGAGGGTGGAGCTAGGACATTACACAGTGCTTTCAATGACCCTCAGATTATTCCTGAAACAAATTTCATCTTTTACGTTTCGGTGATCTTCCAGTAATGCTATGTGGCTGTGAATCATGAAATAGCATGATGTGTGATAAATCAAAGAAACAGGTCAGGATAGTGGAAAGAGCAATGAATTTGAAGTCAGAGGGTTCTGCTGCTTGCTATTTGTATGTCCTTACACAAATCATTTTATATCTCTGGGACTCAGTTTTCCCACAGATAAAATGGAAAGATAATATTAGATGACCTCTGAAGTTCCTTTCATCTCTAAATCTGTGATCCTATAATACTATGCAACGGCAATGGAAAAATTCATGGTAGATATAAATAGGTGTCAAAATACTATATTAAGCAGCACTCAGAAATTAACAAAAGTTATTACTAGAAAAGATTACAGACTAACTATGTAATGAGAATGAGTGACCATAGATGCAGATTTAGAAGAAACCACTGGTGATCATCTAATCTAATTTTTTTATTTTATATAGGAGAAAGCAGAGGAATAGAGAGCTTGAGCAACATGCCCAAGGCTGTGTGGGTAGAATATAGCAGAGTTGGTTGCAAAGTAACAAATGTACAGACTATGCTACTTACCCACTTAATGTCAAGAGAACAAGAGAGTCCACAGCATCTTGGTTGGAGGCCCTGAGGATTTATAGGAATACATAGAAAATAATCACAGAAGAAAGGCAAGGATAGATTGGATTTTGTACCATTAGGAGGAATAGCCACATTGATGAAATCATGGCTCTATTGAAATATATGTGTTGAAATATGAATCCATAAGCAATGTCACAGAAAGGCTTATTTAGTAAAGGCTTACCCTAACCTTACCAGGAAAATAGTATTTTCTTTGAGGTTCAAGACAGACATTAACCCTTTGGTAATTTAGTAGCAGCAAATTTGTCTTCTGCCTAAAGATCAAAGCCTTTCTAGTGTTTATCCAGGAAGCCAAATAGGTGCACAACCTTTGGAGTGAACAGCCTTCCCAGACAGTGAAGGCAATCTCTAAACTAAATGTGCTGTGGACAACTTCTAAGAATCGCACATATCTACTACTCTCCTTAGTAAAAGTCTTGGTCTAAATGACCTAGCTTTTGAGACAACAATCACATTCTTGCTTCAAAACCTAGAGATGATCTCTGCAACGTGAAAGTCATACATGAGAGAACTTATCCATGTTAAAGAAATAAAATTTTAGCTCTACTCATAATTCTTTATACTTTACTCAGTGCAAAAGAAGCTTGTTTTAAGATGATAACACTCAGTATTGGTCTTTATCTTTAACTGTATTGCCCACAAATCTGATTTGTGGTTCTGTCTGTCTCATTTTCTTTGCATAATTACTTCAAATTCTGGGACTTAATTGTTTTTCTATCATATTGCCCATAGGATTTCAGGGTGCTACTCTAAGGGGAATAGAATATAAAGCTATCATTACTGTAGCTTCACAAAAAAATACTGCCTTAATTTTATAGATAAAGAAACAGAATAGAATATGTAAAGGAATAATTATGGTGGGTTATAACTATCTCAAGCATTTTCTTCTTAAAATTGGCATCGTGCACGATGGATAACTCTAAGGAATAGTGCACATGCTCAATAGGAGCGCAATATCAACAGGCTTATGCAAGGTTCCCAGGTATGTTTGATAGAAGATTTATGGGAAGATATTGACAACAGCCACACAGGATGAAAAGACATGGGAGAATTGAGTTCTATCTGTTAGAAGTGTCACTAAATCTAGAAGATCATAGGATCATTAAGTTATCAAAGAAATACGTATATTTATTGATTTATTAAATGAGTTCAATTTTCCTGGTAAATAAAAGAAACTGCAGGTGAGTTAAATATACTTTTTTTGGTGTCAAAGAGAAGAAGAAAATTAATTCTTTCAGAAAAGTAAGCAGATTTGAAAGAGGTGATGCACTTGCCCAATGGCCCTCAGGGATATTTAACTAAAATGAGCCGATAGTTCACGAAGTCCTTTGTTCATTCTGGATCCCTAAGAGTTGACTGAACCGAAGATCTATATGATGAAAGACAGCAGTGATGATTCAATGTTATTTACTTATTTTACTTTTTTTTACTTATTTTTTTAAATAAATCAATATTCACCATGTATATTTTTGGCAAAATAAGACTACTGCAGCATCTCAATGCCTTATTACTACATCTAATCATAGCATTCAAAGTGATATTATGCAAGAACATATCCCATAAAGCAAAGTGGGTCACCCAGCTGTAAGAAATTTAATTTTCCTTTCCATCAGTTTTTATACTTAGGACTAAAGGCTGCATTTCATTTCAGAATACATGTTTGGGTTTTGTCTGCAAACTTGGGGTTTTCTTATAAGGTATATGAAATGACTCTTGGTAATTTCCCTTTTGAAAATGACACCTATAAAATACCAGCCTATTCAAGTATGTGTACAGGTCTCTTGCACAGTTTATCTCTTACTACATGTGCACATACCCCTAATTACTATGATCAGCTAAAAAATCTCCTGATATTTTATAAATTATAAACATTTAGTTCAATTCTACACTCCCAGTTTCTTAGTTGTCAGCAATATATTGTATTCTTTTTTGAGATATATTGTAGCAGAGAGGCAGCTAGGTGACACAACAGATAGAAATCTGAACCTCAAATCAAGAAGACAAATTCAAAAGTGACTCCAGACACTGTGTGAACCTGGACAAATTAGTTAACCTTTATCTGCCTCGATTTTCTCTTCTGTAAAAAAAAAAGTATAAAAATCACCTTCCCCTCCCTAAGGGCTGTCAGTAAGACAAAATTACACAAGATTAGTAAAGTGTCTTGCAAACTTTAAAGTGCTAAATAAATGAGAGCTATTAAAAGGAGGAGGAGTAGGAGTTGTAGCAGTGGTCCTAGTAGTAGTGGTAGTATTAGAAGAAGAAGGAGAAGTAGTAGTTGTAGTAGATAAGGGGCACATCTAATGTCTCTGAAGATTCCCCCAGTCCTAAATTTCACCACTAGCAAGATTTCATGTGGGAATCAGAATTGCATGAATTTTTGAAGCCTTATCCAACACGTTGCAAAGGGAATAGTGAGAACTTGTAATCAGAGGACATGGATTTGAAACCTAGCTTTCCCAGTTACCAATTGTGTGATCTCAGGCTGGTCAACCCCTTTGAACTTCAGCTTGTTTGGCAACAGACTGGGTGTACTAATACTTACCCCACCTACCCTTCTGAGTAAAATGTTTCAGCAGCCTCAGTTGTTCTATAGTAAATATGAGCTAACAGTAAGAAGACTTATGAAGAATATTGTAAGAAACTATTTTAATGGAGCCAATCATTTTATGTGAGGCAAAATAAACAAGTTTTAAAAATAAAGGTTGGAGAAAAGTACTAGCATCATGTATGTATTTTTCATATCAGATTCAGAAACTAAGTAGGGAATAAGAGAAGAGAAGGATGGCTCTGATCTGATAGGGAGGATGATAGCAGGGGCCATGGGGTTGGAAGGACATCTGTAAGCAATTTTTTTTCTAGATGAGAAAAGGGAGGGATAGATATCAAACAAAAAGAATGATGGAAATACTTTTTGAGCATCTGAAGTCTCATTTTTTCTTAGATGGTCTAAAAATCTATTTCAAAAACTCATCTTCCTTCATGGAGAAAGATAAAGGTACAAGAAATGGAATATATACATACATACATACATACAAACATACATACATACATATAGTCTACTGTTCTTCATTCTTTCTACCCATTATGGATCTTAAGTTTTTCATCATTGTTTGAATTTCACCCTAGAGTTCATAGAGTTCATCACAATTAAAAAAGGGGAGGCAGGTAAAATTGAAGATGACTTTACATTAGGAATTACTATACAGAATAAAGGAGAGCTCGGTGGTACGATGGATAAAGCGCTAGGTCCGGCCTCAGACACTTACCAGGGCAAGTCACTTAGCCCTGTTTACCCCAGTTTTTTCATGTGTAAAACTGAACTGGAGAATCAAATGGCAAACCACTTCAGTGTCTGCTCCAGGAAAACCCCAAATGGGCTTACAAAGAGTTGAAAAGACTGAAGTGACTGAACAACAAAAAAAGCAGAGGAGAAACAGAGGAAAGGAGAATGAATAGAAATCAAATTAGTAAAATGGTTGTACTCAGTAGTGGCGGCAGTGGTGTCACTTCTATAGAACTGATGGAAACTTGAAAGATGGGACATGAAAAAAACATCAGTGAGGCAGCAGACTTGCTCTTAAACCTGTCATTTGACATCCTGCATAAAAATAAATGTAGCAGCAAAACTGCTACTCAAAATATTTTTTCACCATAAAGAATTATGTTTATCTGACGATTTCATATATTCCAATTAACAATCAATCTGAAGATTTCTAATGTACTTCACCAATTCTAGCGCATGAATGGAGTTATGTGTGAAAGGCATTTCCAATTGCATTTCAAAAATATATAAATTATTAAGATAAAAAACAAAACAAAGCACATAATGTACAATGCTTTTCAGAATATCTACATTTTCTCACATTTATCTCAAATGCACACACAACAGCTTCCTAGGGTGAACTCAGAAAATCAATACCGTAAATGAAATATCATTGGAATCCTGTTTTCATTTCAGCTGTGGTCTGAGTGAAGAGTGGTAATGTCTCTATAAATAATGTTTAGCTTCACTCTCTTTTACCCTCGTTCCAAACAGATGAGCAATTTCTGAAAAGCAACTGTAGAAGATGCACTTTTGCCTCTTCATCAAAAACATATAAAAATGAAATATATTGCAATATTTATTGTCATGTGTATTACAAACCACCATGGTGATCCAGTACAAATGCTTCTTTTCTCTGTGGCACCGACCTTCAAAAGTGATGATGTGAAAAACTCCAGACTTTATGACAGCTTAACTAGGAATGCATTACAGCTGCTATATTAATATAGAGTTGAAGCTCCACTATAAACTTTGAATATGAAAAGAAACTCTGAACCTTGTGCTCTGCCATAAACTTTAAATATGCAGAAAACGATGTTCGGGAAGGCAGCAAGAGGAGGTTGTGACAATATTTATATGAAGTGATGCTACCTCTTTCTTTTAGTCTAGAAAGTGCACAGCATTTTTTGTTATATAAATCCATTGTTTGCCTTATAAATAAATGTCATCATCTATAGCCTATCAAAATTATGAGCAAACTGTTACAATGGTATGTTCATAAATATTTATTGACCTGTTTAATTAAATAATATAATCTGAAAACTGAAATGTTATCTGCATTAAAATTAGCCTATGTTAAGACCCATGTGAGTCTTCATCAAAGTTTTTATCTTGAATGGAACCGATTTTTTTCCCCTCAACAACCAAATGATTTCACGACATAACTATTAGTATTTCAGGTATCTTGATATCTGTCCTTAAATTAACCTAAAAATTGCCAACCACAAATGAAGTTTAATACATATTTGATGATGTTTGTTGCTCAATTCATTCATTTAAACTTTCAAACAATCAATACTTACTAAACACCTTCAAATGCAAAGCACTGTGATAAGAGGTAAAGAAGATAGGAAGATATATATCTAACACATTTCTGTTGCCCTTACAATATATATAATTATTAAATATTATATAATAATTATAAAATGACTACTATTTTATGGAATATGACAGGATAAAAAGCTTCAATAGTACTGGAATAGGAGTCAGAGAACCTGGTTTGGAGTCCCTATTCTCTGGGTACACCACTAGTTAGGCAACCTTAGTCAATAGTAATAGTATACAGAAAAAGTGTCAAAGTCAAGATTAGCTGCCCAAAGCAGAATAAAATGCAATAGGGAATGTTTAACAAAATAAATAAAAATACATTCAAATTTAGATAATGTTAATTTCTGGTTTTTGAAGTCAATATGCAACCCTTGAGGTATGAAATGTGATCACAAATGTTACTTTTAATGTCTTCTGTCATGTGGGTGTCCTGGTTATTTGGCTTTTCATGTAAGTATGTCCCACATGTGATCTTTAAATATACTCTATCCACTAAAAGTGCATGTACTGGTGAGAAAGCAAGCTTCACGTTTATAAAGGGATGTTCTAATACAGCATTACTTTGCCATCTCATTAAATACCTATGTTTTGAATTGTCTGTCTTCTGACTGACTAGTTGAATGAAAATACATCAGTTGGGGTTCATGAGCAATTGTTTGGAGAGTATCATGACTTACAGGGTACCTAAAATGTATGGATACTTTAAGGGGGCCCGAGAACCATACAATAACAATTCATATAAAGCACTTTCCTCATGGCAACATTTAAGAGTAACATTACAAGTATTAACATCACTATTTTATAGATAAGGAAACTGAATTCTTAGAGGCTGGGACTTTCTTATAGTCATAGAACTCATTATATGTCAGAGTCAGGATGGAAACTAAGGACTAGTGACTCGAAGACCATCGCTATTTATATTGCACCACATTGTTTCTGTCACTTAAGCTTTCTGAATCTTGATTTCCTAATCCATAAAATGATGAAGTTGGACTAAGTGAATTCCAATGTCCCTATTGGTTCTAATTTGTAATTCTACAAACAATGGGATATATGAAAGCAGAGTAAGAAAACCTAAGTTTTCATGAAGTATTCTGGATTTAAGAAGAGACTTAAAATGTAGATTGGCTTTCAAAGGTAGGAATGGTCCCAAAGCAGGAGTAAATGAACAGAATTATAAAAGCAAAGGGTATTTGAGTAGCTCCATTTGTCTAGAGCATAACCAAATTAAAATGGCTTGCAGTCTAGGACATATAGTTCATAGTCTATACTCATACTCACTTGCACTCAATCAGACACTTGGGTATCTAACATCGCAACTCATATTCAAGTATATACATAGATTTCAATAAATAACTTTAATAATAGGAACTGGAAAAAATTAGTAACATTTTTCTCTTTCATTTTTTTAATTAATCTATGTTGAAAGGCAACATGATGAAGTTGATAGAGAACTACCTTCCAAGTCAGGGAAACCTAGATTCAAAGTCCCACCCCTGAATATAGTGTCTGTGTGACCTTAGACAAGTTGTTTAACCCCTCATTCCTCTAGACTAGTGATGTCAAACTAAAACAGAAATGAATACACCAGGAGTTTGACCTCACTACTTCAGGTAGCTCTCTAAGAGTGTAAGTGTCAAAGAAGGTGCATTGAAAAGAGGGAGTTCCTTCCCTGAGAGTGCTCTATACCAATGAAAACATCGTCCAGTTACTATCCCCAACTAGGTTGAGTTTGAAAACATGATTCCTTTGTGGATTGAGTTTTACTACTTATTCATCCCAAATCAGCAATGACAAAATCAAGTAGTACAACTCAATATTCAGTATAAGAGGAAAGATTATAAACTAATCACCCAAGGATCTGCCAGTGAAGGTTTTGAAGATTTGTAAGCTAAGAAAAGATATGGTGATTGTAAAATCTTTACATTTGTAACATACACCTACGCTCACTTATACACACACTTCCTACTCCATATACATTCATAGTTGATGATTCATCCCTATGTATATTTAGTTCATGATTTCCATTGAAGTATGAGGATAGGTAGTTCTAGACAAATGTACTCAATGAAATCAGAGAAGAGAAATGTCTTAGTTTTGATGGATTGCCTCTGAGAATTCTTCTCCATGTTTCTTTTATCACCAAATTCATTTATATGTCCCCTGGTAGTGAAAATGGGAATATTTTACTGTCTCAGGTTCATCTTTTTAGCATGGTGCCTCACTGCCTAGATCGATCAGTGCTTGCTCTTTGTTGGGTTACTCTGTGTAAACTCACCTTCCGTGTATTGCCTTATATTTTATCAAAAGAGAGTCTTAGACACTCATGGTCTCTGCCAATGGTTTCCTTGTTTGGCACTAGTTCTTAGTTCTATCATTTGTTTTTTTGGATACAGTAATTTTAAAAAAATCAGTATCTGTAAACAACTCAAAACTTATTAATACATATGACTAAGATCTTCATTAAATCTCTACATTTCTACATGGTAATTATTAGGCAGTTTTTCCTTCCTTCCTTTGCCATTTCAAATAACTTGGGAAAAATAAAGTATGACAACCTTAAGAGATACATATGATGCATGAAAATAGTAGTGGGGAAATACTGGAAAAGGAACAAGAAAATTAAGACCATGGAAGAACACAAATCTAAAGAGTACTTTTAACTTCATCTACCACCAATCAAATGGCATCAAAATATTCAAAACCTTCATCCTGACCTGGCTGTGGGGATCACATCACATTAAATTGTAGGGAGAAGGGAAAGATAAAACCTTGCCCCTTGCTCAGAAAGTTTCTTTGCCAAAAGACTGCTAAAGCTTCACACACTAATTGGTGCCCTCCAAAATAAAAGTTAGGTTAATAACAAGCTGTACTTATATTTTTATTGTAAAATTTAAAAAATAATCTTCCTTAATATTTAATTACACAAATTGGCACAGTTTCCTAATTTACTTTCTAGGTATCATTTATGTATTATATATGGTACTTTAAATATCATAAGGGAAGAATGAGAATCCACAATGCTGAGAGGCTGACAGTGACATCCTCACCTATTCCCTTTGAGCATTCTGTCTGTGGCTATAATAGTAATTTACATATACCTGGTTAAGTCAATTGATGGGCTTTATGAGCTAGTTTTTATATAACTAGCCTTGAAGCCAGGAGGTAAAAACTGGATTCAAATCCCACTTCTAACATATACTGGCTGAGTGATCCTATAAACCTTTTCAGTGCTTTGGCGTCTTTCTAAGACCATAAAGAGCACATAAGGTTCCAATCCAAAATTGGTGGGAGTCTCCTCAGCTAAGAGTTCTCTATACCAGTGAAATCACAAGTAAATTATAGTTTAACTAATCTAACCTTCCCCAAATGGACAAGTGATTTAAAAAAATTTAGGCAAAGAAAATGTAGATTAATTATTATATTAATGACATATGTGCAAGTGAATGACAAGAAAATGGCAAAGATGATACTTGTCATATTCCTCCTAGAAGTTCTTTATTCTCCATATTTTGAAGGAAAAATCATCAGAAATTACAAAAAGTTATCCAAAACAATTTAAAATTATCAAAAAATTACATAAAATATGTCTTAATATTCACTATCGCTCATGATAAGCCTACACCTAAGTATCTGTTGTGTGTTTATTAGCCAATGATAATACGAAGCCATTTGGATTAACAAGATATTTAAAAACTAAATCCTTGTTGCCAAATTAATATCACCTCTAAAAGTTTTCATATTCGCTTGCTTTTAAAATTTGCAAACAAAACTTGTAGACTGAATAATAACCCTCCAGAGGAAGAGTGTCATTGGATTTTTATTGTATTGTTAAAAAGATTAGAACATGGCACATTTTGATTAATTTGTTAGACCAACTGATTGACATTAGGGAAGATTTATTTTATGAATTGAATTCCAACAAAATCTTTGCATAATGTCAAGGATATCCCTTCTTCTATTTGAGTCTACACATCTTTATGATGTATGATAGTCATTAAAACTTTGTAAAAAAAATAAATAAATAAACGGAACTTCAAAATATACCTCTGAATCCTGGGCTTTCAAATGCTAAACTGAATTGTTTGAAATGTTATTATGGTGTTGCTTATTATATTACTAATAACTTTAGTGACATCAGAAAGATTTTTATTAGTGAATGAAATAAAATTTAACATATTACTTAATCTATTAATTTTCTGTGTGTATTATATTTATATTAGTATATATAATTTACATGCTTATATATTTTGTCTTTATCTCATACTTTAAAAATATTTATGTTTTATAATGCCCATAATACAAATATATAAATGTTTATGTTTTATAATGCCCATAATACAAATATATATGTATATACTTATATATAATTTCTATATATATATATGTATTGATTTTCATTACTGATAGTGTGAAGAGCAATCTCTAAATGGCATTTTGCATAATGGTTTATACTAATGGTTGCTTATCAAAAATTTTTTTTTAATTTTTTTAATTTTCATCTTTTCTTAAACTATTAATTTTTCCTTTATGATTTATGGGGAAATATGTGTTTGAAAGTAAGAAGTTGGTCTTGATATCCTGAAGGGTCTAATGCCTTCAATTTGCTAGAATTCCTAGGTCGGAGTCTATGAGTCAAAAGTGTAAGAAAATTCATTCATTTGAATCTTGAGTTCTGAATGGTCATTATGTGGACAAAGTATTTAAGCCTCAGTTTTGGTGTTTATCCTTCCAATGGATACTCTGAATTAATTTATTTAGCTTTTATCTAATTTGATCCACTTGCTGTCCAAGGGACTCTCTAAAGTCTTCTATGGCACCACAATTAAAAAGCTTCAGCTCTGCAGGGTTTATCTTTCCAACTCATCCAGTCATACACTACTATTGTAACATATATACATAGATATGTATATGTATATACATGTTAGCACAATGCCTGGCACATACTAAGTTCTCATTAAATGCTTGTCCCAATGAAACTATGTCTATGAATCATTAACTATTAATTTCTTAGAAGAATCCAAACTATAAGTAATCTAAGGAACAGTGGAAGATGATGACTAGAACCACTGGACTTCATCATGTCATTTATGATGATAATGGTGTGTTTGAGAATTAAGATACTATCAAGGACATGTATGACCAAAAAAGATAAACCATTGAGAATGAAAAATGACAGATAAACAGTATGACTGCTGTGCTAGTATCAGTGAAGTAGGTCTGAAGGAGTCATCCAACATGTTAAGTGGTTTTTCCCTCTATGGAAAGATAGAGACACAAATCACATAGGACAAGAAGACATGCAGGGGCTGTGATCTAACTACCACTGCACCCATAAAAGGAGAATTGATATTGTTGAAATCATCGATCTATCAAAGTATAAGTTTAGATACAGTCTGCATTTCCTTTTGTGTAGAATGCAAAATGGTCATGGTAGAAAAAACACCAACTCGGGAGTCAGATTTGATGTCTAATTCTAGTGCTTGTAATTGCCTGCAAGTCCCTTCTCCCTGATGCTCAGTTACCACACCTACAGGATTAGAGTAGATTATTTTTAAGATCCTTTCAAATTCTATCATTCCATAGTTCAAATTAAATCCACAACAGAGTTATTGAAAAAAGATCCAAAGAGAACATAATTTATCATCAGAATAAAAAAAGTATATAATTAACAAAAGTCAAGTTTAAAAATTGATATGTTATTAAAAATCATTTAAATCTTCCTTTGTTCCTTTTTTCCTTCAAGAATACATACATATTAAAAACTCCATGCTACAAGGACTTTCTTTGACTGTAGCTCAAAGGAGCAGCTTTTACTTGTCCCTAAGAATCCATGAATATCACAGGTAATTGTCCTGTCATTAATCAATATGTTTTCCTTCCTGCTGCAAATGGAAATTGTCAAGTGTTCCTGCTATTAGCAGATTCAATGGGCAAGGGAGAAAACACTGACTAGTTTTGGAAGAGCTAGATCTCTTTTGCAGTTGAAAATAAAAGTTGAGAGAAAGGGGAAAGAAGGAAAGATTTCATTTGAGATTGAAGGGATTGGGTGTTTGTAGGGTTTTTTTAAAGTAACCCCTGAAAATGTCGCCCATCACTATTATTAAAGTCTAGCAACACAGGTTTTCCTAACAATAGGTTTCAGCCATAGAATTTGCCTCCTTTAAATTTGTGATAAAGCTAATGATTCATAATCTCTCCCATCAACTCCGAAAATAGTGCTTATCCAACAGAAATCTTACACTATTATGATCTTGGAGCAAGGAGCTAATTAAAGGGATAGGAAACTGTGATTTATATACTAGGATACTGTGTCATTTTGAATAGAAATAAAGCAGTCAGTTGGTAGTATATTTCTTTGGAATTTAAAAGAAACTAAAAATAATTCTATTTGGAGTTGGCCCAATCCATGAAGCACAATTTATAGGTCATATATCTTCAGAATTTTAATAGACATTGTTTTTCCTTTATGTTTTTTAAAAATTATGTATTTTTGCGATTGAATTCAAGAAATATTTCTAAGAAGTCATCAACAAATATTTTAGAGTGCTTATGATATGTAGAAAAAGCAAGATAGTTTTAGTATTTATATTTCCCCTTTACAGATAAGAATACTGAGTCTGAGAATACATTCTGGGAAGATGGTGGAACAGGTCAGAAATTTCCATGGTTTCCAGATTTCCTCCACCAACAGACAGAAAATTGCCATGAAATGAACATAGAGCAGCAAAAATAAAAGGGTAAAGCAGAGGACCTCAAAGAGGGCTTCAGGGGCTAACTCTTGGACTCAGTGAAACTCCACAGAATCAACAAGCAGTAAGCCCTGAGAAAAGCTGACTAGATCTCAAGAAATTTCATCTCAGGAATTCTTTCTACAATATCTCTGATAAGTGACCACCTACATGTCGCGTGAAGATCTTCGTGGAGAAAGAATTCATTACTTCTTTGAATTCACAGGTTTGGGTATTCCCTAAAGTGATACAAATCACAACCCACCTTTGCCTTCTCAAAATGCATGTTTCTTGTACATGTCTTCCCTTAAGACCTTCATAACAGACCAATCCAATGACTTGTGATCACTATTCTAGGATTTGAATACTTAAGTCTTCCAAGGATGACCATTCATTCCTTCTGCTTGGATTTGACATAGAATATCAGTGCTTACACAGTGCCTACCACACAGTAAGTACTTAATGAACATTTATTGACTGACATTGATAATGACAAATACCATTACAGATAATGAACCATTAAATAGTTACCATTGTGTTCTATATCTTAAGGGGTCATATATGATCTTAGCATAAGCACGAGATCTGTTTAGGAGACAAACATTATTCTACTGAATCAATGTTTTTTCATCATCAAAAATAAATAAATAAACACAATGCAACTTTGTATTTTTTATACCTTTTAGTCAGTTGTGTGATTGTGAAGTTGTATTCTTATGTGGAAACTCATCTACCAAATCTTTCTTGTTCTTTTGCCCTGTTTTTTATGAATATATCCTCCCTATGTGCATGTGCCATCTCTGGTTACAAAGGTGAGGAAAGATATATATTGATTGGTAATTGAACAAAAAGAAATTTCATCTCAGAAACTTTTACTTCACAAACTTTCATACAAGAAATAGCAGATACTGAAGGAAGACTGAAGGACCTCCTCCTCCCTTCATCACTCTGTTTCCAGAATTCAGGCCTGGCAGTGCTGACCAGACATTATTCCAGACTGTGGCTGTGGGTGAGGAAGAAAGAGCACAAACCTGGTGAGTGCAGTACCGCAGGGAGCAAGAACATTTTGGAGACAGTAAGTCTTGGGCCCTAACTGTGGCATAGGGGAAGAGGAAGGGTCCCTGAGGTTGGGCCCCCAGACAAAATTCAGAAAACAATGGTAAGGAAAATCTGAAACCTACAGCAACATTACCTGCACTTTGGGATTAAAACTTGATTATAGCGATAGCAATAATTATCAACATAATTAGCTGCTAAAAATAAAATAAAATGAAATAAAAATGAGTAAGCAAAGGAAAAAGAACCTGATCATAGATACCTACTTTGGTGTTAAAGAAAGTCTGGGTTCATGTTCAGAGGAAGATAATGAAGTTAAAAAAAAGCCACTCCTACCCCAAAGAGTAATGTCACAGGGTCACAACCCTAAAAAGAACTATTGGAAGAATTTAAAAGACAATTCAAAAATCAAATAAAGGCAGTCCAAGAAAACTATGAAAAGAAAGTTAACCAATTGGAAAAAGAGATATAAAATCTTTAGGAAGACAATAATTTCCTGAAAATTAGAATTGAGGAATTGTAAACTAATCCACCTATTTTAGAGAGCACTTCAATTATGCCCAAAGGGTTATTAAACTACCTTTGACCTAGCAATAGCACTGTATGGTCCATTTCCAAAGATGATTAGGAAAAGAGGAAATGAAGCTAGATGTTCTAAAAATGTTTATGGCAGCTCACTTTGTCAGTGACAAAGAAATAGATATTGCAGGAATGTCCATCAAGTGGGGGATAGATGAACAAGATGTGGTATATGATTGTAATGGAATACTACTATGCTATAACAAATGATGAGTTCACTGATTTTAGAAAAACATGGAAAGGCTTGTTCAAAACAATGAAGAGTGGGGGCAGAGCCAAGATGGTGGAGTAAAGTATGGACTTGCTACAGCTCTACTCCCAAACCCAGACAAATATCTGAAAAAATTATTCTAAACATATATCCAGAGCTACAGAATCCACAGAATGATGGAGTAAAGAAAATTTCCAGCCCAAGATAGACTGGAAGACCAATGGGAAGTGCCTATCAGGCCATGCTGGAAGCAGAACATGAGGTAAATTATCTCACATAAAAGAGACAAGAAAAAGCTTTATTGGACAAGGAGGAGGAGCCAAGATGGTGGAGTAGAGAGATTCACATAGGATAGCTCCTAACCCACAGGCCATAAAATACCTGTAAAGAAGAACTTCCAACAAATTCTGGAGCAGTGGAAGCCACACAGCAACGGAGTGGAGGAGATTTCTGTTCCAGAGTGCCCTGAAAAACCAACACCAAAGGTCTATCATGCACCAGACCTGGAATGGAGCCCAACCCTGCCTTGGCCACACAGCACTGAGAGGAGCAGATCCAAGCAGGCTTCAGAGACAGAATCTCCAGCAGCCGCACAGGTCCCTCCAACCACAGGCATCAAAGGTCAGTAAGAGATCCTCTTTGGCTGGCCAAGAGGGGAGCAGGGTGTCTCCATAACTCAGGCCCCCTCAGGAGGCAGCAGTGGAGGCAGCAGTGGACAGGGGCTCCCAAAACAGGTAGGAGCTCAGATCCATTACTGAAAGTCTCCACATAAACCCCCTGAGGGAACTGAGTCCTGTGTGGTGGCCCTGTCCCCACCCGAGCAGCTGACCTTAATCTCACACTGAACAGTAGCCCCACCCCCACTGCAAGCCCTAAGGCTGGGAAGCAGCATTTGAATCTCAGACCCAAGCACTAGCTGGACAGATCTGGAGGCAAGGCAGCGGGGTGGAGAGGAATCTCAGAAGTCAAGTAACTGGCTGGGAAAATTCCCAGAAAAGGGAAATAAAATTAGACCATAGAGGGTTACTTTCTTGGCGAACAGATATCTCTTCCTATCCTATCAAATGAGGAAGCACAATGCTTACCATCAGAGAAAGACATAAAAGTCAAGGCTTCTGTATCCCAAACATCCAAAATAAATATTCAATGGGCTCAGGCCATGGAACAGCTCAAAAAGCATTTTGAAAATCAAGTCAGACAGGTGGAGGAAAAACGGATTAGAGAAATGAGAGAGATGCAAAAAAAGCATGAAAAGCAGGTCAACACCTTGCTAAAGGAGACCCAAAAAAATGCTGAAGAAAGTAACACCTTGAAAAATAGGCTAATTCAATTGGCAAAAGAGGTTCAAAAAGCCAATGAGGAGAAGAATGCTTTCAAAAGCAGAATTAGCCAAATGGAAAAGGAAGTTCAAAAGCTCACTGAAGAAAATAGTTCTTTAAAAATTAGAATGGAACAGATGAAGGCTAGTGACTTTCTGAGAAACCAAGAAA
>CM053770.1:79391731-79433975 GCA_028658325.1 Potorous gilbertii
GAAGATGGGGACAAGGGAAGGGAGGGATGATAGAAGAGAGGGCAGATTGGTGATAGGGAAAGTTAGAATGCTTAGTGCATTGGGGTGGGGGAGGGGACAAATGGGGAGAAAATTTGGAACGCAAAATTTTGTGAAAATGAATGTAAAAATTTTAATAAATAAATTTTAAAAAAAGAAAAAGTTTTTTCAATGGAGGAAAAGAAAGGGGAGGTGAGATGCAACGAGTGAACCTTACTCTCATCAGATTAGGCTTAAGGAGGGAATAACATGCATATTCAATTTGGTATGAAAATCTATCTTACACTACAGGAAAGTGGGGGGGAATAAGCAGGGAGTAGACGGATGACAGAAGGGAGAACGGGAAGAGGGGGTAATTAGAAGTAAACACTTTTGAGAAGGCATAGGGTCAAAAGAGAGAGTAGAATAAATGGGGAGCAGGATAGGATGGAAGGAAATGTATTTAGTCTTTCATGATATGACTGTTATGGAAATCTTTTGTGTGTCTACACATGTATAACCTATATTGAATCGCTTTCCTTATCAGTGGGGATGGGTGAGGAGAGAGCAAGGGAAAGAAGTTCAAACTCAAAGTTTTAAAAATGAGTGTTAAAAATTGCTTTTAAATGGAACTAGGAAATAAGATATACATGCAATAGGGTATAGAAATCTATCTTACCCTACAGGAAAATAGAGGGGATGGGATAAGAGAAGGGAATGGAGTGATAGAAGGGAGGGTAGATTGGGGAAAGGGGTAATCAGAATGCATGCAGTTTTGGAGTGGGCAGAGGGGAGAGATGGGGAGAAGATTCAAAACTCAAAAATTTGTGGAAACGAATGCTGAAAACTAAAAATAAACAAATTTAAAATAAAAAAAGAAAAAATATACTTTCTACCTTAATGAGTCACATACACTCAAAAAATCAATGAAGAGCGAAATTAGCAGAACCATGAGAACATTGTATGTAGTAACAGAAATATTGCTTTAAGAATTTAAGTGAATAATTTATTCTATTATAAATATTCAAATTAACTATATAGGACATATGAAGATTTTATCTGCATCTAAAGAAAGAACTGATAAACAGAGATATGTGTAGAATAATTTTACATACATATATCTGTGTCTAATGATAACCATCTCCATGGCAGGGGAGGGAGAAGGAAAAAAAGGAGAGGGGGGAGAATTTACATAATAATTTTGTTGTATATTTGTAAGAAATAGCAAGCTATACAGAATAGATTTGCAATTTCATATGCAGTCATTTTTTATTGTACTATATTATAGAAATGCTTGTTTTTATTCCATACGTTAAAATTTTTTTTAAAAGATGCTGACTCAAATTTAAAGTGACTAGTCCAGGACCACTAGTCTCAGATCCAACATTTGAAGCTGCAGGCAGAGTATCAGAGAATGTTTGAGGGAATGAAATGCTCTGATTCTAAATTCATTATTTTTTTAATAGAGCACATTCACTATCTTTCAGTATACCTTTTGCACAAACAAATCAAAAAAAAAAGGAAGTTGGTCTGTTAGTATAGAATGTAACACTTGTTTTTAAAGTGTTTAGCTATTTCACAAGGAAATAGTTCATGTAAAGTGCTGTGTAAGTTTCAAAGAACTCTATAGATAGCAATGATCAAAAATAATAACTATCATTTATTAGCCCTTTCAGGTTTACAGAATACTTTATATAGGGTGCCTCATTTCAGTAGTGGTAGTGGCAGGAACAGCAATGGCAGCAGCATTAGTAGTATAATAGCATGTCCTTCGTATTCAAACAATAGTGTGGGTATTAACTCTTATGATCTGTGAGATAAAGACAGACTAATACACCCCAAACAGCACTGACTCTGGAATCAGAAGGCCAGAGTTCAAATCCTTACCTTGACAGCAGCTATGTGTGTAATTTTGGGAAAAATCATTTAACTTCCCTAGGCCTTGTAATGTTAATTAGAGACTTAAAGATCTTTCCCACCCATTGATGGGCCTGCCCATTAAGGGGAGTTTAATTAGGGAAAATTTATAGGAAGGCTCACATCTTTTATTAATGAGTCACTGGTTCTCAAGGGTCGTGACTCTAAAAAGTGTATCAAATGAGGTTTTACTTTGGAAGTGATTGCTTGCCCAGATAAAACTCTGGGCAGCGTTAAGGAACTCCCTGGCTTTGAAAACCCAGATGTTGATATTTCTCTCTCTGGTAACTATGTATGTGTGGTCAGACAGTTATCTGTCAATCTGTGATGTATGTCAGACAATTGGAAGCCCTGTCTGTTCTCTGTATTTGATGTCTCTGCATTTTCTCTGAAGCTCAGGATGCTGACTTTTTTTCCTTGAACTAAGTGAATGACATTTGATTAAAGTGATTGTTGCCACCTCAAAAGTTGCCTTTCCTTTTAGAAAAGCAGATCAAACAACCTGTGATAGCAGACCCTCCTGTGTATGTCCTTCCTCGCTTTTGCACAGAACTGAGAGGAAATTTATCAGACTACTCAGATTTGGGAGAGAGAGAGAAAGCAGGCTGTGAGTGAGAGAAAGGCATTTTGCTTGAGGGTGTTCATTTCTGGAAAGGCCTGATAATATGCATTAACTTCTTTGTTGCTGTCATGAATTCAGTTTTCTGGTGTTGGGATTTGACTTTCTGGTGTTTGAATAAATGTTTCTCCTCTGCCTTCTATATGGAGAGTCTGCTATACTTTTCAAATCAGAACTACACCAGCAAATTCATAGTCTCATCGATGGTGTGAATATTGCCTCAGCAATACAATTTCTTATTTGTTTGTATTTAGAATTTAATTACAAAATAAAGTAGATATTTTGATATAGGTAGAGCACAATAGAGGATTATAAATTAAAATGAAGATTTATATTAAATATGTAATAAATTTACTTGTAAATTGCAAAGCTATCTTTATTGTTGACACTTTTTTTTTCTGGCCCTCTTTCTATTCTCTGGATTTTAAAATAAGATGCCTTAATATGCCCTTTTCTTTCCTTTCTTTCTTCTGATACCTTATCCCTAACTCCCTGTATTCCCATTTTCTCCCCAAATCCCCCACAAAAGGCAAAAAAGAGCAAAGTCCTTACAATGCAGTGCATATCAAACAAAATAAATTCCCACATAACTATGTCCTTATTCTGCATCCTGAGTCTATCACCTCTCTGTCAAGGATGGGGAGTATGCTTCATCATCAGTCCTCTGGAAGCATAGTTAGTAAATGCATTTATCTGTCAAATGTTTCAGAGTTGCTTTTCTTTGTGATGTTAATATTGCATGGTTTGTTCTCATTCTGCTCACTTCATAACGTCAAACCATAGAGGTCTTTCTTGTTTTCTTTTGAATGATTCATTTTGTCATTGCTCATGACACAGCAGTATTCCATTTCACTTATTTAGTACAATTTGGCCATTCACCATGGACCTCTTACTTTGCCACTTTTCCTTTGACAGAGGGAGCTATTATGAATATTTTGTGCATATATGTTCTTTTCCTCTTCTGTTGATATTATTAGTTTTCCTCTTTGGAGTACAGGCTGAATAGTGCTATCGCTGGGTCTAGGGCTATGTACAGTTTACTGACTTTTAGGACAAAGGTCCAAACTGCTTCACAGAATTGCTGGATGAATTTATAGCTCTACCAAAATGTACCAGTTTCCCTAAAATTCTTAACAGTCCATAGTCCCTCAAACATCTGTCATCTTTTTCTTTTTTGTCATCTTTGCCAACTTGATGAGTGTCAAGTGAATACTCAGAGTTATTTTTCTTGAATTATTGATTTAGAGCAACTGTTTATATGTGTGTGTATACCTAGGGTTTCTTCCTTTGAAAATGAAAAAGTTTATATCCTTTGACCATTGATTATCTGGTGAATGACTCATATATTTTAATCAGTTCCTTATATGTTGATTATGAGTTCTTTATCAGAAAAACTCTCTGCAAAGATGTTTTTCCTTTGTATTTATTTCCCTTACAATTTTTGCTAAATTTTTTGTGTGAAAATTTTTTAAAATTTGTCTGTCATCAAAATTGCCCTTTATTTCTTCTATGATTTTCTTGATCCTTTGTCTTCTCTCATCATATAGCTGAAAGGTAATTTCTTCCTTGCTCTTTTGGTCTGTTTATGCTGTTTCTCTTTATGATTATAAGCCATCTGTACATTTAGAGTCTAACTTGGTATATGGTGTATACTTGATATATTGTATAAAGTGTCAATATAAACCTAATTTCTGCCATATTTCTTTCCAGTTTTCCTAATACTTTTAGTTAAATTGTGCTTCCCCAATATTTTGGATCTTTGGGAATGTTAAACACTATAATAGTGTGTTCATTTCTTTCTGTATGTTTTATCTGTAATTTCATAGGCTTTATGAAAAAAATTCAACTAATTTTATCTGATTCTTTAGAATTCTTTAGGTATGTCATATAACATGTAAAAAGTTATACCTATGTATATGCAAAGAAGAAATAAAATAGATTGATTTTCTTTGATTTATTTATTGTGTCATTGCTGTAGCTAATATTTCTAGCACTGCATTAAAAAACATTTGTAGCAATTGGAATCCTTGCTTTACTCCTGATCATATAGGAAATGCATCTAATTTTTCTCCATTACATATGTTTGCTCTCAGTTTTAAATTGATAATATTAACAAGTTAAGGGGGAAATGCATTTATCCCTGCACTTTCCAGTGGGGTTTTTTGTCATAATCTTTTTTGTCAATTATTAATACAACTATATTTTCTATTACATTTATTGTGAATATGATCTATTATATTATAGTCTTCCTTGTATTGAACCAACCTTACATTCTTGATTTAAGTCCAAACTTCTGTATAATCTTTTTCATATGTAATTACAGTCTACTTAATAGTATTTTATTTAATATTTTGTGTTAATGTTCATTAGGGATACTGGTCTAGCTTTTTTTTCTCTAATTTATTTCAAAATCACATTTCCATAACAGAAAGAGTTTAGAAGGGGCCTTTCTTTTACTATTTTTATAAGCAACTTATTTTAAACAGGAAATTATTGCCCTTTGAAAGTTCTCTTATGGCATATTAATTTCTTTTTTTCTCATATTGAGGGTTGTTTAAATCTCTTCTATTTATTTGGATAGTTTATATTTTTAAGTGTTCATTTCAAAGTTACCTCTGAATCTTTATGTTTAAAGTGTCTTTATTCTCTTGAAAATAACATATCACTGAATTGTTTTCTAACCCATGAACCTATCACATTCATTATCCTCTTCCATTGTATAGATGAGCTCATCCTATTCATACTCCTAATTATGATTGTGTTTTTCCTTTGTCCTCTTGTACTTTTTCTTTTCTTAGCTTCTGTCTTCCTATTTACAAAAATGAATGTGGTAAGAGAGGCATTTACCTAACCCTTGTAATCTATACAAGATGTGCTTTGTTTCTATTACGTTGAATTGTTCCTCTTCTCTTCCCCTTTTTGTTGTTGCTGTTGTTTAGTCATTCAGTTATGTTTGATTCTTCATGACCCCATGGACCATAATGTCCATGGGAGTTCCTTGGCAAAGATACTGGTGTGACTTCATTTGCCATTTCCTTCTCCATTGGGTTAAGGCACACAAGAGTTAAGTGACTTGCCCAGGGCACACAGCTAGTAAATATCTGAGGCTGGGGTAAGCTACATAGCTTCTCTCTTTCCCTTGCTCCATTCCTAATCAGAGATTTTATTTTTTTACTTCCTCTCCTTTTAATGTCCCTCTCACCTGCTCCATGCTTGTAATTTCTCCAATATTGCAATTTATTTTGCTTATAGCTATTCTTTGACCTATCCTGTCTTTCCTCTTAAACCTTCCTCTTCCCTTCCCTGTCTGTGGCCATTTCCTTACTGAATTTAATGTATTTCTACACCACAGCCTCTGAGTGTATACGTATATGCTTGTATGTTTTTTCCTTTAAGTCAGATAAACTCAGATTGATTGGATGCCAGTTCCCCCCAAACTCCTTCCTCCATGTTTTTATTCTTTATCTTATCTATATCTCTTATGTGAGAAAGAGAATTTTCTACCTTTCCTCTTTCTTTTTTATTGAGTATAAGCTCAAACTTTTATTTAGTATAATTTTTGAGTATCATTCAGATTTCCTTCTTTTATTAAGACCATCAAAAAAATGAATGACTATTCCTAAGCCTTTTGTTTTATTTACCTTTCTTTATGATCTTTGAAGATACTATCGTTTTGAGAATAGACTTGTTTCTTCTCAAGATTTTGGCTTTGATATTCTTGGAGATTTACATTTTTGAGTTTCTTTAGGAGGTAATCTATAGAATTCTTTTATGTTCACATGAAATATGACCCCCAAGCATTTTTCGTTGGTCATTATTTTCAGGTATTTCAATCATCCCACAATTATCTTTCTACCTTTTATTCTAGATGAGGTTTTTAAATTAATATACATGTCAAATTTCTTCTTTTTTCCATCATTTTATTCTCTTTTAATATGTTTTACTGCCTCAATGAGACATTATTTTGTTTGTCCCATTTTAATATTTATGGAGTATAATTCTTGCATATGGTTTCCCATGATCTTTTCTAAGGTATTAATATGTTCTATTTACCATTCTTTCCTCCCTTACTATTCCATTCAATATATCTTATTTTATTTTTTCAAGGTACTCTTACAGCCACTGTGGATAAGATATTTTCTCTGAGATTCCACTTTTGTTTGTTGTAAAGTTACTCTTTTCTTATGGGTTTGTGCCTTGAGTTTCTTCCAGTACAAGTTATTTCTTGTGTTTGGTGTTTTCTTCTGTTTACTCACATATCCAGGCTCAATTGCTAGATGTGGCATTTGCATTTGTGTCAAATTTTGTTCCTATATTCTTCCATGGTGTAGGAAAGCCCTAATTGTCCCAGAATTCAGGGTCAAAGACTAGACCCTGACTTATTCAAGAATTATCTGATAATGTTTCATGCCTCGGCTACCTGAACCTCAGCAGAATGGACAGATAACAACAATATATTCCACTGTCCCTAAAAGCAACTAAAGGGGGTACTGTAGAGTGCTTAGAGCTTTTCAGACATTGAAGACATCAAGGTCATTCACCACATCCCAAACAATTACCAGTTATCTGATTTCTATCTTGCCACTGGACCTTGATGACTGGATGAGAGAGTGAGGCTGATGACTTTGCACAACTGTCCCTCACTTAAATCCATTTAATGAGCAAGTCCTGTGATATCACTGGTCTTCAAAAATAAAGGATGAGCAATAACAGTACCTGAATGCTGAGTTGGGTCAGAACTACCTGGAAATTAGTTCTGTCCCTGTCTCCTGCTGAGGTTGGGGCATTTGTGTTACCCTCTACTCCCCACCCCTACCTCAATAGGACTGAACTGATTCATAATTTTCTTTCTACCTAGCCTACATTTTCTCCATTCTGTGATTCCACAAGATTCTAGGAGCCTTTTAGCATAATCTTTGGCTGAATAGAGAATAGCCAATATACTTTGGTTCTATTTATATTGTATTATATTTGGTTCCTTTTGGTGCATTTTACTGGGAATGCTTGGGGCCTGATCTGGGATCTTCTAGGTCCTAACATGCTGATATCTTTCCAATCATTTTTGTCTCAGATTAACATCATGAGGCTTTTTTTTCTGTATTTATACATTGTGCTTTGATGAAATAGAAACTTTCTAATAAGCAGTTCTCTCCCTCCAGATACATATGAGGTACTTTCACAAAAAAATAAGGTTAACTTATTTTGAACAAAACCCAGAACACTGCCAGCCACAGAGAGATGCTTATCACTACATGTTTCTTTGAATGATGATTCTAGTTCCTGTGGCAAGTACCCATCAGCATGACAAAAATGGTAAATTAAAGTTGTCAGACAGGCTGTAATAAACCTGAATCAGCCCAGACAGGTAAATATCTACTTGACTCCATTTTTGTGGGTGATTTTATGAGTTTGGCCATTACTTCTTTACGGGTGATTATTTTTGCTTGGGATCTCTATGCCATCATTACATTCTGAGTGATATGGATTTCCTTCATTATTATAAACAGTATTTCTGTCTATTTAATAAAATTTGTGATGAAATTTAAATGCATTTCATGGTGTAGCAGATAGAAAACTGAGCTGGGAAGAGGTAAGGATTCTAGATCTGACTGCAGGTAATTCATGGTCAGTCAAAAAACATTTCTTAAGTACCTACTGTGTGCCAAGCACTGTGCTAAATAGGCACTGGAGGTATAAATAAAGACAAAGACGATCCCTGATCTCAAGTAGTTCACATTCTAATTGGGGAAACAACATGCAAATTATGTACATACAAGATATATACAGTCAGTTCTGCTACAATATTACATATAAGTTTCTAAAAATCACCTCCATATGTGAAATCCTACAAGACAGACCATAGGACTTATGGGGAAAACGAGATTAGGGGTATAATGCTCAAAAGTTTCATCAGTGACACATTAAAAAATATACGAACCTAATAAAAATGGTAGCACAGTTTTATACATATTAAATGGTCAAAGAAATACATAAATATTACCCCCCAAAAAGTGATATTGCTGCTTAGCCTGTTCTCCAATCACTTGTAGAACAGAGGCAGGCAAAGTTGAGTCACCATGGGAGAGACTGCCATGCTATGGGATCACAACTCCAGGGTTGGGGGACTCTGCCCTGGAAGACTGGAGAAAATGGGGAAGAGGGTCAGACTAGTTCACCTAAGCCAACAGCTGCCCCTATACCAGAATATACAATAAATATGTCACTTGAACTTGAAAAAGATTTAATATTTGTTTATGTTTACAGAAACTCTAGTTTGAGATGTTCGATAGACAGTTAGAAATACAAACTAGAATCCTTCAGACAAGTCATGTAATCTCTTTAAACTTCAGTTTTCTCATTTTTAAAATAAGAGAATGGAGTAGCTGATAGAAAAAAATCCCATCTAGCTCTAATATTCTATGATTATATGAAATTAGCTTTCAGAGATTGATCTTATTCCTTGACTCCTGCCCTTCAAAGCTTATCAATAGTGAAGAAGAAAGGAGGAGGAGACATAATATTTATATAGTACTCTAAAGTTTGCAAAGCACTTTACATACATCATCACATTTGATATGACTCAAAGAATCCAAACACCTCTCAAAAGAATTGGAAACTATCAACAATTGTATGAATGATTACTTCAAATCACCAATAATTATAAGAAATTGTTATAATTCAGCTCGGGTCTTTTCATCAAGAATGATTGAAAGTCCTCTATTTCATTGAATGACCATACTTCCCCCTGAAATATTACACTCAGGTTTTCTGGGTAGATGATTCTTGGTTTTAACCCTAGCTCCTTTGACCTCTGGAATATGGTATTCTAAGCCCTTCAATCCCTTAATGTAGAAGCTGCTAGATCTTGTGTTATCCTGACTGTATTTCCACAATACTTGAATTGCTTCTTTTTGCTTCCTTGCAATATTTTCTCCTTGACCTGGGATCTCTGAAATTTGGCAACAATATTTCTAGGAGTTTTCTTTTGGGGATCTCTTTCAGGAGGCAATCAGGGGATTCTTTCAGTGTCTATTTTACCCTCTGATTCTAGAATATCATGACAGTTTTTCCATGATATTTTCTTCAAAGATGATGTCTAGGTTCTTTTTCTTAGCAGGGTTTTTAGATAGTCCAATAACCTTTAAATTGTCCCTCCTGAATCTATTTTCCAGGTCAGTTGTTTTTCCAATGAGATATTTCACATTGTCTGCTGTTTTTTTTTTCATTCCTTTGGTTTTCTTTTATAATTTCTTGATTTTTTATAAAATCATTAGATTCCATCTGCTCCATTTTAATCTTAAAGGAATTATTTTCTTCAGTGAGTTTTGGAACTCCTTTCCATCTGGCCAATTCTACCTTTTTAGGGCATTCTCCTTGTTGGCTTTTAGGATCTCTTTTGTCATTTGGGTTAGTCTGTTTTTTAAAGTGTTATTTTCTTCAGCATTTTTGGGGTCTCCTTTAAAGAACATTTTTCATAATTTTCTTGCATCATTCTCATTTTTCTTCCCAATTTTTGCTCTACTTTTCTTATTTGATTTTCAAAAGTGTTTCTGAGCTCTTCCACGGCCTGAGACCAATTCATATTTTTCTTGGAGGCTTTGGATGGAGGAGCTTTGACTTTGTTTTCTTCTGTTTGCATGTTTTGATCTTTCTTATATGTAAGTAAGATACTATAGTCTGATTCTTTTTCCTGTTTTTGCTCATTTTCCCAGCTATTTACTTGACTTTTAAGCTTTTTGTCCAAGTAATTCTCTGCTTCCAGTGGGGTTGGGGAGTGTACTTTCAGTCACTCAATTCTCCCACAATCTGTGAGCCTAGAGCTCCAGAAAAAGTGACTGCCTCTGCTGCTGCCCTGGAGCTGGGGCCAGACCACTCTATTCCCTTACACAAGTCCCACAGGTTTTTTTCCAATGTTCTTGCAATTTTTCCTCAGTGTTTTGGGGTCATGAAGTGTGGAAACCATCACAGGTGTGAGAGATTCAATCTCCCCAAGGCCTACTCTGGTCCTGCCTATGCTGATAGAGCATACACTGGACTGTGCTCTGCTCCATGCATGAAGCAACAGAAATTTCCCAGGAACTTTGCAGGTTGTCTTGGGCAGGAGATTTGCTTCACTCCATCATTCTGTGGGTTCTGCAGCTCCAGAGTTTGTTTAAAGTCATTTTTTACAGGTATTTGACTGGGTTAGGGGGAGCACTCTACAAATTCCTTGCTGTTACTCTGCCATCTTTGCTCCACCCATGATCTCTCTTTTCACTGTTGCTTCTTAGATTCCCTAGTTTCCTTCAAAGTATAGATCAAATTCTACCCTTCAACCAAGCTTTCCCTGGTCCCCTCAATAAATAGTTCTCTTTCTATTGAAATTCTAATTTCTCTTGAAATTCTCAATATAGTTTCGTATATTCCCTTTATTTCCTTGTTTATGAACATTTTTTATTCAATTGCTTCCATCAGTCTATCCCCCAGTAGAATGTGAGGTCCTTGAGGTCCTTTTTTTCATATTTGTCTTGATATCTCCAGAGCCCAACCAAAGGTCTTTGCATTCAATAGGTGCTTTAAAAATGTTTTTTGAGTTGTTGCATTGATCTTATACACCACCTTCAGGCTTGCAAAATGCTTTCCTTCCAATACCATGAGGGAAATAAAGAGGGCTTACTATCCCCAGAACAGTTACAAGATTTATCTAATGTAGAGTAGAGTCAGGATTCAAACACAGGTCACCTTAACTATTGTCTAACATATTTCCCATTATATCACACTATGTCTATACATAAAATCTTCCAAATGTTTTGTAGGGTTAGTTTCCTAAAACCTTCCCACCACCCTCATGCAAGAGAGCTCAGTGTCTGCTAACCACTCTTCAAGAACTGAAGTGTCCCCTGTGTTTTCAGAGTAAGCCTTTCTCATGTACTTTTCAAGCCATAAAAGACTTCTGTTTATTATTGATAGGTCAGTGTGTCTGGGTAGCTATTTGCAACACAAGCAAAACTCTTTTCTGGTGAGCATATAATCAGATCAACAATAGCTATCTTCGAAGTGCTTTGAAAGAATGTCTGACACCATGCAAGACCCACAGAATGACTGTTCACTCTCCTTGAGTACTTTAAAGAACCAAAGGATGGCATCACCCCTGGGAATATTTCCCTTTATGGCAAACAAACCCAGACTCCACTACAGAGCACATAACATGTTTGAATTGGCACCCTTTGCTTTGTTGAAAACCTTCCTGCCTGGGGTTTTAAAAAATAAATCAAAGGGCATGAATGAAATGCCTTCAGCATATTATTTTTTTAAAAAACCCCTGACTGCTCTCTAAGACTTCTAGTTTAGTCATGTTTACCACCCCAGACTTAACATCAGCGTTTGGCTCCCTTACATATCACTCTGTTCTTCACACTGCAGGTCATTTTTCCTTGAGGGTCTTCTACAGTCTCCCCTACGAAAAGAATAATTTTTCTTTCCAAAGCTTGCAGTAAATTCTCAGAGAAGTGCAATTAGCTATAATAAATAAAGCAAGAAAGTAGGAAAAATGGATAAGACTGAGAAAGGAGAAGTGGTAGGCTAGAAGGCTAGCCTTCATATAAAATTAGTAAACTAACTTGCCATCCAATCAGTTACCTACATCCAAACCCACTAAATATTTATTAAACACCTACTGTATGCCAGCCACTGTGTTAAGCATTGCAAGTTGATGCTGTTTAGCTTTTCAGTCACATCTAACTTTTTGTGATCCCATAGACCATAGCATACCAGGCCATTCCATCCTCTCACCATCTCCCATCTTCCAAGCTTATGTTTGTTGCTTCCATGACACTATCCATCTCATTCTCTGCCATCTTTTCCTTTTTCCTTCAATCTTTCCCAACATCAGTCTTTCCTAGTGAGTCCTGTCTTCTCATTATGTGGCCAAAGTATTTAGCTTCACTATTTAACCTTACAGTGAATAATAGCCTGCATTAGTTTCTTTGATCTCTTGCTATCCAAGAGACTCTCAAAAATTTTCTCTAGCACCACAGTTCAAAAGGACCAATTCTACAGTGCTCAACTTTCCTCATAGTCCAACTTTCACAGTCATATGTTGCTACTGGAAAAACCATAGATTTGACTATGTGGACCTTTGTCAGCAAGGTGATATTTCTGCTAAGCACTGGGAACACAAATGATACAAAGAAAGGCAGTCCCTGACCTCAAAGACTTTATAATCTAAAAGAGATAGTACACAAAAGAAGGCAAGAAAGGGGGCCAGAGGGGACAGATGATAGGCCAGGGGATACCCAATGGGGACACTGTTCTTCTGTGGAACTGGAGCCAGGCACAGCAGCAAATAAAGGGTGGCGTGAGCTGAGAGTCCATTTTCTAACTTCTATAAAGGAAGACATAGTTCAATACTCTGCTCTTCAGTCTTTTAATCAGAGGGGAGAAGAGGCTGAGGGAGTGTCAATCAGACCTTGAGTTAGCAGCATGGTGGTGAGTTTAGCAGTGATGCTCTACATGCCTTTCCTCTAGCAACAATATATATTTACTTACATAGACATGATTTTTGGCCTGGTACTAATTATAATAAAAGACATAAAACTGCAAGAAAGCTGATTTAGGCAGGGCTACTGCTTGTACCTATAGAATAAAAGAAGAGTAAGTGGCCAACATAAGCATTATTCTGTGAAAGAGAAAAGAAATCTTGTCAATACAGTGTTATAATTCAGTGCTTTCCAAGTAGAGAGTGGATCTTCCCGAGAGAACAAAAGACATAACTAACCAATCAGAGGAAAGGAAGATGTGTCACATCCAACCTTGCTCATGATAGCCAGTCCTGAACTTTTCTCTACTATAAATACTTATAGTGGGCAACTGACCAAGCTCAGCCCTTGTAAGTATGTGCAGTGTGCTTGACTGTTGTGTTCTCCCTTAAGAACATAAGGAGGTATGGTTATTTTCCAGTCTTCTAACCATATAGTGAAGAAGCAGGCTTTTGATAGGCTGCTGAACCAGACCTGGAGGACAACAAGATTCCTGTGGGGACAACTCAACCCTTTAGGATTCTCTAGTGATAAATAAAGAAGATGAGTTCCTTTGGGTCTCCTCTCAGTGGAAGAGAGGCCATGCGTGTGCTCTCTCTCTCTCTCTCTCTCTCTCTCTCTCTCTCTCTCTCTCTCTCTGCCAAAGCCTCCATAAGAATTAAAGCACATCATTCTACTCCTGCTCAGAGAGGAAGCAGTCTCCTACTGTTAGCTAACTCCTCACTGAGGCCACCATGTGTTCTATGAACAGGTACCCTTGCCAATTTGCATTTGTTCTTTCCTGCAAGTAAATAATAGGGTATTAAACTAGGCTGTAATGATGGAAGCTTCAAAAGGCTGAGAGAGAGTCACCTGAGGTCTGAAAACCAGAGTTTATGTCATACTTTATAGATAATCCGGATGGTGACAAAGTGTCCATGGACCTATTTAACTCAAAATAGATCAGTTAAAGCAGCTAAGAGGGGATGAGAGAGATTTATTCACTGGCCATGCCACATTCAAAAGTGAATTTGATGGGGTAAAATTTGAACCCACTCTCCCCAGAGACTAAGGTAATATAAGGGAGAGTAGGTCTCCCAAGTGTTTGAAGGAAATGTTTTTGTTCTTGCCATATCTTTTCATTAAATTGACATTAGTTGGTTAAATGAACATTGGACACTAATCACTGGTAGTAAACGCTGGGGAGACAACACCAGAATAGGGAATTAAGCTGGTAGCATAAGTGAAAAATACTCCCAACCCTTGATGGGAAGGTATAAGCTCCTGGGGGGAAGGGGGGCAGGGAGAGGGCTTGACTCATCATTCTGAGTGTGACATATGGGCTATATACCTTTATATACTTTAGTCTAACACCTCACCCTATTCCCACTCCATCTCCTTCTACAACTTTTCCCCACAGGTACAGACCTTAAGAGAAATCCCAACCTAACCAGGACCTAGGCATTTATGGCAGCTAGGAAGGCAAAATTTCCCAACTCACTGCAAGGCTCTCCACCTTCTATATCTCAGATCAACTTCAGGCTGCCTGTAGAGCTAGTGTCTTTGCTCTCATACAAGAGGCCTATGATTAAATCCCTGCACACATACTTTTCATCTTTTCAATGGGAAAGATTGAGTAACATAGGATGAGTAGGGATATATGAGTTGTGATATGATTCACAGATTTTATCAATTATCTTCTCACCAAAACTCAATCTTCTTCCCTATTTTTGTCAAGGCCATTACCATATTTCCAGGCATTCAAGCCTCCTATTGGCAGCAAATAAGGAAGGAGATCCCAGAACATTTTTTTTTAATCTACACATGGAAGAGTTGTATTTATTGGAAAGAGAAATAGCAGTGGGGCCAGGTGAAACCTCTTTGTGTCAGATGAAATGAAATGGTGGAGAGCTAGTTCTAGAATGTTAGCAAAGAGGGATAGCTCTGTGCCTAAGACTGCACAGTTGTTCATTGTCTTGAGATTATTTAAGATCTTTGGAGAATGTGGTCAATGCTTATGGTCACAAATGTTATAGAAGGAGATTGAGAAGCATCATGCTTATAAAAAGAGTGAGAAGAGTAAGTCTGCCCAGGTAGGCAAGAGAAAGAAAGTGGGAAAGACAAGGAAATGGACATGACAAGATGGGTGTCCAAGGAGAAAATTCATCATGAATTAAGACTAAGGTCCATGGATACTCAGTATAAGAAACAATGTGCAATGGAGTGTTGCATTGTGATCTCTGTCCTGTTGCCCAGTGTTCCACCTCCATGCAATTACATCAGTATTGGGGAACCAAATGGGAAAGTCTTAGAAAATTTTGTTTTCTACACATAACGAAATGACAAGATTTCTAATTCCTTGTAGGCTCTGCATGAAAAGAAAGTACAAGTTAGGTATGGTATGGGCTGCATGGAGGAAGACAAGAACACAGGTAATTTAGAGAATGAAGTTTGGATAAAAGTAGTGTTACTATATGCAGGAAGTCCCCAACCTCTTGAACAAAGAGAACCCTGGAGGACTAAATGATAATGACTGTACGCAGCATCAGAGACAACCACAATTCCATCCTTGGCCATGAGTTCATCCTATCCCTATGCTTTCTGACACACTCATTTCAGAGGACCCTCTTTGTAATAATACCTGCTTTCATTTTTCCTGACATGTGAAGTTTGAGAGGCATTGTGAAAATAATAGTAGTTATTATAATAGCTAACATTTATATAGACAGCAAGGTAGTGCAGTGGATAGAATGCCAGGCCTGGAGTCAGGAAGACTCATCTTTCTGAGTTCAAATCTGACCTCAGACATTTACTAGCTGTGTGACCCTGAATAAGTCACTTACCTCTGTTTGCCTCACTTTCCTCATTTGTAAAATTGAGCTGGAGAAGGAAATGGCAGTATCTCTGCCAAGAAAACTCCAAATGGGGTCACAAAGAGTCAGACACAACTAAAACAACTAACATAAAACACTTATATAGCACTTACTATGTGCTTGCCTCCCTACTAAGCACTTTAAAATTATCTCATTTTACCCTCACAAGAAGTTTGGGAGGAAAGTACTATTGTTATTCTTGCTTTACAGAGCAGGAAATTAAGGCAAAGGTAAAAATGACTTGCCCAGGGTCTGTGATGTTAATATAATGTTAATAGGAGATAAAAGATTTTCCGAACCCATCAATGGGCCTCAGGTGGAACCTTTTAAGGGAATCTTAATTAGGGGAGGCTTGTTTTGTAGGAAGGCTCACATCTTTTATTAATTGTTAATGAGGCACTGGGTTAAGAGAGTTGGTTCTGAAAAGTGTAATGTACTCTGAGGTAAAGTTTTAATTTGGGCTTACTCTTTGGAATAAGGTTCAAGTGCCAGAGAAGATTCTGGGCAGCCACTAAGGAGCCCACTGGCTTTGAAAACCCAGATGTTGATGCTTCTCTCTCTGGTAACTGTGTATGTATGTAATGGTCAGACTGTTGGATCTGTCTATTGATCTGTGATGTATGTATTGCTTATGGTCAGAGAGAAGCCCTGTCTGTAGGTCTTTATTTCTCTGCTTATATTTGCTCCTTTTTGAATGCAATATAAAAAAGATTCTTGACCCCCTCAAAAGCTGTTTTCCTTTTAGAAAAGCAGATCAAAGGATCTGTGCTAGCCAGTCATCCTAGGGGGCTTGCTGATACAGGGACCTATAGTTGGTAAGTGCCTGAGGCTGGATTTGAATTCAAGTTTAATGACTAGAGGCCAAGTACTCTATACTTTGACACCTAGAAGCACAGAGAAGCAATTCCAAGATTCAAAAGTCCTGATTAGGAGATGATAGTTCAGCAGGAATGTCCTATGTGGTTCAAATTCAGTCTTTTACATGTCTTCTATAAATGAGGATTCATTTCTTTCTGAGCTAACCCACTTCCAGGATAAACAGAAAGATACATTAGTTAGCCTTCTTTGTGTAATGTTAACTAAATCAGACATCTATTATAAGAATACTGGAGTAAAATATACTTGGCAAGGACCTCAACTGAAGGACCCTAGTTGGAAAATCAAAGCTCTTTGCTAAGGCAATACCAGAATTTGAATCCCTAATTCTTGCTTATGTTTTAATGTCTTCAGAGAAAGTGAAACTCTTGAGTTTTATGTTAGATATCATCCAGGAAGCAAGGCCATTGTTCATAAACATTTTTAAGTTCCACCAGCTGTGATTAGGACTAGAAGGAGAGGCTGTTGATTGGAATGTCCAAAATAGCATTCGATGAAGAAATCCAAAATTCATTGGCAGGGTGTCCTCTTCAGAGAATCTGTGGGAATGGGTAAACATATTGATCCATGTGAATGAAAACTGAAGACTAGAAAAGAATGGAAGCCCAGAGCTGAAGAGTGGGAATGCTGATGAAGGAGCAAGAGACCACTTGCCGTTGGGGATCAGATTGGCATAACTGTCAGGATTTAGTGACATCAGAATCATCACCTCGTTCTATTTAAGATACTCATAGTTATGATAATACATTCAATGTTGCTATTACCTATAGCTGTGCTACCTCCAGTACTTTGAACTCTGAAAACCTCTCATCATCCTATTCTATCATTTCAATTTGCCTCCCTCCTCCTAAATCCATTTTTCAATCTTACTACAATCTCCAGTCTCTCCATCCCTTCCTATTTCTCAGTCTCAGTTTCAGTCACCCCTGCTCTGTTCTCACTTCTCTCCCTTAACTATCTTGACTCTATAGTTAGATAGTTCAGCTATCCCCTTTCCTCCTTTGCTTACAGCTCTGTTGCTATTCATGTTCATGGTCTGCTAATCCTCAACTTTGCAACACCAGCACCCTCTGCCTTCTCCCCTTGGGCTCCCAAACTCCTCCTTACTAGCTGAATACTCTACAAAGTCATCCTCTTCTCCTTTTCTCCTATCTCTGATGAAATGACTTTCTCCTTTACTAAAGCTAACACCTCTCCCTGTCTCCTCTAGTATGTCCTTTCCTACCTCATCTAGGATCATTCTCCACCAATCCTTTTCCTTTTTCTCTCTCTTCCTCTCTTCCCCTCTCTCCTGTCTCCATCTCCATTTTCAATTTCTCACTATCTATTGGTCCTTTCCAAACCGTCTTTAAACATGCTTAGGTCTGTTCCATCTATTAAAACTCATGTTTTCCTTGCCATTATTTTATTAAATCTTTATTCTATTTCCTTTTATTCTTCATTATCCAAGCCCTATACAAAAATTATTTATACTCCCTTCCTGTACTTTTTACTTCTCAGCCCCTTGCAGTTTGTTTTCACACACTACCTCCCGAATTAAGTTACTCTTTCCAAGATCACCAGTGATTCCATAACTGCTAAAACTGATATCCTTTTCCCAGTCTTCTCTCTTGACTGCTCTGGATTTTGAGACTAGAGCAAACACTTTTCCTGTGCTCCTTCTAATCCCTTCACTTCTATAACATTGCTCTTTCCATACTGCTCTTGCCTTTTTGAATGCTCTTTTCCAATCCAATTTTCCTTTTATATTTTTTTCATCTACCTCCTACTCTGTTAGCATAGATGTTTCTCAGAGCTCTCTTCTGGATCTTCTCATCTCATTTTATACTCTATTCCTTGAAGGTCTTATCACCTCTTCTGAATACAAGTATTATTTCTCCATAAATAACTCAAAATCTACATATCCAACCTAAATCTTTCTCATGAATTCAATTCCCACGTCTTCATCTGCCTACATTTCCCATAGGCATCTCAAACTCATTGTTTCCAAAGCTGAAATATACCTCTCCTAAACCTGTCCTTCTTCCATATATCCCTTTTCTGTTAAGGTTAACCACCATCCACCTAGACATTAATTCATAACTTCAAATTCATCCTTGATTTGATCTACATCCTAATCTCCCTCCCATATCCAATCAGTTGTAAAGTCTCATTAGTCCTAAATGCTTACATCAATGAAGTAGAAAAAAAATCAAATTAGTATTGGCTATGTAATTTTTTGAAAACCAGAAAAAGAACAAATTGAAAGGCCATTAAATACTAAATTGAAAATCCTAAAAATTAAAGGTGAGATTAACAAGAATTGAGAGTAAAAAAAAACCATTGCATTAATGAATAAAATTAAGAGTTGGTTTTGTGAAAAAAAACAATAAAATAAACAATTAATTTGATTTACAAAAGAGAGAAGAAAACCAAATCACTAGTAGCAAAAATGAGAAAAGTAAATTTACCACTAATGAAGAGGAAATTAAAGCAATCATAAGGAATTATTGTGCCCAATTATATGCCAAGAAGTTTAACAATTTAAAGGAAATGAAAGAATATTTACAAAAATAAAAATTGCCTAGATGAGAAGAAAAAGAAATGGAATATCTAAATAAAATTATTTTAGAAAAAAAATTGAACAGAGCATAAATGAGCTTTCTACAAAGTTCAATATCTTCTTCCCATACCAAAATGTGTTGTTTCATATATATATTTTCCCATCCCCACCCCAGACCACAAACTGGACACCAGATAAGAACTTTAGAGCACTACCATCTGCACCTGCTGTGGGAAACTTCCCATTCCCCAAACCAAGCACCATTGTCCAATTCCCATCAAGCACTTGGGGTACTCCTGGCTGGATGATGGCCCCCATCCCAACTTTTGTCAAAGGTTATCCTGAACTGCACCCTACTCCAAACCTTGGACACACTACCTCTACTCAATAGTCATCAGTGACCTATTAATTTGCCCTGTCATTGTTCTCCAAGCTTCACGGAGTTTGGAGGCTACATGGACTGCCAAACCTTAAGTTATCCTAAGTCTTTACCTGACCTTTCCATCTTCCAAGAAATGGAATCATCCTTCCTCACATTAGGATGTGAACTCTTTAAGAGCAAAGACCATTTTATTTCTTCTCCCTGTGAACCCAGCACTTAGCACTTAGCACAGTGCTTGCCACATAATAAGTGTTTAATCAACCCTTTTTTTCTTCCATTCTCCTCTGGAAAAAAACACTGACCTACAGGATAAAATATAAATTCATCAGCCTGGCATTTAAGTTCTCCCCCTTCCCCAAATCTAGGTCACATAGCCTTATTTTGCATTATTCCCCACCAATTTTCCAAAATTCAACACTCCATCTCCTACCTCCATGAATAAGAAAAATCATTGTCCATGCATGGAATACATTACTTTTACATCTCCATTTCTCGGTATGCTTATCTTTAAGGCTGAGCTCAAATGTTAATTCCTCCATGAAGTCTCCCCAGATGCCCAAATATGGTAGGACTCTCTCTTTCCTTGATATTCTTTTACTGTATCATATCCCACTCCCATCCGCAACAGAATGAAATTTCCTTGAGAGAAAGGGCTTTTTTAATTTTTGTTTTTCTCTCTGCAACTTTGAGCATAGCATCTTGCACACTGTAGGTACTTAAGAAATGTTTGTTGAATTAAAGACTTCATTTTTCAATTTAGCTAGTTAGATCCTAGTAATACTCAGAACCTAAAGCTCTAATACTACTTCTCTGGGGAAATAAACTACAGGGTTCACTAAAAATGTTGTAACTCCAAAAGAGCTAAAATTTCCAGGCACACTGGCCTAGAATAATCTACAAAAAAAAAAGAAAAGAAAATGGGCACAATGCTCTCCCCAACCCTTTGGTCTCCTTGACCTTGAACTAGGAAGTAACAACAGCCCAAAAGATAGTTCCAGCAAGAAAGTTGCAGCAATGATGGTCAGGAAACTATGATCTGTTGATCATGCCAGAGGAAGAGAGAAATAATAGCTACAGAAGTGAAGTGGAGCTTCAACAGATGAAGACTATGAAACTGGAATATGTGGCAGCAGCAAATACCTCCAGGAGTTGTGAGAGGCAGAGTAGAAAAACAGCTAGGCACACCTGGTTGCTGGGGAGCAGAGCCAGGAATGATGAGCCGGATTTGATTGACCTTTCTCTCCTAGAAGCAAGAGTTTTCCAGGGAGTGATGCCTTCTCTCTCACTAGAGTAGATTGTACCACTGTGCATCGGGAGAAGGGGGGGGTCTAAGAGCAATCCTACCTCTTGATTTTCTCTTACCATGTTATTATTTTTCCCTAATTCAATGCCTGCAATTTTACTAAAAAGTTATTTAAATTGGTACCTATGACAGGTCTTTAAGTTCTAACTACATATGGATTTGTACCTATTTGGTTGTTGTCCTTCATCTTCAAAGAGGAACAAAATGACATCATCATAAAGTGAAATTTCAGTGTGTCTGACTCTGGCTGATCAAATCAATATGAGCTCAGAATGCTCTACCACAGGTTGGGCACAGATAGTCCATATGAATATTTGGGGTGGATATCCCATCTTTGTGCATCCTGCGTTTACTCTGTGCTGTCTCAATTCTGCTTTGCTCAAAAAGCACAAAGCCTTTTCTTATGTGAGCACACCATGCTGAGCAGTCCTGTGCCGGTGTCTCCCATGTTGCCCAGTCAAATCCAAAGTTCTTGAGAGAGACCATGAGAGTGTCCTTGTATCATTTCTTCTGGCCACCATATGATTGCCTGCCCCAAGCAAGTTCTCCATAAAATAGTCTTTTTTGGCAAGCATACATTTTGCATTCGAACAACTGGCCAGCCCATCGCAGTTGCACTCTCTGAAGCGTAATTTGAATACTTGGCAGTTGAACTCGAGCAAGGACTTCAGTGTCTGGTAACTTATCCTGCCAGGTGATCCTCAGAATCTTTCTAAAAGAGTTCAAATGGAAGCAATTCAGTTTCCTGGCATGACACTGATAGATTGTTTATGTTTCATAGGCATATAACAATGAGATCAGCACAATGGCTCTGTAGACCTTCAGTTTGGTAGTCAGTCTAATACCCATTCTCCCCAAACCTTTCTTCAGAGCCTCCCAAACACTGAGTTAACTCTGGCAATGCATACATCAACCTCATTGTTACTGTGTACATTTCTGGAAAGTACACTGCCAAGGTAATTGAACTTATTCACAGCATTCAAAACTTCTCCATTTGTTATAACTGCTCGTTGTAACCCAGGCAAACAGGCCATCATGAAATTGACATACAGTACTGACTAACTTCTCCAGGCAACCAAATTTTGACATAATTTTCCATAAGCCCTCATGACTAACAATGTCAAAAGCCTTGGTCAGATCGACAAATGTTGTGTACAGACCTCTGTTCTGCTTCTGTCATTTCTCCTGGAGTTGTAGGGCAGCAAACACCATATTAACTGTTCCTCAGCCCTTTCTGAAGCCACACTGGCTCTCAGATATATATGCCCATCTTCCAGGTGAAGGATCAGCCTATTAAGGAATACCCTAGCAAGAACTTTGCCAGCAATGACTAAGAGAGAGATCCCCCTGTGATTGTTGCAAGACAATCTATTCCTTTTACCCTTAAAGAGAAGGACAATGGAGGCATCCTTGAACTCCTGGGGGATAACCTCTTCTTACCACATAACCTGGAAAATTTCAGTCAGCTTTTGTATGAGCAATGGTCCTCCTACCTTGTAAATCTCAGCTGGAACGGAATCAGCACCAGGTGCTTTGCCTAATGGCCCTCAAAATCTCTTCTTCAGTTGGAAGTTCAGCCAAGTAGGAATTGACTTCAACCTGAGGTAAACGGTCAGTGGCCTCAGCATTGATTGTGATGCTCTGTCGAGAACACTATGGAAGTGTTCAGATCATGTCCTTATCATTAATCAATGTGGCTCTGGATGGAACTAGAGGAAGGCAGATGAAATTCAGTTTTATGCTGATAGCAACAATCCAAAGCACTTTTATGACTATTATGATTCCCTTATGGACCAAAAATCTATGATGCATCACAACTACTCAGTGCTGATGGAGCCCACATGATAAGGACATGATCCTAGAGAGATGGGCTGAACACTTTCATAGTGTTCTCAACAGACCATCACAGTCAATGCTGAGGCCATTGACTGTTTACCTCAGGTTGAAGTCAGTCCCTACTTAGCTAAACTTCCAACTGAAGAAGAGGTTTTAAGGGCCATTAGCCTCCTTTCATGTGGCAAAGCACCTGGAGCTGATTCCATTACAGCTGAGATTTACAAGGTAGGGGGATCATTGCTCATACAAAAGCTGACTGAAGTTTTCCAGGTTATATGGCAAGAGGAGGTTATCCCCCAGGAGTTCAAGGATGCCTCCATTGTCCATCTCTATAAGGGTAAAGGGAATAGATTGTTCTTATGGTGTGAAAATAGACCATGTTCCTATTCTAATGGAGTCATTTTATTATAGAAAAAGACATCTTGAATGGATCATGAGCTTTATTTAACAATTCTCAACTTATGGGACCTGGCGAGAGCTTAATTTGTCTTGGCCTTCATTACACAAGGCATTACTGTCCAATTGGCAGCATCTACTGCCATTGCAAGCTTACTGCCTAGAAGAAAATGATCAGGCTCTAGTTAGATGTAAGTATAAGTTGGAGTGGATATGGACTTTTGTTGAAGAGTAAGCAGGAAGGAGTTAACGAAGGTGGAGAGAAGGTACCTTGCAAATATAGTTCATTCTAATCCCAAAATCATTTTTGTATCATATATGTAGGAAGAACTTGGAGAGGGTTTGACTTGGAAATCTATTTTTAAAAACTATCATTATGAATCTGGCTTAAACAACTTGAATAAACTAGTAGAAAAAAATGCAATTTTACTTTCTTAGAGTACATCACCCACAACAAATCTCTTGTATTTTGGGGGGCAGGGGAGAGGGGAATGAAGGAAGAATAGACCAGTAAGAGCTTTAGGATTGCACTGATTCCATTTTCAGTAAGTATATATGTATCATCTCCAACCCATTTCCATGACATAGAGAATGAGGCTGGATGGGGTTAGTAAAATATCTTGACACTTGTATAGAGAGATAGGCCTTACTGAAATAGTACCTAACATTCAGAAATGATGCCCAGAATTGAGCCAATGTCCACATCTGTTGCTCTGATTTTTCATTTTATGTTGACTTGGCTTTAAGCCAATGTTAGAACTATCAGGAACATTCGCAAAATTCAATAGCTACTAATATTTCCAAGAGCTGTCACATCATATCACAAAATAAGATTTACTTTTGTTTGTTTTGCGTTTTAAAGTCAAGATTATCTCAAGTACCTTCCCAGACTTTGCCTACAAATATTTTATACAGAAGTACATGTTTAGATTATATTCTTTGGTATAACTTCTGTATTTTCAGTTATCAAAACTTGCTGGGTCAACTCATCTATAACATAAAGGGAGTAGACTAGATAAACTCTAAGGTCATTCACATAATCCTGACATTCCATGAGTTTACAATACTACTAAATCTCCTGATGCTTATGAGTATTTTTCACAAACTCCATCTGAGTTCATATTATTAATACACTGTCCCAGGGTAATTCCTGGCCATTTAAAAAATATCTTTCTAGTGTCGATTATGACTTTTGTCTTGTCAGAGTTAAATTTAAGATGAAAACCTACCAACTTGTATTTGATTCCTATTGGACAGTTGGATAGCTGGTAGACTATTTCTTCCTGTGCTTAATAAAAGAGAGAGCTAGACGAGGTGTGATTAATATACTGATTATGGAATTTTTTACAGTACTTTACTGTACATTCAGAAAAAAATCTGAAATACAGAAGTACTGACTTCTCAGATATTCTATAAGAATTACAACTTCCTTACAGATTTACCATTTGAATATGAAACTTAATTAAAAGCAGACTGGGAAAACATCATCATCTTCATCATTATCCCCATGGCTTACAATTTTGTGGGGGTTTTACTTCTTAAAAAGTATGCTTTTACATCCATGATTTCACATGCAAAATATGCTTTTATTATACTAGTTAGCATTATGACTTACGGAAACAAGATTTAATAAATGCTGATGGCCATGTCAAAGTAACAAGGAATTGGTTTCTTTTGCAGACATAGGACATCTGATGAATTATTGGTTTTAAGAAATCTGTTGTTGCCTTTGACTGAGAGTATTTGGAAGTGTCCTGAGTATCTGATGAAGCAATTTATTTCAAAAGCATTTATTAAATACCAATTTGTACTAGGCACTGAATACACAAAAGAGTCCCTCAGGAGGATATCTAAGCCCTCACAATCCAGTTTGATTAGAGTAAATGAATTTCTTTTAGGTCTCAAGCTCCTGATACTACCTTAAAAGGATCCATTCAAGCCTCAGTTCCATAACCACCTGTGTGAACTTGGATGAAATCAATAAATATCTCATGACTCAGTTTCCTTATAAGTAAAATGTTGATTTACCCAAACCAGATAATCTATAAGGTCTGCCCCACCTATAAAAATTAAATGAGTCTACATTGCTAATTAGTCTCTTAGCTAAGCTATATTCTGAAACAAATAGCAAAATCTGACATTGCCTTGTTTCTTAAAGAGCCATTCTCTTTCTCTTCTCCACCTTTTAAATACACTTGAATATAATTATCCACCAAAGTCTTACTCTGCTGGCTAATTGTGATATGGAGATGAACTTTAATTCTAAAGACTATTATAGGGTAGGGCACAATATCCAGGTGATGTTATTTAAGCTGGAAAGGCTTTGAATATGTGTCCTGCAATTAAATAATAATTATATAATATATATTAATACTATTATTATATATTTTATATATAACAATGGTATATATGATAATGATATAAATAATATACATTAAATATATATAAATAATATATATAATAATATCTGGTATCAGACATAACAAGTAATAATAGTCACTTACAACATGCTAGCCACTGTGCTAAACACTTCAAACTTATAAAGTAAACAGAGTTTAAGTGACCCAGGCTCACACAGCTAGTAAGTGTCTTAGACTGGATTTCAACTCATGTCTTCTTGATTCTAGTTCCAAACCTCTAACCATTCCACCATCTAGACATAAAAGTTAAAATCCTCTTTTTAATATTTAAAGTCATTCATGACCTTGTTCTCCCCCTCCATCTTTCCAGTTTTCTTATACCTTACGCATTTTCCCTGACTCTTTGATTCAGTCACGCTGACCTTCTGTTCATCCAACAAAATGCTCTATCACCCAACTCTAGGCATTTTCTCTGGTCATCACCCATGCTCAGAATGCTCTCCCTCCTCTTCGCTGCCTTTAACCTGTTCTGGTTTCCTTCAAAACTTAAAATTTGACCCTCTACAGGAAGCCTTTCCCATTTCCTCCTAATTCTACCACATTTCCTGTGTTGATTTGTACCATATACAGCTTGTTAGCACATAGCTCTTTGAATGTTGTCTCCACCAACAAACTATGAATACCTCAAGAACAGAGACTGTGTTTTGCCTCTCCTTATATCTCCAGCACTTTAGAGTATATGGAGTATTAAAGGAGGACTAGCACTTCTGGTGTGAAGGCTTGCTGAGCTCTTTTCAGGGATGCTCATCTACATTTGGTATCCAACCAGTCACCCAACTCTCACCTGTGGCTCAGTAGCCACATTCCAGTAGAACCATCTCCACAGATGAGTTAAGCCAGGTTAAGGGTAGGTAACAGGTCTCAAACCTGAGCATGAAAAGACTTCCCCCACAGTAGAATGGGTGGATGGGAACAATTTGGTTCCAATAGCCATGAAGGTGACTAAAGATGGCACTGCGGAGCTTGGTTGGACACCAAAGAAGTCAAGGTCATCCACTGCAGCCAAGGCCATCACCAACCATCCTGACTTTTGTGTTGCCACTGAAATTTAATGTTTCTAAAAGAGATAGTGAGGCTGAAGACTTTGTGCATCTCTGTGCATCTCTCATATAATTCACTCGTAAGGTAAGACATTACACCCATGTTGTCATTGGTCTTCTCTGAAAATGAAGGATAAACAATATCCCCCACACTTAGTACACTGCCTGACATATAGTAGGAATTTAATAAGTGTTTATAGACTGGAATGAAAGAACTGGCCTAAATAAGGCTTAAAAGGATTATTAAAAGGCTTTCTACCACATCAGGTTTTGGTCTTTGCTCCACAGTATCTCATAAAGACTACATACTAGATCATGAAGGACTTGTGATCTCCATTAGTGGCTAGAGTACCCACAAAAGTTAAATCTCAAATGTTTGTGAGGTATTTAGTAGAATAAAATAGTTTGCTCATAGTTCCATGCAATTTTATTCAAAGTAGATGCAAAGATGCTAGTCATATAATTAGTTGCCAAAGCATATCATAGAGTTCTTTATCTCACTGTAACCTGAATGACACTCATCTTTGCATTCACATGTAGTACTAGGTTTAGTGTCAAGTATTTAAATATTAAATGTACCTTATTTAACTAATCCTCTTAGCTGGAAACTTCCAAGGTCATCTGATTCAGTTTGCATTTAGCTAGCAGATCACACAAGAAATGTGTGTGTGAACGCTATAATATTTTAATTACAATTTTTAAATTTACTAAAAATAAAAGAAGACAGTTTCAACATACTCCGAGGATTAGAGTGTCATCATTAATTAAGTAATGGTGGTAAAAGTTTCTTCCGAGATCTGAATGATTAATAAAAGCAGAGAAAACTGAGGGGGAGAATTAAACAAACAAATAAGAAAGGAGCTATCTCAATAAGCAAATATTTCATTACAAAAAAAAATTAGTCAAAAAACTTCTGAGGAAGGTAAAAATTTCACTGTGAATTCCACAAGCACCCTGAAAATAATGGTGGAGCAAGTCTAATAATGTTCAAAATCTGTTAAAAGAGTAATTCAACATTTTGGTGAAGACATCAAAAAAATGAGCACAAAAATTGAACACTTGAGGAAAAAAATAAAAAATTAATTAGCAAGAAAGTAGAAGTTTAGAACAAATGGCAGAAGCATTTGCCAAAAGCATGAATTCTCTAAAAAAGAGAACAAAATTGGAAGCCAAAAGTAAAGAGGTAGAACAAAAATTAATTGAAGAAGATCAAAAGATTAGAACACATATTCTTAATGTATAGAATTTCAATAAATTAAGAATACAGAAACTGAAGCTAGGAATCAAAAAGATAATATGAAAATTATAGTTCTAGTAGGAACACAGAAATCTAAAGGAAATATTTTTCCTCATTCTTGCTGCATGTCAAGAAATCATATAGAAAAATGCCCGCAAGAACTGAAAACAGACAATAAAATCTAATTCTATATAATAGACAGTAAACCAACACAAACATTAAGCTTAACTCAACCAGAAATATAAAAGCAACATTTCAGTACATTACAAGTATAAGCAGTCATAATATGATAAAAAAAATTTCTTCATCTTATGAAATCAAAGAAAAATTAGACTCTAACACCCTGGAAAGCAAAAAACAATAACAAATCTAGCACTTTCCGGTATACTAAGTATTCTACATATGTTAACTCATTTGATGATAAGGTAACTCAAAAATGATTGTTAGCACCCAAAAATTATTGATCCTCTAAAACCAAGTTTAAAGAAAAGATCTGTATGTTTAAGCAAAAAGGGAAGAATTCAATTACTTCAAAGTAAGGCAGAGGTTAGAAGGGTATTAAACACTCAAACTGACAAAGTATAAGAAATTTAAAACATTCTGACAAGAGCAAGAAATTACAGGAATTTTTTGTGGATAGTACTATACAAAGCCATTTGTAAGGAATGAGAGTTCTTTTTTCTAACTCTACATTGTCTGAGAGACACAGAAAAAAAAATTTCTTTTTAAAAATCAATAGGCCAAAAATCAAAAGGAGAAAAAGACAAAAGGGGAAAAACATCAGAAAAGCAACTGGAGGAAGAAATAAATTAACCTTTTAGGGACAAATTCCATTCTCTTATTAGGAAATGAAATTCTTCATAGAATTTCTCTACCTCTACATCCTCTGCAACAGATGTTGCTTGGCACATTGCAATTATCTTCATAATCATCTTTTTACTTATGCCCACTGTGAGCGCCACAAGGTGGGATGATCAATTCTCCTATGAAATTATGTTTTTTCTTGCCTTTGGGTGCTTAATGTATTCAACTCTGCCGATACTTTGTTTTCCTCTCCCCAAGAAACTGTGAAACATCCTTCCATTTGGCAGCAACTTCCTTTTCTCATCTGGTTTCATTTGTCAGGAAATTATTCATAGAGGTGATTCAGTTTTTCCAATAGTACATGACTTGCTTGATCATTGAACAAGTTTCTCATTTTTTAGAGCTTTTGTGAGATCTGTGATTTATTGGTGTAGGACACTCCAGGTGGGGAAATTCCTTCTGTCAACAGAGATCACCAACTTGTCCAGAATTCAAACTAGTTAGCATTTATATAGCATTTTAAGATTTTACAAAGTGCTTTACATATGTCAACTCCCTCAATCCTCACCACAACCCTGTGAGATGGTTACCATTATTGTATCAGTTTTACAAAGAGGAAATTGACGATGAGGGCCATACAGCTTGGGAATCTCTGAGGCAAGATTTCAAAGGAGGTCTTCTTGATTCCAACTCCTTTGTCATCACCATCAAGCTACATCACTTAGAGAGTTGCCTGAAGCTTTGACAAGTTGAAGTGATTTGTTCAGTCATATCACAGTTATGTATCAGGAGCAAGGCTTTAACCTAGGCCTTTTTAACTTCAAGGCTAAGCCCAGCCACTACTATGTCATGCTGCCTCTCCACATTTAGAGAACTTTTAGATAATTAAATGTTTCTAGACAGTCTAAAAACTGATTCATAATACTCCATACCCATTTTCCTTCCACTCTAATATCAATACTGTGACTTCATAAAAGGTGTAAGTGGTACATTCCTCTTTTTTCCCTTTGATTCATGTATTTTCATAGCCAAAGAATTCAAGACCAAAAGTGGCAAGTCAGTTTGTTAGGATTCTCTATATTCTTAGCTTGGTTGTCCTCAGGGGTGCGAATTCAGTCTGTTACTGGGAAGCTATTGTGAGACGTATCTGAAATCTTTGCTACTGAGGAGGCTTGAGGTTAGTGGATTACATGAGCTCTGAAGTTCTGAACTTCAGCAGGGCTGAAGCTCGTTAGGTATATGCAGTAAATCTGGCATCAATATAATGAGCTTCTGAGAGAGAGAGAAGAGGGGCACCAACCTAATTAGGGATGAACCAGCTCAGGTTAAAAATAGAGCAGATCAGGACTTTTGTGAGAATCAGCAATAGAACTGGGCATGGGTGTGGTGGCTGCACATTCTACCTGGCTGTAATAGGGAGATCAGTCTCAAAAAAAATTGTCATTGGAATGATAATACACATTAAGGTCCAATCTATAATGATAAATTTTAACTAGCTTTTTTGGAGAACTATAAGAATAGAAAAAGTAATTTTTTTTTTAGAAGGAGGGCCATCATAATTAGAATTTCTTATTTTGCTATATTATAAAATGGGAATGCCCTTGGGATGTTTTGCAGTATAATCGTAGACTCAGAGTTGGATGTGACCTCAAAGATCATCTTTTCCAACTTCATTTTAGAGATAAGGAAAATGAATCTTAGGGATTTCAAGTCATTTGATCAACATCACAGAGATTCCAAATGGACAAGTCAGGTTTTTAAGTCGGTGCTCCTTCCATTGTGCCACATGACCTATTTAACATACTTTTACTCTTTGTTCAGTGTTCCCAGCATCATTCCCCTATATGTTTACCAAACTGTGTCCCTTTGTGACATAGTGGAAGTTCTCAAGAGATACTGATCTGAGTAACTATATGTCTTTTCACAGTGAAAACAATGCTCGATTTGAGACAAGAAAAGGGTTCAATTTCTAACTATGTCATTTGTTTACTACCTGTGTAACCTTGGAGGAGGTACTTAACCTCTCTGGCTCAGTTTGTCATTTCTCAAAGGAGAGGATTGGACCAAATGTCCCCTAAGGTCCCAACTGGATCTAGATTTATATAATATTATCATTCCATCACTACTATTGGTTTCAAACTGTCTTACACTTGATAGGCTTGTAGGCTTGTAGTGTATTCTCTTGAAAATTTCAGGGGCTACTAAGCGTATTGGGCTGTTTGCTTCTATGTTGCAGAGTTGTTCTGTCTTTTTCTGTTGCCACATCTCTCTAATGGTAAATTATCTGCTTTTTACCATTTCTCATCTTGGCTGTCATTCCCTAGTCTGACACTTCTGCTGTTGGTCAGTCTCTTTATTTCCTTTCTTCCCCTTATTTTATGCCTTTTCTCTTTCTTTTCCATTTAGTCTCTTTGATACCTCTTGAATTCCTTGCCAGTGGGACTTGGCTTTCCTAACTATTGTCTAAAATGTGAATCTAGGCAGTCAATTAACAATAACATTTTATCTTGTGTAATCTTTAGCCATTTTTGCTAAAAATATGCAGAAACTATTCCTTTTTTTATTTCTAGAGTTAATGCTACTCCAAATGGTTGCACTAACCAGAAGTTTGACCTCTACATAAATGAGGCATTACATTTCTTTAAATCTTGTTATATTATATATCACCTAATAGAGCATAATGTTTCTGCTAATACTAGTTAATGTTTGGGCTTAACTATTTTAAGATTTCCTTTTATTTTTAAAGAATATTTAAGTGAGATATTATGCTGTGCTTTATGTTTCCTTAACATATCTATGAGCAGCCCGACTATGCAGAGGACTAGATTAAAATGAAGGTCAATTAAAAAGTCAATTAAAAATTGACCAATTATCAATTTGACCAATATGTATAAGCACCCACTATGTACAGGGTATTGTGCTAAATGCTTAAGATAGAAAAAATGGCGGGGGGGGGAATTTGTGTTGTTTGTTCTTGCCCAGAAGAACCTTGCAATCTAGTAGAAGAATAAAAATGACACCAATTACTCATCAGATATTGAGGGGGAAATGAAAAACCTACTAAGTACAGGCCTTCCAAGCCTAACCCTAGAGAGCCAATACCTTAATGACATTTTCTTGGTAAACTAACAACAATACTAATGAGAGCTAGCACTTATATAGCCCCCACAGTGGGCCTGGCATTGTGATGAGCATTTTACATGTTATCTCCTTTTATCTTCATGATAACCTTGAAAGATAAGTGTTTTCATTATCCCCATTTTTCAGTTAAGAAAACTGAGGCAAACAGGTTAAGTTACTTACCAAAGGTTACAGTTAGCAAGTTTCTGAGGCTGGATTTGAAGTCAGATCTTCCCAGCTCCAATCCCAGCATTCTATCGACTGCTATCTAGATGTCATTATTTCAAGAACATGTAATATATTGGCAGCAGACTTCCCATTCATTCTTTTATTACACTCCTAAGTTTGCTCTTATTAAACTCCTGAGTTTGTAGGAATCTGCATCAGCACACTCATAGATTTAGAGCCGCAAGGGATTTTAGAGGTTATCAAGTCCAGTTTTCTTATATGACAGATAGGTTACCTGAATCCCAGAAACATCAAGTAATTTTCCCAAGGTCACACAGTGAGTAAATAATTTGAACGCAGGTTGGATTTTTTTGTTGTTGTTGACCTGGTTTGGGGTTGTTGTTTTTGGAGGGGATTCCAAGTCCAATGCTCTATTCACCACAGCAGGCACGGCCTCTTGTGATTTTATTTTACAAAATTTTTATCTATACTCATACTCATAAAAGGGTCTAGTGCTGAAAGAAGTAAGGGAAAATGATAAGGGTAGGGATATAGAAGGGTGTCTATATTAACAGAATGGGATAAAGATGGAATAACATATATTGGGAAAGCCATAAAAGTCTTCTAAATTCAGATAGAAACAGGAGGGTGGATTGAGGGAGAGGATAAGGGAGGAATTGTTGGAAGGGGGTAGAGTAAATAATAGGAGGGCAAGACTGTGGGTAAAAGTAAAGGAGAAGAGTCAGAGAGGATGGAAAATAAGAGATACACACAAACAAAATAAAAATCAGGAGTAGAATATATTAGGGAATAAAGCAGGAATAGTAATCACAAAGCTAAAGCTAAAATAAATTTAATCAAAAGAGAAAAATAGGGAAACTATGTCAGCGATATTAATGTGGTTTCAGACTATTTAAAATAAATAGAATGTATAAGGTTGGAATAATGCTGTGGTGTAGGAAATGATGAGTTGATGGACTTAGAAAAATATGGAAAGACTTGGACCTGTGAAAGAAGATGTTATCCATCCTCAGAGAGAAGACGAATAAGTATAGTAAGGTCTAACATACATGCGTATGAATGTATACGTTTATGTATGAGTATGATTATAGCTATCTAAGTGTGTAAGTGCATGTATGTGTGCATACATATGTGTGTATGCATATATGCATATGTGTGTGCTATCTCCTTGCTTTATTGTAGCCTTCTTGGGTAAGGGGGAGTAGAAAGGGGGGAAAAGAATAAAGTAAAAAGTACACAACAGAGAGCAAAAGAAAACTTCCAAGGAAGCAAAGAAAAGATGGACAGTTCAGAATACATGTAGCATTTATCATATAAGTTTTCTTAAAATGGAAATTTACTGAACTATATTTTGAATCCTCTCTCATGTTCTGCTGTACACATAGCTATGTTTTTTCTTTTCATATTTTGCTTTTCAGTTTTAGTATTTAAGTTTAAAATAAATTAATTAAAAAAGAAATTTATGTGATTTCATCCGACATAGAGGATTCCTATGGGTCCTAATAAAAACAAAGAGAAGGAGGTGGGGGTGGGAGGGAATGATTCAAAGGTGGAGAACAATTCAGACAATAGGTATCTAAGCTGGGATTTAAACCCAGGTGATTCAATTACAAATTTGTTGTTCATCTGACTACACACCACATGGTTCCACACAGTCTGGGATTGTACTTCTCAAATATTAGCCTCCCACTATCCCTACATTTTATCTTTCCTGTCTTCTTATCAAGAACAGTTCCCCATTCTCTTTGTCCTCTGGAAAAATCAGAGCCAAAATAACTGTTTGACAAATCTACCACCTTTATCCCTGTCTCCAATGTCCTACCATGACTTTTAGTAGACCAATTTTCTCCTTTATTGTCTGTCTACTGAGAATATATGGGAGCAGCACTTTGTCATTTGAAACATTCTCTGCAACTGGAGAAGAACCAGATTTTCTTTTTGCACTTCTAATTGTGAAAGTGAAGATGATCAAGGATGTCAAAGTGCTGTTAAAGGATTTTTATCATATCCTTTTGATTCATTAAAGCACATATATATACACACATTTTGCTCCTTTTTTAAGAAATAACCACACAATCTTCAGAAGACGTGGAATTTTTGCACCACTTCGATTTTTTTCTCCAGCAATCAACTTCATTTTTTTCCCCATTATTCCAAAGGGAACCAAAAAGGTTACATAACTTTCCGGTTGTTTCCAAAACCACCTCTGACCTAAATATATTCTGTTTACCACTGCTATGAGATTCCACCTTTGTGGGTAAAGTCTTCTAAATGAAAGGACATTCAAATTCAGATTTATCTCATCTTGTCCTCTTGAGAATTTCTCTCACTCAATCCAATAGCTGGCCGAAACTCACAGCTTCTTCTTGGTTATCCTATACGATAGAAAGATAGATTAGACATTAGAAGAAATTTTAGAGATCATTTCCTAAACACAGTAACTGGAAACTTCAGTTTGGAAGTACTATCACCACAGGAGATGTCTTCCTACCTTTGATGTCAGCTACTGCTAGAACAAAGTATTAACATCATATCACCACAGAAGAAATGTCTGGTAGATTTCTTAGCCAATTTCATACAGATAAGTGTCTTACAAATCTCATTTGATCGTTGCATCAACCCAGCAGGTGTTATTTCTATCCCCATATTACGGAAGAGAAAGGAAGGCTAAAGAGGCTCAGTGACTGACTAAAGTCAGAGTGCTACAACATGCCTGAGACAGAATTTGAACTCACATTTTCTTGACAGTGAGTTTAGTACTCCACTTAAGGTACCCTTCAGCAGCTAGTTCTGACCTTACTCATAGCTGGAATTTATATAAGTATCAACTTTACCAGTAGGGGAAAGAACTGCCTACGAAGTATGATTTGAGAGCACCCAGGAAGGCTGTAATCATCTTCACCAAGATATCTGTTCCACTAACTAATAAAATTCCATTATTAAATAATTCATCACTAATAATAATCTCTGTAAAATTAAAATGTGTCAAATTTTTGGAGCCAAGAAGGACTTAGATCTATGGGGGAATCTAGCTCTGTAAGGTCTCTTTTGGCTCTAAAAGTGTTATAGGTCTCTCAGGTTTTGAAAAAGCATTCCTATAAAAGGGAGAACAGTTACACCTTAGTATGAATTAAGTTTCTAGATCCTTTCTTTCCTCTCTGAGAACAAGCACAAGGAAAGTCAAAAACCCTAGAAAATGGGAGGAGTGAAGATCCCTCTGTAAAAAAGCACAAACTTTCTGCAACCTTGAATAAAGAACTCAATACTCAAAAACAAACTTGGTTTGGTTTTTTTTTTTTTCATTTAAATCCCTGAGCTAAACTAAGGTGGAAGGGGAGAAAGTGATTAGGTATGCATTATGCTCCTTCAGGAATACAAATACTCGGTTGGCATTCATAGACATTTTGATCAAATTAAATGTGAAGGGAACACCCACCTAGATGCTTCCTGTCTGCAATAATTTTAAGTACACACTTTATGTCTTCTCAGGTACAAAAGAGCACTGCCATAAAAAGGTTACTATTTGCCACTTGCAAGCAACTGAAAGGCAGAAAATTACTCCAACCGGGCAGAATAAATTTTTTTCTCCTTTGAAACTAATATTAGGATAGCTTCCTTTGAGGAGTCTGCAGTTTTGAGCGTATAACTCCCAAAGAATAAAAGTTTAGCTCCACAATTAGAGGCCATAAAATAATTTAAAGGAGTCACAAGGCCTTCAAGTCCATTAGGAAAATTAACTTCCCCCCACCTCCAGTTGCTTGCACCACATGTCAGCAGAAGCTGGCATGTTATTCTAATTATAGTTTCTGTTGCTTTGTTCACTGACTGCCTGCTTCATATACTTCGATTAGTCAATCCTTACAGCAGGCCAGGCAGTTGGGTCAGTACGATTAACCTGCGGAGAGAGTTGACACACTCAGGTTAAGTGATTTGTCTCAGTAACCAAAGAGATCAATGGTAGAACCAAATCTGAAGTCCAGAGCTTCTCATTCTGATGGTGTTCTTATCCAGGCTGACATTTGTAATAAGGAAAATACTTTGTTCTTTCTGAGGATAATTGAGAGCTGCCAGAAAGGGAGTTCAGCTAATGTCCAGGGATGTTGGCATAGGAAGCAATTAAATCCCTGATTGAGTTATCTTTCTGAGATGATGAGCACCTTATTCAAATGATTTAATATGCCTTGGTATACCAAAGTGGCCAATGAAAGGGTAAGGCTTTAAAAAGCAAAAGAAATGATTAGGGATTGAGCACTAGATTTCATTGTATTAGGACACTCACAGGTAAAGAAACTGAATGACTTATAGATGTCTTAAGTTCAGCATATCCAAAACTGAACTCATGTTTGCCCCTTTGTTCATAGTATCTTATATTTGGGCAGGATTTCTTCTCCTTCTAAAAAAGGCATTGTTATTGTGGCTGACAGCTCCATCACTCCTCTTGATTATGGCATTGAGGGATGACTCCTTTTAAAATGCAAATGCCTTAGAAATAGTGTAGAATATAGTGTAGAAATGTCTTCTTGAAAAGAGTACTGGATCTGGAATTAAGATAACTAAAGTTGAGAACCAGTTTTGGCACTTATTAGTTTTATAAAAATAAGACCATGTAAAAATTATTCTTCTACTAAATGTTTCCCCATCTTTAAAACAGGGATGATACATAGACTACCTATTTTTCAAGGTTTATAAAAAGGAAAAGATTTATGTAAACTTTACATTTTCAGGGATATAAATTGCAAAGACTGAGCATTTGATTTCATCGTATTAGGGCAATCATAGATAAAGAAACTTCCTCTCCCAAAGCAAGTCTTCACCTTCTGTGCAATTTATAGTCTTAGGGAGAGTCCCTGAGAGGTTAAAAGGTTTGCTAGTTGCAGATAGCAAGCATGCATCGTAGACAGGATTTGAACTCAGGTTTTTATGCTTCTAAAGCCATCTCTCCACTTTCACACTGCCTCTTTTGGATACAAATTATTATTCAATTATAATAGAGGTGGGTAGAATCTGGGCTCAACTTGTGTCTTTGAGACATATGTTACTAGCTGTGTGACCCTGGCCCAGTCATTTAACCTCTTAGTACCCCTGGGCACCTTTTAAAACTATAAAATTCATTGAATATTCTAATTTAATCTGCATTGGTAGAGGATGTTCCTCATAAGGAGTTCCCTACACAGATGAAATGTTGTGGCAATTTAAAATGAAAATTAAAATGTGGCAGTATATGTATACCATTTTATAAACCTTAAAGTGTTAAATATGAGCCAATTTTATTATCACGATTATCTGGGAGAAGTAAAGAATCACTCATTAATACTCAATTAAAATTCAGTTCAACTAGTATTCATTTACGCCTGGTGACAAAGGCAAAAATCAATCAGTTTCTGTTTTCAAAGACCTTACCTTGAGACAGAGACACAACAGAATATATATCCATAGGTGAGGAAGAAGGACGGACAGAATATTAACAACTATAGGGATGTGGGGGAGGGGGGATGAAGAGGGATTTCACAGAGGAAAACACACCTGAGCTGAGTCCTGAAGGAAGGTGAAGGTTCTGGGAACAAGCAGGAGAAGCTCACTCGACCCATGAGGAGAGCCTACACAAACTGAGGGAGGCAGGAGATGGAAATGGAATGCTGAGTTAGGGGGAAAGGAAACCCTTCTCTGTTGTCATATCAAGGCAGTGTAGTGTAATGTAAAAAATAATCAACATTGGAGTTAGAGTCACTGGGCTAAAACCTGGCCTCTGGAACACTGAATAATTGATCTGGGGCAAGTCATATCACTTCCGCAGGCCTCGGCATCTTCACCTATAAAATAAGTGAGAAGAAATGGAAAACTACCTAAGTGGCAGCAAAACTCAAATAGCAATAGTGGCCACTAAACATGTGTAAGGATCATAGTGGATACATACTGAATTAGAAATCCACATGTGAATATTACTCACATTTTACTGCATTTTTACTTAATTTGTTAAATAGCTCCCAATTAAATTTTAATCCTGCGGCACTCAAGGATGTTATGGGCTATATGCTGCTCTGGCTACCTATTAGAAACTTTTGTATTGGATTTCCTTTGAAGTCCTCTCCAGTTCCAATTCCTAAGACTCAAGCTCTCTAGTTTGGTACTTGGCAGAACACCAGAGATTAAGGGGAGAAATGAGGTGGAACTGCAAAGGAGAGATTGCTATTTAGGGTCAGAGGAAGACAAGTTAATTGGGACTGTCATCAAAGAAAAAATTAATTCTTTGTGTATTATCTAGAGTCCCAGAAGATTTTCCATTTGTCTCTTTTGGTCATAGAGCCTGTTACACTGTTCTGTTCTGATTTGATTTTTAAAACTTTGCTGAATTTTTTATTAAAGATGAGAATTTTATGGGGATTTAAAAAAAAATTAAAAGACTAATCTCAATCTGTACCTCTCTTCCCTCCTACCACCTGGTGGCAGCGTAAAATATTTGAAGGGAAGAAAACAGAATGTACAATAAGCTTTCTCTTCCACCAGACTGTAGCCCAGGCTTGTAAATGGCAAATGAGACAAATTTTATCTGCTTGAACTGGTCAGATTAGTAGATAAGGATCCACTCCTCCTCATTAAAACCAATGAATGTTTTATCTCATTTTCTCTGATTCTGCTCATCTGAATGACTAAATCCACATTTGTAGAAGAACATTAATGTGTTACTGGCATAACTGTGAATACAGCCATTCTCAAAAGTAATTTGGGTTATGTCCAAAAAGTTACTGAACTGGGCATACCCTTTGACTCAAGAATAGTACTCGTTTGCCTATATAAATAACAAAATCAAAAATAATAAAAGCACCTTTGACCCAGCAATTCCTCTTCTAGGACTGTATCCCTAAGAGGTCATAAAAATGGGAAAAGGTCCCACATGTACAAAAATATATATATAGCAACTCTATTTGTGACAGCCAAAAACTGGAGATCAAGGGGATGCCCATCAACTGGGGAATGACTGAATAAATTATGGTATGTGAATGTAATGGAAAACTTTTGTGCTATAAGAAATGATGAACAGGAAGACTTCAGAGAAGCCTGGAAAGACTTACATGATCTGATGCTGAGCGAAAGGAGAAGAACCAGGAGAACTTTGTATATAGCAATGACCACAGTGTGCAATGCAAGGACCTAAAAAATTCCCAAAGGTCTTTTAAGGCAAAATACCTTCCATATCCAGAGAAAGAACTATGGAATTCAGTCACAGAATGCATCAGATCATCTTCTCTTGTATTATATTTTTGTTTGTTATATGATTTCTCTCATTCCTTTTAATTCTTCTATGCAACATGACTATGGTGAAAATGTATTTAATAGAAATGTATGTGTAGAAACCATATGAAATTGTACATTGTTTCAGGGAGGGAGGGGGGAATGAGGGGAAGGGAGAAAAAAATCTAAGTTATATGGTAGGTATTGTAGAACACTGAAAATAAAAAAAAATAAATTTTTAAAAAATAAAAAAAGCAACCATTTATATGGGCAGATGAATAGAATGGAGTCCGGAGTTCACATGTGGCATCAGATGCTTACTAGCCTTGAGACCCTGGGAAAAACACTTAATTCTGTTTGCCTCAGTTTCCTCATCTGTAAAATGAACTGGAGAAGGAAATGGCAAAGCACTCCATAATCTCTGCCAAGAAAATCCCAAATAGGATGGCAAAGAATTGGAAAAGGCAAAAACAACTCACCACAAGCATTTATATAGCACTTCAATGTTTGGAAAGCACTTTACACATATTATTTCATTTATTTCTCACAACAATCCTGTGATGTGAATGTGCTATTACTATACCCATTTCACAGATGAGGAAGTTGAGGCCAAGAGGAGTTGAGTGACTTGTTCAGGACTTTTTCATTTACTTTCTCCCTCTCCCCTAAAAAAGGGAATGGGGGGGCGGGGATTGTCCCTGGTCAAATCTTTGTCATTGATAGAAAGAAAAATGTCTCTAAATGCAGTTGGTATTGCATTGCATAGAACATTAGTAAGGATGAGATTGTTAGTTCATCTCATTTATAATTTGATGCAGCTCTCCTGAAAACTCCAAGGAAAACAAATGGCTCAACTGAGGGGACATAGGACTTGGGAAAGGAAAATAATACCATTTTTAGCCACTGATGTGATATAGAGGCTTCCCCACTGGACCTTAAAAAAAGGGAGGCTCCACACTCTGGAGTTGACAGCCGTACATACTCAATGTATGGAGTAAGAGTAAGAGCATTGCTGCCTCATCTCAAAGTGCCATGTCTCCTCAGCATCAAGTCTCATGCTTAAAGTTTCTAAGGAAGCTGCACTAAATGGGAAGGATTCTTCATGTCCATCCTCTCTCATATTTTATGGGGGTGAAATTCTATTACATATGAAAACAAGAAGAGAAAACAAATACAACATGAAAAGGAATTATGAAACAGTAATGCTGTTTTCTTATACTGTGGAATGGTTGATTGTTTTTTTAATAAGTAGAAACCAAAATTACTTATTTTAATGTGTGATCACTCTCCAATGCAAAAAAATACTCGGTTGGTAGTCAAAAGATATGGGTTCAATTCCTAGCTCTTTTACTTATTGCCTAAGATAAAAACCCTGGCAATTGAAGCAACAACCACATCAATAATATTGCTTTTAGCCCAGCCCTCAAAACCACCATCTAAGGAAGCAGCTCAGATGGAGAAGGGGTCTAGTCACCCCCAACAATTCCCAACTAAAACTGCCACTCACAAGCTAGACAAACCCATCTAGCTGAAGCAGCAAGTGATTTTGAGGGTTACAGGAGTTAGCATGTCAAACCAGGTCAAACCACCATCACCACCTTGATCACCATCCCTCCTCAAACTCTCATGGAGATGACCTAGGATCTGGAGCTCAAAAGTCTTTGGAACCACAGTACTTCCAGTTCAGTGTTCATAGCCTTCATCCTGGGAAACAAATGCCATGAAGATACTACCTGAGAACTGCCCTCCAGAGGTTACAACCATGTCTATTAAAGATTCAGAAAAGACAGTTCTTTCCACAAGGTCCTTGGCACTGTCAAATGCTTTAAATAAGAAACTGACATGATTTTTCAGTAGAAATAAAATTAGAGTCATAACTCTCTGCTTCTGGAGCTTAAGGACAATGCACCTAAAAATTTCCATAGGTGTTATCTCTTTGAGAGCCGATCCTACCTTGCTTTTCTACTTGCATCTCCAATACTTTGCACGTAGTAAGTGCTTAACATTTTATTCATTCATTCATTCACCAAAAATAGACTGCTTTTATGTTCATGACTTTCTTTCAATGCTGATCTAGGTAAATAGATTTCTACTTCCAAAAAAAGGGTGTTTTGGAGTTGTGTTTTTTTTTTTATTTTTAGTAAAGGAGAAAATGTCATTGAAAATGAAGAGGTTGGGGGAGGAGCCATGATGGCAGAGTAGAAAGATTCACATATGCTAGCTCCAAACCCATAGCCAAAAAATTACCTATAAGGAGGAGCTCCCAACAAATTCTGGAGCAATGGAAGGCGCACAGCAACAGAGTGGAGGAGATTTCTGTTCCAGAGAGCCCTGAGAAACAGATCCCAAAGGTCCATCGCACACTGGACAGGAGCAGAGACTAGCCCTGCCTTGACTGTGTGGTACTAAGAGGAGCAGATCCGAGCAGGCTTCAGGGACAGAATCTCCGCCAGCCGTGAAGGTCCCCCCACCCAAAGGCGCACAGGTCAGTGAGAGAGACTTCTGGGCTGGCTGAGAGGGGAGAGGGGTGTCTCCATAACTCAGGCCCCCTCGGGAGGCAGCAGCAGAGACAGGGACAGCAGCAAATCCGGGATCCTCAAGCAAGCAGGACCTCAAATCCATTACTGAACATCTCTACATAAACCCCCTAAGGGAACTGAGCCTGGGAGGCATCCCTACCCCCACCTGAGCACAAGAACTTAAGCTCACATTGAATAGCAGCCACGCCCACCACGGAAAGCCCTGAGGCTGGGGAGCAGCTTTTGAATCTCAGACCCCAAGTACTAGCTGGGTGGATCTAGGTGGGAGTGGAGAGGAATCTCAGAAGTCAAGTAACTGACTGGGAAAATGCCCAGAAAAGGGGAAAAAAATAAGACCATAGAAGGTTAATTTCTTGGTGACCAGATGCTTCCTCCTTTCCATTCTGATGAGGAAGAACAATGCTTACCATCAGGTAAAGACATAGAA